>OX038879.1:19809048-21046191 GCA_943789525.1 Agriphila geniculea
TCCTCATCACAAATCCCAGTGCCCGTGATGCTTTTTTGACAATCTTATCAATGTGCTCATCGAAAAGAAGCTTTGAGTCATGGATAATTCCTAGATCTCGTATTTTAGAAAGTTTTTGTAAATTATGATCTTTTAATTTATATTTAGATGGAATAATGCCATTTTTTCGACTGAAAGTTACGACTGAACATTTGGATGGGTTAAGATCCAAGTTGTTTGCCTTACAGTACATATCTAAGCGCAGTAAATCTGACTGGAGATCTGATACATCTGATGCAGATGCTATGGATTTAAAGATCTTCATATCGTCTGCAAAGCAAAGCAATCTAGAATGGTGGAAGCAAGCGTCGATGTCATTTACAAAGATTAAAAACAATAGTGGACCCAAAAGGGAGCCTTGAGGTACCCCACTGGGCGCTACAACCCAACTGGAGATGTAGTTGTTGATAACTACCGCCTGAGACCTATTGGAAATGTATGACTTGAACCATCTCAATAGATCACCATTTATTCCAATGTTTTCCAATTTGCTGATTAAAGTTGCATGGTGAATTCTATCAAAAAATTTGCTATAATCCGTGTAAATGAGATCCCATACAACAAACGTATTTTTTTTGCCGTTTTTTGGTACGGAACCCTTCGTGCGCGAGTCCGACTCGCTCTTGGCCGGTTTTTTTATACTTAGTAGGTACCTAGATATGGAAAATAATGAGCTAGCAAATATTTTTCTTTGCAGGCATGCCAAGCGGTCTACCGTCAATTCAGAAGATGTAAAATTACTTGTTCGACGGAACCCTTCATTGGTAAGTGCTTACTAACACAAAATTTTCTAGGCAACAATTCAAATCTAGGTATTAATTCCGCAAATACTTAAGCACTTCCTTTTTTCACGTTATATTTTTGGTGCTGTATTTAGTGTTCAATCTTAGAACTCAATAATTAATTTAGATCGTAGCCACTTCGTAGCAAAAAACTCTACGTAGTAGGGCAACAGTCACATAAGTCGATTTTCATACAAACAAGTTAACTTTGAAGCCTTGGTTCTCCGCCAAGGATTGACCTAGCTGTGATCTGATGATGGCCATCCAGGGAATTAATGAAGGAGATTCTGATCGCTATATACCTACACCCAACTGATCTGATCGGCATTCGAGTTCAGTTTTAGGATTTCCATAAATTTTTTTGCTAATTTCGCGGTTTTTTAAATATATCCTTATATCTCTTGGAATGCAGATCAGATCAGTGTGTATAGCAATTTGAATCTTCTCCATTCACGCCCTAGATAACCATCATCAGATCACAGCTAGGTTAATCTTTGGCGGAGAACCAAGGCTTCAAAGTTACCTCGTTCGTATGAAAATCGACTGGTCCTTAATTATGTGACCACCAATATGAGTAATAAAATATTGCTAAAAAAATAGGAAAATTAGAATATCTACGGCTTCTACGATAAAAATGAACATTTAGGTAAGTATATACCTATATGGTAACAACACGTTTACCAACAGGTGGTTCCGCTAGTACGATTGCTTTTTTAAAACTTTTTCCATTTAAAAGTGGTTTAAAATGTAACTTCGACAGAAATCTAATTCGTTAAAATTCACCGATTGAGACAATCTAGATGTAAGTAAATATTTTTGTAGGAGTAACTTTTTGTAAGACATTTGCAATTTTGCACTATTGGAGCAAGTCAGTGCTCATGATGTATTTCTTTTTTAATTTAATTAAAAACAATTTAGTGTGTAGGAGGCTTGTTTATTACCCCCTGCTCACTATTTTCAGGAGATCTAATTAACCATTACAGCCCACCATAATTAATTGTGTTGCTTAATTCTGAGAAAGTCAAAACAGTCCCTGAAATTTAATAGGACCGCTAAATAAACACAGCCTGCTTACTTACCAATTAGTTCTTTACAAAACACTCTGGGTTATATTAAACAATTTTACTAATATCGGCTCTGTCACTTCACGCGCGAGTATGAAGCGCTCGGCGTCCTCTTACTTTCCTCTGAGAGGACAAATTTCATATGTCAGAAAAGATAAGACCTATACGCGCTAGAAAGAGAGGCAACTACTTAGTGAATGTTTGGAGCGAAGGGAACGCTGTGCGACCTGAATTGCACTTTATTGTGTCGGATCAAGAGTCGCAATTTATTTAAACGATTTTGCGGAGTGCAACTTCTGTACGCTAGAACTATTATCTATTCTGTGCTAATATTATGTTTGGATGTTTATTAAGTACCTAGCTTTTTACCTACTCTATCACCCAAAAACGGCTGAACCGGATTTGAATGAAACTTAGTGCTACATCCAAAAGGGCTGGCCTATGCCCAGCAGTGGGTGTCGTACGGTTTATATGATGATACACATAGTAATGAATTTCTAACCCTGAATTACTATGATAGGATATTTTTATCACAGTTTTATGTTTCCGTAGAATATTTAATTCTATA
Source organism: Agriphila geniculea (assembly GCA_943789525.1). Taxonomy (NCBI): domain Eukaryota; kingdom Metazoa; phylum Arthropoda; class Insecta; order Lepidoptera; family Crambidae; genus Agriphila; species Agriphila geniculea. Next base: position 19,811,502 of record OX038879.1, read on the forward strand.
GACAGCGAGGACGAAGTCGTGGGCGGAAGCTAGTTAGATTATGATTTCAAGTGTAAATGACAATTGCATAAATAAAAGCCTATCGCATGGCCATTTAAACATTCAGAATCGAATTTAAATTAAAATTGGCGTTAAAATCGTGTCACAATTCATGACTCGCAAATTACGTGAAACTGGATCTGTGTATGGGGTCTGATTGTTTTGTATTAATCGCAAATATTTTAGTGTCAAAGTTCAAACAAACTTACACTTTACAGATCAAATCATTGTAGATAGGTATGTCGTACCGGATCTTTGCAAAAATCCTAGGTCGATTGTAAAGTACCGGATAATTGGAATCTAAGATAGATTTTCGCAAAAGTCCATGTCCATACAATTTTTAGGATCATTCTAAAAATCCTAGCATGTTTCGGACAACTGGAAACTTGAATACTGATTGGATAATCTGTGAGTCGATTTAAGTATAACTAATTTAGTCTAATTGCTCAAAACAGAATATGACTCTTTAACAAAAATACTATGAAAAGGCAAAAATATTTTTTTTTAAAGATTATAATAAAAAACCGGTCAAGAGCGAGTCGGACTCGCGCACCGAGGGTTCCGTACCATCATAACTGCACCATTAAACCACACTGCAGAGTAGAATAATAAAATTAGTATTGCAGTTTTAGGTCAGCGCCATCTCTTGACCGATAGTGGAACTAAAGTTTACTTTTTTAGAAATTCGATGATTTCTAAAAAAGTGTGCTATATTGAGACATCGTTTTATTTTTCCTGTAATCTTTATATAAACTGCTATCACATAGAATTGTTTCAGATTTTTCTCTTTGAAAACATCAGCGATAAGGGGGGGGGGGGGAACGGTATTTTTTTTTTTACATTTTTCAACATAAGTCGAAAAGTATACGGCCTAAAACAAAAAAAAATATTGAAAACGTGCAAACGGCGCTCTTTAATATGATACCCCACATGCCCTAGTAGCCGCACTTTAAATTTTTAAGACCCCTTTTCAGTCCCTGTTGTAAAAAAGATATTTTTTTTTATTTCTTTCTTATTTGCAAAATAGTTGGGCAAGGCAAATGTCATCTTAAACTATTTCAAATTTGAAGTTGATACCATTAGTAGTTCTCGAGATATCCATCTGTGACAGACAGACAGACAGATAGACAGACAGACAGACTGAGTCACACCATAAGGGTTCCTTTTTAGGGTTCCGTAGCCTAAATGGCAAAAAACGGAACCCTTATAGATTCGTCATGTCTGTCTGTCTGTCTGTCTGTCTGTCTGTCCGTATGTCACAGCCACTTTATTCCGAAAGTATTAAGACTACACAGTTGAAACTTGGTAAGTAGATGTATTCTGTTAACCGCTTAACGAATTTAATACAAAAAAAATAAGAAAAATAAAAGATTAAGGGGGGCTCTCCATACATAGAACTGAAACTGAAAAAAAATTTTTTCTTCAAACCAACACGTGTTGGGTGTCTGTAGATAGGTCTTTAAAAATGATATTGAGGTTTCAAAGACAACTTTTTCTCAAAGTCAACCGTTTGAAAGATATTCACCGCCAAAGTGGTAAAATGTGTGTCCCCCCCCCCTTTAACTTTTGAAATAAGAGAGTGAAAAATCTAAAAAAAATATATGCTGTAGATCTTAATAAACACTTTCAACCAAAATTAGTTTGAACGAGATATAGTAATTAGTTTTTGAGATATAGCACATTTTCCAAAACCGCAAATATAACTTTGTCATTCATACCAACACTGTGAAAAACAAAGTTATTTTTGCAAACGAAAAATGATAGGTGGTATTAAATATGGTATGGTATAAGGTAACTACGGAACCCTATGGCGCGTGGCCCGACACGCACTTGGCCGGTTTTTTACCATTTTGGTACGGAACCCTAAAAATGAAAGTTAGCTACTAGTGTATTGCGAAATCTTTAGTAAAGCATTTTTTCCAGAAAGCTCATTTGAACGCAATCACACCGACGCCATCTTCAACCGTAAAAGAAAAGCGACGAAAGACGGTGTTGCCAGTTATTAAACAACCAGAGACACCAATAAAACCCATAGAGGAACCGCAGAAAGAAGAAAATACCAAACCAGAGACAGTGAAAGAAGCAGAGGAACTTGATAATGCTATGGCTGTTGATGATACTATAGATTTAACCTTTGATTAAACCGTTATTTATGTAATCGTAGTTATATTTACGACACCTACACCTAACCTGTGCCTGTATTATGAGTTTGCACAGATACGTTTACTATCCTCGATGCGACTGTAGTAAGCAATTTTGTATGCAATTTGGCACAGCGCCTCTGGCGGTAACTACACTAAACTAAAAGTTGTCATAAAATGTCAACTACAGACGCTATCAAGTTTAGCAAGCGTAAACTCATAATAGGCCTAGGTACTGATAGAACTCGGACAAAAGATACCGTTCCAGTAGTACCTACATGATAAACGTCTTTTTGTATCATATTTTTTCAGTGACATGTTGTGAAATGATTACCAATAAAATTGGTTTTAATGAGCAACAAAGATAAAATTCGATTGTAGATGTAGATTCGGGTACACTGGCAAGGCGGTGCAGCGCAGGTAGGTAACTCGACGTACAGACAGAGCGTTCGCCAAAAAACTCGTTATAACAAAACACAATTACATGAGAACAGAGAGACGAATGGAGACTAAATGTAACAATTACAAAAAAATACAGAAAGGTAACTTAATTAAACATTTTTGATAACTCTTTAGGTACTTAACTCTCGAAATAGCAGGAAAAGTAATCGAAAAGATAAAAGATAGGTTAAAAAAACTTTATTCTCGTAAAGACATAATATCATTGTCACTTACGTGAGAACATTTTAAATAAAAAGACTAAAACAGTTCGTGGTCGCAGAAGCAGAACAAATTACTTAGGTACTTATTAACAAAGCTAAATAACGTAAAAGTTAATTAATCTACATTACAATAAACATAGCTTTCGTAAGCCGGCTAAAGTTCAAACAAAACTGAACTTAGGAAAAAAATCGTGGGTACTTTGTTAGAGTGAGAAGCGTTTATTAGGCTAAGTATAAAATTAGTGCAATCAAACATTAAGAATAGCAAGCAAAGTAAAACTAAAGCTTAAGTAAGAAATATTTGGTGAATTACACAAAATAATACACCCTAAGTCCCCTAAAATTATTAGTAAGTATTAAACTAACGCTACTCCAACCTTTTCCCTGTCCGTGCCAGTTAATTACTCCTATAACGACAGTTAGACCATAATGAGATTTTTGCAATTCAACAGTAGCACATTTACAGGGTGCTGTTTACACCCCCACCTCCCACCACTGACCGCCCCCCACAGGGGAAGTTATTAGAGCTTTGTTTATGAATTTCATGTACGTTGTTATACATGAAATGTTACAGTTACCCTTGTGGGTGCATTGACCGATGATTTTTACTGGTTGTTTCTAATGACGTATTTGTAGTTTATAGGGGTGCTAGCGGCCCGGCCCGCGACTTCTTGTGCGTGGCCAGTTTTTTTATTTATTTGATTTCGGCGACACCTCTTGGGATCATCTACCTATTTAATAAACTGATATACTTAAACACAATCGATTTTATAAATAAACTAATAATCAATATCATAAACTAACTTGTAGTACATTTTTTTATACTCAACGAGATAGTGCTTAAGGCCGAAGGTGGAAGCGCACTACTCCCGGAATCCTCATCACTGAGGAACTGGCTATTTTACCTCTAACTGCCGGAACACAGCATTTTCTTAAATTGTTGTTATGGCGTCATCAGACTTAGGTAAGATGGTAGTAGCTAGCCAGGCGGACTTGAAATAAGTCCTACCACCAACCAAACCGAGTACAAATTGTACCCCCTGGAAATCGAACCCTTACACGGGTGGGCGAACCACTAGACAGAGTTAGTATATACTGCAACTAGAACAGTTTATTATAATGAGAAGTACCTAACTCAAATGAATGGTACGTCTATATACTAAGACAGACTAGTACTAGCCGAGCTTAATCGTCCCCGATTCTCGGCGAAGACTTCCATCAATTAGGAAGCTCTAATTATCAAGCCGTCCTGCAGTCGATGAATATGCACGAACTGCTGCTCACTACAAGGCACACTTGGTATAATGTAGCAGTTTTGAGATTAACGTACATTATGTTTTCGCTAGACATAGTGGCTACGGGCAGTGGCGATTTTTACATTACTATGTGCCTTTTGGTCGGGTATAATCCAAATTAAATCTGCGCAATGTGACATAATGGCTTAAAATATGCCTAAATCTAAGTGTGAGTTGCACCAAAACGCTGTTAAAGTTATCGTCAAATGGTAACCCTACCCATTTGTCACGTCAAACTTGTCAAAAGACATCATGCTGGCTAGCAACCTCTTTTTTTGGCTAACTTATGCTTAACCGGTACTATAACAAACTTGTTATTGTTAAAGTTAGTGCAACTCAGCCTAAGTATGTTCGAAACAGCGAGAAACGTGTGTCAAGTAACATGCACCTTCTTTTCTTCTACTTTTAAATTCTTTCGATGTTTCACGTTTACTCCACACTTTTCTCCTAAATAGGGCATCATAAACGTGGCGTCAGAAAGTTTAAAAACTTTTACAGCTAAGTATTCTGATTAATTTAAACGTAAAGCCTTAGTACAATCAGAAACCCATTATTCCCTTCCCTTTACATTTACATACCATTAATAAGTTCGTTCACCTTTCATTTTGATGTCTGCAAAGCGAACTAAAAGGCATTCGCCTCAGCCAAGATGCAAGATCGAAGTCCCCATTAATTCGTTGTCCACGTTAAAACAATCATTCGTCAAACATACGGGGCTCTGAAGTATCTAGACTGTGCCTAGGTAATGTGGAGATAGGCTGGTGCTCATTAAAATATGTAAATGATCCGCCGAGACATTACGCAGATAGGCGCTTCTGACTTATTGGCTGGTTGGTCTTATTCAACTTGTCAATATTTAAAGTTATGTAAAATCAAATAAAAAAAATCACAGGTTATGTTCTTGTCCTCCTTCTGTCCTAAAGTCCTAAGGAAGTTCAGGCTAATATTTTTGCATTACGCAGAATAGAGCTTTTCTATATAATTTCATACTGAAGATAGAGGAAAGATTTCAGAGTGCTTGCTATATGCATTCTGTTGTGCTACCAGAAAATCATGTACGAAACTGCTCCTGAACTTTGAAAAAAGCGTGGAAATTTGGCCCCATACTTATGTACTTAAGTGATTGTCGAGAAAAGCGTTACTGTATCGCTGTTGTTTCTGTACCGCTTACCATCATCCCTTTTTGTGGAGTTGTGAACATAACCTACCGCGCTCAACTCATAGTATTTAGTATTATTACAAAATGTCCTCAAATTCATCCCGCGCCGGCAGCTACTCCGTTCTTTGAACCAACGCAGATGTATTGAAGACTTATTTTACACAACAGTTTCTTCTCTACTGCTTACCGCTATCCCTGTGGAATTGTGAACGCATTATTGGTTCGCGGGGCACCTACGGCGTGCATCTATTTAGTATTATTACAAATGTCCTGAATCCGTCCACGCTAGCAGCTACCGTTCCTTATTAATAAGAACTAATGGAGGTATCTTCTTTTTGAAGATTATTGATTTATTTTGTACAATCATTGTTTCTCTTCTGCTTACCGGCGCTATCCCTCGTGGAGTTCTGAACGAATTACTGGTTTACAAGTCACCTACCGCGCGCAACTGTTTAGTAATAACTACAAATGTCGTCCTGAGTCCGTCTACGCCAACAGCTACCGTTCCTTATTAATAAGAACTAATAGAGGTACCTATTTTTTGAAGATTATCGATTTATTTTGTACAATCGTTGTTCTCTTCTGCTTACCGGTGCTATCCCTCGTGGAGTTGTGAACGCATCACCTACCGCGCGCAACTATTTAGTGTAACTACAAATGTCGTCCTAAATCCGTCTACGCCAGCAGCTACCTATAAGAACCAATGGAGGTACCTGCTTACTATTTGAAGATTAACTGATTGTATAATAGTTGTTTTTCTACTGCTTACCACTATCCCTCGTGATTGTGAACGTATTACTGGTTTCGCGGGGCACCTACCGCGCGCAACTAAGTATTTAGTATCATTACAAATGTCGTCCTGAGTCCGTCCTGCGCCGGCAGCTACCGTTCCTTATTAATAAGGACCGTACAGGTACGATGGAGTGGACCGGGATTTAGTACTTATGTTTTATGATATTTCATATTAATTCTGGATGAAAAATTGGACTAAAAAATTATCCTCGGTTTTACTGCTGCCAGCAAAGAATATTTCCATATTTTTAATACAACGTGTTACGTGTTACAAAAAACCCTAAAGCGGAATATGGTAGATAGATATTGATAGGGTCCCATACATACAACACCGGAAAATTATTGTAATCTCCGAAAACCACAACTTAATAAAAATGTTTTCACAATATACGGAATAGAGGTGGTAGTAGTGTCCATTAATGGGGTTGATTATCGAAAAAAATAGTCTATTTGCGTCTAGGGTTGTCACTTTTCAGTTTTCCATATAAATAATAAACAAAATTTTACGGGATAAATGAAACACTCTGCATAGGTCCACTAGTCGTACTAAAAGCGAGTTCATTTTTATACACAGGTTGGATACTTAGGTACTCGTTTGTTACCTCGGTATTTACTTACTTAGTTTGAATTTCCGATATTTCGGCAACGGTCCTATAATTGCCAGAAGGTCCGTGGCCAGGCCATGGGACTACTTGTATGCACTTCACTATTTAGTGCGAAAATTTTTTATATTTAGTATTAAGTACCAACCAAGGTCTCTGTACGCACTGTTCTTCTATATCTCTCACCATTTTCCTCGGCAAATTCATAGATACGTACTAAATGGCAGTCTAGCGGATAACTAAACTATTATTATGCCCATACAAAAACCATACAAAAACAAAAACAGCGAAATACTCTTAAAATTATGCACAGCTTTAATAATAATAATAATAATAAAACACTTTATTGCACACTAAGACAGGACATATTACAACGAAAAATAACAAACAGAGAAAGCACACAAAAGGCGGCCTTATTGCTAAAATAGCAATTTCTTCCAGGCAACCTTGAGTAATAGAGTGAGAGAAGAAGAGGAGAGTGGGGAGTGGGTGCAAATATGGGAAGGAGAAGAGATATAGATATACAAGAATATAAAGAAAGAAATTAAGTTTTAAGTATTTTTCTAAATTTTCGAGCCCATTTGGCGCCATTTCTGGAGATACCTGTTTAGGCAGGATACGTGCCGTTTATCTAGGTATTAATGGTCGTCATATCTCCAAGATTCGGGTTTTTACGCAAAAAAGCGTCTATTTTTTACAAATATTTTCTGATACTGAATTAGGAAGGGCGTTGGAGAGTTCATTCATTGTTTTCAGTATTTCTATTGATATAAACAGAGGTTTGCTTAAAACATTCCCTTCTTCGTACCTCTCGCTACTAAACGAAATATGCACAATTGGAGAAAAAAGCCTAAAATATGCATTAACGCCATAATTAGAGAGTTATATGCATTTGCATATGCAAATTTGCAAATGCATATAATCCGATGTCTAGTCATAACTTTCAATCTTTACCAGGATTACAAAAATCTTATTTCCTACAATGTATTGCTTACTTACTTTGACAAAAGAAGCGTTTGCCTCCCAAGTGAGCATCGTTCGTTACCCGCCTCGCTGAGGCAAGCAAGTGTCGTTTTGTTCCTTCGTCTCATCATTACGTACCTCAGCTCATTACTACCAACAGATCACCCGCTTAATTTGTGCATTTCCGATCCAAAGATATTCAAATATCAACCCTAATGATCCCCGAGAAATGTTAATAAAATGTTAATGCGGCGAAAGCGGTTGTCCTGCCGGCAATAAGTGACAGATTTGCTTGACAGAGCTACCTTGTTTGCGGTTTGTATGAATAAGTTAGGTTTGGCCCTTTTTTCTCTGTGAATGTACCAGACTACCAGTGTTTTGTATTTGAGTTTATTTTAAATGATATAGGTATGTATAATGTGTGTCTGTTTGAGTTGAGTTATTTCAATTGATTGTACGTCTTTTATTGTTTTGGGTTTTTCTTGTCATTTTCTTCTCATCTAAACCATAGCAAGACATGAACCTGATAACCTGGAGAAGATCAGTCGTGCGCAGGCCGTGTGGAAGGGAAGTGATGTCGTGGGATGACCCGATACGATAGGCCAACTTCCTGACAGAAAATTGCAACTCAATCATGCCCTCAACCTTAGAATAATAACGCCCTCAACCTTGCCTCAACCAATAAAGTTAACAGAAATTCGCCATCTTCGTCACAAGGATACGTCGAAAAAGATAATAAGGTATACTAATCTCCACTTAAAAAATATTTACGGATTCATTTGACACTTCTAGAAGGTCAAATCTCTTTTTCGTTTTGCACATGATAGCTTGTGCCTATATTCTTAATGAATAGGCAGGAAATGCTTACAAAAACAATAAATACCAAGAAAACAGTTTTCAAAAGCCATACGAACAGTGTTATCATATCACCACCTCCCATACTGTAATGGACCATAGGCCATACACGACAAGAAAAAAATCTATAGTTCTGAAAACATCGCCAAACATTTCAACATGTGGCTACCATTAAAAAAACGTCTTAGAAATTCGTTGCAAAGTAATGTAACTCAAATCTCCTTTTTTTTGACACTTGAAAAGGGACAATAAATTTCTATTCGGTTGACATTTTAGCTCGTAAATATCGTTAAAAAAAATATTCCACATCTTTGAAATTGAAGATGAGTTTTTTTCTGCGAGTATAGTTTTTGCAACATTTGCAACGCGCATAGCTGACCCAAACGTATATAAAAAAATGCCAACACGAGAACAGGGATGTGATAACTGAACTTCGTTTGCTGAGCAAACTTGGACCTTAAGTTCTGATGGATAAAGACTAAGGAGACATAATACTATGTCTCTCTAGTTATTTTCGAAATCTAAAAATGCAGTTTCTACGCAAATACCTTTTAGTTTTCAGGTTTAATCAGATGATGACTGAAGACATTCTAAATTGAATGTTGGAAACAATTCGAGGCATATTTTGGACAAGTAACGCAATCTATTGGGTGGAAACTGAAACCAAAATCAAGGACAAGCCAATCAAACAGCGCGTCGCAGCATTAAGGGTGTGGTTTTGTGAAAAGTGCGCAGGAGTTGTGATAAACCAAATTGGACTCTATCTTCATAACAGTAAGAGCGTATTAGAATAAAATAGATGTAATTCTATTGTTGTTAACAATTGTATAGAGATATTTGAAAAAGGCGGGGGATTAGCGTTGGGGACACGGTGAAATGTAGACGTTGTGTTGTAAAATTTTGCTTACCTAAAATTGGTGTCCCTTTCTTTGGTTTCAATTATGAAGTATTAAAACTTATATTACCTATTTATGAATAGTAGTGAAGGAGCTCCTTACTGCAGAAAGATAAGTTAAGTAAATAGAAATAAGAATTATGTATAAACCACATACCTATTTTAGACTTCTCATTCATAACTTGTGTTAAGTAAATAAATTATTTAATTGATGTGCATCGATCTCACATAACTAAAAGTCTAAAATAGATACGCTATGTCATATGTCACTCTTTGTTTTCATGTGTATTGTTTAGAATAAGGAATTAAATAGCGAATATGGTTTTTTTATTATCTCACTTCATTTTTCCATATTCATTTGCTTTAGAATTGAAGTGAGGGGTCAAACGTTTTACTAACGTGAAAGTTTGATCAAAATTAATCAACAGTTTCTATTAAGAGTCATTTTATAAGTTGTTCAAATAATTAAAGCATTATTTTTAAATTGATCAAATAATCAAACAATTTTAAATTAAAGACTTATTTATATAATATATACTATTAATGATTCATAATAATCAGATAATTTCAAAAATAATCAAAACCTCTAAATTAAACCCTTTTATTAAATAATAACAATAACTTAACAGTCAAATCACTAAATCAAAACCAATTAAAGTAATTTTCTTGAACAAAACAAATAATCAAACAAATACCAAAACCAAACATTGCCAATAATAAATGACTCTTACAATTATTCTGTTTTCATATTTATTTCCCATTTATAGGCACCCCTTTTTCACTGAAGAATTATTTGCAATAACTATTTTCCAGAGATAGAGTTTAATACCTTTTATAAATATCATTTAATTAATTCTTGTATCGTCTTCGATGATTGATACTTTATTTTGTCTGTTGGGTAATGGACAAAATTAGATTCCTTACTTTGAATTTGATTTACAGTGTCAAGACATTTGAAAAATACTTGGTACATGTTTATAGATAGAGTAAAAGCTATCACAGTTCTTTCGAACAGAACTTAGAATTTTATTGGTTTTAAATTGATAGCTCTGTTAATTGATACCAAATTCAGCTTAGATAAGACTCTCATTTAGAGCACATTATATATCTAGAAGAAATGCCATTCATTCAACATGAATTATTTATGAAGTTGTCATAAATCTTTGACACTATAATTGAATTTAGGCTAGAGGTTGTGATTCATAAAGTAATAATTAGTATTCATTTAGTTTTGTTTTAAATCAGAGTGGACACGCTGTTTGGATTCAAATGGTACAGAGTGTGACTTTCATTGGGGTCAACGTAGAAATAGCATAGGAAGAATTTAAGAGCTCGCGCTAGTCCATCAACCCTAAGGTGGCCACCTGTTTTAAAAAGAAGAGGAGTCAGTTAATCTCCTCCAATCAAATAATAAAAAGGGTGATAAGGACAGCGAATTATTGACATCCGTCTAACGAGAATTGTCAAAAAATCAGTTAGCACTGGCAGGATCTCATCTGAATAGATGCTCTGATTGAATCCAAACGCGTATCAAAATCATTGTTATCATTTATTAACCGAATAATTATTATCGCACCTCAAGCCATTATCTAAGACGTATACAATATCATCCTTTCCAGACAAGTTTGTTAAAAGTTACATTTGTTTAAACTGAGTTATATTTTGGGATAAAATAATCAAATAAAACCACTAGACGATCAAAGCTGATACAGTAAGTATCACATACAGATTGGTCATTAGCAGCAGACAAGCGACAAGCAGCCGCGGGGACCACCACACATGGTGCTCGGTGACCAGGATTCTTAGATTTTGTGTTCATTTAAAGCAAACGCAACTAGGAATCGAACCTTAAAATAATTACACAACGTAGAAACTTTATATCATATCCCAATATTATATTTCAGCATATTTATATTTAAATTTTTAACTTTATATCATATCCCAATATTATATTTCAGCATATTTATATTTAACCCGGCGTCATTGTGGCGGAAAAAAGTTACACTAACGTTGAGGGGGGTCATTATGACCCTGGTTACAATTGTTAAAATTTGGCATAGTATAAAATAATTTTTTATTTTAAACATTTTATATTTATTATAAATACTGTATTTATAATCAGTAGCAGCAATAAAACACATTGGTAATGAGTGAAATAATTTTTATTTTTAATTTTTCCTATAGACTGTTAATTATACAACAAAACTGTAACTCTTTTCTTAATTTTCTTTTATCAACAAAAAACAATATCGTTTCTAACAAAAATGATACTTAAATCAAATTTATACTACCTAACCTCTCTATCATTAGAAGATTACGAACACTAACATAATCTTTATATAAAATATATAAAAAAGTATATGGCACCAAAACAGCAACGTCACCGTTGAGCTGGGTCATAATTACCCTGTCGCAGGTTTACACACGTTTTGCTCCTTGCGCGGGTGATGGACGAATGAAGTGAAGTACGTGGCGGGGAGGGGTGATCCTTAGCTGCAGCTACTGAGACAGACAGTTGTGTGTGGCAAATATTTCTAAGCATTTTTTCATATGCAAAACATGCAGGGTCATGTTGACCCTGCATCAATGACGCCGGGTTAAATTTTATCAAACATTGCAGACTGAAATTTTGAATACTAATTCTATAATTCTAAATATCTTGACAATTAAATAAGAATATGTTTATTCTAAACCTTTGGAAGAGGAGAAATTACTAACTTCCTATTTGTGATTAATACCCATAATTATCATATTATAACTGTCGACAAATTTCACCCTGCAATTTGTTTGAAATTCATTCTAGTTTTGTCTTTTGTGCATGGAAATATTTTTATTATGTACTTTTACAGGCAGCGAAGTTCAAGTTATCATTGTTGCATTGTGTTTCGTTCGGTACCTAAAACAATATTCTTTGTTAGTCCCACACAATAACGTTTTAGAAATTCCTTTATTACAGTTGTAGGCAAAGCGTTAGAAAAAACTTATTACGGTTCGAAAGTTTTGACGCGACGCGGAAGAAAGGCAGCGGCGTTTTATAGGATTTTAGATAGGCGCGGAAAACTTAGGTAGGTAAAAGGTAGGTAGGTAGGTTTAGGTAGAAACGGGTGCTAGCCGAGCACATTCAATGACAACAGATTATTAGCGGGAAAGTTTAAAGTAAATCGAAGCGTTAGATTTGCGTACAATTTTAGGATAATAGGTTTGTTAGTTCATTAGAGTATTACTAAATTAGGCAGGTAATTGTGCGGTTAATTAGTCATTTAGGAAATTTAAACAATACGAAGACGCACGGAACAGACGACATTTATAAAAACAACATTTTCATAAGTTGAAACGTAATGTTATAAACAGAAATACAAAATTTAAATACGATCAAAATTCAAATTATATTTAAATCATATATCATTGGAATAAAATAAAATTGTAAAGCTTATGCTTTATTTTTGATATTCGTATGAGTTATTGACCAGATGTTTATCTTTATTAAAATCGAAGTATATTACTTAGTGTAGTTTTTAAACTAAGGTAAGATTAGTAGTTGAGAAGGTTCATATATTGTAAGCAACAGTTATACCGTCAACAATGGATATTATCAATTTTTATTTTATTTAGGAAATGAATTTCGGCTTCGTTCGAATCGAGGCAAGATGAATAATGAATACATTTGAATTCAGTTTAGTTAATTGATTTACAATATCATTAGATGAGAAAAACTAAGTCGATCTAATTAAAATAGCTTGAATTAATTTTATTACATAATACCGATTTGTTCGAAGCAAATGGTTTATTTAAGGACGGATACACGTCATTTTAGTACTATTATTATGGACGAGAAACGAGTAAAATTATTTATACAGGTGTATGAATTTATCAATGTGTACTTACATGAAATCTAAATTTGAGTTAGGAATAGGATATATTAAGATAGAAATCTGAACCCAATTTAAGAGATTTGAAAAATATCTACCAGAAAAATTAAAAGGAGTTTAAGGTATAGGATGACGCAGGTCAAATATTTTTTTTTTGTTTTCAAAAGGTTGAAACGAACAAAAAAAAATTCCTCAGGCTAAAATGGTACCAAACTGGCGGTGCAGCTGTTGGGTTTCTGAGAAACAATAGATAGTTATTTTGTGAGCTGACCCACGGACTGGCTTTTATTAACAATAGGCCACCTTGGTTGTTTTAAAAGATTCTTTGTTTAAATAAATATTTCAATAGAAAATATGAACAAAAGGAGACTTCAATAAACGTACGCAGTAATAGTTTACAATGGAGGTCATAAAACCAACGAAATACATTTTTCTAAGAAAGAACAAAACGTGCCGATATTTGGTATCTCGGTTATGTTCTATTCAATTAGTAAAAGTAAATTGTTAAGAAAACCTCATGGGGGTATTGCATTGCTATGAAATGGAAAGTTATACTTAGAGTATTCTATCATACCTAAAATTAGTTATTTAAAAAGTAGACATGGTTATTTCATATTCATTTTGAATTGGAAATGAAAGATTCTGTTAGATTCAGAATTCACATAATATTTTGACTGCCGATTGAGAAATTGAATCAATAATTTAGTACTTTAAGCTATATTATACACTAGGCCAAAACACAACATTACTTCTTCGAATCAAGTATATTGATCAAATAATAGATAAAAGTAATCTAAGTTTAGTCATTTAAGATATCTAGCTACGGAGTGAAAATAGATTTTGCAATTTCAAATTATGGGGTTAATCGTCATTGGATAAATTAATAACCAGTTGTAAAAGAATGGGAAGGAGATCAAAAATCAAATCTGATTGATTTGATTATTGCAAAATTATTAAGGACAGAAAGAAGGAAAACATAAGGTCGCAATTTAAGTATTGTACGTATAAGTATATGGAGTGGAGATAAGTTTACTTTTTTGTCTGTCTTGTCTGATTATAATTTAAGTGCAAATTAGTATTTAAATTACACATCGAAATTAAGATGAATTTGGGTGCATACCCCTGCCCTGTTCGAATCAGGTGGATTATTACATACGTGAAAGAAGTAGTTAATAAATAGTAAGGTTAAACAATGGAAACTCGTAAAGTTGAATTGGAGAGAAGTTGCTTAGAGCATATCAAGTAGATGTGACCATCAGCTATCCTTAAAATAAGATGTAAGGACATTTTAATTTTTAAGACTTATTATAGTAGATAGGAAAATTAAGATATTATAATAAGACTTAGTCGAGTGGTAAAACAGGTTGAGCTTAACGCTAAAAGCGATCTCTTCTAGGTATGGTGATATTAACAAAGGGAAAGAAACACGAGATTGCGAAGTGACTCAATAGTTTAATGAAAAACATTTATAAATGGTCACGGGTTCGAACCCCGGTTTGAGAAGAGATATGGTGTCATAATGTGGTGATTCAATACTTTACATTATAGTATATAAAAATATAAACATTAATATAAGTTTATTTTAATTCAGTGGAAGTACCTATACAATGAAAACCTACATTGAACAAAGGACAGCTTGGAAAAGCTTTATGCAAAGCTTGCAGGATTAAATCGTTGTAAACATAGAGTGATTCCAATTATTATACCTACAATATGTTCAGTCTTATAAGACTTCGGGTTTTAATGAAGATATTTTCTGTCAATAAAATATAGTAGTATCTATCTGGTTTAAAAGGGTTAAAGTGATAATTATATCAATCAATTTATAATCTAACAAAAAGTGAATTCGGTAAAAACATCAAACTAAGTTGCATATTTATGTTATTAAATAAAATAACATTTTGATAATTCAAGGATTAATTAAACAATAGACATTATTGTCTGCAAATAAATAATTAGTTGAATAATATTTAGAGTGGTAGAAAGATGTTTCTTTAGGAAGTGATAAGAGAATTATTTTAATAAAACAATGACAATTAAATGGTTTAAATTTCATTGATTGAAATGAAATGTAATTTTAGTTTTTTTCCAAAGGTTAGTTTTGAGCGTATGACTGACATATGAACTATCGTTTAGATAAAACGTAACAGAATCAACGGATGATAGATGTGACGAAATTAAGTACTAGAAAGGTCTGTGGAAAACTTTATAAGAACGATTGAGGGTTCCAAAGTTACGTATAAATAGTAAACGAAAAAAAAAAACTTGACGTCAAACTAGAGACATTTCAATAATTCAGAGCGACAGAAAGAATAACTAAATAAGTGCCGAGATTTTACATCTTATTGCATTGTATTGAAATCGTTACAACAAGGCATACATAGTACTTAATTAAATTCAAAGTTATGTTTTGTGGCAATGTTTATACATTATTATGCGCAGGCCTAATATTATGAAAGCAGTAATGTAGTAGGTAATGCTAAACAATTTTGTAGGTATTACTTTGAATACCTACTAGGAAGCAATAAAATAAGTACCTACTAAAGGTTTTTCAGACAGATGTCCGAAAAAGAGAAAAAATAGAGGCGAGGGTTCTCGGTTTTTTTTTTGTGTTGGAACCTTAAGGCGCATTGCATAAAAGAAAGCCATTATATTGTAGCCGTCAGAACAGTTGTAAAGGCGAATTTACAGTAGATTTTTTATTGTTGTCTAACAGTTTATAGAGATTTGGTTGAAATAAAACCAAATCTTCGAGAAAAGATTATGTTACTAAAATTTTCAATAACGTAACAGAATCTGGGGGGGGTGTGTAATGGACCATAGGCCATACACGACAAGAAAAAAATCTATAGTTCTGAAAACATCGCCAAACATTTCAACATGTGGCTACCATTAAAAAAACGTCTTAGAAATTCGTTGCAAAGTAATGTAACTCAAATCTCCTTTTTTTTGACACTTGAAAAGGGACAATAAATTTCTATTCGGTTGACATTTTAGCTCGTAAATATCGTTAAAAAAAATATTCCACATCTTTGAAATTGAAGATGAGTTTTTTTCTGCGAGTATAGTTTTTGCAACATTTGCAACGCGCATAGCTGACCCAAACGTATATAAAAAAATGCCAACACGAGAACAGGGATGTGATAACTGAACTTCGTTTGCTGAGCAAACTTGGACCTTAAGTTCTGATGGATAAAGACTAAGGAGACATAATACTATGTCTCTCTAGTTATTTTCGAAATCTAAAAATGCAGTTTCTACGCAAATACCTTTTAGTTTTCAGGTTTAATCAGATGATGACTGAAGACATTCTAAATTGAATGTTGGAAACAATTCGAGGCATATTTTGGACAAGTAACGCAATCTATTGGGTGGAAACTGAAACCAAAATCAAGGACAAGCCAATCAAACAGCGCGTCGCAGCATTAAGGGTGTGGTTTTGTGAAAAGTGCGCAGGAGTTGTGATAAACCAAATTGGACTCTATCTTCATAACAGTAAGAGCGTATTAGAATAAAATAGATGTAATTCTATTGTTGTTAACAATTGTATAGAGATATTTGAAAAAGGCGGGGGATTAGCGTTGGGGACACGGTGAAATGTAGACGTTGTGTTGTAAAATTTTGCTTACCTAAAATTGGTGTCCCTTTCTTTGGTTTCAATTATGAAGTATTAAAACTTATATTACCTATTTATGAATAGTAGTGAAGGAGCTCCTTACTGCAGAAAGATAAGTTAAGTAAATAGAAATAAGAATTATGTATAAACCACATACCTATTTTAGACTTCTCATTCATAACTTGTGTTAAGTAAATAAATTATTTAATTGATGTGCATCGATCTCACATAACTAAAAGTCTAAAATAGATACGCTATGTCATATGTCACTCTTTGTTTTCATGTGTATTGTTTAGAATAAGGAATTAAATAGCGAATATGGTTTTTTTATTATCTCACTTCATTTTTCCATATTCATTTGCTTTAGAATTGAAGTGAGGGGTCAAACGTTTTACTAACGTGAAAGTTTGATCAAAATTAATCAACAGTTTCTATTAAGAGTCATTTTATAAGTTGTTCAAATAATTAAAGCATTATTTTTAAATTGATCAAATAATCAAACAATTTTAAATTAAAGACTTATTTATATAATATATACTATTAATGATTCATAATAATCAGATAATTTCAAAAATAATCAAAACCTCTAAATTAAACCCTTTTATTAAATAATAACAATAACTTAACAGTCAAATCACTAAATCAAAACCAATTAAAGTAATTTTCTTGAACAAAACAAATAATCAAACAAATACCAAAACCAAACATTGCCAATAATAAATGACTCTTACAATTATTCTGTTTTCATATTTATTTCCCATTTATAGGCACCCCTTTTTCACTGAAGAATTATTTGCAATAACTATTTTCCAGAGATAGAGTTTAATACCTTTTATAAATATCATTTAATTAATTCTTGTATCGTCTTCGATGATTGATACTTTATTTTGTCTGTTGGGTAATGGACAAAATTAGATTCCTTACTTTGAATTTGATTTACAGTGTCAAGACATTTGAAAAATACTTGGTACATGTTTATAGATAGAGTAAAAGCTATCACAGTTCTTTCGAACAGAACTTAGAATTTTATTGGTTTTAAATTGATAGCTCTGTTAATTGATACCAAATTCAGCTTAGATAAGACTCTCATTTAGAGCACATTATATATCTAGAAGAAATGCTATTCATTCAACATGAATTATTTATGAAGTTGTCATAAATCTTTGACACTATAATTGAATTTAGGCTAGAGGTTGTGATTCATAAAGTAATAATTAGTATTCATTTAGTTTTGTTTTAAATCAGAGTGGACACGCTGTTTGGATTCAAATGGTACAGAGTGTGACTTTCATTGGGGTCAACGTAGAAATAGCATAGGAAGAATTTAAGAGCTCGCGCTAGTCCATCAACCCTAAGGTGGCCACCTGTTTTAAAAAGAAGAGGAGTCAGTTAATCTCCTCCAATCAAATAATAAAAAGGGTGATAAGGACAGCGAATTATTGACATCCGTCTAACGAGAATTGTCAAAAAATCAGTTAGCACTGGCAGGATCTCATCTGAATAGATGCTCTGATTGAATCCAAACGCGTATCAAAATCATTGTTATCATTTATTAACCGAATAATTATTATCGCACCTCAAGCCATTATCTAAGACGTATACAATATCATCCTTTCCAGACAAGTTTGTTAAAAGTTACATTTGTTTAAACTGAGTTATATTTTGGGATAAAATAATCAAATAAAACCACTAGACGATCAAAGCTGATACAGTAAGTATCACATACAGATTGGTCATTAGCAGCAGACAAGCGACAAGCAGCCGCGGGGACCACCACAATACACAAGAGCACCCAAGTCCTAATTAAGGCTAGTTTTCTTAATGAATTCAAAAGCAAAGATAACTCTAATAAGGTAGAATTTGAATGAGCTCCCCACGCAATTTATAAATGCTCCCGGTGTTAAGATATTTGCAGTTTGAATTATTCATTATAATCAGTGCACTTACTGGGTCCCGTTTTATCCTACACAAATATAATGGACTCTCACAGTATGAGGTATGTATGAGAATTGTTAATTTCTATGTAGAGAGAGTTGAAGACTTTGTAACTTGATCTGTTATTGAGCTTAGTTCCGGAAAGATGGGTGTTCTAAATAACGATGGGATGGTGACCTCATTAAAATTCTACTTTAATTGAAAACTTCTAATTAGAGTTAAGCACTTAGGGTAAAACCGGGATAGATGCCGCAGTGGGATAGATACCTCATTTTCAAAACGGGTGCTGCCAGTGGGAATGGGTCTGACTACCTATTGTAAAGTTTTCTTGTAACAGCCTAGACTGAATAATAACTTCAAACTTTGAATTTAGCTTGAACCCTATAAATTACTTAAGAAATCTGAAATTCATTAAGTAATGATCTAATTATAATTTTATTTATTTGTAAATATCGTTCCGTTTGATAAAGCTGATAAGTTTTTGCGCCCATTTTTCTTGTCAGCTAAAAGACGTAATAATGGGTGGTAGGGTAAAAAATAAATTTGACGATTTAAAAACGTTCATTATGTGAGCTTATTTGAATAAAGAAAAAAAAACTAACTTTCCAAACTTGCAACTATGAATTAATAGTAAGTATAAGTAGGAGATTCACTCACCTCAAAAAAGTGTTCCACAAAAAGCTAAATTCTGCAAAATCTGTAATTGATAGGTCAAAAATAAATTATGGTTCAACATAAATGATTAAGCTAGCCTACATTCATAGAAATTATTCATATTTATGAATTAATTTTTTTTTTAAATAGGAGGCTATTTTAAAAAGTAGTGGGTTCTGGTCTTACCCTAATGACTTTTTTACTATTTGAATGCTCATTGAGATTTTGTTTTTTACCCTAAGATACGATACTATCAGCCTGAAAAAATGAGGATTATATTAGGTCTTTACCTATGAAATTGCCGATATTTTGTCACATGCAGAGAAAATAATAACTTCTATAATTTAAAATTTTAACAAAATCGTGAATATTACATCGAATTATGATCATGATAGTTAACTATCAGTAAAAATAAAGTACATATTTTAGCTTTCGTGACATTAAAAAAAAGATCTTGAAACTGACTCTTTTTTTGTGAGCAAAAAAAAGGGTGACCGAAGGGGTTGTAACTTAACCAAAACTTATTTTTTCGCTTATCTTAAATGGAAATAAGTTAGCATAGTGTTCAAACATTAGTACATAAAAGTTTTGTTACATGAGTGTTCATGGTTGTTAAATGAACAAAGAAAATGCTATTATGAAAAATGCAACTTCTTGAAAAATCTCCATACAAATCGGCAATTTCATAGGTATTATCACACCTATTATCATGAGTCAGATTAATCAAGTGCGGCCCGATAAACCACCATATCGGCTCTAGATACAATAATTTCCACTTTCGACAGTCAACCAATAGCAGCATTACACGAATTCGGAATTAAATACCCTGCAATAAGCTCGGCAATTATTATATTTTCATTTCGTCTCAACCCCATTTGTCGAAACCAAAATACGTCACTAACTTGATTGATATCGCGATCGGAAAGTATGTAATAATCAATATTGTGTCCACTCGACATCAACGCAGACTGCAATTGACATTTTTTGGTTTTAAACTTAATTATGCGTAAAATATTTCGGAAGTTCAGTCGGAATGAGAAGGGGATTGATTTAGGGATCAAATTCGTTCGAAATACTTAAGTTTTTTGATGCTCTGTTTTTGCATTACTGATTGTTTTATTGCATTAATAGAAAATGGGAAATCCTTCCCTTTTCTTAACATGAACTTATGTTTTTTTTAAATAACGTCTCTCTCAAACCAGTACTTATTATACTATGATCAAACAGTAATACATATTTTATACATTGAAATTTTCACACCTTTTGAACAAAAGATACATTTTTTAATAAAATTAATATCAATAAAAACTACTATCTTAATTATTACCTTCTTCTATACCTACCTTTAAAATAAACGGATGTTTTAATGAATTTTCTTACTTACTTTTCTCGAGCATTACTTAGGGGGAATTAGTACCTACTTTAGCATAGTAAAAAAAAACATTTTGTTCTCCAAAATTAGTAAATGCTCACCAAATCCTAAACCGCCCAAGAAGATTTGGTGAGCATTTACAAATCTGGGTTAGGATAAAAAAAAAACACCATACTGATCATTTAAAGATAACCCTTACATAAGTATAGTGTTAATTGTGAATACAGGCTTGTATATCCCAAAAATAAAACACTACAGAACCCTCAGCAAACATGAAAAATGTTACAGCGTAAAAATATTTCCCGACCCATAAAGAGGTATCGCCGCATTTCAGAGTGAGGTTACGCATAAACGTGATTGTTGCCAAATGAATGAATGAATGTTATTTTATTTTTCAATTGCGCCCGCGGTTCCTACCAACGGTAAGAATTAAAACTGCCGGCGCAGTCTGACCGCGCCATTCCGAACTCTTTTGACGATACACAATTGTGCATTTTTTTCTATTTCGCCCAATAGTTTTTTGCGGTTATGACTGTACCCCGCTTTTAATAGTGAGCGGAGTTTTTTTAATGGCTCATGGATGATTTCGCTTTTTGTGATTTAGATTGGATCTTCTGTGGAGGTTGACGGTTAAGGATGTGATGTGAACAGTTTTCAGTAGGTAACGTATGTAAAGTTAAGGTGAAAAATCTTTCAATTTTTCTTTTGGGCGCGAATTTGATCACCTTAATTAGAATGAATAACTTTATGTTTACCTTCAAATTTCAATTTCTATAGACTTATCGTACTCGATCATGTTTGTTAAAGCAACGCTCGTTCCGGTCAGGTGTCGGATGGGTGACCGTTAAGTGGTATTACAACTGAGCGCTTCCGTGCTTTGGAGGGCACGTGAAACCGTCGGTCCCGGCTGTTGTCATCTGATAACAGTCGTTAAGCCAAGTTAGAGGCCTTACAGGCGGCTTGATAAACTCTAACACCAGAGGTGGCCACTATTCCTCATTCGATAAGAAGAAGAAGAAGATATTACCTTTCAGTTTATATAATAAAATTAGATAGAGTGAATATTTGAATTTATTCTTTTTTACCACTTTTAATAGGTACTTAAAACAGTGTCCAAAAGTCAGAATGTTGGTTAAAAACCAGGTAATCGTTTTATTTAATTCACAAAACACCGAAATAGATCAAAAATGGAATACCTGCCGATTCATTTAATATTTCAACCGTACAAATGTATCTAAACCGATTCAGGGTTGTCAAAACAGATCGTTTGCAGTAAGTTGGACGTTTTCCATTAAAAATTAACCGTTTTATTGTATTAATACACCTCAAAAGAGGGATCACGCCTGTTCGGAATAAATGGGACTCCAAAATAAACGCCAATATCTGAACTCATGTTCAAAACTGAGTAAATGCATTGATAAAATACAGTTATGATATTATTGTGTCTTCCATATTAAATAAAATATAGGTTTAAATCTTTTAAGAACTCGGTGATTTAAAAGTAAGTAAGTTTCCAGGGTCTGATGATGAAGCCGGAAGAAGGAACAAGAACTCTTTAATAAAACCACGCTACTCTATCGAGTTTGGGGTCGTTTGAACCTTCTTGACGAGTACTTTGTTGGGAAATAGTTTCCAGGGTCTGATGATGGAGCTGGAAGAAGGCCACTGAAACTCTGTAATAAAACCATGCAACCCCATCGAGTTTGAGCTCGTTTGAATCGTCTTGACGAGTGATCCGATATGAGATGGTATATTTTTAGCCTTAGCTCGTAAACGAAAAGCAGAAAATAATAATTTACTGATAAAAAATCTTTTTCTAAAACACGTTTTATTAAAACGGAAAAAAATTATAAAAATCAGATTAGAAACATTAAAACGGACTAGTAAAAACAGACTAAAAGTATAAAATAAATTCCTCTGTAAATATTTATAACCCTACACCTACAGAAGTTTTAAACCTTAAAACGTGAGGCGCATTTTGTTTTAACAATATTTTCTTTAGCATGCACCCCACCCACGTTTTGTTTAAAACTTCTGTAGGTATAGGGTTTTAAACATTTACAGAAGAATTTATTTTGCACTTTTTAGTCTGTTTTTACTAGTCCGTTTTGATGTTTTTACTTAGTCCGATTTTTATAATTTTTAGTGCGTTTTAACGTGTTTTAAAAAATATTTTTTATCAGTAAATTATTATTTTCTGCTTTTTAGTTAAGACTAAAAAAATATACCTTCTCCTATCGGAGCACTCGTCAAGACGATTCAAATGAGCTCAAACTCGATGGGGTTGCATGGTTTTATTACAGAGTTTCAGTGGCTTTCTCCCAGCTCCATCATCAGACCCTGGAAACTATTTCCAAACAAACTACTCGTCAAGAAGGTTCAAACGAGCCCAAACTCGATAGAGCAGCGTGGTTTTATTAAAGAGTTCCTGTGTCCTTCTTCCTTGTGACCGAACGCGATGGAGGTTAACTGTGGACGCCCACTGTCCCATCTAGGAGGATATAAAGTCCTACAGAAGTTTTAAACCTAAAAACGTGGGTGGGGCGCATGCTAAAGACAATATTGGTAAAACAAAATGCGCCTCACGTTTTAATGTTTAAAACTTCTGTTGGTATAGGGTTATAAATATTTACAGAAGAATTTATTTTATACCTTTTAGTCTGTTTTTACTAGTCCGTTTTTTTTTTGTTTTCTTAGCATTAAAAAATACCTTGAAAGTGACTTCTTTTTTTGTAAGCGAAAATGAACACTTTATTCGTTGTTACTTATCCTAAACTTATTTTCTTCGCTTAAGTTAGTTTAATGATAAAACATTTGTACATTAAATTATGAAAATGCTAGTATGGGAAATGCAATTTGTTAAAAATTCGCCATACAAAACGTAAATTTCATAGGTAAGGATCTACATAATATTTTTAATATTCTAATCATTTGATGTTTTTAAAATATACAGATTTATTCTTATTCAATAATATAGTGTAATAATGGTTAGGTATGTACCGTTCTAACAACACGGACATCGAAAAATGTTACAAGTTTTAAAATAACACTTTACGCATATACCAATTCCTAGCCGTCACCAGTAGTCGACATGTTTGTAAATTCGCGGGGCACCGTATAAATTCATTAGTGTGGCTAGTTCGGTTAAGTGACAAACATTGAAATCGCATCGCGCCGCATTGACGGCTACTCAAAGAATTCATTATCGGCTATTAATGCAGGCTATATTCGACTATTGGCTTTACCGATACCCGAACTGTCCTTTTTATGAGTTGTGCTGTTTTCGGTTTCAGTGGTCGTTTTTGTGGATATTTATTATATTATATTCGTGAAAGTTAAATGAATGCAACTGTTTGTTAATATTTTAGTAACATACTTAAACTGAGGTTTGGTTTGGTAAATTTGCTCGTTTAGTACTTATAGTAAAGTTTTCCGAAATTTTCCTTTTAAAAACAAGAAACAAAATATTTTTTTCAGCTTAATCAAATCTGTAAGGATTAAAAAATATTTACCTTCTCATCAAGTGGACAGATACGAGGGCGGTTTGATAAGTCCATGGCTTTGTAAAGAAGAAATTATTTTTCTTTCATAATCTAGTTTTGTATCTTAAAAAAAAACTCCTTAGGAATCTTTACACTATTTTTTTTATTTTTTTAGGGTTCCGTACCAAAATGGTAAAAAAGGAACCCTTATGGTGTGACTCAGTCTGTCTGTCTGTCTGTCACAGCTGGATATCTCGAGAACTACTAATGGTATCAACTTGAAATTAGGAATAGTTTAAGATGACATTTGCTCAACTACTTTGCAAATAAGAAATAAATAAAAAAAAAATATCTTTTTATTTACAACAAGGCCTGAAAAGGGGTCTTAAAAATTTTAAGTGGGGCTACTAGGGCATGTGGGGTATCATATGAAAGAGCGCTGTTTGCACGTTTTAAATCATTTTTTTTTCTAGACCGCATAGTTTTTGACTTATGATGAAAAATGTAAAAAAAATACCGTTCCCTCCCCCTTAGGTATCTCCGAAGTTTGCAAAGAGAAAAATCTGAAATAATTCTATGTGATAGCAGTAAAGATTACAGGAAAAATAAAACGATGTCTCAATATAGCACACTTTTTTAGAAATTACCAAATTTCTAAAAAAGTTAACATTAGTTCCACTATCTGTCAAGAGATGGCGCTGACCTAAAACTGCAATACTATTTTTTTAATTATGGGCCCTCATTTCAGTTACTACAGTTTTCAGGCGATAAAAGAAAAAAATAATGGGTTAAAGACGTAGGAACTTCATTGGACTGAATACACAGAGCTACAAAAAGATTATGTAGAGTGGTAATACAAAATATGTCGAAAAAAAGTTTTTTCTTCTTTACAAACATAGTCAAGGACTTATCATACCGCAAACTTAACCATAACTGCTAACTAAACAACTTTAATAAACCATAACTTCAATTCTTTATCGATTTCATTGTCTACTCAACGACAATAACAAAAGCTTTATTTATTTGCTACGAAATACCGTAGCTGAAAAGCTCACAAAAAATGCAAAGATTAAAACTATCGATGGCAAACAAACTTATCTGAAGTCGTACTTTAATTAAAAAAAAACCGGTCAAGAGCGAGTCGGACTCGCGCACCGAGGGTTCCGTACCATCATAAATATAAATATTTGGATATGTTACTGTAGAACAGTCTTTCAAAAGTAGGATAGACGGGGGACAGGCAAAAAGGTGGATGGGCGACCAGGCGGACAGGTGGAAGGGCGAATAGGGGGACAGTTAATTAACAAATCTTAACCACAGCTGCTTGTGGTGACTGAAAAACGAGTGGCTTACACTCCACATTGCAAACTGTTTATATTCATTGATGTACTATGGGCAACAGCGTCGCTTAACCAGTTTGCAACAAAATTCGTGTGGGCGCGTATCACCCCTGCATGAACTAAACGTATGTGACAGCGGGCGTGGCGTGCAAGCGATTTTAACCTTAGCAGTGGTTAAGCGACGCTGTTGCCCATGGTACATTTGACTTTCGCTTCCACTTCAGCTTCCGCTTCCTCGTCCACTTACAGTAACCGTCACCGTAACCGTCAATCATTTTATTTATCTATACATCGCCATCCTCCGTCCCAGTCCCTCCTCCCCTCCCCTTTCCCCTTATAATTTTTAATCGTCATCGTCAGCCTAAACACAAAATTTGAACATCCTACCTTTGAAACTAAGAGACTTCCATACAAACTTTCATCCCTTATTTCATCCCCTTAGGAGGTGAAATTTCCAAAATCCTTACTTTCTCCAAAATCATTCATTTTCAAGATACCTTTCATGGTGTAGCTCACCTACACCATGAAAGGTATCTACCCTCCGGTGTCTCAATCTCCAATCAATCACCAATCAATCAATCAATTTAGAGTTTTATATGTACAGATTTTATTTATTACTAGCGAATCGCTTTCGCTTCGCTTCGGTTCCATGCTTTTTTTGCCAATTTCGACCTTCCAACAACACCCGAAAAGAAAACAAATGCCTTCCAGTCATCACCTCCCTTGGTCCGAAAGTTTCCATCCCGTTCGAGTGTGAGAAACGCGCTGATGACTAAAATTTACACTTAGGAAGCTTCTTGCTCTTAGGTGATCGATTAACGATTGGTCTGCTGGAATGCACTCTGTGCTTGTTTTACTCTTTGACCCCCTGTCACGCGACGTGACATACCGCCATGTTGCGGAAATATTTAAAGCCAATTTTATTCTTTTTTAATTATTTTTAAAAGTAATTAACTGTATCAATATTTGAAAGGGTCTAAGTAATTAAAAATAGTAAATATTGATATTTAAAAAATAATTAGTGGCGCTATTATCACAAAAGTAAATAAGAAGTTAAACTATGACCGCGCATACCGTTGTTTCACTCGATGATAAAATTACGTATTTTAATGACTATATTTTTTATGATTTAATTACAAATGTACAGTTTTCAGATTTTTTCCTGTTAGTGTAGTTTATGACGCTATTACTTGCCAAATTTCATAGTTCTAGGTCAACGGGAAGTACCCTATGAATTTTGATTCCTTTGAGAGTATCGAAAATGCGTTTTTTGGGCCCTAAACGGCAGTATCTTTTTTTCACGTTAATTTAGGAGTTTGATTTTTTTACAGCTTCAAGGGACCGTAGACCTTGGTATATAGTTAAAATTTCAACTCGATACCTTCACGCGTTCCCGAGATAAAGGGTCTTGACAGACAGACGGACGGACGGACAGACAGACGGACAACAAAGTGATCCTATAAGGGTTCCGTTTTTTCCTTTTGAGGTACGGAACCCTAATGATACAGGCAAGCGTCGATCGGGTACGGTATTAGCATTCGTAATTATGCTCTCTTATCGTATCTTAATTGGCTTGTAATGAATCTGACGAGCTGTATATTATATCGTAATGTCTAATGAGAGATTCTGCGATTGCAATGCAACACTTTGACAGTTTTTTTTATGCACAGTGGGATAGTCTTTGGCCTTTACTTCACCTGATGTTTAGTGACGATAAGGCCAAAAAGTGCCGGTGTAGATTAAAAAAAGTCTTTATTATTTAGTTTGGGTACTTTGAGCTCATGAATGTGATATTAACTACAAAACTGCGATACCACTCTATCTATTTTGGTATAGAATTTTCTGCAAATCTCCAACTAATATTTTGTGTAGTGTGATGTGTGTATGTAGTGTTCTAATTGCTCAAACGCCGTTCGCCCACTTATCATAATGTCTCGCAAATCACGAGGCCGCGGGTATAAATCTAGACACGATAGAAGGCTCCAGCAGGGCTGTGTTTGTCAATAGGACCTGTTTTGCCAAACAACATTATGAATGATCAAAGATTAATTCGTGAAAGAGTAGACTTACGGCCTTATACTCAAACGAATCTTAAAGTTGCCACCTTGAATTCAAAAAAGTTGTCAGATTTGATTACTCTATGAAACTGGCAGCTTCCTTAAAGTTAGAAGATCTTAACTAAGTACCTAAGAAGGCTTCGAGTATTGGCCATTACCCACTCAAATTATGATGTAGGTTAGGGAAATTATGTTTTTTTTTTTTTACCAAACAGATATTAAGGGGGCGTTTAGAATCAAGTTTAGGATGCAAAAGACAAG
This sequence comes from Agriphila geniculea, assembly GCA_943789525.1. Classification (NCBI taxonomy): domain Eukaryota; kingdom Metazoa; phylum Arthropoda; class Insecta; order Lepidoptera; family Crambidae; genus Agriphila; species Agriphila geniculea. Next base: position 19,839,491 of record OX038879.1, read on the forward strand.
CCTGTAAAGTACGACAGTAAACTTGGAATCTTTGCTTTACGCGTTAGAACTAGTAGTCTTGTATTAAATAAAAACCGGTCAAGAGCGAGTCGGACTCGCGCACCGAGGGTTCCGTACAATCATAAATATATTTGGATATGTTACTTAAGTACAGTCTTTAAAAAAGTAGGATAAACGGCAGACAGGTGGAAGGGCGAACAGGCGGACAGTTAATTTACAAATCTTAACCACAGTTGCTTATGGTGACTGAAAAACGTTTCAGCCGCTCCACATTGCAAACTGTTTATATTACTAAGTAGGAACTTATTCTTCGTTTATTCGTACGGCAAATAGTAGGTAATGATATTAGAACCAGCTAACAATTATTACTGTAGTATTAGGTTGCGCCATCTCTTGACCGATAGTCGAACTATTTTTTTTCGTAAGTCAGCATTCTTAGGTCACCGCCATCTGTTGACTGGTAGTGAAACTAAAGAATTTTTGTTTGTTTTTTTTAATTTCTAAAAAAGTGTGTTATATTGAGACATCGTTTTATTTTTCCTTTAATCTTTACGTAAACTACTATCACATAGAATTATTTCAGATTTTTCTCTTTGCAAACTTCGGAGATAAGGGGGGGAACGATATTTTTTTTACATTTTTCATCATAAGTCGAAAACTTTGCGGCCTAAGAAAAAAGAAAAAAATGTTTTAAAATGTGCAAACAGCGCTCTTTTATATGATACCCCACACGCCCTAGTCACCTCACTTCAAATTTTTAAGACCCCTTTTCAGTCCCTGTTGTAAAAAAAATATATTGTTTTGTATTTCTTTCTTATTTGCAAAATAGTTGGGCAAATGTCATCTTAAACTATTCCAAATTTCAAGTTGATACCATTAGTAATTCTCGAGATATCCAGCTGTGACAGACAGACAGACTGAGTCACACCATAAGGGTTCCTTTTTTACCATTTTGGTACGGAACCCTAAAAAGTAAGAAATAATTAATTAAGCTTATGTGTATTCAGAAAAATAAAACTTTAGTATACTTAATAATTGCGTATCTATTTGGCAAAGTAGTTCATTTGAATTCGTACGCCCTACGACGCGACGTGTTAGAAGTGACATTTTTTAACCGACTTCAAAAAAGGAGAAGGTTCTCAATTCGATTGTATGTTTTTTTTTATCGTTCGCGCATATCTTCGTCTTTTATGGATAGATTTTGAAAATTATTTTTTTATTTGATTGAATTTTGTTGCGAGATGGTCCCATTTAATTTTTTTTCAGGTCGGTTCAGTAGTTTTCAAGTAATCCTGAAAATACTATGATTTTGCATTAACTATCTTGACGACTTTTTTATCGTGGTTCGCGCATATCTTCGTTATTTATGGACCGATTTTGATGATTCTTTCTTTGTTTTATTAAATTTTCTTGCAAAATGGTCCCATTTATTTTGTTTTCAGATCGGTTCAGTAGTTTTCAAGTAATCCTGAAAATACTATGATTTTGTATCAATTACCTTGACGACTTTGTTATTTATGAACCGAATTAGCTGTTTTTTTGTTGGAAAAAAGGTATCCCACCTTAAGTGTAGTTCTTTTAATTTCATTGACATTAAACCTTAGACCTCGAAGATATCCAAGGGAACTCCTCAAACTCAAATAGGATTTGTAATTGTGATTGAGATATTGGTAGGCTTATGAAAATCCAAAACAAACCGAGCTATGGTCTGTATGCTACGTTCTGGACTATACTTGGACTAAGAAGACACAACTGAACTTCTTTGGAAATTGAGGACTAATAGGCATTTTGAAAACATATAAAGTTAAAGAATATTACATGCTTACAAAAAAGTTGAAAATAAAAAAAGCTTTTTAAAAAAAAAGAAAAACCACCTTCAAAAACCTAAAAATAAAAACAAAAACAGATTCAAAATTAAAAAGCACTAAAAAGCAATAAATAATATTCAAATCACTAATAAGTATATCAATTTTAAATAAAAACCGTCTAATGAAGTCGGGTGGGGTTTTTAGAATTAAAAAAAAGTTGTCCTCCAGCCCCACCCGACTTCAAAAGACAGTTTAAAAAAAAAAGAAAAACCGCCTTTTCTTTTTTTTTTATTTTAATATTAAGCTCTCCGATTACAAAGATTGCATTATAAATATTAATTAAGCTATCGCAGCCCTATCCAGTACCTAACGGTTAAAAATGGAATTGGATTGTGAAATTCCAACATAATTTGTGATGACGATCATCGGCGCGGGCGCAGGTTTTACTTCTTTGCCCTTTATTATGCACTTAATCGATATACTATCGTAATTCGCACGAAATAAGTATAGCCTGAAAAACTAACCATTCATCTATCCTACTTATAAATAAAAATCAAATACCACATTTATGACGGACCATCACTTAATAACCGCTCGACCGATTTTGCTGATTTTTTATAGTGTTCGTTTGTCAGGATAAGGATTATATGAACGATGTTTTGAAAAATATATGATTTTTGTAGAAATACAACGGCTTATTGTCTAATTTTCAAAATCTATCGCAATCGCTTTCGTTTGACAGTTGGATGTGACACATTGCTGCATTTCTTTGGTAAGTTTTTATTTGTGCCAAAAATAAACATCGATGTATAACATCCTGAAAGCGATTGCGATAGATTTTGAAATCAGACAATTAGCCCCCGGGTCAACTGTGCCATAACATTATTAAGGTAATCCATATACTTACGGGAAAAATGTAAGTACACAAAACTTAAGCAGTTGTAAGTTGTAAGTCAAAAGAAAATATTTACTAAAGGTAGAGTAAATTAAAAAAATGTACAGCGTGAAATTTTAATCATTTGATTTGCACAGTGGGTGGTTCCACTCATGATTACAAGCAACTTTTACTGGGGGCCAACTCTGGTATAGCGAAAAAAAAATTGCTGTTCCTTACAAAAGTGCAATACCTACTCGGCCTTAATGTATGGAATAGATGATTTTTTTCGCGATATCAAAGTTGGCCCAATAGTAAAAGTTGCTTATAATCATGAGTGGAGCCACCCACTGTGGAAATCAAATGATTAAAATTTCACTCTGTACATTTTTTTAATATACTCTACCTTTAGTAAATATAATTACCCAAATGATTAAAATTTCAGCGTGTATTATGATCGTAATCTTAAAATCAGATTTCAATTCGAACGATTCACGAGTAAGTCCTTAGGTAAGTTACAATGTACTAAGTTGAAGTTACGAGACGCAACGTTACCTACCACCACCTAGTGAGCAGTTAGTACCTAGACAGACACCATGTTTTCGCTGTTTGTTCTATGATCAGATTGTGAGATTAGTGAGCTTTGTGCGTATTTATTTGTACACATGTATGTTATTTCAGAAGTTTTTTCTGTATTACAATGAGAAAGTCATTAGTAGGTACATAGTAATAACACGAATAACGTACGTATCTAGATTTTGAACAACAAAATAGTAAAATAACCTAAGAAATGGCCATAAAGTTAAAAAAAATAACTTTTTAACAAAAAAGTTTCCATTTCCCTATAACTAGTTCCCCTAAAAGCAACAACGCATCATCATCTATACCTAAACGCACGAATGAATCACTCACCCTATTTTAAAGCGGATCGCACACGAAACAAGCTCAAAAGCCGCATTCTATAGAAACAGCCTTATTGGGCATCAACCAAAGACAGGCTAGCTTTTGCCTCGTACAAAACCTTGTGAGACCAAATCCTACAGAGAGGCCGAAAATTATAGGGGGGCATACCCCCTATGTGGCCGGAGAGTCTTGTTCAACAAACGATGACGATGATTTAAGCTCAGCCGTTTTAAGTGTATTAGTGAGGTAGAAATCCGGCTTTGCGAGCTTTGCCTAGATTTGAGTGAGCTAGCTATTATGGACCTCTAGCATCGTAGATTTATGTGTTGTCCATTGTCCGTAGTGCAGCGAGATTGATTAAATTTACGAAGATGTTGCGTTTATACAACGTCTAACAAAAAACAACTAAAAACGGTCATTGTAGGTAGGGTACCATGCATACAACCCCGTAAAGTTATACAGTAATAAACCCTGAAAACCATCACTTTTTTGAAAAAAAAACTTTTTTTCTTTTTATAACAAACTGCATAGTGGCAAACCTAGACCTAAATTTTATTTTGTTTTTGCCCATTAACAACATAACGAGTGTAACAAGACCTTCAACGAAGCCGAAATCCACGCATTCCGCCCATCATCAGGATCATTTTTGTCTTTTACACTATTAGTTCAGTAAAATTACGAATTCGCAAAACATTAAATGCTAATAAGCTGTATTTTTGCATATCTCACTTTGATGTGATTATAAAACACTATATTTACGAATACAAAATATAAAGCGTAGTTTAACAATTTTGCTAAAGCAACCAAATAAATTAATATTTTGGTCAGTAAAGTAAAAAAATAATTAGAGAAAATTAGTTGGATTCGTTTACAAAATGTCAGCTAGCCATTTAATCTAACGATCAAAATAAGAAAGACTGCTATTGCAAATTATTTCAATTTCGTCATACTAGTTCCCGTAATTTTACTGAACTATATACCGGGAAACCAATAGTTACGAAGTGATTGACGGTAAAAAAACTCATTTTTTATGAAGTCTTATTTTATTCTTTTTTTCTAATTTTTGTCTAAAGAAACATATGTAATCAAAATTTTCAGCATTTCGTAACAAACAATAGTTTAAAAACGTCATCACTCAATGTATCTCATGAGCACGCACATAAACGCTGCCTTTCAACTCGGCCGCCGCACGCAGCTGTGTAGCATACACTCGCATGCGCGGTCTGTACTCGTTACATTGCGTGGTAATGTACCTATGCAATGCATTTTAAAAACCAAAAATTAAAATCGTTTCCCAGCAATAATTTTGAACAGAAACGGTCCTGATGATGGGCAGAATACGTAGACCTCGGCTTCGTTTATGAGTTTTGTTACACCCGGTATGTATCTGTGCTATTGATTATCGAAAACAATAGTTTCACAATAGGGTCACTTAGCAGTTTTCCATACAAATGAAAAACTAAATTTTACGGGTTATTATGAAACATCCTGTATAGTGGTTGGAGTAAGGATCAGTTTTAATTAGCGGTAAGGCGGAAAAATTATGTGTTTTTAGTCGTAAAGTGTTTATTAGTAGTCACAATGATGTTTTGAATGAGGGATACATTGTGTTACAGTTACATGTTATTTATAGGGTGTAATACAACGACTTTGGTCAATTTATGATGACGCATTCATAAAAAGTAAAACATATTACTTAGGTATCTAATTATTTTTTTCTATTCAATGCTTATATGTCTAGTTTGAATTTGAAATAGGTTTTTAAAAAGTCCCATTGCAACGATCTTAATACTCAGTACCGCTATATTCGGTCTACATTAATCATAGTACTTAATTATTAGTTTTCATTATACTTACATTTTCATTTGATTACGATCAAGTTAGTACATACTTTACGACGGATTTTTTTACAATATCTATCAAATAAATAATACTTACTTAAGCATGAAAGGCCATTTCTATATTTTTTTACTAGTAGAAAAGACTACATCGAAATTTATGCATTCAATTACGAAAGATAATTAATTAAAAAAATAAAACGGGACGCTCCTAAATCCTTTCGACTAATGAAATCGTGGAAACAGTAAAATTGGATATTGAATTTTTCTCGAGTTAATCTTGTATTCAAATTTTAATTATATCATTCTGGCGTTTGAATAAAAACGAATTCATTTTGTGCTGTCGGTGAATAATAATGTGTTCGGGCGAACCCACTCTCGAACGCTCAGTATCCTCTGTTACACCGTCGTGTAACAAATCAAAATATGTGTTTTGTTATTGGAAATCAAGGCCTAATTATTGTGTCATGTCGTAGTGTAGGTATTTGTTTTATCTATTTTTACATGCGGTATTTGGTTTGGAGTATAAGTTTATTTGTTTAATCAAATATTTTTTATACAGGAGAATTTTAATTTGCCAAGTTAGAGATAAGTATCGAATACTTTAATTTCCAACAACTCATTAAATAATTATTCCTTACAAATAATTAAAACTTTAAATTTTTATAGTCAAACTAGCGGCCGCCCGCGACTTCATCTGCGTGGAAAGTTTTTTTGCTATCACTCGGGAACAATATGTCCTTTTCAGTATCCCTGAGAATGTGTATGCAAAATTTCATGATGATCGGATAGTTAAGACGTGAAGGCGTAACAAACAAACTAACAAACGGACTTTCTCATTTAGTAAGGATATTAGCAAGGATACAAACATTTACAAATCTACGTTTATTTTTCTCCTTTCTCATGCTCCACTCGTACGATAAAATAATGATAGTGTTGATAATGTATTGTAATAATTAAAGTACTTTAGTTTTCTAGTTTCAGTTACTTAGTTTTCTGGACAAACATTTTCGGAGCTATCTATCTATGCATAACCTTGGTAACTATTTTTAATAGGACTGTAGAACTGCTGTTGTTGCCATGCATTATATCATGTATCGTTGTCTAAACTCTATTAAAATGATTCACTTCTCAAGCTTACGCGCTCACTAAAGTAGGGCCACTTTAAAAGGCCACATTTGACACTTCATCAAAATTTTTCAACGTAACCTTGTAACGGCGGGCATAAAATACTATGTATTTTTTGATGTATTATGTATTTTTTAAGACATGAAATAAAACCCTTTTTAACGGATATTAGCGCGGTTTTATTAAAATGGGACAGTCCACACTCGCAACGGTGTACCAGAGTGCAATATTTATGGTAATCAACAATTAATTTTCATCTCTGTATCTGGAAAAGCACTTTTCACGGCTTCAATGCAATGGAATAATTTTGTAATAATCATGCTTAGAATATTTGACGTTTGCATTAATGCAAAGGTCGAAATAGCTGCATATATTTTGCAAATGCTATTTGTTTTATTATCTGAGTGACGAATTTTAGCCGGCGCGATATTTTCGCGAATCTAATTTTATTTTATTTACATTTCTATGTAAATATTAAAATTCTGATGTGTGAACAATTTATGGTTATTTAATTTTTATTCATGTCTAAATTATTGACAGTTGAATTTTTGTATCAAGCTAAGCACAATTAATGTAGATTTCTGTACCTAAATACCTTTGTTTCTTTCTATTGGAGATGTAAGTAGTAAAGATAAGGTACATACAATAACTTTATTTTAAATATTTCTTTTCACAATTAACATATAAAAAGTTTTACATTGTTTAGGTACATTGCTATATTCATAACATTCGGAAATAAATGGATAACTAATTTTAAATATTTCTACGTAGTATCCGAAGGTGTTTTTAATTTTTCTGAGCTTAATCTGAGGTGGTAAACCTAAGCCAATAAAAGCCATTCTTTCAAAAAATATTTAAATATGCAATAAAAGTAGAACTACGTGAATCAAATAGTGACACCTTTTAAGAGTCAGCAGTCCACATCATCATCAGCCCCTTCAAATGTTCCCACTATTGGGATACAGGCCTTCGTTTGGGCAGATGGATAAAGAATGGCCTTGAATGAATTAACCACAATTCATCCAAGAGAATGGCCCACCCAAACATACTATATCTAATTCAAAGCTTTTGATCAAAGATTCAAAGTTGAAGATAGTTTGCACATTAGCTATTATATTTTTTGTTATTCCATAATGAAGGTATAAAATATCTTAGAGAAGTTTAAATAAAGTATTCATTTAACAATAAACAATACGACAATGTTTTAAATAAAAACCGCCAACCCAGAAAACATAAAAGTTTCTGTTCCTTAAAGAATAAATGGCATAAAAGACAACTCTTTTGGCATTAGCGACGCAATCTTGGAAAAAGGCACGCCCATTTGTGTAATACTCGTCAATAATAATTTCATTAAAATGTAGATCTAGTTAAAAGCATTTTTTCTGATTAATTTTCAGGCGCGGGTCGGGGCTCTTCTCTTTTTTTAATTGAATATCAGGCCACTTTGATGGAGACGAGAGAAAGGGTTGAAAAAAAAGTTCTCCCTCATTTGAATAAAATAACAGCACTCGCACTTTGCATTTACGGAGATATTTCAAATTATATCTGGACTCTTTTTGTTTTAATTTTTTTTGTTCCCCGTATTTATTTTATTTTTCCATCAGCGATGGCGCCTAATTGAGTTAGGGCTTCAAATCGAAAATGTCGATCGTGATGTAATTCAATTTATTTTTGTTTCTAATGGAGTTCGGAGATTTTTTATTTTATACTCTGTGTAATTTTTGCTCGGCGCGAAGGGTTGTCGTTATTCACTGATCAAGACAATTAGATATATTTGGCGCAATTTATACGGTTCGGCTGGGAATGTGAAAAATATTTCCACTATTGTGCGGCATGCATTTTTAAAGAGTATGTCATGAAAAATTTTAAATGCACTCTAAAATTAATACAAAAATCGTTTATACATTTCCGTCAGTTTAATAAAATTTAATATTTATCTCTTCAGTTGAATAAAGTTCAATAATGATCCAAATGTAATGTATGTAAAATTAAAAGCGTCTCCTAAGTTTTTTTTACATAATAAATACTCAGCAAAAATGTATCCGACATCTGCTATTTAGCAATATGTCATTATACTTCATTGATTAAAATTAGCCACTATTTATATATGATCTTAAAAAAACAATAAAATAATGTAAGTAAAGGTACTTAAGGGTGTAGACGCGCATCACGTTCCATTTTTAAATTTTCAATACAAATGATCAAAACAACTATGCGCGAGGCGTAATGAGAAAATTCCCATTAAATTATTAAATAAATATAAGTATATACAAAATACGCAATACATTAGACAAATACCTCATTATTCCTAAGAAAAATAAAAAATGACTTTAGATTCTGTAAATACCAGTAAAAAAAACGTGTCAACGTGTACCGACATGAGCATTTTTTAATATTTTATTTCTCTGTGATCAAAAACATTTTTTAAAATTATCTCTCTATAGGGAACTCCTTGACAATACAAACAATAAGTGAAACAATAAATATGAGTTGTATTCTTATTTGTTACAGCTGAAACGTTTGTGAAAAATACCTCTGACAAGCAAATTTGAAATTCCACTTGAACAGATTATTGTCGTTTTAAAATACCTGATACTTTATTATGTTTTTCTCTCTTTACGGCACTAATTAAAGAATTTAGCTTCCTAAAACTAAAGTTTACATCAATAGTAATGCTTTCATTCTTTAGATAACTTTATTGGAAAAACGCTAATTTCTTTGAAATGCGGATATACAGCCTTAAAGCAGATGCTTTCGAAACTAACAAGTGACAGTTGTAGTCAGTACCACAGAACATAGATTTTTTTCTTTTTTCTGTGGTCGGTACAATGAGATTAAATTGACAATGTACAACTGAACTGAGTGACTAACTTCAGAGTGCTCGCGGTATAAAACGACGTATTTTAATCTGTAAAACTTTCCTTTTTCTTTTTGAGTGAAGTTGCAGTAGATCACTGACTATTGTCATTTTAATCGCATTACATTCAGTTCGCCAGTCTTTTGAAAGCTAGGTACAAAAATATATTGCATAAAAACTTTATTAAATCAATTTTGATCTTATGCTCCAAAATTAAAGATTAGATTACAACTCGAACAATAGTTCTTAATTCAAATTTAAACAGACGGCAATTTCGAATTTCGAATCACAGCCAAGGCAAGGGCAGCGTAGAAATAAGGCCCAATTCTCATTAAATCAATTAATTAAAGGAAAACCTAGCAAGTCCGACGTCAACCCGTCCATAAGACATTCATTAGGAGCCGGGGTACAATTTCTACTAATTTATTCCAATAAAAACGAATAACAACCACCCTTGCCCGTACGCGCTGTGCGTGCAATATTTGTACTAATCTAATCTTGATATAGACGTATAATTATATGGGTGAGGAAGGGTTTTGAAAATAGTACTGGCAGACAAATATAAAAAAGTAGATTTTTTAAATTATAAAGCCTGTATTCACTAGGGGACAAAGTCCCTCGACATGTCGCATGAAGTCGCAGGATATTTACGTGCGACTGTCCGGCGACAATGTTTGCCGACATTTTGCTCGTCCACATCCCGAAGTTGTGGTAGTGATTTAAGTACACTACTGCCATAATCGAGGTTGTCGAGGAACACAGAGCGACACGCGTCTTCACTACGGAAATGCCGTCGGGCGACTGTCGAGTCGAGGGACATGAAGTCGCGCAAGGTCGACGCTCGCCGAGCGTCGACATGCGACATGTCCCGCGACACGTAGATGTCGCCGGCGATGTTGGGCGATGTCTCCCGCGATGTCACCCGACACGTAGATTTCGTGTCGGGCGACAAAGTCGCGGGACAAATGTCCCCTAGTGAATACGAAGCATAATAGTCTACTGACATCCAGTATTTTTTAAGAAAAATTGCAAATAGTTTACAATGTTGTTACTTCGTAGCAAGCACAAAAAATTTTTTTCGACGTAAGCATTTTCTTTTTTTAAATGAAAATGATAAATAATTAAGTATAACAACTTTTTTGAATTTGAAACCAGCTAAATTTTCATCAATTTAGATCTTTTCATCAACTTACTATTTTGCATAATGTTTTTGAACTCAAACATCTACATTATTAACATTATGCGATGCGTTATTCAACTACTATTTGCATCCCAAAAGTTGGTTGAATTATCCAAGCAACGCTTAAAACAACTGCAGTGTTGCAATCACAAAACAGCCCCAAAACCTCCCAGAGAGGAGAAATACTTTTCAATATTTTTTTTCAGCAACCCTTCCCGCCGAGATTCAATTCGGCTAAATAAACTGAATTATATGCTACTTAAATGAGTGTCAAGTCCCCGGCCACCCTAAGGGCCACTCACTTCCGCACCTCACCCCGACATTCTTCTGAGATTTAGCCTACAGAACTAAAACAGCGTAAGTCACGAATTATTTTTTAGGTTTTTATTTTCTTACATAAAGTTTCGACAAGATGTTTCCATTAGAAAGTTTCAATTTGACTTATAAATAGTTTCGAGTTAACTAGCTTAAGCTTTTTTATGCAAATCACAAGAAACGATGGTACCACAAACACTTAAACTTAGAAACAATCAAAGCTTGACCTCATCGATGCATTAGATAGAGTTGAAGTAGACGTCCACTAAAAACCCCTGAAATCGGGGTCTTTCATGGCCGAAACAACACCACTATACATAATTTGTTACAATCACGAAACCGACCCGAATTTATGCCGAATAACGATTCAATGAAGGAGTTTTCCGACATAAGAATAATTTCTGTAAATTCCTGTAAGGCTTCCTGTATTTTTTATTTCCTGAAAGTGTTATAAAAGAAATGACTGAATAATTACTAATATTTATTTACTCAATAACTTTGGAGATTGACTGGTAGAGAACGCTATTAGAATAAAGTCCACTCTTATACCATACTTGATGTATTGTTGTACAATAAAGATGAATAAATATCTAAACTCTTATTAATGAACGAAAAGTTACCACTCGATTTAACAATGAATATTGCTCAGCAATTACTACTCTTTAAGTTTGAAGTCTTAAAGCATCATAATCCATATGTAATCTTTTCGTTAAACTAGGTGTAAACTTACTCTTCGTTTATTAATAAGGGGTTTATGAAAAAAAAATAGAAAAACTGACTTACTCCGCTTTCGTTCGCCGACTCCAGACACAAAAGTAGGCGGGCGCCCTCCATGAAACGAATAGGCCGGGGCGGCGAGCTTTTCTCACTCTCTTAAACGCTCTCGCCGGCTGTACTGCGGACGAAGAGTCTTGATACTGTCTGAAAGCGGTCAAGTGTTTGAGGGCTTTTCAAAATGATAAAAAACTGTAAGCTCGATAGATGGCGTTGATGAAAAGGTAAGTGGCAACTGTAGAAAATGTAGGAAATCTGTTTTTAAAGCTTAGGCCGTTTATTTTTCAAAGCTAATTTTGACACTTCACTTGACCATCAACGCCATCTAGTGTAGCATATAGTCACTATATTCTTTAAAGGTCACTTTAAAAAGCCCTCGTTCTGAAAATTTATGTTTAATTTTTACTGCCACTGAGCATTTAGATCGCGGCAAGAAGCTGTAAGTATGGTGCAGTATAGAAGATAGAGAAAATAGAGTATAGTGGGTATTACGTCTTATCTTTTGGAAGTCACTTCAAAAATATCTAACGTGTAATACCGAAACTTTAAAACGATACTTTGTTACTGTACTGTTAAATTAATTAAGCATAGAAACAAAACAAATCAGTTTTCCTTTTATTTAAAAGGGGGGACTAGCCAGACGGGTGATCAGTCACCTTGATTGGAACCATTTCACCCAAACACAGTTATCTTTACACAGTTTTTATTCAAAAAAAGCTTTTTTATTTTTATTTTTATTTATTTAGGACAACAACAGCACAATCATAATAAAATTAACTATGAAGTAACTTACAAATTTATAAGGCCAATTATAGTTATCCGTGATATTACATGGTGAAATTTAGTTAAAAGCAGACATTTTCAATTAAGTAAGTTTGAGAAAAAAAAAAACACATGACAAAAACAATCAATACTTAACCGACAAAAAGTTATACTTGGTGAGGTTGATGATATAAGATACTTATATAAATATATGCAGGTACTAGAATCAATATATATATTAAATTCAAATAAATAATACATATGAAAAATATTGATAATACATACATACCTACATGGATAAACAAGTCCAGCACTACATCCAGCAGGTAGTGTTTACTAAGTGCAATGCCGAACCCGTTAACCATGCGCAAAAACTATGCAACAAACGTACACATACTTGGAAGTTATTATGTTATACATTTTGAGTGTAAACTGCGTCACATTACCTTCAAAATTAGAGAATTTTTAACAAAAGAAAAAAGATGTTTATTGTGGCACTCCGTATGAATTTAAGAGAAAGAAAAAAGTTATTATTTAGCTATCAAGTCTAACAGATTGAACATGCTACTTAAAAGTATCTATACTTTATCAATTACTTTACTTTTTGGATTATGAAGACTGTATTTTTTAAGTATCTTTTTTTGTCCGTGTACAGAAATAATATACGAAAGGAAAACTTTGTAATTTATACAGGAAACTCTACAGGTTTTTCCTGTCGTAGCATAGTAAAATTTTAGCGCCTAATTTTTCTCTTTTTTACGCATTACAGGATAGTTTTGGTCTTCACCGCACCTGATGTTAAGTGACGATAAGGCCGAAGGTGAAAGCGCACTACACCCGGAATCCCCATCAGTGAGGAACTTATGTCAAAAAATAAAGTATTAAGTTGCATCCGCCGCGGTACACACGACAAGTGTAGCTGAAGAGCCCGCCTCGGCATTGTTGCAGCGTGTATCGCTAATATTATAACGGTTATACACGTATTCATTATGCGACCTCATTGTTTTATCAAGGAAAAATAAGCTCGACGACCTTCTTGGAACAATTTGCAGACCAGGTTGGGCTTATGGAAAAAAAATGAAGTGGGTGAAGCTACCGCTAGTTATTTCGTGATTTCGATGATTTCCAAGAAATAACAATGAAACTAGTAATAAAATAAATTTTATTTCTTTCGCGGAAATTTTACGAAGTCTTAAAATTAATTTGATAAAATTGAACCCAAAAAATATATATTAATTTATGGAGAAAAATAAGCTTTACAAACTTCTTAGACCATTCTGCAGATAATTATAAAATAAGGACTGTCTTCAATAACTTGTCTTCAGTAAGAGGTAGGTCTGATATGATGGACCAACTGTTGAATTCCCGCCATTTGATAGAAATATAATAAGTAAAATATAATAAGCCCGTAAAATTTTGATTTTTAATTGTATAGAAAACTGCAGTGTCAACCCTAGGTGCAAATAAACTATTGTGTTCGATAATCAATCTCATTATTGGGCAAAGGGGTAGGGTTGCCACTATGCAGTTTACTATGCAAAAGAATTATTTTTTTTTAAAAAGTGGTGGTTTTCAGCGTTTTTAATAATTTACCGGGGTTGTATGCATAGTCCCCTCCCTATCTACCATATATGGCTATAGAATATTTTTTGTAACACGTTCTGTGAGTAGGCAATAAAGAGTGGTCGTTTATTATTGATAAGCGGCATGAGCCAATGAAAATGCAAAAAAAGCAAGCTTTTATGTCATACACAGTACCTACGCAAAACAATAATAGCATAAATAAAAATAGTTTAGTAGTAATTTTTTGAAACAGGAAAAAAAATTTAAGTACTTTTCTTCGGAAAAAACGCCTCTGTGACATATAAAAAAACCGGCCAAGTGCGAGTCGGACTCGCGCACGAAGGGTTCCGTACCAAAAAACGTTGTATGGGAGCCCCCCTTAAATATTTATTTTATTTTGTTTTTAGTATTTGTTGTTATAGCGGCAACAGAAATACATCATATGTGAAAATTTCAATATTCTAGCTATCACGGTTCATGAGATACAGCCTGGTGACAGACAGACAGACAGACAGACAGATAGACAGACGGACAGCGGAGTCTTAGTAATAGGGTCCCGTTTTTACCCTTTGGGTACAGAACCCTAAAAAGCTCTTAAAGTTATATTTTCTGATTCATGTGTTTATAAACATACATATTACTAAAAGGAAAAGCAAAGAATAATTCACTAGCGTATTCGCTACTTAAACGAATCGCATTACGTTACACCAAAACCTGTATAGCCACCAGCCACCACGCATCTAAGAAGAATTAAGAGCGAGTATTTTATCATGACAACAATCAAAACGAACGTTCCAACCGCAAGTTTAATTATGCAAACATCAAGCCGTTGCCAGATTTCTCATTAGAGCCAAGATAATGACGGTACACACTGTCGCAAAATTAGATAGCAAGCACGCACCCAAACAGATATACGCGGCACATTAACATAAACCGAATTTGCATGTAAATTACATTTTACAGCATCTTAATTAAAACATTTTGGCATTATAAATGATCAAGGGGGGCGGGTGCCGCCCCTGACCTTAGAGGGTGTTCGGTTACGTTATTTGATAGTTGCGAATTTCGAATAAATATAGAATGTTCTCGAACTTGTGAATTTGAATTTTTGAATTATCTTTTGGGTAGTAAGTAACGCATAACGGTTTTACTACGAAACTGTAAAGTATTTATGCAAAGTGGTTTTTTGGTAGAATGGAGACCCACTAATTCTTTTTAATCTTTTAATGTGCCTGTTTGTGATGTAGCTTATAGAAAAATAAGGTTAAACAAAAACACTGGACTCGCTATTATAGGCCAAAAGATGGCGCTGATTTAAATATAACGTGGTTTTCCATAATTTGAGCTTTTACACAATATATTTTAGCGTGTCCCGACAACTAACGACAATTGTTTACTAAGAACTATGTTATCAAAGAAAAATTATCACATTAAATGCAATATGTTTGTATTTGGCAAATACAACTGACACTGTCCATGTGTGAGCCATGTCACACATATGTCACATATATTGCATTTAATGATATAAATTTTGCTTTGATAACATAGTTCATAGTGAACAATTGTCGTTAGTTGTTGGGACACGCTAAAAACAAATTGTGTAAAAGCTAAAATCCTGAAAAATCACGTTATGTTTAATTCAGCAGCGCCATTTATTGGCCTATAATATCGATTCTAGTGCTATTTTTAACCTTAAAACGTTATCTTTAAATTTAAAATAAAAAACAAATGGGTTTCCAAAAAAATATTTCCCCCTTACACAACTTCTAAGCTACATCTTCCAAAGGGACTCAACATTGTATTAAAAAGTTACATAAACTCACTGAATTTCAAACACTTTGCTAATTAGAATTTTTATTACGCACTCTTCTTGCAACCCCATCGATAATTCGCTATGTAACAGCATTTACATACAATCTGAAGAAAAGAAAATCGGGGTTGCCACTCTCCCTCCACTGAAATTAACAAACCTCTTTAAATAAGTTGGCAATTAGGGGTAACATAAAATTTGCATAATTGTGTGACTTGTGTACTGTTTATACTTTGACAATGGGATTTATTTTGCGGAGCGTCTGTGCCTAATCGTTTGGTCTGACAAATCTTTGATAAGTAATCTGGACTTTATATTTATGTTGAGAACACAGATTTTGCTATAAATATTGATGATATAACTACTTTGAAATGTCCAAGTCGCTGTAGATTTCTATGCTTCAGTTGGCAAAGATGTTCCAACTAACTTTAAATTGACTATGGGTTATTTAAAGAGTAATACCCATTAAAGAATTGGTTTTGGCTGGTTTGGCCTGGGATGATACTTGCCTACAGTACGAGGCATATAACTTAAAATCGGGTGGGGATTGCGCGAAACG
The DNA here is from genome assembly GCA_943789525.1 of Agriphila geniculea. Classification (NCBI taxonomy): domain Eukaryota; kingdom Metazoa; phylum Arthropoda; class Insecta; order Lepidoptera; family Crambidae; genus Agriphila; species Agriphila geniculea. The sequence continues at coordinate 19,855,862 of OX038879.1, forward strand.
CGTATTTTGGGCATGCGTAGCGGTGAGGGGCGCGCGCGGCGGGAGAGGGGCGCGCGCTATTGGTCGCTCACAAGAGCACATGCGCGAACTTATCCCCACTCCGTCGAAAAAATTTCAAGATACGTGCCTAGTACTGTACCTCCAGTTTGAATCCCAATAGAGATTTTTCATAATTAGTTAATACCTTTAATATAAAACTAGCTCTATCATAATATTTCTCTCTCTTTTATCAGTTAGAAGACTTTCCTTTCTCCCACCTAATACCACCTTTTTCTCATATTTCCCTTTCAACTTTCATTTTATACACTTACACATTTTTCACTCTCTATTTTATTTATGTACATCTATATCTGTTGTCCTTCTAGTACTTTTGCACCCACTCCCCATCTGTCCTCTTCCCTTTAATATTTTTCTACTCAAGGTTGCCTGGAAGAGACTGCTACATAGCAGTAAGGCCGCCTTTTGTGTACTTGTCTATGTTTATTGTTTTCTTCTTTGTAATGTCTCTTTCTAGTGTGCAATAAAGCGTTTTATTATTATTATTATTATTATTATTATTTTAAGTCTAACTTTTCACAGCCTAAAGCTGGTTTTACCTGCAATTATTATTATTATTATTACTCTAGTTAAAGTTTATCATGTTTATGATCGTTTTTTTCCCACTAGTAAACATAAGTTATCCTAAGTGAGGCCATATTATTATATATATATATATATATTACTTTTTTCAAATATTATGTCCCAGTAGTTGTGATACTTACATAATTTCATTTACATCTACTACTCATCTAAAAAGATCGTGTGAGAAAAAAATTACATCGCTTAAGTATCTCAAAATTACGGGCAAAGCTAATTGAAAAAAAAAACATTGACCGTTCAGTCAAAACAGGTTAGTCATAAATTATGCTACCTATACATTTGTCATATCCATCATTTTAATATCGCCCTTGTACGATATAGATATAACATACAAATATAAATTGGCTGCCTAGTACCAATTATAGACTAAGAGATGGGAGGAAATGATCTAACGGGACGAGAAATCAATGTCATATTTTTTTTCTTATTTTTTTTATTTCGAGGTAAGTAAAAGTTTCACAAAATATCTTATTGTTTTAGTTTAGAATTATTGATACTTTATGGTGAAGATTTCCTAAGCCAAACTGCTATTTTTTAATATTAAGAACAACAACAGAAAAAATACGACTTGCACCAGATCAATTCTCGGCTCGACTGGAATCGAACCCGCGACCTTTGGATGTCCGGTCCAATACTCTGACCGCTGAGCTACCGACTCGTATTTTTTCTAGTATATTATTTAGTATTTGCACTGTGAGTGCAAAATTCTCAAATTAAAAAAAAAAACACCAATAGATTTAGAAGTAAAAACTGCACAAATTTATTTTGAAACGTCATTAAGTTACTAGTTTGACGACGAATAAAACAATAATAATTTAAAAAAAAACGTAGAACTTAAAAAACGAATTGGGATAATTGCTTATTGTGCAATAAAATACTTGCAAAGTTAAATTCACATAAGATATGCAAAAGAGGAAAAAAGATTTCCCGCTCTTTCACTTCTGTTTTCCCGCCAAAAAATAAACCGGAGCTGTCATTAAGCAACGTGTGCAAAACGTGACGCTCTCCTCGGCTACGTTCGGATACACGTCCGCTCAGTACATTCATAATTGAGCATTTTTATCGCGCCCTATCATTTCGGCCGTTTCCAAATAAGCTCATTTATAACGCGGGGGCTGAACAAAAACAAAAATTTGAATAAGGAGGGCATTATTTATCGCCGCCCCAATGAACGCCCGTTAATGTGATTTTTTAATAAAAAAAATACACGGCCGTACCAAACGAGGACCATGTATCATCGCCTTTTTTCGGACAGTCATTGTCCGCGCAGAGAAAAAATTATGTTTTTTTTTATTTACTTATTACGCGCTGCGAAAGTATAGATCATATTAATTACGCCGTAAATTATGTAGAGCTCTTTTGGTTGAATGCAAATAGTTTGCTCTGTTTATTCGTTTTGGCCAAATTTATTGTTTCCCAGTTCCTTTCCTCCAGTTTTCGTTAGTAAACACTTATTTTAGCTACAAAAAAACTGAAGACTCGATAGCGAAAGTAATTTAGAATATAAGTATATAGCTTTTCTAGAACCTCTCTTTGAAATGTAGGGTTGAGGGATTCAGAAGAAAGAATAATATACAATTGGGATGTTGACTAATGAATAAAATAACGAAATACTAATAAAAATCGTAAACATATTAAACTTTTAGAGTAGCTTGTATACCTCTTGGTTTTATACATTGCATATTATTTGTTTTATGACCCTTCAAAGTTGGGTGGACAAGTCCATTTAAAAAGTATAAAATTTATTAAAATAAATGATACCTTTAATTAGTTCGTAAAATGTATAGCAAATTTGTCTAAGAAACCATTTCGATAAACACAATATTTAATATAGCTGCCAAACAAATTTCCTACGCGTTGCATACAAACTACTGAGGCGTGACGTCATAACTCCAGTAGCCGTTAGTATGGAGCGTTTTTGGGCGAGTCCATTTGTGTGCATTTCACACTGTGATATCTCGGGCAGTTTTCAAGCTAGCGAAATAATTATTTTACCAATGTTTCTTTTTTTGAGAGGTAATTTATGTAATATAAAATAAAAAAAGTTGTCAACATCCCAATTTAGTATTTGTTACACAAGCATGAACCCAGGAGGTGCTAGCGCCAGTGACATTGACATATGTCACTGTCACTTTGCCCATAGTCTGCATTCACATCTATGATATTTATTGGATACATTACAAAACGCATGGGCGTAGCGAGGGGGGGATTTGGGGGTTCAAATCTCTCCCAAAAGAAAGACATACTTAGTAAAATGTTTTTTCTGTCAAGCGATCCCCCCCCCTCGAAAAATTGGCCTAGCTATGCCTATGATTAGACGATAAGTTTCAAGTAAACATAGTTTGCTTCCTTAATGGAAGGTTACAAAAATGGTTACTAAATTCCAACTTTTCCGATTTTTAGTTGCGGTGTTAAATTATTTATATGTTGATAAAACAGTAGGTACGTAGGTGACGGCAAAACAAAACACGGTTCAAACCCATCCCTCGCCTAATTAAAAAAATTAAAAAAATCTCCCTCAGAACGCGCGTCGTCACGTCCCATATTCGCGCGTTAATTACACGTCATTCTTTTTTCAAAAAGCGCGCCAATGACGCGCGCAATTAAAGCCGTGTACAGACAACGGAAAGACGCGACATAAAGCCCGGAACACAATGGGTGCTCGGCGAAATTTGCCGCAGGGCTAGTGAAATTAACAAGGCGATTTACACTTGACACTAGCGACTGTTTTCCCACTACTTTCTGTGTTGTATGTAACACAAGTTTCATTCAAGTTTGAATCATCTACTTTCAGCGTTTTTTTCATGAAACTTAGCCAACTGTAATAAAGCGTTTTACAGTAAAATACTTTAGTCTGATTAATGATGTATGTATGTGGCGCAATCATATTATATTGTTGTTAGCCGAGTTCGGGATTGCAACTAGTGTAAAAGTTACAAATTCAAATACTCGTAGCTTCATGCTCACCACTATGAAGACCGTGTGTGCAAGTCATAAACCTTTGGGTACTCGAATCGGTTGTACCCTATTCGAGTACCCGAATATGGATTAACGGCCTAGTGTAATCTGGCCATTAGTGTAAAAAGCTGGACATAAGCAGGCATAAAATAATAAAAAAGTTGAAACTAAACAAAACTTAATGACATATTCTTAAGAAATAAAAAGAAAATTTAAATCATGTTTTGTTTAAAAATAATAAGTTTTTTATTTCGTGCTTACCTAACAGTAGAAATATAACAAAATCATACCCTTTCATATTAGTATTACAGCATCTAAAGTACACTCCAAAGCAACAAGTAGGTATTGTTCAAATCTAGCCAGGCACAAATGAGAGCGTTTTAGAATCTGCCTTTGTTCGTAACAATGAGGTGTAGAGAGTACCCTGCGGCGATTTGATGTTGCTTCACATACACTTTTTTACCTTCAAAGTCTTTCTTCATTAATAATTCGTCTTCTGAAACAATATGAAACACTGTATGCTACAAGGAATTTGTGTCAAGATAAACTTTTCAAGCAAAAAGAAACACCTGAAATTAAAAACAAAAACAGCTTTAAAATTAAACTTCTTTAAAAATTAAGAAATAATATTTAAATTTGAAACGGTATTGTTATTTTCAGGTTTTTTTTAGTTTTTTTATTTTCAACTTTTTTGTTGTGTGTTAGCGTGTCAAATATTTTTTAACTTGATGTATTTTCAATGCCCATCTCAATTTCCAAATTCACGCTGTTTGTTTTTAAGGAGTTCCGTTGTGTTTCGTAGTCCAAGTCTAGTCCAGAACGTCGCAGACCATAGCTTGGTTTGTATAGAGTAGTAATAAACCTACCAAAATCTCAATCAATACATATATTTTTTGAGTAGTTCCCTTGGGTATCTTCGAAGTCCAAGGTCCAATGTCAATGAAATTAAAAGGACTACACACAAGATATCCCTTTTCCAACAAAAAAACATTGAAATCGGTTCATAAACAGAAGTTATACGACCATATTATCAATTTTCAGGATTATTTAAAATCTACTGATCGATTAAAAAAATGGGATCATCTCGCAAGAAAACTCAATCAAACAAAAAAAATATAAAAATATATACAATCAAATTGAGAAACTCTTTCTTTTTAATTGTGGAAGTGAGTTAAAAAATTGGAGCTAAGAGACTGAATTCAGATATATGGTATTAGGTAAAGGCAGAGGTTTTCGATCAGATGATCTAAGGTAGAGGGACCTAAAATGAATTCAAAATATTATTTATTTTAGGGCTGATTTTTCAATGCCCAGATAAAGCTTTATTCGTTTGATAACGAATAAAGCTTGCCGCCAAATTGAAAATGATTGTCATATGTTTGTTTGTCAAAATTTTTGAATGACTTTTATGTTATTCGGATTATAATTTAACTGACTGATATCTGTTATCTGAGGATTGAAAAATCAGTCCTTAATAATGTTTGTAATTTATTTGTTTTCAGTGGAACATTTTTTAAATCAAAGTAGTTTGAACTTTTTAGCGATCGTGTACTTGGCTGCGACACGACACCTTTCAAAATATTATTTATTTTAAAAATGTTTGTAATTTATCTGTTCTCAGTGGAAAATAGTTTCAATTAAAGTAGTTAAAAAAAATGTAAAAACTTAATTATCAAACTTTTTAGCGAACGTGTATTTGGTTGACACCTAAAACTCGGTTGGATTTTGTGAAGATTATAGAAAGCTTTTGTATAGATCAGCAACTCCCTCGTTCTATAAAAAATATTATGTACAACATTTTGAATAAAACAATCTGAAAACGAATATGAAGTTCCCACTTCATCTTTAAAGCATTGGGAGCATTTGAAGAAGTATAATGGAGAAATAATCAAGTGTCCCAAAACTTTGCCACACGGCAAAAACATCTGTGGAGGCAGTTACAATTATTTTTAAAAACCAAATGAAGTCTTCTTTCAGAAAAAAAAACTAATTTCAATAGTAGGTACGTTAGCAAAGTTTTGGAGCATCCTGTATATTTGGAATACTGCAGGTAAATTGGCATTGACAGGTCTCTTATCTTTTTCAAATCCCCCCAATAAAGTTATTATTTCTAAAGTAACGGATAACACGTTAACCATATCTAAAGCAGTAACTGCATAATCGTAATAATAGAGACTAAATCACGTACATAACGGTCCATTGTGGGTGATTACCATGTTCCTTCGACCTTCGGCAGCATTGCAGTGGGGACTCGCCTGTTGCAAATTACGGCTGCTTCCCGACTGCCACTTTGCTTATAATCTCAATTTAAATATAAGACATTCATGACTACCTGTCTATGTTCAAGACACTTTAATAATTTACCGATAGCCATCAGAGAAAAGGTAATACGCTGCAATCCATGTTTGTTTGACAGTGTCAAGTTCAAAACAATTGATTGTATAGATCTGTATCTGTATTATTGTATTGTTCTTAATTAATTAGCGAATAGTTAAAATAATGCATGAATCAAATTCTTAAACTATGTAAGAAAAAAAACAGCTTAGTCAAGGCAACTTAATAAAAAACCTGGAAATTTTAAACTAGTATTTAGCCATTAAAATAGTATTACCTACAGCATAAAAAAAACTGCCAAAGTTTGAGTCGGTCTCGCGCACGAAGGGTTCCGTACCAAAAAAACGGCAAAAAAACACGTTTGTTGTATCGGAGCCCCATTTAAATATTTATGTTATTCTGATTTTAGTATTTTTTGTTATAGTGGCAGCAGAAATACATTATATGTGAAAATTTCAACTGTCTAGCTATCACGGTTCATGAGATACAGCCTGGTGACAGACAGACGGACAGTGGAGTCTTACTCTTAGTAATAGGGTCTCGTTTTACCCTTTGGGTATGGATACCCTAAAAAGTATTAAAGCACCTGTAAAGCGTTTACGTTTTCAAAATCAGTAAAACCACCAACCTAATAAATAATGTATGAAACATAAAGAAATGCAATGAAATGATCACTCCATTGTAGATAAGCGGACGATTTCCATCGTCACAATTGAATGATGACCATCCATTGTGACTATGTTTAGAGATCCTGCCTAATGCACGATAGGTGCTCTAAGTCCATTTCGACCACTTATGATTTGTATTATTGCGGTTTATTGGGTCACCATGTTGATATGGTAATAGGTATTATATTATGCAGTGGAATATTTTGCTAGGTGATACGTATGTTAGTCTTAGATAAAACAAAAGAATGCTATAATGTGTTTTTATCCATTCATTCATTTTTAAGTTTCTACCCCTGGGGCTACTCAAATGGCCAATTTTCTATGCGTTCACTAACTTAAAAATAAGCCTTAAACTCAAAAATTACGTGTCGTAGGCTTGTCAATTCCATACAATACAACAATGTCTGTGATTTACATAAACTTGCGACGTGTGACTTGATCGTCTAATTGTTTATTTTTAAGCTTTATGTTAGCGAAAGAATAGAAAAGTGGCCATTTGAGTAGGGAAGCTTGTCGGAAAAATTAATATAACCACGGCAGTACCGCATATTCGGATTCGAATCTTTGACTCATCTTGTTAAGTTAAGCAGACTCTTTTATTACTCAGCTCTTGTTTTTTCCACTCGTGGCAATCCAATATCAATTACTTTTATTAAGTACCTGCCTATGTGACTTTAATGTACCTATCATCCATCCATCAGCCATTTTTGATGTCCCCACTGCTGGGACACGGACCTTCCTTATAGGTGGATAATGAGGATGGGCCATAACCTACCACGTGGGCCCAATACGGATTGGTGGGTGTTAACGACTGCTAATGCACCCGGGACCAACGGCTTAACGTGCCTTCCGAAGCACGGAGGAGCTCGAGATAATAAATTTTTTAGTCACCCATCCTATGACCGACCCTTACGAAAGTTGCTTAACCTCAGCAATCGTTGGGCCAGGCTCTAAACCACTGCACCGATCGAGCTCCTCATGTACCTAATTTGTACATAAAATATACCTAATTTAGATATATTCTTGCCTAGATAACTGTATCCTTTCGAGCGGAAAATTCGATGTAAAAAGTTTTCAATTACAAGATTCCAATTATGAAAAAAGAGGATGAACAATTTTGATGACTAATTGCTAATTTCAAGAACAAGGTCATCCAGACCGCGTTTAGGAGTGGTTGATCCAAGAACCGGTAACAGTGGCACCGGGTTATCGACAACCGGTACGGGCGCTTAAATTACGCCGCGCCGCCGATTTTTTGTCCGTTTTGTGACGGGCCTAGGGGTGGCGCGCTTTTTTAGTCTTGTTCTCTTTATTGAACGGTAGGCCCCGTGTGGGGTTAAAAGGCATAACCCTTACGCGAGTATGCGTTGTTTGATTGCACACATAGAAAGTGGGGGGTTAACAAAATATTGTATCGTGCTATGCAGGCCTGTTTTTATAAGAACTGTACTGTATATTTTTTATAGTTTGCGCGTTGCATACATTTTTTGTGTGGTGTCGTAGAATAGCACTATTTTGTTATAATCAGGGGGGTCTTAAAAGACGACTAATGACTTATAATTATATGAGTTTACCCAAAGTCTAAGAAAACATTCCGGGAGTAGCACTTGTTTAAGTCACTAGGTATTCAGTTGCGCGACTTTATAGACAAGTAAAGAATGAAGGATTTTTTCTCATACTCATTACAAAGTGCATTAAAATAAGTGATTTATTTCTCAACAAACGTACAAGTTAAAGATGAATGAACGTTATTTTCAATACCGATAGCGGAGATGACGACAAACAAATGTAGACCACGTGACTTTTCTATCTCAGAATGTTAAACCTGCCGCAATATATTATTGTACCATGTGTTAACCTACTGCTATAAGAGTTTTCATGGTCATTAACCGTTTAACTCGACTGCATGGAAAAACGCCCTAGATTTTAATTATTTGTTTTTAAATATATGGAATCGGCTCTATATAATTTGCCGTTATACAGATAAATAAGCATGCTTTATTTTTAATTAGTTGAAAAATATTATTCTATTAATTTTATTTACTTCGTATAACAACGTGACCCTTTCTCTTCTCGCCAATGCAATTTTTATCTTGTGCTGTACGGATATTGAGTTAAAGACTTAATAATTCTATGTATATGTCAAGCAATTTAAAACCCATACCTACTTATAAACAACAACACTGGTAACCTAACCCATTCTATAAAAATTACGATACATTTCTATTCAATTTTTTATTTCTATTTTCAGATCTACGTCCAAAACGCAAGTTCTTCTAATTCTACAAAAAGTCAATACCCTCCACGCGTATGAAAGTCGTACTACTCTTTTCATATGCTGTTTGTTTTACAAACTAACGTTAAAAGAAACAAAAGACGATACAAAGCCGAGACGAAAACATAGTTTTGTGTGCACCTCCATTATTCTATTGGGTCGTACAAGAATTTTCGTTTTATTGGCGGTAGATGTTACGGGCACAAAATATGGAGTCAGTGTTTTCTAGGCAGAGGCACCGCTCAGGGGCTCTATTTACCCTATTTACTGTCATATGCGGACGCTCGAAATGTACTGACAACTACTGGCCGAGACGAGCAATTTAAAAATACAGATTTTACGAAGGAACATTAGAAAAGCGCTCGATACCAGTCGAAGGGTTACAAAAATAGGGTCCCTGGCCGTATTTGAAAACACAACCGTCATTAGTTTTGTTGCGCTGGGAAATCCTTGGACTGCTACGGTACTGAATATGGACGTGGCCTGAGATTCCTCATCATATCAGCCGCACGAACCCACTGCTAGGTATAGGCCTCACCTAAGGATCTCCGCGACGGTCGGTCCTGCGCTGCCTGCATACAGCGGCTTCCCGCAACCTTCACCAACCAGATCGTCGGTCCACCTTGTCGGGGGCCTGCGTCGTCCGGCGCTCGCCACTATAGAACCTTTCAGCCCTAATGGCCATGATGTCTATAAGAAATGTCTAAGTGGCTGACTTGTCTTAAGACGGCCTGTACGAAATATTTTCTGTGTTATCATTATTATTATTGTGTGCATGCATGGAAACCGCAATGTGTTCCGACTGGCTGTTCTGTCTTCTCTATATTTTGTGTAACTGGTGCATGCAATCTACGGAACAATCTGACCTGACGGCTTTGTGCTTACTTTCATACTGCATTGACAGTTAAAGGGCTGCAGGGCTGTCGATATTGCAATCTATTAGATATTTACTAAGGAAATCGAGGTAATGGAAATTGAACAAGACACTATGACCGAAAATGGTGGCTGTGGTTTTGTTTAGGCGTATTACCAGAAGGTAATATAATAATTTGTGTAGAAACACAAATGTTATAATGGGTGATTCTAACTAAGTAATAACACGAGATAAAAATTCGAAAGATATTTTTTACATCATTGTTGATTGATTGGTATACATCCAATTTAGTGCTTTTTACCACGATATTAGTGATATTACTGGATAAAGTTTTATAACTATAGTTACTGTGTTTAATATGATGTTCTCTTTTCATTGCTCTTTTAATTTTTTTCATGATAAGGTCCAATCTCCATCAAGTAAAACATATTATATTTGTTTGCTTTAAAATAATAAAAAATCTGAATGTTAAATCGCCCTTGCTCCAAGACAATTAATAATTGTTAGCTCTCCGATGTTTCTTACGAAGCAATTTATCCTTTTCCTTCCATAATTCCAGTTTTACAAACCTGAATTATTATTAATAAACGCCAGCCCACGCATAGTAAGTGAATGTTTCAGCCCTAGTTGGGACATGGCACAGTAGCGAGCTATCGGTTGGCTTATTAATAAACATGCGCTAACAATAAATAATTGTTTATAATGAACTTTATAATATATTAGTGCGGATACTTCATTATCTCGAGGCGCACGCACACACCTCTATTCGTTCACGCAATCGTCGCGAGCGCATCCGACTCGAGGGTTGGGAAGATATCGATATTTTTTAATACTACCTATGTTTTAATCATCTTCAGTGTATGGGCGGTATGTGCTTAGTATCATCATTTTGTAGTATGGCTAAGTACTTAAATCTTATTTGCTTTGCAAGCTACTAAAATTGTAAAACCTTTGATATATTGAAGCAATGTATTCCCTTATACTTAAGCCTCTTATACTACAAAAATAGTATGTCACGCAATATCTATTAGCTTTATAGTTTACCATAACATATCAATTCAATAACCGCTTCTTAATGAGACGTGTATAACTTAGTGATTGATTTCCCTTTGTAACTTTAGAACTGACTGACCCTTAAATTTATAATTGATTGTAATCAGTAATACTTACTTATTACAAGTGCATTGATAAACCACTGTCTCGGAGATGAAGACTTAGTAATTTATAAAAACAAAACCTCCTTCAAAAATCTTGAAAATAATTTAACTAAAAACAGCTTCAAAAATAAATTAATGGCTCTAAAAAACAAGAAATAAAATATTGAAACCTGCTTAATAACTAACTCGAAAGTTTGTATGCATATCTTATATTAAACAACGCCTTTTGAAGTCGGATGGGGGGGGGGGGGAACGAAGGATATTTTTTATCTAAACTAATATATCTAAACTTTAATCATGGGTTTAAACCCTACCCGACTTCATAAGACGTTGTTTAATATAAGATATGCATACAAACTTTCGAGTTAGTTATTATGCAGATTTCAATATTTTATTTCTTGCTTTTTAGAGCCATTAATTTATTTTTGAAGCTGTTTTAAGTTAGATTATTTTCAAGATTTTTAAGGAGGCATTTCGAAAGCAAATGCACAAGTTACTTAAGAAAATACTAAAATCGCTATAGATGTGCCTATAATATTTGAAGAGTTCCCTCGATTTCTCCAGGATCCCATCATCAGATCCTGATTTCATGACAATGGGACCAACTTGAAAGTATATACTTTCAAACGAAAAAAGAATTTTTCAAATCAGTCCAGCCGTCTTCGAGTAATCGAGTAACATACATAAAAAAAAAATGATTCCGACGAACTCAGAACCTCCTCCTTTTTTTGAAGTCGGTTAAAAATTTACTCAAACAACACTTTTTTGTCAAAAAGCAACTTAATATTTTCACTCATAAGCTTCCATCAAGAATATCCTAACGCTTCACGAACTAAAACAGTACGCAAAAATGGCACCTCAAATAGTGTCCCACTTACAAACGTGGCGCTTATTTTGTTTATAATTACCTCTTATTTTGTACAAACTCACATTTGATATCACTTATTTTTTTACAAAATAAGCTTATTTTGTACAAAAACACATCTTTTATCGCTTAATTTGTGCAAAATAAGCGTCCAGATGGAAGTGGGATGCTATTTGAGGTGCCATTTTTGAGACTCTGACCGGACATCGAGAGTATTCTTGATCGAAGCTAATAAGTTTTATGATTTTGATAAGTAAATAAAGAATTATCGTTTATTTTGCGAATTTGCGTTTTTACGCTAAGATTCGAAGAAGCTCAGTAAAATAATGGTTCCTCAGTTTGTACCTATTTATAACGTCATAGAATAATTAATCGACAAGTGTAACACGCAATCGTACTTATTTTCCCATCACTAGCGTGCGCAGGAGCATCGCTACTCGCATTTTCTTTTATCGACGCATTGATTAATGCGGCTTGATTTGAATAATAATTTTCAGATACAAACGTTATTGTATGATAAATTTAGTGCAAATTGTAATGTGAGCGGGATAGTGAAATACGATTTCTAACTAAGTTTCTTATGTTTATAATTGGTAACTGAGTTTTGTGATTCAGCTTACGAATTTATGGTTTATTAAATTGTTTGCCTGTAATACGAACCACCATCTATTTTATGTTTTAGTTCAGAAATTACCTACTTTTATAATTAATTAGGTATATTTAAAAAAAATCATTACAATTTTAATTACCTTCTTAATATTATAGAAAAGTAAGTTAAGTAAGTTATAATAATAATGGTATAACTGTTTACTAACACACTATTCAAAAACATGTATAAATCGTAAAATAAAAGTACAGTTATCTTCTACTAACGTATATGACAGCGCAATGAAAAGAAAAAATTTACAGTGAAAGAAAACCCAAAGAGACCCATTCATAGTCAGAGGTAAGCGGCATCGAAAAAGAACCCACAACGGAAAAACAGAAGCGAATCGAGCTCACAAACCGACAGCAAAACAAACGAAAAGCGCATTCTCGGTTCTAAGTTAAAGTGTCGAACGGACCCCGGACGCATTCCTTCGAAGTGGGGTAAAAGGACGGAGTGAAAACAAAACAACGCGCGACCACGAAGGTGAAGGTCGCCAAAACAAAAGACGACCGATACACACACTCTCATACACACGCCTTCGTCTTTCAGCACAAGCACACATATCTGCGTGTGTATGGGGGCCGGTAGCGGACGGACAACAGCGAACATCGCTACTCGGTTACGTGGTTCTAATAAAAAATAAAAGGATGGGAGAAATTGGCATGACGAAGAGCTGATAAAACCTTAGTGCAGAGATATGGGTCTTCTATTGATTTCTTGGATTTAGTTTTAAGAATACATACATATACATTACCTGCTTCATTAATTTAATTTTAAGTTTTAAGAAAAGCTTTAGGCTTCCACACTTTATTTAAACTGGTAGTCAATTTAATTCATGTTTATGTTTTGTTGGTTTAGGATCCAAACCAAAATGTTGAAAATTTTCTACATATTACAAATGCAAATAGCTTGGACGAATCAACGTACCTTAAAAAAGTAAATTAATCGAACTGGTATCTGTATGCAAAATATGTTAGTGAAATAATTGAATAAACCAATCAAATTGATAACAAAAAAAGTAACTTGTCAAAATAGAGCAACTTTAGGTACTCCATTCCGTCAGTCATCAGTGTTCTATACTAAATGTTCCAATACAATTTTCAACGAAAATGGAATGAAATAAATGGATTCGTCACACTTGTTAATCCTTTGTCACACAACAACCACTCTCGCTATATATTTCTGAGCCGGGAGGGGTGCAGTAAGTAAGGTGGTCTTATATTTCACAGAGTGGCTTCTCTTTTGATTCACTCACAGGCACCTTTGATAACTTTAAATATAAACTTTGTTGCTTTGAAATAAGTGTCATGTTAACTCACATGATTTGTTAGAGATTTAATTTTATAAATCTTTCTGTTTAACTTCTTTCGTGTGTTGAATGTTGAAAATTTAAGTTACCTGTACACTAAACTTACGTGAGTGTCTAAATTAATTTTAGGGAAAATGACCGTTTGATCATTTGAACGCATAATTCGTCCGGATTGTGTAGTGTAGTGCCTAACAATATACGATTTGCAATCATAATGCATATATTTTTTCTTATTAATATACTGTTTCCGTAGCTTAATGGCAAAAAACGGAACCCTTATAGATTCGTCATATCTGTTTGTCTGTCCGACCGTATGTAACAGACACTTTATTCCGAAATTATTAAGATTACACTGTTGAAACTTGATAGGTAGATGTATATTCTGTAAACCGCTTTACGATTTTTATACAAAAATTAAAAAAATAAAAGCTTAAGAGATGACTCCCCATACATGGAACTGAAACTGAAAAAAATGTTTTCATTAAGGTGTCTTTAGAGCTGTTTAAAAATGACATTGAGTTCTCAAAGTCAACCGTTTGAAAGATATAAACTTCCACACAATCATTGCTTCCACATTGGTAAAATGTGTGTGCTGCCCCCCCTAACTTTAAAAAAAGAAAGTGAAAAATCTAAAAAAAATATATGCTGTAGATGTTAATAAACACTTTCAACAAAAATTAGTTTGAACGAGATATATTTAGTAGTTTTAGAGATATAGCACATTTTCCAAAACCGCAAATATAACTTTGTTATTAATATAAACACTATGAAAAACAAAGTTATTTTTTCAGATGAAAAATAATAGTGGTACTTATTAAATAAGGTAGGTAAATACGGAACCCTACTGCGCGTGGCCCGATACGCACTTGGCCGGTTTTTTACGTCTCACTATCTCATCTAGGTGGGTGGTCGTGAAATGGAAATAAATAAACAAATAAATAAATACGATGTTACGAAATGAAGTTTCAAGTAAGTATCGTTAACAATCAAAACTAAACTCGTCAAACGGCCACTAAAAAGCTCCACAAACAACACGAAGACGGTGAGTGTCCAGTGTTTTACGAGAACTGTCTTGTATGCCTTCACGTACGTCTCATTAAGGAGTATCGCGTAATAAAGTGGCGCATTACTCTCCGGTACGGTGTCGGTGAATTACCGACTGTCGCCGAACACCGCATCACCGAATAGTTTGCGCTTCTCCATGTACGACGCTACAGTGTTACTTTGGAAATACTTTTTGATAGCTGCTGTTTGGATATGTTAGAGTTGTTTGCAATGACCAAATGTAATTTTATGTTTTTGTAAAAAATACGTCTCATTAGGAGTAACGCGTAATAAAGTGACGCATTACTCTTCGGTACGGTGTCGGTGAATTACCGACTGTCGCCGAACGCCGCATCACCGAATAGTTTGCGCTTCTCCATGTACGACGCTACAGTGTTACTTTGGAAATACTTTTGGATTGCTGTTGGGATATGTCACAGTTGTTTGCAATGACTAAATGTAATCTAATGATTTTGTAAAGAGTACGTCTCATTAGGAGTAACGCGTAATATAGTGGCGCAGTACTTTTCGGTACGGTGTCGGTGAATTACCGACTGTCACCGAACACCGCATCAGCGAATAGTTTGCGCTTCTCCATGTGACACATACAACGCAACAGTGTTACTTTCGAAATACTTTTGATAGCTCCTGTTGAGATTATAATAATATGTCACACAGTTGTTTGCAATGATCAAATGTAATTTTACAATTTTATAAAGTAGCGTAATACCTATAGTGGCGCATTTCCTTTCGGTACAGTGTCGGTGAATTACCGACTGTCGCCAAACGCCGCATCAGCAAATAGTTTACGCTTTTCTATGTGGTCCGATAACTAATTAACAAATTATTTTAAATTCTGTACTAACTACTGTAATACTGATAATTATAATATCGCGTGTGAATTACATGAATGACTGGCAACTCCTGATATTAAAATTATGGTCACAATTTCTATATCATAGTATTTTGCAAGAGATAAAACTATTTTATGAAATAGATACTAGTATTGCCAAAAGCGAATAGTTAGACTTAGGACTGGCATTTCAAGATTCTATAGTATATTTTACACGATACTTCTCATTCTGATTGTATTGTAAGGTAGGGGAACAAAGGTATAAAACGGTCCCCAAAACAAGATTTATATCGGAGTTCAGGATGGAAGATTCAAATGTTAAGTTTTGTCTATAAATACGATTATAAGACACCCTTATTTTTTAAATAAGAGATTAATAAAATCACCTTAATGTTTGCGACCTGTGGAAACCCCCAAGACGGGACATGAACTTGCCTTCTATTGTACGGACTTGAGACAATGATTTGAAACTGTAATAATGAGTCTGTTTCACGCCTTCTACAGTGGCTGTGTTGCTTACATTAAAATATAATAAATTACAAAACTGCATGGAGAAATTTATTTTTTTATCTTTTTTGCTTTTAATATTTTACTTTTATAGTCCTTTGCAAAACTTTGACTACATATGATTGCTTGCTTTATATGATAGCGGTGTGTGGCAAATATTATGTACCTACTTCAATAAACTCAATATTTATTTTTGCTTATACTTGCAGCAATACCTAGTTAAAAGCCTTTTAAAATGTAGGTAGACAAGCGTTACGTTACATCGCCAAATATTGTAAACCATCTTAAGCGGAACTTGTTAAAATACAAATTTTAGAGTATTTTCATGTAATTACTTAAATATATGGAACTTTTATAGCAAAGACTACTGTCTTGGCTTCTTATGCAGATTTTACGAGCGGACATCGCTTTAAGCAGCGCTCGCATCGCTCGCATCGCTTAATTGTTCGTATCGCAGTCGCGAACAAAAACTATCGCCTTTTGACTGTTGCCAAAGAGATAGCTATAATGCCACTATAATGCCATTGTTGAGGCAGTGTCAAGACAATGAAGTTTAATGGCGCTTGTGTATAATAAACGACTTATTAATACTAATTACATTGCAGATTTTCTGTCGTTGTATATTTTAAATATATTTATATAATTACTTAGAGTATATAAATATTATTTATATTACTCTAAGTAATCTACTGTAGATAACTTAGAGATAACTTAAAGTTATATGATTATTTTGACAAACTTCTGTGTAGTAGGTACTCTTGTTATATTTACTTTTGGGTCCCACGTAGCTTTCAAAATTGTGTCTAATAGTATTCATGATCATATTAATTTTTATTTTAATAATTTTTTAGGAAGCATAATTAAGCAAAAACTAATTAACTTTAAATTATAGCATCCTTCCTTTTAAAATTATGCACAAAAACTAAAAGAGGTTAAATCAGTTTCATAAAATATTCTAATTAAAAGTATAGGACATATAAGGTTAAGCCAAGTGCTTAAGTGTTAGAATACGTTGATATTAAGACCATTAAATATATACCGTGAACTAATCAAAAGAACAATGGTTTCGTATTTGGCTTGCAATCATCACATTTATGGCAACTCACATAAATTCAGACTTCCTAGAAAGGAGACGAGAAGATATTAGATGATTGGTCCGCGATGATGCTGTGATCAGTCCTTCATTCTATGGTAATGTTGCCAGCAATAAAATTGTGTTAATTCGTTTTAATAGGTCACGTTTATGATGTATAGGGTTGTTGATATTTTTCGGATCTTTTGTTTGTTGGCAAAAATATTATAAAGTCAGGTTTTCAATTTTTATTTGGCTTACCTACTGGAATGATAGTTTTGCAAAAGCGCAGTTTTGATTTGGTACTTTTTGCAATTTTTTTCATGGATTCTAAAACGTACTTTTTCATTATTTCTCTTGTTTTCTTCTTTCAGAGAGCCACTTGTCACAGGAAGCAAAGGAAGTGCGTATAATATTAAGATATTATAAGATATTATAAGCAAAAATATGTTTTTTAAAGCTTAAGAGCTTTAAAAAACATAATTTTGCTTTGCAAATAAAATCACTAATCGCCGACCCTAACATTAACATTTTAAGTCGAATCATATCGCGTAGTATTAAAAATATTATGTTTTCTTAGGTGTATTATAAATTTATAAAGTTACGAGGCCGGTGTCACATGAGTAACGAATGGATCGGTTTTAGTGAAATTTTCGTCTTCAACTAGTCTTTTAGTAGGTGTTACCAATAACATGAGCTAAGATAAGGTCTTTCTTACAAGAAGTTTTCATTCCAACTAATCGGCAAAGCTCAAAGTAGCCGAAGGCTGAGCGTATGCTAATTAATAGAACAAAGCAGGGTTTGCCGACCGTTGCAGTTCGAACACACTACATCTAGCCATCCGGACTGACCCACCCCTTATAAATAATAGTGGTAAGGCGCCCCCACCACCCCCCTAAGGGTAACATCTACCCTCCGGATCTCATTTCCAAATTGCATTTCGAAACTGAATCTCGACTTTACAACACGCATCTACCGTTCGATTCTGCGTCTTACTGTTTAGACATAAGGTCCTCTTTGTTGTCGTTTTAAGAGCGAGATTTCGCGTCGTCAGTGAGGTCATAACCTAAGAACGGGTCTCCTCGGCCTGTACAAGCACTAACTCGTATAATGAGATATGATAATAAACGCTCTAGTTGAATATTGATGTTGAGGAGTTAGATGCACTCGGCATGTTTACGATCCGTCCGAACTAATTAATTGGGTTCTACAAAAAGTTTTACTTGTTCAATAATTGGAAAAATAAATTCAGAAAGGGTCTTATTAATAAGTTCCAATGCATCTGACTGGAATACTAAGTTATGAGGAGGTTTTATTTCTAGCTTTCATTTTCAGGTATATAGTTACATATTTTGTTAAGTAAAGAAAACCTTATGAATTTATGTAGATGCTTTATTAATCATACATTCTATAGGATACGGGAAGCCCTTGGGAGAGGTCTATTCCCACCAGTGGGTGTCTTGAGGCTGATATGATTATGATGATAATGATTTTTTAACTTTCTTATTATCAATCAAAGTAAGTAACTTTACTAGTAAAGAGCTATCGAACGCGTCATACTTTGATGTTAAATAATTTATATATTCAACTAAGTACTTTAAATTACTTGTAAAAACTAAGATAGTTCAATGTACCTGTGATTATTTAAACGAAGTATTCTATCTGCTTGTGACGTCATTAGTGCAACCCAAATTTCGCAACACCGAATTCACCGAAGCGAGACGCACCGCATGCGTAAATGTTGATGCTTACGACCGCGTGGTGCTGAGGTCAGACACCTCAATTAAATCAGCTGTCTTTCGCCATATTTATACTTCGAAACTTGAATAATAGTTATTTATGCAAATGTACTATAATGAGGGGTATTATAGTATCACATGAGTCTTTTAATACCTAATTATGAACAGTTGCATACAGGACTTTATCTACACCCAACACAACGGCACCCGGCACAACCGAGAGAGTAATATGAAGACTACTCTCTCGGCTGTGCCCATAGTATGTAACCCTCTAGGTTTTTGACTTTGACTTTTCTCCTCCTCCCCGAACGAGTGTTATAATGTTGTACTGAATTTCATATTGTAATTCGTCGGGCATGGGCGTGGGTAGCACGACATCCACTCGCTCGGATATTGTGGTAACTATGACACTGGTTTTTATAATGTTGGCAGTAAGCTTTTACAGAAGATTTAAAGCATAGACTTAGATAATAAAATAAGTAGTAAATAAATGAATGACGATTAATTAACGTCCTAATGTAAAATTAAAAAAAAAATAGTACCTACGTATCTATGCTTTCAATATGCACTTCTTTGTTAGCTGTTAATTGAAAAAAAACCTATTTCATTTCTTCAGTTTGGGAAATAATTACTTTTTCCGATTATTGAAATGATATTTCTATAAATTCACTTAAAGAAAATTGAAAGATAGAAATCAATTTTGCTTAAAACTTTAGTAATAATCGAATCGAGTATACGATATTAATGATGGCACTTTTAAAATGGATAATAAAATAATGGTTGAACAATTGAATTTAATATTTACTTCTTCTATTTAGCAAAAAGGAGATGAAGAATGTCAAAATTTAATTTAAAATTCTAGAACTTACTAGTAATTAATTGTTTTATCTATTTAGCTTCTCACATAAATAAGCCAAATTATCTTTTATACTTATTAATCAAGTTAAAGTGTTTACATTTCACCGAGTAACAAAAAAATAACACCAAAAACTAATTAAAAGTAATGAAGACAGAAGATTTAAACAAAAATGTAATTAAAGTAAGTTTTACGAGTTCACATGGTCAAATATTAATTTCACGGCTACCTAATTACGGAAGTTTATGTTTTATCGAAACTGGTTCCACTGTCTTACGAACCGCCCCACCCCATGTTATTCATTTTTCGTAATTGGGGTTTTATTAAATTAGTATTTGGAGGACAAATACTATGATAATACAGTACCAAAAAAACTACAATACCAAATACACTTATAAAAACAATTCCGACGAACTGAGAACCTCCTTATTTTTTTAAGTCGGTCAAAAATTATAGTTTTAAATAATTAAATAAATATTTAAAGTTACGCTGTTTGGTTTTATTGTAATAAATAGAAGTTATAGTAGTATAGTAAAACTCTTCATTTGCACTTCTCCAATACAAAATAAATATGTTCATTTCGTAAAATTTAAATGTGAATAATGTTTTCAATGTAGCATGAATTAATAAAAATGCAGAACATATTCTAACATTTTAAGTTTAGTGGACTTTCGGTGATAAGATGGATCTGAACGAAAAAAAAAAGACTTATTCACGGAAACACAAAATGATATAATTATATCATTATATCAGTGAAAACACACCATATAAGCTTCTAATAATAACATTCTCGGTATAAAATTCATTATTCGTCCCCAAAAACAATGGAAACGCGTTACCCGAGAAAAACGAATGTTCACAAGTAAATCTACTTAACTCCAAGTTGGCGTAATTTACATAAATTAACTTTAATCGTGTGCCCGTTTTAATTTAATGGCTGCTAATAGCTCTGTATACACATAAAGTGTTTTTGTTTTAACCTGATTGATAACACAGATAGCTTTATATGAAGTTGTTCTCGCATACTATGATACAAAAAATTGAGTGATAAAAGGACATTAATTGGGAACGTGTAACCATTTCGATTCCCGGTTTGATGAAAGAAACGAGTAAGTATTAAAAATCGGACAAGGGCGAGTCAGACTCGCCCATCGAGGGTTTCGTAAAAATTCTGTTTTTACGTACGAGTATTTATTGTTATAGCAACAGAAATACCTCATCTGTGAAAATTTCAACTGTCTAGCTATCACTGTTTATTTTATAAGATACAGCCTGGTGACAGACGGACAGTGGAGTCTTGGTAATAGGGTCCCGTTTTTAGTTGTTGGGTACGGAACCCTAAAAGATTGAAAAAAGATGTAATATGTACCTTATTCGAACTGAAATTGAACTTCAATTGAGTATTGTTTGGAAGTTTGAAAATTATTATTGCATTGCACTTCAATGCAACAAAAGATAATTGTTACTGAAAGTCATATAACAATAAATCCTTGAAATCTAATTATAGATTTCAGACGAAAATCATATTTTGCACATGATATTCAACATAGTCGTAACTCAAAAAACGTAGTTGCGAGATAAAGCGTTTCAAAGATTAAAAAATTATAGTTCCTGGCTGTGAAGTATGTATGGCCTGATTTTTATATCGTTAAAAAGCTACATTCTTCTATTTTGTATACTTTAAAATAAAGTCTTTGGGATTTATACATAAGGGTATATAAACTACTTTCTAGAACCACCTAGAGTGCAAAGAGTTAACTAAAAACAGGAGTAAAAAATAAACAATCAAAACAGTAATAACTCAAAATATCAATTAATTTTATATAAAAGTTGACAGGCAAAACAGTATCTAGTCACAGTTAATACGCTCACATTTGTAAATAATTTTCTGATTTGGTGTGTCAACTCGAGATGTAACACAAATTTATGTTTCGGTAGCCTCGGTAACAGGCAAGACCGTCTTAAATTGCAATCCAATTGACTTAGAATTATGACTGTTTTACCAGATTGTAGAAAAAAAAATGCTGATTCCGAATATATAAATTAACTCAAAATTCATATTTTTTTTAAGTTAATACTATGTTGAATATCATGTGCGATATATTTCTACAATTAGGTCGTGTTTTTATATCAAAATCACAAGATGAAATCAAACAATTTTAACTGACATAAATGTTTCCTCTGTTTTAAATAGTAATGTATCTGTAATTTTTGGTTTCGTGGCGTAAGCACCCAGTGGAGGTAGCACATGTGGTGTTAGCACCCGATTCGAATAAATTCTTTTAGTACATTTAATCAAAAATTGCACCAAATCAAAATAAACTGTTTATCTATTTTTTCATTAAAACTGATGTCAGTATTTTACTGAAAAAGGTATCTGTATGAGCGAGCTCCTACAATATTACAATTATACATATTATTTTAAGCTTACTTTGCAATTACGTAACTAAACGTCTTTATAACCAGTAGCAATAAAACTATTATCGGTGACACACGTGTTATACATTTTTTTCTTACATCTTTCCGGACATTAGTTTACGTCATCGCAGAACATCTCCTGAACATCATCATAACATCCTATGTAGAGTTAGCGACTCTACAGTATCTACCCCTTTTACTCGTTCTTTCATGAAAATTCCGACCATAACATTTCCAGACTTTAACAACCTTTGCTCAAAGTTATACATCTGTTCAAGAAACAAAAGGAAACCGCCGCAAAATTTTTAAACTTGAATTAAATGTTGACATGGGGGGTGTACCGGTCGATAGTTAATACCTCCAGTAGTTCGGAAGGGGGTTAATTAATAATAACGGCGTATGGGTGATTAATGAAACTGTACCCTTCCTAATTTATAGTTGGACTTAAGCACCTCGCCCCCCCCGGCCGGCCCAAAGCAAACTAAATATCCAATACCTCGATGTTGAGTGTGGATTGGTGCATCTTGATACTTGGAATTAACGTGATGTAATGAGATGAGATTAACAAAGGTGGAATAACCAGTTTTTTTTAATAATTTAGTCTTTTAATTATCATTATAATGATCATCTATCTTTATGTATAAGTTGCTTCTACTATCTACTACACCTGACTGCATAAAGGTATTATGACAAAGACAAGGATGGACCTACGTATTTGTTTTATTATCTTATTTTATTCAGAAGCGCTCATGACGGAACTTGTCAGACTGATCGTACTCGGTCCGGTCAGGTGTAGGATGGGTGACCGTTAAAGTGGCATTATAACTGAGCGCTTCCGTGCTTCGGAGGGCACGTTAAACCGTCGGTTCCGGCTGTTGTCATCTGATAACAGTCGTTAAGCCATGTTAGAGGCCTTACAGGCGGCTTAATGAACTCTAACACCAGAGGTGGCCACTAATCCTCATTCGATAAGAAAGAAAGAAAGAAGATCTTTCAGAAAAACAAGTTACAGCTTTCTCCCCTACAGCTATAACTTGTTTTTTTTTCAGAAGTAGAATTTCCTGTTTTGTTTTCGTTGTGTGTAAATGTAAATTTTTGCTCTTTATTTAGCCATATTAAAAATAACTTTATCTCAAAAGGTTTATTATGCCCTTTTGTGAAAGAAGGATTTTCATTTTACTTTCATACAAATATCAAATTTAACAAACTAACTTGTTATTTGTCATTTTCAATCCTTAAATAAATGAATAGTTTATTTACTCATCACACAACGGGTTACTTAACTAAAAACATATTGTGTGAAATACTATGACCTGAAGTGTGAGAAGCTGGTGCCTGTGTAGTGTAGGGACTGTGGATGTGGTATGTGTCAGTGCGTCAGAGCTTTGCAAGTGCCAGAGTAGAGAGCTGCAGGAGATGCCCCAGAATGCGGTGAGTCGTGGGGTGAAGGCGCGTCCGCCAGTGCTGCTGGTATCAGTGTCCACGGTTTGTCGGGACAGTGGAGAGACAGTGGGTTCGAGCCGCTGGTGTAGTGCGCAGAGCTGCCACGCTGGAGTGAGGACCCAGTGATGCTCCAGTCGTAGGCTGGGAAGACCAGGTCGGGATGATGCCGTCGAGAGTTGCCAAAGGTTGCCAGGAAGCGTCATCAATGATGCTGCGATGGAATTTAGAAGGCTAGTGCTGGCTTGCTGTGCTTCTGCTTGCGGTATGACTCCTGCAGATACTGGATTAGGTACGGGGTGATGGCTGCTTGATGTTGTGCTTGATGTGCTTCGTATGGGCACCAATGTAGGGATTTTGGATGTGGTAAGTGCGGCGTAGGTAAGTTGCTGCCACACCTGTAACAGGTTTGAGAAGAAAACCAGTTACACAGGTCACCAGGCAATACGGGCAGCCGTAAAATGATACAAGCGAGCTGACACAATAAAATTGAAAATTGCAAAATTGCTCATTATAAACTATCAAGTCGGTTAAATCCACTCACATTATTATGAAGACAAGTACGAGCAGTGTATTCGGACTTTGAAAATCTAATTACGTAGCCAGTACCCTTACCTCGATCGCTCCTTCGCGCCGCCCGCCCGCCGCCGCCGCCGCCGCCCGCCCACCGAGCGTTTTCCATTTGGGCAACTGAGTTTAAACCATAAATTAATATTCCTAGTGGAAAGGAAGAGGTATACTTACTTTTTGGTTCAAACATGAAAACGTTACTCTTATGTTTTGCAAACATTGGTTTATCGATGGTTTGAAAATTCTGCGGAAGAGGTATATTAACTGTATGGTTTAAACAACACATGTTTTGTAAACATTGGTTTATCTATATCACACTATGTCGAAAGTCAGTAAAAGACATCGTTCACTATAAAACAAGTTTTTATCTTTTTCTTAGCATGAGAATTTGTTTTTATTTGGTTTTTAAATAAATAAGCATTTATTTTAAATAAATATTTTAATTTTACAATACGAGTTACCAATGATTTACGTATTTGTGAATCCTTCTGCTTTTGTAAAAAATAAACTACATATTTTTTATCAATAAAGAGCAAGACGGCAAAACATAACGTGTAAGTATTTAAAAGTCGCTTCGACTTTGAAATGTAGCGTGGTGTAGATTTGTAAAACGAATTAAGAAACACAAATATCCGACACACTGATCGACGCCGTATTTCTATAAAATAAAAATAAAATCCGTCTCACCATCGCCCGTCGACACCAATGGAAAACGCCAAGTTTGTCCAAGCGCACGAATTATACATGGTGTATTAATACGGTGTTCAACTCTTGTATTGCTAGTGAAGTTTTAATTCGATAACCCACCGGCAGGCAGCGGCCCGACTACCCGCAATAATGTATTTATGGACGATACCGCGGACCTAATGAGCCTCATACAGACCTCTTTATGAACGGAGGTAATTTTATGTGATAAGCGCTGATACCTGAATAGAAAGGAGGGTTTTGTTTGCCACATTTATTAAATGCAATGATTTTTTTAAAAGAATTTTTTATTTGATGATTGATTTGATTAATGCGAGGTACAGCTTACAGAGCCACTAGCCTATAGTTTTTTAGGTGTCAATAAGGTATATAATAGGTGATACCGTAAAGCGAATGAGCCTCAAATAGACCTCTTTACTGCAGAGGTAATTTTATGTATAAAGCGCTCTGATACCTGAACAGAAAAGCGAATTTTGTTTGACATACTAATTAAAAGATTTCCATTACAAAAAGCAACTTTTGCAGTTTTCTAGGAATGAAACTTTTGGCGATTCTGCGAAGCAAATGAGCCCCAAAACTCTTTACAATGGAGGTAATTTGATGTGATAAGCGCTATACCTGAAGGGTTTTTGTTTGACATACGACTTTAACGTATCTCTTCACTAAACAAAAAGGAACTTATGTAGTTTTCTAGGTATCAATAAAGGTGTCAGTGATACCGCGGAGCTAATGAGCCTCATATTTTAAACTTAATCGGAATGAAATAGTCCTTAAATCAATCTACTAGTATAACTTTGTTATTTTGAAAGGTTTTCACGCAATCTCATAAAATACTATATCGAATATTTTTTACTTAACTAACTAGCAGTCATAAGGGACATGTCCAAATACTTATATAATAATACTATTTCATAATGCCTGTTTTCGACTCACGGTCGGCCACAAGATTCTCCGTGGTTGTAATATTTGAGTAAGTATGAATAAGGATGATTCATTGCGCGTTTGGGAATTGCACTAACATCTCAACGCAAATATGCTGTAAGGATTTGAAGTTTAATTGTATATTCAAGTTTTTAAGGTTTTGAAATATTTGTTGAGGCTTGTTTTTTTTCATTCCGTTTTTGTGTGATAAGTATAGAGATAGATGAAGGCATACTAGATGTTTCCGATATGAATAGAAACCGAATGTAATGAATGTTTAATACAATTTACAAAATGAAAATAAAACATTTACGAAAAAGCGCTCGATGATGTTAGTTTAAAGAAACTTTGTAACACTCGCGTTTTCAAAATTATTTTTGAATTTTAGGCTTTTCAAATGGTCATTAAAGGAATTGAAAAATAATAATAAGTAATTATGACTTAAGTAAAATAATGTGATCAAAGGCTGAAAAGTTTAAACGTTTACTTTAGCAGCAGTGATCTCAGTAGCGGTTTATTGTTCACGAGACAATGGAGGTTCCACTCCACTCTAAATTTTAATTATTAATTATTGTAAGGAAAGCCAAGAGCAGCGACAATCGGCTGACCTCCCAAATCAAGAAGCATAAGATTAAATTTATACTAAGCATTCGGTTAAGTCACTGGAACACTTTAGCATTTTTTCACAAACGTCTTTTAGTATGAAACAATAGTCAAAGAACTAATTAAGTAGGTAAAGTAATTTTTAAATTTGATATTTTTGAATTCACGGTGTTATTTTAACACGTTTTTATTAGGTTTCTTTCTCGTTTGTTTAATTGTTTGTCCGCAAAGTTTGCGAACGATTTTAAACTAGCTTCCCGATGAGCTAGAAACTTGAAACTTTGAATATAGATCAGAACTGGAAGGCAATGCAATATTATGGTATCATTGAACTGATCTAATGATGGAACTGGAAGAAGGCCACAGGAATTCTATGATGAAACCATACAACCCCATTGTGTTTAGGCTCGTTTGAATCTAATTGATGAGTGCTCCGATAGGAGATGGTATATTTATAGTCTTAGCTCGTTAACTAAAAAGCAGAAATTATAATTTACTTTTTTAAAACGTTCTTAAAACGGACTAAAACACATCAGACTATCAACACTAATACACATTTTTGTGGTGTTAACTTCTACAATCACACCACAGTAAAGGGTAGACCACAACCACACCACATGGTAACACGTAGGAATTTTTATGGAAATGAATAGTAGTTTCTTCATTCGTCATCAAAAGATAACCTACTCCCTCTTTTAAAGTCGGTTAAAACGATGAAGCAATTTTCGCACGATTCCACTGCTTGCCCACTTTTTGTCACTGCGACGCAGTCGTGTAGTGTGGTTGGTATGTAAGCTGTGTTGTGAATAAACCCTAAGGGAGTTAACATCTATGATATAATGATAAAACAAACATATGCTTTCTATTACCGCATATATTTATCGAAGCTGCTCGCGCGGAATATTGACCGCAATAATGATCACACTTCTTCTTCTTATTTTTGTTTTGGCAATCTACTTTCCTCTTGGAAGTAATTTTTGCCAGTGTCAAGTGTTGAATAGTTCAATGGTAGATTGTTTTAGTTTACATTAGAATGTGGGTGCATCGCATTCCAATGCTGCTTGGAGCATGTAACGGTTCAAAACTGAACATGCTATTTTATCTCAAATATTTTTCGAATTTTGTTTCATACTGAGCATAATATTATTTAACTATCGAACAAGTTATTATAATAAAGAGTAGTTCAGGTTTTGAGTTAGCAATAATGTAGGAAGTTCTTTTAATCTTTCACGGCGCTAAAATTCAAATATTAGTCTCTGTGTAGGTAACGACGCTAATAGGCTTAAAATTTATTTATATTTATTATTGTTTATTTATCAAATTT
Source organism: Agriphila geniculea (assembly GCA_943789525.1). Taxonomy (NCBI): domain Eukaryota; kingdom Metazoa; phylum Arthropoda; class Insecta; order Lepidoptera; family Crambidae; genus Agriphila; species Agriphila geniculea. Next base: position 19,883,642 of record OX038879.1, read on the forward strand.
TATTAGAGCCTCTCGAATATTATTATAATAATTTATTTTAGAAGATTACTTAAAAAAGGATTGAATTCGGTGTTAATTATTTCTGTAAGTTGTCAGTAGTGTCACACCACGTGATGTGTTTTAGCTAAAGTACGAAGAAAGATTGATATGAAGTTTCTTCGAAAGAGAGATTTTATGCTGCAGGTTTATAACTCAAATGAGGGTAGGCATTTAAAAAAATGTAAAAGTAGTCCGATGGGTGTTGCCAGTTAGGGTTTTTAAAGTACCAACATTGTGATGCTAAATTGATCGGAAATTTTAGGTTTAATTGGACCGAATACTTAATGGAAAATATTGAAATACGTATTTTAGCAAATTGATTCTAGAGGTTATGATATTTTGGGGAAGGCGAGATAAAAAGATTGAAAAAGGTTGGATTCAAATTGTAGCATATGGGAGGTTCAATTTGTTGTGAATATAAAATTCGTATTAATCAGAGTTCTATGATTATAGTACAATAATTTCATATGATTCTGGATAAATATGCTGAATATTATTCAAAGTTGTTAGTTTTGTTAGAAATGATGTAATGGGGAAAACTTGTTGATTTATTTATGATTGAAACGTTGTTTCATACAATTGTATGAATTACTTAAATCAAATGTAGCTGAAATGTCAGTATAGAGAAATATTTAGGTAACAGTTTAATTTTAATTTGGTTACAAATTGAGTGGCATTGTGCGCTTGAGTATAGAGAATCTTGAACATAGGAGGTTATTGGTTAGTTGAATTGTACGTTGAAATTATTGATTAGTATAGGGGTTCATTTTGTAAGATTAGTAACTTAAATATTATATTTATAAGTTGAGTAAGACAAAACTGAATTCTCCCCATTTTTGAAGGAGAAGGGAAAATTTTAGGAATCATTTATGTAAAGTAGGGAAATGAAGGTAGAAAAAAAAGATGCTTAGATCGTGTGGGGTGAGTTTCCTGCAGAGAGTGAATGATTCTGGGGGATTATAAAAGGCGAAGTTGGGGGGAAATCGCTCTCTTTACTTTCTCCGACCTCAGCGAAGCATCAAGTGGAACTCAGAAGAAGCCGTCGATACCCTCTGTAAGAAACTTCAATCAAGTAGTATTTTATTTTAACGCAAGAAACATCAAGAAGTCAGGAAGATAGTGTTTTTAATTGAGGTTTTGACGTATAGGTCCGCAACCGGGTGCGAGTCTTTTGCTTATATGCTTTAATTAGGGCTTATATGGTATAAGTAAGCTTGAAATTAAAGTATGTAGATTTTGCTTGCGAATTTTCATGAAGTAAAGTAAATTTCCCAATAGTTTCAAGAATTTTCATGGTTTAAGGTTGTTCAAAATTTGTTTAAGCAATCAGGGGGAAATAAAGGGAGGGTAGATTTCTCTTTAGTTTTGTGTCTTTATTGGGCGTTCGGTCAATCCTCAAAGGGGTAGGTAAAATAGCATTGCTCTGTGGCGTGCAATGCGGGTTTCTGTTGAAAGATACCTAGTTTAGTCACTTAAGGTTACCAAGCTAGCCAACTCGCTCATCAACCAACGGTCCGAACGGTGTGTGGATGTAATCCCGTTTGAACGTGGAGGATATGGCTTGGTAATGTTAATCCTCTTCTGTCAGGACTCAGCGCTGTCCCGTCCCACCAGCGCTGAGCACGTCCAAGCTGTTAGGGGAGTTTAGGCGAGTCATGCTTGCTCACGCTTTACAGGAACGGGGCGCCGGTGATGATGGTAAGCATCACAAATATTGCATAGGAAATCGACATTTAGTCTTTTGTAGGCAGGTAAACTCATTAGGTTTATAAATTCATTGTTAGGCGCGTAGGAACGGTAGTTTAGGGTTGCATCTCAAGACGGGAGGGAAACTTGGATGCTGGTAAAAGATTGGACGTTCTCAAGAAGGCCGAGCGGTCAGCAAGGTAACAGCAGTAACGTTAGATAGGCTAGGAACTCTTATATAGGCGCAGGAGAGGTAGGTCACTTCGTAATGTATCAGACTTAGGTAGGTCGCAAATAGGTTGGTGTACGACAAAACGGCTGTCGAAGCGAAACATAGGCAGGTGGTGTCGAGAATGGTATCAACAAGATGGCTGTCGCAGGTCATTCAGTGGTACATAGGACTTTGACTAGGATGTGATGAGGTAGGATGATTCAGGAACGGAATCTAGGAAGCGCAGAAGTGTTAAATATAGTGAACGAAAGGTTATGTGAAACTACTGGGTAGGATCCGAAGGGAAAGTATCAATTTACCATAGTAGGCGCCTTAACAGAAATCTATTAAGGCTATGACTCAGTGTTGTGAATAATTACTACGATGTGCTCAATTGAGTAGACTTTGCAAGCTTCAGTAAGTACCTACAGTTTGATTTACTATTGATCAGAGCTAGACAAATTCTTCTGTTAATATTGGATAATGATTTAATAGTGAAGGTAGAATCATAAATAATGAATAGTTATTCATCCTTGAATTGGATTGGTTAAATTGAGTCTGGTTTTCGAATGGTCGATTACAGTTGAGATAATCTGTTTTGGTGATTTTGGGAGGAATGCTAAAACGAGATCTGGGCGTATGGAATAATCCCGTGTACCATTAGACTAATGTTGAATCACAGTTTATGGAACACTAGATCATAGTTTGAGTAAACCTTTCAAATTAACAGAATGAAGGTTATGTCTAACAGTGAAATAATACTTTGAAAAGTATCTACCAACTATGAAAGTATCATATTATTTAGTGAATATATAAAATTCACAAATAATAATGACAACATATCTTTTATCCGAGTTCAAATATTTAAACTATGTTCCACCAGCCAACTCAATTGAAAGATGTTAGAAATAGAATCTAGTTTACAATTGAGAACAAATATTGCCAAGTCTACTCAATATTAAATCGAAATACTGCTTTAACCTTTAGTAAATGACCTGAAGTCAATTCAGTTTATGGTTGTATATTTATAATTTAGTTGAGATTGAAGTATGGAAATCCCGTCATAGAATTTTACCTTGTTTAGAATTGTCTTTCCTTCAGAATTTGAGAACTATCAGTGTCCCAAGTATATGGATAGTAATGTTGTGTCCATCTGTTATAATGTTAAACAGTCATACTAGAACTAATTATTTAATTATTCTAAATTTAAATTCATAATTCAGCCATCGCAATTGAAGGAGAATTCTTCATTGTGAGAAACTGGTAGTTCGCTTGAAAGCACTCTGCTTGCCCTCTTTTATTAAAACTGACTGACAAAGACTAAGTACTATAACTTAAAAATATTCATTAATTAAATTTGTCATGAAAGAATATGGCTGGCCAGAAGGGAGTTGACCAAGTACGGAGACGAGACTCATTGTATCGGGCGGGGAGCGGGCCCATACCTTAGCTGGCAAAAACACAATTGCATATTCATTACTTGTATAATAACTTCAGAAAGTAAAAGAATTCTTATTTAATAGCGCTGAAAATTTTATTATACTTTGATCTCAGGCGACTAAAACTTCTTAACTTACCTGAAATAATCTCTCTTATTTTAATGAACTAAGTTGACAATAGATAATTTACATTATTTGGAATAACGTCATACATGGCATATAATTTGACACTTGGCAGCGGAAGAGAATTGCTCAAATTTAACTTTTCTCTATAACCCGACTTACCTCTTTTTACCTTACAGTCTATTATGGTTGAACATACCCTCTTTTACCTTATAACAATACTCCATTTAACTCATAAATTCACTTTGATCATTTCCTATCAACGTAGGTTTATTTCGCTCATACTTACTTCATCTACGGAACGTAATTGGGAACGCTTCCCTCTTTATTTATAGTATTCCCATTTTTTGACACTAAAGAACTATGGAATTTCCCTTGGTAGTATGACAAATATTAAGAATTAATATGAAAGTAAAGTAAACTCACTTAAGAAAAATACAGGCTTAATTTCTATTTCTCTGGTTATATCAATAGAGCAATATCTTTCATTTAGTGGTATTTTCTTTTAGAAATAAATGTAATAGCAGGAATAATCAAGACCTAGTAATGAAAGCGAATACTTCTATTGGAAAATGAAAATCAATACTAATCACACTTTTAAAAGAATTTGGGTTCACTAATTATCACATCCAGGGTTCCTCCATTAGACTTTCACAGGCCCTCTCAGATCACACAAAGCTTGTTAGTAAGGTTCTTTGTAGGTTAGTTAAGGTTGGATAAAGTAAACTTAGTAAATTGTATTTTGGAGGTTATTTATTCCAGTAAAATTAGGTTCAATAGTTTAGTTATAATCAACGGTAAGAAGTAAGCGGATTTTGATTGTCCTCCTGTCCTGTAGGTTATTAGGTTTCCAATTAGGTTTTAGTCTCTTGCATAGGCCGTGATCATCTAGATCCATTGTAGTTAGGTCGTCGGTTACAAGCATTTGACACCAAGTATATCAAGACAGTTTACTCGGTAAGTTTTGCCGAGGTAGCCACCACTACACTAAAAGTCTCCGCTTCACACAACCAAGATCGCGCCTATTTCAATTATCCCACATATTGTTCAGTTGCGTAGACACTTGTACCACAAAACTGCACCAATTTTAAGACACAATATCAACTATGAATCAATTTGCGAATAATTAAAATAGTCACCAAACCGAACCCAACAAAATGGCGCCAAAAACTCTCAATGATCACTCTGGCATAAAACGTTACTGATATTTTATAATTTTTCTTCAACTTTAGCAAAGTTGAAATTGACGAAAAAGGTTCCATCGTTGAAAAATTCTCAACATTTGAAAATGATCAACACCCAACGTCTTATCATTTGTATTCTATTTCAATAAAATCAAAAGACCTCCTTTCGCAAACTAAACGCTCTTCCACCATCCACCCTTCTCCCCCCTCGTTGCGTCTTGAACCAACTTCCTATAATTAATTACACTCATTATCATTATTGTTCGGAAGGCAGTTTTGCTTCGATAATGAATTGTTAGCCTCCATCATTAATTAGTATATTATAATAAGAACTCCTTTCATAGATTAATCAAGTTTTATCTGATGCCCTCTACGTTTCGCGAGAGCCGAGTTTTCGATAAGGGTCACAGTTTGTTAGAAGAAATAGCGATTCTGAAAGCGGCTGGTAGCTTTATCGCATTAAAAAAGACGAATTCCATTCCAAATTATAAAATAAAATTAAAAATATTGGACTATGAAATAAAACACTTTTTAACGGATACTAGCGCGGTTTTACTGAATGTACCCTGAGAAGTGAATATTGGACTAATTAAAGAAAACTTCACGTAAATTCTAAAGTTTTTTACAAATTAACTAAATAGTTACTCAAGGTGCTCGGTGGCGCAGTGGTCTAGCGCCTGGCCCAGCGATTGCGGAGGTTAAGCAACTTTCGCAAGGGTCGGTCATGGGATGGGTGACCAAAAAAATTTATCTCGAGCTCCTCCGTGCTTCGGAAAGCACGTTAAGCCGTTAGTCCCGGCTGCATTTGCAGTGCGGTCGTTAACACTCACCAGTCCGCATTGGGCCCGCGTGGTGGGTTATTATGGCCCATCCTCCTTATCCACCTATAAGGAAGGCCTGTGCCCCAGCAGTAGGGACATTTAAAATGGCTGATGGTCAACGAAAACTCGCACGTAAATTCTAAAGCTTTTTCACAGATTAACCAAATAGTTACTGACTAAATAGTAAGTACGTAGTTTTTTTCGTATTCGTATTTTTTCGTATTTCGATTTTTGTTTTTTAGTGGAAGTTGTTCAGTTTCATTGACTGAACACGTCCTGAAAGTTTGTGTAGACTAAAGTCTAAACTTTAAAATCACCCTGTAGGAATCAGCTATCAGTGATAATGTCAGCCGGTGAGGCCCGCTTAGTAAAGTGACAGTGTACATTGTAACTAAGACATTATCCCAATGGGTAAACGATTTTGTGATGAGAAAAATCAATCGTTCTTGATTCATCATCCATCCATCAGCCATTTTAATGTCCCCACTGCTGGGGCATAGGCCTTCCCTATGGGTGGATAAGGAGGACGGGCCATAACCCACCACGCGGTCCAGGTGGGTGTTAACGACTGCAATTGCAGCCGGAACCAACGGTTTAACGTGCCTTTTGAAGCTCCTCCGTGCTTCGGAAGGCACGTTAAGCCGTGCCGCTCAAGACAATAAATTTTTGATCACCCATCCCATGACCGACCCTTGCGAACGTTGCTTAACCTCCGCAATCGCTGGGCCAGGCGCTAAACCACTGCGCCACCGAGCTCCTCGTTTAACCGTTTCTTGATTCATGGTTGATTTTTATTAACTTATTTAATGTATTCAGTTCGCTTTTAGTTACACTACAACACTTCTTAATAATTGTTGGTTATTGTCCAAAATAAAATAAGAAACAATTATTCGCACTTGGTCGGATTTGCAAAAAGTCAGATTCTTATATTTTCGCCGGAAGACATTCTTGATGGTCTTGTCTTGACAGACAAAATGTTTCTCCGTAAATCACAAATCGGTGACAGACCATGACTTCGAAAATAATTTAATATCCTCACATATAATAAAAAATACGCATATTATGGTTACTGGTAGAAACCTAATCAACTAACTATCATTTATTATAAATTGACATGTTACCGAGTGCAGCTAAGTGAGAATCCGATTTTTGCGAATCCCACCAAGTGCTAATAATCCAAAAAACCATATTCAATTTTGTATAGAGCTACTCGTAACAGCCATTCAATAAAATTGTCTGTCCACCATTATCAGATTCACCGTTATAAGTGCAATTTTCTTCTAATACTTTAATGTTTCAATTAACACAGACGATTTTAGCACTAAAATCTGTGCGAAATAGAACACAACCGTAGCCCTAACATCTGGGGGCTTGTTAATTTTTAGAAGCGACCCAGACTAAGATAATAATATACGACAGCCGGCGATCTAATACTGGCGTCTATTACGTATTCGAGCTTTTGGAACACTTGACTTTGCTATGGATGAAGGGAATTTTTGCTGTCAAGATTTTGGCCTTTTAAACATATTCACAAACAGAAACACTATCTGGTTATTTTATTTTTCATCTTGTGGGAAGAAAAGATTTGCGAATATAATATTTTTTGCTTCGTGTATTTTCGTAAAAATTTTAAATGGGGATTTGTCAAAAAAAAATTATTGACCCACTAAAAATCGAAAGAGTTCTTGAATAGAACCGCAAGTAATGTTGCAGATTGTGAATTAAAGTTTGTTCATTTGTTATGTTACGAACGTTGTAACTACTCAAACGACACATTTTAAGAGGTACAGAAAAGGACATAGTCACAAAATAAAGAGACTACAGAAGTTAAGCTTAGTACTTGCTTAGTACTACATGAGCTTAGCAACGCACACAACACACACATAGACAGCACTCACCTCACCGACACCGACTGATGACACTGTGTCATGCACTCGAATTCGTTTGAGATTCCGGCTATACTATAGTGTCGGTGAGAGGTATCTATTTGTGCGTTGCTTGAGTGCGGGTAGTACAAGCTTAGCTACTGCACTCTCTCTATATTGAAACATAGGTTACCTTTCATCCAGAAAAAAAAAACCGGTCAAGAGCGAGTCGGACTCGTGCACCATCAAACCACACTGCAGAGTAGAATAATAAAATTAGTATTGCAGTTTTAGGTCAGCGCCATCTCTTGACCGATCGTGGAACTAATGTTAACTTTTTTAGAAATTTGATAATTTCTAAAAATTGTGCTATATTGAGACATCGTTTTATTTTTCCTCTAATCTTTATATAAACTGCTATCACATAGAATTATTTCATATTTTTCTCTTTGCAAACTTCGGAGATAAGGGAGGGGAACGGTATTTTTTTTACATTTTTCTCCATAAGTCGAGAACTATGCGGCAAAAAAAGAAAAAAATGTTTGTAAACTTGCAAACGTCGCTCTTTCATAATGATACCCCACATGCATCCCTGTTGTAAAAAAGATATTTATTTTTTATTTATTTCTTATTTGCAAAATAGTTGGGCAAATGTCATCTTAAACTATCCCAAATTTCAAGTTGATACCATTAGTAGTTCTCGAGATATCCAGCTGTGACAGACAGACAGACTGAGTCACACCATAAGGGTTCCTTTTTTACCATTTTGGTACGGAACCCTGAAAAGTAGATTCCAGATGACAAAGTCGCTGGCGTTCGCTAGTGAATTACTTGTTAATACTCAAATAATTAAATTTTTCTTTGTTACATGTGAAATTAGCGAATTTTTGAAGTATAAGTACTTTGCGATAGGTCGAAAAAACTTGAAGGCCATGTTCTAGAAATAATCACACTATACTCCAATACGATTCACTTCTAAACACTCGTACACGTATTGCAGCCTTTGGCCATCAATTATTAACGGTCTCGGCAACTTTCGAGGCGCAACTTGGTTGGATTTAAAATTGTGACGGCATTAAGCTATTTACGTTAACTCTTTGCTTACATCGTCTGCCGTGTCTAAGAGATTGTTTTGTCTTTTTAGTGCTATGGAAAAGTTAGAGCCGTCAATTTTTTAGTGATTTTGCTTGTGGAATGTGTGATTTTATTAAACCCGAGTTTCCGGGTTGAACACACAGGTAATGGCTCAAAAGAAAATAGGGGTCACTGTGAGATTTTCCATACAAGAGATCTAAGTTGCGATAGGTATTCTTCTGATAGATTCAATCAGATTTTATTTGAATTTGATATTTTTCGAAAGCTACTTGTATAATAAGCAATTTACCGACTTTACTATCGAATTTATTGTATCATTTCTCCTATTAGCCGTGTGTCAGAATTGAAAAATGTTAATTTTCGCGTATTTTTATAAGAAATTCCAATTTCTTTTTAATCTCGCTCACACACGGCCAATAGGAGAAATTATACGGTAAATTCGATAATAAATTATGTAAGTTAAACAGTTTTTGAACAATGTCAAATTCAAATAAAATCAGATTGAACCTATCGGAAAATACCTTTCCGAACTAGCTCTTTTGTATGGAAAATTTTATGGTGGCCCCTATTTTCTTTTTTGAGCAGTATATTATAGTGATGGGACTCTAATCAAAAAAATGTATTCGGATCGATTCAAATTACCCGTAAATAGTTCCAATCATCGATTCGAATTAAACGATGATTCTAATCGATAATATGATTTGAATCAATGTAATGATTCAAACCGATACGATTACTCGAATCAATAACAATATCGTAAATTTACTAAATATGGTGAAAATGGTAAAAATGCCTAAATATGCGAACATTAAACTGCCATGTCAGTAGCTCTCGTCCCCTAAGGTAAGCTTGCTGGCGATTAAAGATTCGAATTAAAAAAAAAATTGAACAGTGATTTGAATCAGCCAACCAATTCGAATCAGGTGATGATTCGAATCAGCTAAATACTCATTCGAATTGTGCTTGGAATGACGTCATTCGAATCAATTGTGATTCGAGTCTCATCACTAGATATTATTCCAGCGAGATCATAGGCTTGTTTCGTGAAAGGACGTTGCCGTAATCTTGGAGATCGTAGTGTTGAACCGTTTTCAACGGAAAACTCCGCTGCCTTTTTTCAGGTCCACGGAGGTGGAGTATAACGGATGTAACAAGACCCTCAACAAAGCCGAAGTCCACGCATTCCGCCCATTATCAGGATATTTTTTGTCTTTTAGACTATACCTGGGAAACCAGTAGTTTCGAAGTTATTGAAGGTCAACGTAAAACAAAATATTTTTTTTACGAAATATTATTTTATTCATTATTTGCTCATTTTTTACCCGACTGCAAGAGGGTTATGTTTTTTGCGCGTATCTTGTATGTTTGTATGTGTGTTTGTATGTTATATTCTTTATTACCTCATATCTTTTAAACGGCTGAACGGATTTCCATGATTTACATATCGTTAGATTTGTCTTGCCAGCCCAAGTGTTCTTAAGAAAGTGGCGTTATAAAAAAAGCAACATGGCGGCTGCACGGTGCTATTATACGTAGTGGAAAAAAATTTTTTTTTTAGAATACTGCAATATGGGTGTCAAATTAAAGGGCTCATTATAAGGATTTCAAAAAGGTATATCATGATTGTAATAAATAATAACTAAAAAGAAATAAATAAAAAAATAAATTAAATAAATTAAAAACCCGCCTGCATAAAAAGACAAGGTCAACTGAAAAGATGGAAACAAGATTAAATATTAAAGGCAATCTTATAACATGCAGTCGGAGGGCATATAACTCAAATCATTCATAATGTCACTTTCTTTATGCATGCCTCCAACTGCATGTTATAATGTTGCTTTTAATATTTAATCTTGTTTCCATCTTTTCAGTTGACTTTGTCTTCTTATGCAGGCGGGTTTTTAATTTTTTGAATTTATTTTTTTTCTAAAGAAACATTATCAAAATTATAAGTATTTCGTAACAAACAATGGCTTCAAAACTTCATCACTCAATGTATCTCATGAGCACACACATAAACGCTGCCTTTCAACACAACCGCACGCAGCAGCTGGCGGCACTCGCAGGCGCGGTCTGTTGTACGCGTTACATTACATTGCGTGGTAATAATGTATGCAATGCTTTTTTAACACCAAAATTAAAATCGTTTTCCAGCAATAATTTTGAACAGAAATGGTCCTTATGATGGGCAGAATACGTAGACCTCGGCTTTGTTGAGGGTCTCTTGTTACACCCAGTATACAACGTGTTAAGGAATGAACCCAAAATGGGAAAACCGTTTCTTCGGACTATCAAATTGAACAACTTTTACTATTGGACCAACTCTGAAATCGCGGAAAAAAAAATCATACATTTGATTAATAATAATAATCTCTTTATTCTCCTTATTGTGGTTACATAACGGTCTTATTAAACTATAATTTAGTTGAGTCCCTCACAATTAACCTATTAAAGGCGTACAATGTCATCAAACACACTAAAGACATACTATTGATAAGAAACTTATTTTATGTTGATTACGTCTTTAGGGCAAACAATCCTCGTACATCATAAAAAATATTTTCATTTTACCATTTATACAAGGAAATTATTTTTAAATGCAGTATTGGAATAGTCAGCATCATTTATAGTCTGTGATTGGAACTAATCTCTTTAATATTGACAGATAAGATAATAAAATCGACTCACCCGTAGCAGCTCAGACGGGACGGCTGCGGGTGAGTCGATTTTTTTACACGACTGCCCAAAGCAAAAAGAGTGTATATGTGTTCAGGGTTCATGTATGTTTGTGGGTATGTGAGTTTCTTAATTCCACCATAACTTCTGAATGCCTGAACTGATTTGGATAAATGGGGTATCGTTAGAATACTTACAGCATCGCAAGTGACACTGGCTATATTTTTTTTAGAAAAAATAACTTTGGCGACTGTACGACGCCATTTTCAAATGTGAAAAAAAAAAAGTTTTTTCTTCTATTATTACAATATGGGCATCAAATGAAAGGCCTTGATGAGCACATTCCAAAACTATATAATATGTCACTAAAATGTGTGAAATAAAAATAAATAAATTTAAAAAATGTTAAAAACACGACTGCCCTGCCAAAAACGAACTAAAAAGTTAAACAACAAGTGTCATTGCAGTCGGGGGCCCTCTTTGATCAAAAATTATTCCATTATAAGGTCCCCCGACTGCAATGACACTTGTTGTTTAACTTTTTTTAGTTCGTTTTTGGCAGGGCAGTCGCGTTTTTAATATTTTTTTAAATTTTTTTTCTAGTATTTTTTCTATTAAAATTATTATCTTAATATAAAAATAGCATTGTGAATGCCTAAAATCTAAAAATTCAAAATTGACAGGTGATTCATTATATATTTTAACACACATTGCCAAACAGCTATTTCTATATTTAGCCGATCGCGAGCTGGGAATATCGGAATACATTGTATATGTGAATACATTGTATGTATGTATATGTCTGTTGGGGTCTCTTTTAAGTCTAGTATTTACATTTCTTTTAAAATGATTACTGTGTTTGTAATGGACCATAGGCCATACACGACAAGAAAAAAATCTATAGTACTGAAAACATCGCCAAACATTTCAACATGTGGCTACCATTAAAAAAACGTCTTAGAAATTCGTTGCCAAAGTAATGTTACTCAAATCTTTTTTTTTTTTGACACTTGAAAAGGGACAATAAATTGCTACGAGTATGACATTTTAGATCGTAAATATCGTTAAAAAAAAATAATTCCACATCTTTAAAATGGAAGATAAGTGCCACGTTTGGGACGTCGTCGACCCAAAACGTATATAAAAAAGGAATATTTACGCGGAAATGCAATGTGATAACTGAACTTCGTTTGCTCAAACAAACTTGGACCTTAAGTTCTGATGGATAAGGACTAAGGAGACATAATACTATGTCTCTCTTAGTTATTTTCAAAACCTAAAAATGCAGTTTCTACGCAAATACCTTTTAGTTTTCAGGTTTAATCAGATGATGACTGAAGACATTCTAAATTGAATGTTGGAAACAATTCGAGGCATATTTTGGACAAGTAACGCTATCTATTGGGTGGAAACTGAAACCAAAATCAAGGACAAGCCAATCAAACAGCGCGTTGCAGCATTAAGGGTGTGGTTTTGTGAAAAGTGCGCAGGAGTTGTGATAAACCAAATTGGACTCTATCTTCATAACAGGAAGAGCGTATTAGGATAAAGTAGATGTAATTCTATTGTTGTTAACAATTGTATAGAGATATTTGAAAAGGCGGGGGATTAGCGAAGGACGAGTGTGGAGTGCAGACGTCTTTTTGGATCGATTATATAAATTGTTGTGAGAAATAAAGCGTCCCTTCGAATTATAAATTACAAATAGTTTGGATCCATATTAATAAATTAATTAAAGTTTCATTGTTGAATTACAAGGAGCTCCTTACTGCAGAAAGATAAGTTAAGTAAATAGAAATAAGAATTATGTATAAAACACATACCTATTTTAGACTTCTCATTTATAACTTGTGTTAAGTAAATAAATTATCTAATTGATGTGCATCGATCTCACATAACTAAAAGTCTAAAATAGATACGCTATGTTATATTTCACTCTTTGTTTTTTTTCATGTGTGTTGTTTAGAATAAGTAATTTAAACTGATGGAGCTGGTTTTTTCGTTATTCGCTTCACTTTTCCAGTTCATAATCATCATAGGAAGTCGAAGCGAATGGTCAAACGTTTTACTAACGTGAAAGTTTGATCAAAATTAATCAACAGTTTCTATTAAGAGTAATTTTATAAGTTGTTCTAATAATCAAAGCATTATTTTTTAAATTGATCAAATAATCAAACAATTTTAAATCAAAGACTTATTTATATAATATATACTATTAATGATTCATAATAATCAGATAATTTCAAAAATAATCAAAACCTCTAAATTAAACCCTTTTATCAAATAATTACAATAACTTAACATTCAAATCACTAAATCAAAACCAATTAAAGTAATTTTCCTGAACAAAACAAATAATCAAACAAATACCAAAACCAAACATTGCCAATAATAAATGACTCTAAACAATTATTCTGTATTCATATTTATTTTCCCATTTATAGGCACCCCTTTTTCACTGAAGAATTACTTGCAATAACTATTTTCCAGAGATAGAGTTTAATACCTTTTGTAGATATGATTAAATTAATATACTAGTTTCATCTTCGAATGATGATACTTTATTTTGTCTGTTGGGTAATGGACAAAATTAGATTCCTTACTTTGAATTTGATTTACAGTGTCATGACACTTGAAAAATACTTGGTACATGTTTATAGATAGAGTAAAAGCTATCACAGTTCTTTCGAACAGAACTTAGAATTTTATGGGTTTTAAATTGATAGCCCTGTTAGTTGATACCAAATTCAGCTTAAATAAGACTCTCCTTTAGAGCACATTATATATCTAGATGAAATGTCATTCATTCAACATGAATTATTTATGAAGTTGTCATAAATCTTTGACACTATAATTGAATTTAGGCTAGAGGTTGTGATTCATAAAGTAATAATTAGTATTCATTTAGTTTTGTTTTAAATCAGAGTGGACACGCTGTTTGGATTCAAATGGTACAGAGTGTGACTTTCATTGGGGTCAACGTAGAAATAGCATAGGAAGAATTTAAGAGCTCGCGCTAGTCCATCAACCCGAAGGTGGCCACCTGTTTTAAAAAGAAGAGGAGTCAGTTAATCTCCTCCAATCAAATAATAAAAAGGGTGATAAGGACAGCGAATTATTGACATCCGTCTAACGAGAATTGTCAAAAATCAGTTAGCACTGGCAGGATCTCATCTGAATAGATGCTCTGATTGAATCCAAACGCGTATCAAAATCATTGTTATCATTTATTAAACGAATAATTATTATCGCACCTCAAGCCATTATCTAAGACGTATACAATATCATCTTTACCAGACAAGTTTGTTAAAGGGTACATTTGTTTAAACTGAGTTGTATTTTGGGATAAAATAATCAAATAAAACCACTAGACGATCAAAGCTGATACAATAAGTATCACATACAGATTGGTCATTAGCAGCAGACAAGCGACACGCAGCCGCGGGGACCATCACATGTTTTCTCACAAAATTAGACATTTCGAATATTTAAAGTAACGGCAGCAAATCAAGATTTTTAAAACATGGTTGACAAGATACGTCAGGTGCCTAATATACTTTTTCTGTGCAACAAATATCCTATTTTTTCCGTAACATTGCCCCATATCACTATACTTTATCGAATGATCGATTCTATATAAGCACGATAGGCCATGATGATGGCTGTTTTTAAATTTGTGACATTTCTAACTTTCCTTAGAGCGAATACAAATTTATTGATTCACTTGAATAGGTTGTCTACATGTAATTTCCAATTTAAATCCGAGTCTATAGTAAAACCAAGAAACTTTGTTTGTGTCGCTTCCTTTGTTTTGTCTACATTATGTTTAATACTATATATTTTATTATTATTATTGATATTTTCGTTATTAATTGACGTATGAAACAGCAGATTTTTTTCGCGATTTTGGATTGGTCTTGGTCCCATAGTTGTTCAATTTGATAGTCCAAACAGTTTTTCCATTTTGGGTTCATTCATTAACACCCTATATATTGCCATTAATTCATAGTCCTTTTTAAGGTTTCAGTACCAAAATGGTAAAAAAGGAACCCTTATGGTGTGACTCAGTCTGTCTGTCTGTCTGTCACAGCTGGATATTTCGAGAACTACTAATGGTATCAACTTGAAATTTGGAATAGTTTAAGATGACATTTGCCCAACTATTTTGCAAATAAGAAATAAATAAAAAAAATATCTTTTTTACAACAGGGACTGAAAAGGGGTCTGAAAAATTTTAAGTGGGGCTACTAGGGCATGTGGGGTATAATATGAAAGAACGCCGTTTGCACGTTTACCATCATTTTTTTTTGTTTTAGGCCGCATAGTTTTCGACTTATGATGAAAAATGTAAAAAAAAACCGTTCCCCCCTTATCTCCGAAGTTTGCAAAGAAAAAAATCTGAAATAATTCTATGTGAGAGCAGTTTATATAAAGATTACAGGAAAAATAAAACGATTACTCAGTATAGCACACTTTTTAGATATTATCAAATATCTAAAAAAGTTAACATTAGTTCCACTATCGGTCAAGAGATAGCGCTGACCTAAAACTGCAATACTAATTTTATTATCCTACTCTGGCAGTGTGGTTTGATGGTGCAATTATGATGGTACGGAACCCTCGGTGCGCGAGTCCGGCTCGCTCTTGACCGGTTTTATTTATTACACATTTGTGTGCTAAGGGTGGTATTCTAATCTTGTGGACGCCACACGGCTATATGAAACATGTAAAAGTACAAGGATCATCAAGGATATTAATATGAATAAAGGAAATACGTAATATGTTTTGGTGAAAGTTATGGAAAGTTGGCATAGGGTTGGAAAAATATTAAATGCATGAGCATGGTGCGATTGATAGTACCTAATTATTTTACAAATAATAATAGGAAAATTCACCTCGATCAAACCCATTTCAAATGAAAGGGTCAATGACGGAAATTGTTCTAAAATTGTCATAAAATTATTCTACACATTATAAGACGAAGAAAACTTTTTACAATGTTTTAATCGATGCGAGTTTAGATTTATTGAGAAGACGGTCGATTCTGAATGATCACCTAAAATATGACTTGTACTTTTTACATTATGTTTGTGTAGTATTGTGTAAAATTTCTCCAGAAAAAGTGTGTTATTGTGACGTGTTACAAAAATAGACCCCTAAAGCCAAATGTGGTAGATATAGGGTATGCATACAACTTCGAAAAATTATTATAAGCCCTAAAAATCGCTACTTTAAAAAAAAACTTTTTTTTTATAAATGCAGTTTATCATAGTGGCAACTCTAGACCTAAATTATGTTTTGTTTTTACCCATTAAGTGCATCGATTAATTGTAATCAATAGTTTATTTGCTGCTGCCTACAGCGCTTAAACACTGTTGTACATGCTTAGAATTTGTTCTATACAAATACTTCATTGCAAACAGTGTACACAAACGTTACACATTAAAACATAACTTAAACACTTATTCGCCCTTTTCAGAAAACAAGTTAGAGGGGGCTCCCAATTTTTATAATAAATAAAAACTGGTCAAGAGGGACTCGCGCACCGAGGGTTTCCGTACCATCATAAACACTACCAAAGGCCGGATTTGCGGTAGCAGGAATACAAACTTGCTGGTGATTATCAAATTATCGTAAATGTTTACATATTGATGTTTTGAAAATATTTTTGTAGTGGAACTTCTTTGATCACGTCTGTATAATTTTTTGTATTTTACCAAGGAGGATGTATTTAAAAAAAAATTGACATTGTAATTATCTCACTTTGACTTTGCTATCTTTGCATCAAAAAAAACTGCAGTGCATTTTATTTCTTCTACAATTCACGATTTTTACTTATTCAGTTCGTAATGCATTGAAGAAAAAAATTTCGGTTCGATTTTTACTCGTTTTTCACGTTACTTAAGCAATTATATTTTTTTTATCGATACATTTCACAAATAGATAATTAAGTTGTCCAGGCACTATTAAACGTCATTTTATTCGTGCCACCGCAAGTCCGGTCTCTGTACACTACAGAGTAGAATAATAAAATTTTAATATTATTGCAGTATTAGTTTAGCGCCATCTTTTGGCCGATAGTGGAATTTTTTTTCTTAGGTCAGCACCATCTCTTGACCGATAGTAGAACTTATTTAATTTTTCTTAGACCAACGCCATCTGTTGACTGGTAGTGGAACTAATTTTTTTTGTGTTTTGAATTTCTAAGAAAGTGTGTTATATTGAGACATCGATTTATTTTTCTCTGTAATCTTTACATAAACTACTAACACAGAATTATTTCAGATTTTTCTCTTTGCAAACTTCGGAGATAAACCGGGGGGAACGGTATTTTTTTTTACATTTTTCACCATAAGTCGAAATAAAAACTAACTAACTAAAAACCTAAGAAAAAGAAAAAAAATATATGTGCAAACAACGCTCTTTCATATGATACCCCACATACCTAGTCGCCCCACTTCAAATTTTTAAGACCCCTTTTCAGTCCCTGTTGTAAAAAATTTTTTTTTTAATTTCTTTCTTATTTACAAAATAGATGGGCAAACGTCATCTTAAATCATTCCAAATTTCAAGTTGATACCATTAGTAGTTTTCGAGATATCCAGCTGTGACAGACAGACAGACTGAAGGGTTGAAATGGGATACAAAGTTTGTATGGAAAAAAAATAATTAAATAGATATTTTAACTTGAAACTTCGTAGAAGTACTTCTAAAAAAAAATAAGCAAACACGTTTTTCTTGGTTTTCTGAAACTCAACCCTTTAGGGGGTAAATGGGGTAAAAAAGCCCAACATCGATATGGGTTTCGTTATCGAGGTTTTATGGAATGTTGATTGCGAAAATGGCATTCATTTTTAAGTGGTAGACATTATTCAACCCCTAAAGGGGTTAATGGGGTTCAAACTTTGGATGGAAAAAAAATAAAATAGACATTACGACTTGAAATCATTAGATACGAGATACGCATATTAATTTTAATAAAACACGTCTATTGAATTCGGGTGGGGCTGAACATCCCATGAAACCTCAATAACGACATCCATATCGATTTATGAAAAAATAAGTATAAGTACTTGTTTTAAAATAATGTTTGCATGCTATTGTTAATGGTTGAATAGGCTGATCTTTTAAAGACCTCCAGTGTACTCTAATCAAATGCAAATAAATTATATTCTATTCATTTTTATTCTATGGGTTTATATACCCCATCTACCCCTAAGGGGTTAATTATCGGAAAATCACAAAATACGTGTTTGCTTTTAAAAGTTGTTAGTTTTTTAACCGACTTTAAAAAAGGAGGAGGTTCTATGTTCGTCTGTATATATATATATTTTGTGTATGTTTACCGATTACTCGAAGACGGCTAAACCGGTTGAAATGATTTTAACGTTACTTCATTAGGTTTGTTCCCAAGTTGGTCCCATTTTTCGAAAATTTGAAATCGGTTCAGTAGTTTTTGATTAATCCTAAAAATACTGTATTTTTTAGATAAATATTGCTCGAGTTTTAACGGATCTACAGACATAACTTCTTTGTTTATGAACTGATTCAGATGATTTTTATTTTGTCGGAAAGGGAATACCTTAAGAGTTTCATGTTAATTTTATTAGCATTAAGCATTGGACTTCGAATATACACATACACATTAAAAAAGAACTTTTAAAAACTCTTAAAAACTACTTTTAAAAACTAAGCAAAAACACGTATTTCGTGATTTTCCGAAAATGGTTTGGGTTTATTTACTCACTAATCCCCAACCCCTTGGGAGTTAGTGGGTAAATGAACCTAAACATCGATATGGATGTCGTTAAAAGGTTTTATGGGATGTTGATTGCGAAAATGGTATTTATTTTGAAGTCCAACAGGGTGCCATGATTCAACCCCTAAAGGGGTGAAATGGGATTCGTATTTTGTATGAAAAAATAATATTCAATAGACATTTCGAATTGAAACTTCATAAATGAGTACTTCTAAAAACAAATAAGCTAACAAATTGGTATGGATGTCGATATTGGGGTTTTATGGGATGTTTATTTCGAAAATGGCATTTATTTTAGGGTCCAATACGACACGGTGGACATTATTCAACACCTAAAGGACTGAAATGGGGGATTAAATTTTAAAGTTTACCACAAACATTAAATCCAAATGTGAAAGTTTAAATCACGTAAAACTGGCTGAACGGATTTGGAATAGCACACAGATAGTTATAGCCACGGATACTTTTTATCTCGGTCAATTGCGATTTTCCGAATGTCCACGTGGACGAGTTCGCGGGCAAAAGCTAGTATCCGATAAAAGGAGGAGCTTGGTAGCGTAGTGGTTTAGCGACTGGCCCTGCGAATGCGGAGGTTAAGCAACTTTTGCAAGGGTCAGTCATGGGATGGGTGACAGTTTTTTTTTTATCTCGAACTCCTCCGTGCTTCGAAAGGCACGTTAAGCCGTTGATTGGTCCCGGCTGCATTTGCAGTCGCATTGGACTGGCGTGGTGGGTTATGGCATATCCTCCTTATCCGCTTAATAGAAGGCCTGTGCCCCAGTAGTGGGGACATTAAAAATGACTGATATAGATCATATAAAACTTAAAAGTCTCCATATCACTATGCTTAGTTTAGAACTAATTATTGTTGCAAGTTTGTATTTTTTCTTTAAATCTATACTGATGGCGTAAGTACCGTTTATTAGGAAGTGAACTTTAATCACCATAAAGGTGGTCTAATCGAGTGAACTGCGGCAGACGATGGTGAGTTGCGCCCTAATTGTGTTACTTATCACACTCGACGCTTTGATTAGCCTTTAGTAACATTAAAAATCACTTACGGCATTGACCAGACTTTTTGGCCTTACCACAAAACACTGTTCAACAATTTTTTTACTTAGACACTGTTTAAAGTGAAGTCACTTTCTTGACAATGTTGTTTGAAAGAAAAAGCGAAATGAAAAGAAAAATATATGAAAGTATAAAATATGAAAATTTCATGTTCTGGAAAAACGAGAAAAATACAAAATTGTTTCCCGAAACAGTGTTTTTGGCGTATTTCAATGAAATTGCTAAAACTAAAAAGCCGTCTACATTATAGGCGATTTATTCTATGCTGAAATGTACAGTTCATATTAAAACCTAACATGAGCAATATAACTTTTACATCAAAATAGTGTCTGAAATTAAACAGCCATTTGCGATCTTTTGTGATAGAGACGTAGTATTTTATTTAGTAGAGGTTTGAACAACGCATAAAATATAATTGATACAGAAGGCTATCGAGGCTATCGAAATAAATAAATACCCTAATTTCAATAGAGATGATGGTTGGAAAATTCCACCAGCTTGGGACCCCATCATTCACAAGCTTAAGCCCCTCACACACACTGTAAGACCTAATGATACGGTTAGTTCCTTTTGCAAATAAATAAATTAATATAAAAGACGGAGGTCGGTTTTCCTCTCCAAGTTTTCTTTCGCCATTTCTTTCTTGGAGGGGCCGCCCAAATTTTATGAAATGGTGGTAGTTTCAGTAGATTCTCTCTCTTCTTAGCACTAAATAATTCATAAAATTAAATTATAAATCAACATAAAATAATTAAAAAATTTTGTTAAATTTTAATTTCTGAACGTCTAAAAAAATTCTTCGCTTGAGGGTAGACTCACGGGCAGCTTCAGTCCCCCGTGACCACGGCAGCTGCTAAGTTGCCGAAACGTCGGGAAAACCAAAAATCCAACCAAATACCAACTAATAACCAAAGTAATTTTAATAAAACCGCGCTAGTATCCGTTAAAATTGTTTTATTTCATGTCTAGTGAGCGCGTAAGCTTGAGAAGTGAATATTGATACAGAAGTTGGAGATGGTTTGTAAAGCTCGTTTTGGCCAGAAAATCTCATAAGTATGACGTGTAAGAGCTGATTTTTCCATCTTTCATATAATTAAGTTATTAACCAAATAAAATAAAAGTCATTCAAAATTTGACAAACAATTTATGGCAAGAATTTTCGATTTGACAGTATAATACGTTATCAGACTAAGTTTTATCTATATAGAGGCATTGAAAAAATCTGCCCTAAGAAAAATAGTTTCTTTTTTCACTTTTGTGTAAAAGTATGTCTGGAGGATTCCAGACATACTTTTTTCCAGAAATTATGGTATCTGATGGACCAGTTAGTCAGTAAAATTATTTTTTAAGGCTTTTAATCATGCTAACGACTGTAGATATTGACAATTACCGAAGGACAAAACATAGTGTTGTAAATATTTTTGTGCCCTAGTGATTGTAATTGAATTTAGTAGCTGGAAAGGCCTTTCCATCTGTCCGTTTGTTCTCCTCTACAGGTCGCTTTTCTCAACCGATTCTCGTGAAATTTTGTGAACAGGTTTGATAAATAATTATATAGAATTTTCCAGTAGAGCCAGTTTTTTGATTTTTCCCAAATGGCGGAGATATGTAAAAAATAACATATTTCAGCAGTTTCGAAAAATGATAAAAAAAGCCTTTGTTCGGTTAAGGACAGATTCGGTTTAGGACAAATTAGGTTTACGACAGATTCTGTTTAGGACAGATTCGCTTTAAGACGGATTTTGTACAGGCAAGCGAAAAAATGTTTTAATGCCAACGTCCTATGAATAGATTTTGTTTAGGACAGATTAGGTTTACGACAGATTCTGTTTATAGTACAGTAGCCCGTAGAACATTTAAATCACCAAAAAGGTTACCGTTTGCCGTTGTGATATAGTTATTTATTACGAAATTATAGATACTTTAACCCAAGTTTTACAGATCGCGTCGTGTTCAACAGAAGACTATGGAAAGTGATCATACACAGATTTAGGACCAGATAAAATCCAACCATTTTCATCAGGTCTTAAATCTGTGTATGGCTACTTTTTATAGTCTTACTTTTATGAAGAAAAAAAGATGTTTTATACAAAGCACGCAATGATTACCTTAATTTAGACATAACAACTGTGTTTGTGGGCCGATTTTGATAAAATTCAGTTTCGAGTACTATTTTCAAAAGAAAACAGTTTAAAAGTAAACGCAATGTTAAAAATGTCAAAAATTAAAGATGGTGTCCAACTTTTTGTTTGTGGGCCGATTACGTTGAAACTCAGTTTGGGGCACTATTTCGACAAGAAAACAGCAATGCAAAGTTAGAAATGACGAATTTAAGGTCGAGAGGACGGTGAACATTGTTTTTGGGTTTATTTTAATGTAAATCGGTTGAAAAAAAGGAAAAACAAATAAAGAAGTCGCCATCTTGGACTTTTGCTATTTTTAACTTTGCGTTGCTGTTTTCTTTTAAAAATAGTACCCGAAACCGGATTTTATCGAAAACAAAAAATACAAACAAACAAAAAAGTTGGCCGCCATCACACACACTCACAGTCAGCATCAGTAAGACTATGATTTTCGTACTTAATAATTGTATTCCTGTCTTAAAGCGAATCTATCCTCAACAGAATCTGTCGTAGACCTAATCTGTCCTAAACCGAATCTGTCCTTAACTTTGGGTATGAATTTTGTACTCGATTGTATTCCTGTCTTAAAGCGAATCTGTCCTAAACAGAATCTGTCGTAAACCTAATCTGTCCTAAGCCGAATCTGTCCTTAACCGAACAAAGGAAAAAATGTATCAAAACTTTTTTGTTAGCGGTGCAATGTAAATTTTGTTTTTATTTTTATTTTGACTCAAAATTCATCCAATATTCGAAATTTGAAATTGAATAAGGTTGTGACTTTGTGACAGAACCGAACTTAGGACTGCGTATATTATTATTTATCTTCGAATACAAAGTTTAAAGCATGGTCCCACAAAACTACATTGAGTAGGTAGTTTGTCCGCGGGTACAGTCACACAGGTTATAAAAACAGTGTAACTAATAATAATTATCGATGCTTAAATAGACCAAGGGCCCGTTTCACAATGTCCGATTTAGTTCTATAGGTAATTATATATTTAACGAGTAACTTCATGAAAAATCTATTCTATGTTGTTTTTAATAAACATGCAATTTGAGCTACTTTTTAACGCGAGGTCTGCAGCTCACGGAGCCACTAGATAATATTTTAATAATAACTGAACAAGTGCACTATTTGACATTATCTTATTAATTAATATTTGCTGTAATTATAGTAACTAACGAATAACATTATTTGATATTATTAAATTTATTAACAAAATGACAAAATATTAGCACGTCGATAAACTCGACAGGCCATGCTGTACTTAAAATAATTGTCTAAAACCTGTATTCACCATGTCTTCGCAAACAAATAAATGATTGATTGATTGATAATATATTAAATTTTCTGTAGTTTTTTGAGGTTAGATACTGAACAATACGGAGGATGTTGACTGAGATAAGTCAAATCAGTTAGCTACTCAAAAACAGCTGTCTTCGATCTCAAGAAATGAAAGATAGTTTCAAATATCGTTAGAATGAACAAATAATAAAATTATATTGGATTTTATTTTGTTGAGGCACACATAGGGCCTTTTTTAGTTAGGTTAATGCTTTTTACGCATACCCCGTGCCTGGCAAATTACGAGGTTATGTGGGGATTGCTCCGGTTTGAGCCATACCCAATAAACTCCCTACTATGCCTTCTGAAACTACCCTGGACGAGCGGGATCCGGATCGGACGCTCACGCTGTTGAGGCTTAACGCCTAAAAAAGTGGTATCATTAGTGGTCATTCTCCTTTAAACAAACAAACTTCGTCATCGAAACTTGTTTTGCCATTACTGACAGTGCTCGATGCAGTTTTGTTTTCTGAGTTGGTAAAAATCCCTTCGTCGCATAATACAATACGCAAAATGTACATCTGTTGCAAAAAGTACAATACTTACGCAAAATTTCAAAGTTCACATTTTTTTCTTCAGTCTAGCTTATTACAAACACTTGTGAATGTCAAAGAAGCTACGCCATCGGTTCGCAAGTCCTTGTAACCGGCAAGAAACTTTTCAAGGGCTGCTTTTTATTTCGTATAGAGTCTTCTAATTGTTTTTTTTTATACACAACGGGTAAGTGCTTGGCCGTCATCTCACCTAATGTAAAATGACGATAAGGCCGAAGGTGGAAGCGCACTACACCCGGAGTACTGGCTATCTTACCTCTAACTGCCGGAACACAACAATTTTTAAATTGTTGTTATGGCGTCAAACTTAGGTAAGATGGTGGTAGCTAGCCAGGCGGACTTGAAATAAGCTCTACCACCAACCAAACCGAGTACAAATTGTACCCCCCCTGGGAATCGAACCCGGGACCTCTGCGTCTTACACGGGTGGGCGAACCACTAGACCACAGAGGTGGTTTAATTGATAAATTACCTCAGCATAAATTGAGCTGCTTCTCCATCACAATCATTAATCCAAGTTTAAATGCAAAGAAATATTGAAATTAACCATACACAACAAATTATTATAGAACTCAATTACACTCTTTCAACGTAAAAATCTAGAGTTTATCGTTACATTTATTGACACATTGTTGCATGAACGGATGGTAAATGGTCAACCTTTGATCTTAAGAAATCCATCTCACGAAGTTTTTAACCAAAATACCAAGGTTAAAAATTTTAGTTTAGTTCTCTCGTTAAAACTTAGCACATAAAAAAATAAAATTTCAAAAATTACATTTTATTTAATAATGAAAACATATTTTTTTCCTTTTGATCACTAAGTAATTAAAAATCAAAATTATGTCATGCTTCATCATTGAATTTTGTCAATGTTCTACGTAGTTTACCTTGGAACCGAGTAAAATCCAAAAAAATCTTCGAATATAATTAATATCTAAGTCTAATTCTATGTAGAGACAATAAACATTTCGAAATAATTAATATTTCGGACTGCAACTGTTCATGTTTTTGATTTTTTATTGTCAAGTACATACTCGTAGATGTCTCACAAGACCACAATCTAACTTAATAATAAGTGTTCATCGTAGGTCATGTTGACGTCAAGGTCTGACATAACATTAAAATAGATCTCCTAAAAGAAATATCTCAAAAAATCATACATTAAAGATACTTACACTATAATGTGGGATTTACACGAGTTGATTTTCCGGTCACTTAAGTTAAATAAGGTGGTGATTCGACTTTTCAAGCAATTGTCGATAAAAAGCGCTACTTAGTCGACTGGAAAAACGACCGGAAAATGCCTTCTTATAATACTGGCTAATACAAAATTAGTTAGAGTCACTCTGTAAAACTAAATTTATGATTTACAAGACTTAAAAATTGGTTCAGGATTCCGTTTGATTTCAGGTCTACAGAGTTCGTTATTAGGAACAATTTTTTCGTGAAAACAATCCTAAATCTTGAAATTTCAGCAATTTCAAATAGGTACAGGGGGTTTCAAAACTATGCCACATGAGGTGAAAGTACCTTAAATATTGAAGATAGAAAATTTTACTGACAGAAGACTTCTTTAATAATGTTCCTGGAAGAAGGCTATGGTCGCGATTCTTCACAAAAAGAGAGACAAGTCAAAATTGACTAATTACCGCCCCATCAGCCTCCTCTCTCAGGTCTATAAACTGTTCGCCAAGGTCGTGTGCCACCTTCTGACTACCACCCTCGACGAATACCAACCTGTCGAACAAGCTAGCTTCCTGAGTAGATACTCGACAATGGACCACATCCATGCAGTGAAGCAGCTGATGGAGAAGTGCAAAGAGTACGAGCGGCCCTTGTATTTCGCCTTCGTCGACTATGAGAAGGCATTCGACAGTGTCGAACACTGGGCAGTATTTCACTCTCTCCATCGCTGCGGTATTGACAAGCGATATGAGGATATCCTCCGGGAGCTGTACGGGTCTGCGATAGTGCAGGTGCGCATGCACATAATCACAAACTCCGTGTCTATATACTGGGGTGTCCGCCAAGAGGACAATCTCTCGCCCAAACTTTTCACTAACGTTCTTGAAGATATAATGAAGACGTTGGATTGGAGCGAGAGTGGAGTCAACATTAACGGGGAGCGCATGTCGCATCTTAGATTCGCGGATGACCTCATTCTCGTCGCCGAACGCGTCGACGATCTCCAGCATATGCTCGCAGAACTGCATGAAGCTTCCCTGCTGGTCGGTCTTAGGATGAACGTGTCCAAGACCAAGATCATGACGAATCGCTCTACACGAATACCAGATATAACCGTTGGTGATGACACCATACAGGTGGTCAGAGATTACGTCTATCTTGGACATCGTTTGTCCTTTGATCGAGAAGCGCAGGTGAAGGAGATCGAAAGACGCATCGGATTAGGGTGGGCTGCCTTCGTTAAACTCGAGGACGTCTTTAAGTCTAAACTCTCACAGTGCCTTAAGACCAAGGTGTACAACCAATGTGTCTTGCCTATCCTCACCTACGGTGCTGAAACTTGGACGCTCACTAAGCAGAATATGCACAAAATTAAGGTAGCACAAAGAGCAATGGAGCGTTCTATGTTAGGTATCTCTCTTATTGACCGTATACCAAACGTCGAAATTCGACAAAAAAACGAAGGTCGAAGATATGGGTAGGCGAATAACGAGGTTAAGGTGGAGATGGGCATGACACTTGGCTAGACGGGATGACGGACGGTGAAGGCAAGGCAGTTACAGAGTGGTGGCCAAGAGGAGACACAAGGCCAGTGGGCAGACCACCGGCCCGATAGTCAGACGATATCGTCAAGTTGACTGGATCTCACTGGATGAGGCTGGCACAGGACCGTGAGGAATGGCGCTATAGAGAAGAGGCCTATACCCAGCAGTGGGTTGATGTGGGCTGAATATGATGATATGACTTTCCCTCCGTTAAATTTGAAATCTGCTGAAATTATATGAAATATTTAACATTGTTTTCGAAAAACGTTGCTTCCTTATAAAAAGATTTTTTTGTTAATGAACAATGGAAATGATTTTCAGATTTTGTGTAAACCATTTTTTATCTAAAATATTTTTATATAAACACAATTTTAAAAAATCTTTCACTTTGACAGACTGCACATAGGTACCTACATATACAAAATGTTGATAAAATGTTATCTGTTAGTGATATTTGTTTATGAAATAAAACATTTAAGTTATGTTGACCTTTACAATTTTGACTATTTAGCTATAAATGTTTTACAGAATTAAAATTGAAACGAAACTTATCAAGAACGAAAATTATAAAAAAAGATATTCAATCTTTTTTTTATATATTTCGTTGTTGATTTTCAAGATCTTATATCATGAAAATGAAACTTTAGGTACTTGATAATTATTAAAATTTCTTGCCATTAAAATAATTTCATTGCATTGCGTTGTCTTTCTTTGCGAAATAATGTTGTCAATGAAAGCAAGACGTATTTTTTTAGTTCACGATGTAGAGATATTGGAATTGTTAAAAATATTGATACTTTGTTACTTTGCTTTGTTGCTTTTATCATGATTATGATCAAATAAATACTAACAAATACCATGTATTACATAAAAAAAATACTTGAGCAGTTTGGACGTTGTTGGACAAAAATTACTTTTTTTCTGAACTTTTTTCGCAGTTAATACGGGTTGCCTGAGAAAATGGTATCTACATTTAATCGAAGTTTTTATAGTTGTAAAAGAAAAAACAACTGTTTGTTAGAATTCAGCGTAAACAACGAATGTCAATCAAATGCAATGCGTTCAAATGGGGCACTAAGGTGATGCGCCCGAACAGCCTGAACAGTCCTATAATGCATTGTCCAGTTACGAACACCCCCGAAAATACGGCATGCGAAAAAAAGCCATCCTCACTACCTCCCGCTAGCATTAATGTCCCCCCACCGCGCACTAAGGTTCTTTTTTTAATACATAACTTTTTTTCAAGATGCATTTTTACATGTTTCGGCCTAAAACTTTACACACCCAGCGGCAAGAGCCGAGAGAAAAGGCACCGCCTATCGCGTCTCGGATTTCTCGCTCTGGCGTGCCCGAGCGCCACGCCGGACGATAGTGGCGCGAGCGAAACGAAACATCGGCGACCACTGCTGCGTCTTAAACCAAGATTAAGGCTCTATTCCGCATTTCCGAACGCAGATTCTTGATTTTAACGCATCGAACGTCAACGCTCGCCAGCGTCATTTGACTTCGAGTGACCCCTTCTAACTAGGAACTTTACTTCCATGATTTTCTATCATTGACGAGAAAAAGTTGCAGTGCCTGGAAAAGCGAATGCTATACGTCTCACTCTAGCGTCCAGTGCGAAGGCATTCGCGCCACGACAATTGAGTTGAGTTGAATTGAATTGAGTCGGTTAAACCGTAAAAATGGTGCGGGCGGGCATTGCTGCGCGAGAGCGAGACAAACGAAAGGCGGGTTGGTAGAGACCGCTGCCTTCTTCTCCTCGACTTACGCCGAGTCGCGGCTAGTGAACGTCAGAGCACTGACGTGGACGGCCGTACCCGCGCTCGCCCGCGCCACTTTTGACAGCTGCAGAAAAAAAAATCTTACGCGCGTTCTCTGTCAAGAATTCAAACTTTTTAGTGCGTCCCGAATTCGAACTTGGAATAGTGTTGTTTGTTATTTTGTATCGATAAACTGGATTCGATAGTTGCAGTGTGGTAATTGTATCGGCTTGGACTAGCCGCTGAGACGTTATAAAGTGATGAATCAGCGAGCGCCGGCTAATTAACAACGTCACTGCTACGAAAACAAATCTAAGCTTCTGTCCTACATTCAGCTTCAGGGATATTGTAAGTAGAACGTATTACTTAATGAACTGCTGCTTTTTCATTTAAATGCTTTTACTTTGGCTTCAATTAAGTTCATCAAATCAATCATAATTTTTCTTTCATTTGCGTAATTAATGTCGTAATTTTTGTCTATGATATTTTTTATCTCAAAGTAGTAATGTTTATTAAGGTTCATGTTATAAAAAAATCTAACAGCCTAACTTTGTTTTCCACGTCTGGCATTTCGTATACTTCACAAAGTATCCGCCAAAAAGTTGGGCGAAAGAAAAGCCGAAAACACACATTCGTGTGTCGGAAAAACCGTTGAAATGGCTTATTATGTTTTTGACGCGTCAAAGAGGAAAAGTAGCAGCGGGGCGGGGCGTGCGAGTCAACAAAGAGCCGATTGGCTGCGATCACGAGTTGCATTTTTTGTAGGTATTTTTTTATCAC
The DNA here is from genome assembly GCA_943789525.1 of Agriphila geniculea. NCBI lineage: Eukaryota > Metazoa > Arthropoda > Insecta > Lepidoptera > Crambidae > Agriphila > Agriphila geniculea. Next base: position 19,912,908 of record OX038879.1, read on the forward strand.
TTTTTTCCACGACGTCCCGAAAATATATTTTGTCGACGTTTTTCTTTTGCTATCGATAGTTTTTGCTTCGAACCTTTTTAGGCGCTGATCAAAATTGGTGTTTTTCAGAATTGGGTGATCTGTAGACTTAGATATTCTTATCTATCAACCTATCTAGGTATCCACCACAATTAAAGGTGTTGATTGATAATTTAAGATAACTTGATAATTTAAGATGTTTTTATGACATCTTCCAACCTACCTCAAGTTGGATATGGGAATACAAATTATATTAACTATTTTTGTTCCCAACTTCCATCCTGTCAAAAATACTATAAGTTTTGACAGTACAGTAATGACAGGTTGGATGGGGAACAACAATAGTAAAGATTATATTATATTCCCATTATCAACTTGAGGTAGGTTGGAAGATGACACATAAAATTCCTAACATCCAACCTGGGGTGGGGCGGGGGGGAAGTTGGAAGATGGGAATAAATCGATCTGAAAATGTTAATGTTGGTCTTATCTCGAAATATGTCTAGTACGTATATATTTGATGTATTCAAAAAGATGGTTTAATTTATTATATTTAAATATCATAATTACTAGGGATTATACTCAGCAATTCCATTTTTATACATGGAAATCTTTTTGAGAGTAAAAATAGCGTGAACAAAAATTTTATCTTAAATAGTATTAAATAACAGTTTAATTACAAATTAGTGGTTCTTCATCTTAATATTTAATGCATTCTTAATGTATTTAATAATTATACATAATATGTAAAATAAACTTCGTATCATATTATGAAACGATAAGCAATTAATTTCTTATTAATTGATAATATTTGGTTTGAAATGGAATATTTTCTCATTATTTTTAGTAGATATAATATTATACTCAGATAAATATTCAATTACTGTTTTTACTTGTTCATTTATGTTTACCATTTTTGGTCAAACGTTTATAAAAGATACCTACTTACAAAATACAACGTGTAACAAAAATACGAGTACCTAATGCCAAATATGGTAAATAGGGAGCATCAAACTGAACAACTTTTAGGTACTATGGGACCGACTCCGAAATCGCGAAAAAAAAACCAGCTGTTTCATTCATTTTGATATTTTCGTTATTAATTTTTGTATGAAACAGCTGATTTCTTTTTCGCGATTTCGGAGTCGGTCCTATAGTAAAAGTTGTTCAGTTCGATGGTCCCTATTGGTACCATATTCGGCAATACTCATATTTTTGTATTACGTTATGTTAAGAAAATTGGGCCAAAATCTCACCCTTATTATCACTGCTGAGAGGTGGATTTTAACTGTGTCTAAATTAAACAATGACAATTTAAGTTAATAAATTAAGACAGAATATGTTTTGGATTTTCTGCAAATCACTTTACCTTTAATCTTAGTCTGAGTAAAACTTCAATCGAAAAAAATAAATAAAATTATAAAATATTAAAAACAAGACTGCCCTGCCAAAAACAAAATAAAAAGTAAAATAACAACCGTCATTGCAATCGGGGGACCGTTTGGTGGAACAATTTATAATCAAAGAAGTTCCCCCGACTGCAATGACGCTTGTTATTTAACTTTTTATTTCGTTTTTGGCAGTCGTGTTTTCAATATTTTTTAAATTTATTTATTTTTATTTCATGCATTTTAGTGACAAATTATATAGTTCTGAAATGTGCACATTAAGGCCTTTCATTTGGTGCCCATATTGTAATAATTGAAAGAAAATATTTTTTACCACATTTGAAAATGGCGCCGTACAGTCGCCATATTGATTTGTTTAAAAAAATATATAGTCAGTGTCACTTGGAATGATGTAAGGATTCTAACGATACCCCATCAATCTAAATCCGTTGAGCCATTTAGAAGTCATGATGGAATAAAGAAACTCACATACCCACAAACATACATGAACCCTGAACACATATACCTACACTCCTTTTTGGGCAGTCATGTAAAAAGAAATGTTGGTAATGTTTGATAAAAAAAAACTTTTACAACTACTCATTGACTATTATTTAACCACCAGAAAATATTAGCAGAAAAACAAAAAATAAATAAAAGTTTAAATATATCTCATACAAAAAAAGTTGCTTACTTGGTTTCATTTTTTTAGAAAATAAGCAACAAAAATATATAAGTAGACATAACGATAAAAAAAGTGGCATAAGCCAACCATTTATTCATAATAGCAATTTTTCTTACAAATAACTAACAAGTTTGACTATTAATCATGCAAGTTAGAGAATGATTTCTTGTTAATATATTTTAAACCAGTGTAAAATTTTCTACTTAAAACTGAAGAATTTAATTTAATACTGATACATGTCTGCTAATGTTAATTGAGGAAACTGTATTTTATTTATTTATTTATTCGTTCTGTACACACACAATTACAAACAGAAAAGTAATGGACAGAAGAATTGTACAAGGGCACAACTTATTTCACATTGAAATTTCTTCCAGCAGGCCCGGGACAGGAAAGAACATTGAGAAGGGCAGACAGTGTGTACCTCAAAATATATTGACGATTGCATTGTTACTTAATACATGTTATTTTGTATAACAGTATCTGTTTGTTTCCCTTAACAATAAATAAAATGAAAAAAAAAAACACTTGCTCAACTACTGCAATATGATTATTGTATGAGTAACTCAAAAATTGTCATTTCTAACCACACTTGAAACTCACTCGTCTCCCCCTCTCCTCCCCGGTTGCCATAAGATGACAGTGGTTGATACTCAGTAACCCACCAAGGGTCTGTGATAGGATAAATGTAGGGCTGTCAACTATCTACGCCTTTGTTCAAAAATATTTATATATTTTATTAAAAGTAGTTTGGTTTTTTATAAATTAACATGAAATTAAAAATCATTAACATTTTATAAAAAAAACGTGTTAATCAAGTCACCAAGAATTTTGCTATGAATTTCAAAATTTCAAATCTATACAGGTTTACACTTGAAATAAACAGAAAAAAAAATAAGGAGGGGGGAGGGGGTACGGTATTTTTATTTATATTTTTCATGAAAAGTCGAAAACTATACGGTCTATAAAAATTATAAAATATTTGAGAATGCGTTCTTTCATTGATACCTTACATGCCCTAGTAGCCCCACTTCCAATTTTTAAGATCCCCTTTCAGTCCAATCCAAAGTTGCAAAAATAATTCTTATTTCCAAATACTTAGTTGTACAAATGTCATCTAAAACTATTCCAAATTTCAAGTTGATAGCATTAGTAGTTCTTGAGATATCCAGCTGTGACAGATGGGCAGACAGACAGACAGACTGAGTCACACCTTAAGTGTGCCTTTTTACCATTTTGGTACGGAACCCTAATGATACCTTAAATTTTCGTATAACTTCTGTTATTTAAGTACCATATTAAGGGGTAATACAACACTGGAAGATATATTTTAGTAAAAATTATCGAAATCATTGACAAAATTATAGTAATAATTGAATAACTAATAATTTATTTCTTATTTTGGAAAACTGCCAATCACAAAACCAAAGAACTAGCTGAGGTTTGTGTCGATTATAGTTTCAAAATTATAGGTTAGTATTGGTTGGCTCTGCATGGAAAAACCTCAAAATATGAGGTCAATTTACTATTTTTTTTATTGGGAAAAGTTATGTCTATCATATTTTTATCAATTACATAACTGAGTACTATAATCTGCTTTCTACAGTATATTTATGGGACTGATAAATCAAGTAATACTGTGTGAAATAGTTGCTCGAAAATGTGTTTGACGTTGTACGGCCCCAGATAATGTAACATTATGCCATCCAAAACACAAAATTTGGGAGAGTTACCAAATTTGTCCCCTTTTTTAAACCTATCAACTGCATTCCAGTAGCTCAATTCACTGCAACGACCAGTGTTTGAGTGAGTGATCAAATTATTAATTAACCCCGACTTCTATACAACTAGGGGAAGACAGATGGTGCACCAGTTAACAGCTGTTTTGCGTCCGCCATCTTTTGTACCAAATCGATTTAAAAGAGTCTTCTACGTAATTTGTGGTTTTTACTTTTGTTAACCCTCGACTGTGAATTTGATCAAAACCTACTGTAATTTAAAAAAAAAACTAAATGAACTGTCATTTATTAATTCAAATATTGGTTATATTGACTCTTCTTCCATATGAAGTGGTTAATAAATATAAAAAGTTATGCAAACTAGCTTTTCAATTATAGTTTGCAGTTAGCAGCCGTCAATTATATTGAAAATTAATTACGTTTAAGAAATTTATTTTAGTAATAAATTAATTACGAAATACCTACTCTCAATAAAATTATTTTACAGATATATAATAATTGTGATTATCTTAACTAACACTTAGTGCGAATGGTAGGTACTCTTAGTGATTTTTTCACTAATACCTTAGTATTAGTACTTACAAAGACATGGAGTCACAAAAGGTGGTGGAGGATAGTGAGGTAAGAGGGTTAATTTTAACAAAAATAATTAATATTTTATGTTATTTAAGTTCTCACATGAAATTTTACTGACTCACATTAAGAGACGACAGATTTTATCAGAATTTATTTTAATTTTACTTTACTAATAAAGACTTAATTTAAAATAATTAATCGAAACCTTAGAAGTACTTAGGTAAAAGTAGAAATGAAACCAAAATTTAAACTATACTTTGATGTGTTTAAAGGCGAATGCGCAAAAATGCCCGAGCTCCGGCGCAAATGATATCTATCTCAGGTTTTAGTACCTTTTATGTGTACTTATAACAAAAAGAAATATGTGGGACCTCTGTGATCGGTCTTTTACCATTGAGTCGTGGTGGGAGGATCGGCTAGTCTGCGTTACCGACTTGCCGTCCGCAGACCAATGCCCAGGGTGCGCCGGACGCATACTTATCGTGATGCGCCACTCAAGGAGGTTACGTGCTTCCTTCGGTGACTAACATAAAAAAAACTGCAATTAATATTTTTTCAGGCGCTAATATTGGAATGTTACTACCAACAAAATGATTAAGTAAAATATAAAATATTGGTAAATACATGATTGACAAACAAGATTAACATTTCTGTTAAAATCATAAGAACAAATAGTCTTATAATAAAAACTCAAAATATTTTTGGGTTTAATGTTTTCTGCTAACATACTTTCGCAAACAGTGAGAAGGCCATGTAACTAGAGTACCTACTTAAAGAAGAATAAAGTAAAATACAAAGTAATACGACATAATAATAATTGCAGTTTTTTTTAATGTAAGTCACCGATCAGGGAGGTCCCATATTTTTATTTTGTTATACACATAAAAGGTACTAAAACTTGAGATAGATTTAATTTGCGCCGGGGCTCGGGTAATTTTGTATGTAGCCTGCGCATTCACCTTTAAGTTAACGAATTTCGCAATATCAACCATATTTTATTCTTTTTAAGATTCCGTACCTCAACAGTAAAAACTGAATGTTTATTGTGGTCTCTTGGTTTGGTTGTCTATTGGTCAAGAGTTGTTTCTCAGAACCGTCAGGTGTAATTAAACAGAAATGCCTTATTAAATTCTTAAATCTATGGTCGTTTGAAGTTGCAACACAAACCACATATCGTATGCTCGTTGTCTGAGGTACTTATCGGTGGTTTATCGGAGGTTTAACTTTATCGAAGGGGTCCACATTATCTGGTTTTATCATTATAAAATTAATTTAAAACCAGATAATGTGGACCCCTCCGATAAACTACCTGAGACACCGGGGGTAAGTCGACTCACAATATCCCATTTCGACTAAAAGGGCTAGTTTCACACTTCTTGATAAATAATTTCATACATTTTTTTTTGTATGAAATTGCTAACCTAGGACCATTATTTGGCAGGACGCAAGATCTCACTCCACACACAGTAAGTCTGAAAATTGACATTTTGTATTTAAATCACAGAATAAATATTACTTAGTACAGAACCCTTGGTAAACGAGTCAGACTCGACTTGACGACTCTAAACTACTTCTATCAGCGGTTGTCAAATAACGAACAATACTGTCTACGAATGATAAAAACAGGCCAAGTGCGAGTCGGATTCGCGCACGAAGGGTTCCGTACTAAAAAAACGGCAAAAAATCACGTTGTTGTATGGGAACCCCCTTAAATATTTATTTTATTCTGTTTTTAGTATGTGTTGTTATAGCGGCAACAGAAATGCATCATATGTGAAAATTTCAAGTCTCTAGCTATCACGGATCATGAGATACGGCCTGGTGACAGACAGACAGACAGACGCATAGTGGAGTCTTAGTAATAGGGTCCCGTTTTTACCCTTTGGGTACGGAACCCTAAAAATGCTACAACTAGCTTCCGCTCGCGGCTTCGTCTGCGTGGACATTCAGAATCTTTAGGGAACCTTTGACCGGGGAAAAGTGTCCTATGTTTTAATCGAGGCTATAAATGTGCCAAATTTCATTCAGATCCGTTCAGCCATTTTGCGTGGTTGAGTAATCCAAACTTTGACATTTGTTATATTAGTAGGTTAAAAAATCAAAAATGAAATGTAGTAGGAAAAGTTGCATTAAAATATCGATAATAATTTACTTAGATGTAAAAATGACAATAATTTATCTGAACAAGAATAAATGTATTTTTTATCTTTTCCAAAAAAATATAAGAATGAGATATATTTAAATATAAATAATACAAATGTTATTTTATTTAAATTATTTCAAAGTTCAAAAAAGCCAGTCTAGCTAGTCAAATAAGCAAATAAGCTAGTAAACCTAAATATTTCCTCACCTACTTTAACTTAAAAAAGATTCGCAGATAAATACTATTAATTAAACCTTAAACTATATTAAACAATGTTTTTTATGACAATGATAGTGTTCCATTACAACAGATCAACGTGGATCCGATGCGGTAATTACAACATATGTATATAGTATATTAGATGTAAGACGTTTAGGATCAGTAACAAACGTGTGATACCCCTGGCAGTAGATACCTGTAGTGCTTGTTTGTGGGAGCAAGAAGCTTATATCTCCAATGGAGATTGCACGGCCAGTGTCATAGTGAAGATTGAAAAAGGTCCTTAAGTGACGTGAGGGCTTATTGCTACCTCTTTCTTTAGTGTTACAATATGATGACTTAGGTCATCCTTAGGGAATGATATGGTATTCCATGGTATGGTATTCCATGGTATTCCACAAAAAATGGTATCAACTAACGTAGTGTAAAGCAGGCATTAAGCAGATTCTATAATTAGTTTTCGTAGGTATGATATTACCTCGAGCGTACAGGAGCTTGGTGGCGCAGTGGTTTAGCGCCTGGCCCAGCGATTGCGGAGGTTAAGCAACTTTCGCAAGGGTCGGTCATGGGATGGGTGACCAAAAATTTAGTATCTAGAGCTCCTTCGTGCCTCGAAAGGCACGTTAAGCGGTTGGTCCCGGGTGCATTTGCAGTCGTTAACATCCACCAATCCGCATTGGGCCCGCGTGGTGGGTTATGGCCCATCCTCCTTATCCATCCATAAGGAAGGCCTGTGCCCCAGCAGTGGGGACATTAAAATGGCTGATGGTCATTACCACGATCGACATCAGCAATTTTTAATGTCCCCACTGCTGAGGCATAGGTCTTTTTTATGAGTGGATAAGGAGGATAGGCCATAACCCACCATACAGGTCCAATTGTGGGTGTTAACGATTGCAAATGCAGCCGGGAACAACAGCTTAACGTGCCTTCTGAAGCATGGAGGAAGTCAAAATAATACATTTTTAGTCAACCATCCCATAACCGACTCTTGCGAAAGTTGCTTAACATCCGCAATCGCAGGACCAGGCTCTAAACTAAACCAAAGCGCCACAGAATTCCTGGACCAATGTCTTAACGTACCTTTCGAAGCACGGAGGAACTCGAAATAAGAAATTTTTGGCCACCCAGTCACTGCCTGATTTAAGCACAGGCTATATAGGCTGCAGCCTAGGGGCCCGCACCACATGGGGGCCCGCACCACATGTTTTTTTTTGCATTTTTTAATTACGCGGGTGAAACCACAGATTACAAAACAAGTGGATGAAACTGACTGAAAATCGCCCTGTGCGGCCTTTTTTACAATATTAATGTATGAAGCAGACGAAAAATTGCGCTGCGCGGCCGTTTTATTACGAAAGACGAGATTAGTAGCTGAAACACACTAAAAATCGCGCTGCGCAGTCATTTTTTTTACAAGCGATAGGCAGGTTTAGAAGATTAGTGGATGAAACTGACTATAAATCGCACTGCGCGGCCGTTTTTTAACAAGCAATTGTGAAAATCTTGGAATCGCAGATAGGGGGCGCCTCGTTGAAATGTCGCCCAGGGTGCTGTTAGTGCTGAAACCGGCACTGTTTAGATCCGCCCCTGCCGTGTGTGCGTTGACACCGCTCTACAACTACGCTTTACTACTAGACGGGGGGCCCGCACCACAGAATGAGCCTAGGGGTCCATAGTTCTTAAATCCGGCCCTGCACCCAATCCATGACCGACTCTTGCGAAAGTTGCTTAACCTCCACAATCGCAGGCCCAGGCTCTAAACTAAACCAAAGCACCACAGAGCACCTATAGTTCAGGCAATGAACGCTCAAAAAAATGTATAGAGGGAAAGGCGTGGAACACAAACAGGCGGGGACTTTTGATATGTTCACCTCCTAACTGGTCTAAACAAAGTTACGAAGTCAAAAATTGTGTTCCAATCATTTCCCTCTACACTTTTTCGTTTACTGGGCTACTATATTATTACCACTAATTTACTAATTTTCCTTTTGGATCCGATGTAGTAGGTAACGATGTCGTTTTTGTGACAATAAAGAAATATCTACCACAAAATAATTAGCAGTAGGATGCAAAATGTAAAAAAATATAAAAATTGTTCTATTCCAAGTATTATGATTTTGGAAGTACCACTTTGGAAGTCTTCTTCTTCTCGTGTCAATGATGACAGAGTAAGTAGAGCAAACAATTTTAGTTTGTTGAAAAGATTATTTCAATTAATATTAAATTATAAAGATCTTGAAATTATTTGGAGAATTTATTGTAAGATACAAAGGTACACTTATGTGGAATGGGTAATTAAGCAAAATGATGTAGCAATAAAAATGTATAACAAGGAGCGAAAGTGTAAATGACCAATAAGAAAAATAAAAAAAATACGTTTTCGATGTTTATTAGCTTTTATTAAAATGATCTAAGAAGCCATTATAAAGCGTCGTCTATTTCGATCGGATCACATCATTTCATTAGGCCGTCCATTGTACCTAATTAGAAATATTTCTGTGAGTCACATGTATCACATGTATGCCCAACTTAGGCTATGAATCAGTCATTTTAATTGTGCTCTCAGTTGTAAGCATTCTGTGGCTTAGATTAATGTACTGATTGTATGAAACGCAATCAAGCATTTTGGTACTACGTATTAATTGCCAAGGCACTATTTGAATTTGTACTTTTAAAATACGGTATATTTTTTTCTTGTGATTATGAGATTTTTAATAATTTAGTTTATAATTAAAATAAAAGCATACTGAAAAGGATTTCAAATTATAAAATGCGTTTGCGCGGAGACTATGCATAAAATGTATAGTCCAGTAGTTAGGTCTTAAGCCCACCGGTAACGATCAATTGCGATTGTCAATTTTTCCGCAATTGACGCCCATTGACGGAAAAATTGATCGTTTACGCATGCAATTGAAGCGATTGTCAATTGCTCCAACAATGGCATTGACGGAAAAATTGACAATCGCAATTGATCGTTACCGGCGGGCTTAACGCACTACGCGGATGCACTGCGGTTTGCTAGTTTGCGGTTGCTCACCATTGAAGGCGCACATATACCTACGCTCGCGATAGATAACATAATTCTCAGCCATGATTTCGATGTAGAACGGTTTACAATTGAAATTTTGAAATATATCTCGTGTAAATCCAATAAACAGCTGCAACTTCTTCAGCGTCCAACTTGGAAATGATTCGATGAAACCGCAACGTTATCCTATCCGCGCTTTCCGGTTGCGGTTGCGGCTAGCCGCTGCCGGTTAACCGCAACTGCAACCGCATCCTGCGGCCAGCCGGACGGACAGCCGCAACGCAGCTAACCGGACAGTGCGTACGAGGCCTACAAATTGAAACTCTTTGAATTATTTGCAGGCAAAACTACTGGACTATTAAGTAATGTATTCTTTGCACAGTTTTATCATCACTTGCTTTGCAACTTTAGAAAAGGATTGTTCTCAAGATTTGAGTCACAAATCTAGGTGCACCAAGCACAAACAGTCATCAACAGAAAGATTTAGATTTTTGAACTGATTTTAATATTAAGGATCAAATACTAAGTAGTAGTTTTTCAGTAAAATTCTGATACAACGTGTTACAAAAATACCCCTAATGCCGAATATGGTAAATAGGGACCATCAAACTGAACTACTTTTACTATGGGACCAACTCTGAAATGGCGAAAAAAAAATCTGCTGTTTCATACAAAAAATAATAACGAAAATATCAAAATGTATGAAACAGCTGATTTTCTTCTCGCGTTTTCAGAGTTGGTCCCATAATAAAAGTTGTTCAGTTTGATTGTCACTATCTACCATATTCGGCATTAGGGGTTTTTTTGTAACACCTTGTATAATTTTTACCTATAAATTAGGGACCTTATTAACCAGCAAGGACACTCCGGAACCGATCTTAATTCGGCACACCCTCCAAGCATTTTATTTTTCAACATTAAACCGTCGGAGATGGAAACATTTCGGTTTTACGACAAACAGAGTATCGTCTCCAACATCAACTTTTATAACCGTTCAGACAATTACATCTAATCATATTGTACTCATCTAACACCATATCTATCAGACGGGAAAGAAAGAGACAGACGCATCCGCTCCGCTACGGCCATCAATGTCTAATTGCTTTTATTATTTTAAGGCATCGTAATCATTATGGCCGCAATAAAAATTGTAATGACTTCTCATTAGTTCAATTAAGAATTTTCTAGACACGGCTTAGTTGATTTGTTGATTGCAAAACGCTCAAGTGTATATGCATTGTCTTAAGAAAGCGGTATTTTTATGGCTACGATATAATTCCCTGCCGTAAGTGAAATCTGTTGTCGATAGTCCATAAATTTTATGAGTGTTAGACACGGCTCATATCAATCATTATTAATGATCATTCCAAAATTCGAAACTAATCGATGTATTTTAATTTTTAATGTCCATAAGGTACAAATTAAGATGCGGGCATAGAATAGAATATAATCGTAGCCATAAAAGTGAAGAAAAAAGGGCTCTGTACGACGAATGGATCATCTATGATGTGGAAAATAATGCCGTGCAGAATTTTTAAATATTAATAATTGGAGTAACGAAACGTTATGTAATTTAGTAATAAAGATATTGAACATTAGTGTTGTAGTATCAGATTTTGAGTGACGTAGATACAGAAGATCATAATCAAGCTTTTCAAGCATCAAAATTTTAATCTTCCTGTGTTAAAGGAAGATTAAAATTGAATTCTTTGAATAGTGGTTAAAATTGTTTTACATATTTGTTTAATTAACATAATTGTGGTGTGAAATAAGGATAATCGTTTTATGTATATGTTTTATCAAGTATACATTTTATGCTTATTAACAAAATAATTTGGTAAAAATAAAAATGTATCAAAATCGGTCACATTAGTAGCTACGATGTCACAAACAGACAGACAACAAACACGTCAAATTTATTAAACCCAAGAACTTTAAAGTCATTGATAACATCCTTCTTTTGGCGTTGAGCTCGCCCAAGAATATGATTTTAAAGTTCTTGGGGTCATCACCGGTCGGTGATTAAAAACGAAGGTTTTAAAATCACAATAATTAAAAAATATAAAGTGCTACGAACTTGCTACGAACTACGAATTCAAAATTCGAATATGCCGCGCCGTAGCGGCGGTAGGAAAACTTTGCCGAAAAGTTTTCACGCACGTGGCGAACACGTGGTCTTGGGTGAAAAATCGCGCAGCCCCCGCGCCCCGCGCCCCCGCCCCGAGGACTCGCCTGAGGAGTCCTTTCTAAGCGAACGGGAATCACAACTCGGTCGGGAGAGGGACCTTTTTGCTTATGCTTACCCATTCGGTTGTATTCTTCACATATAGCGCCTTCGTCCGTAGCGGTTGAGTGTAACTTTTTTCTTCTTTTTCTTTTCTTTTTGCGTCTGTTTTGTACATATCTAGCAGTATAAAAGGCGATAATATCAGTTTACTCAAAAATTCTTGTAATATGGTCATTATTTTGACAACCTTCTTTGAGCAAAGTCGGGGTTGCCGCACTCCTCCGATGGTGACGCGGCAAAGTTGTATGAGATTTCATTATTGTCTTGTTTTAGCTACCAGCAATTTCCTTTGAGAATCCATTATTGTCGAGTTTTGTTTCAAATATAGAACGCCACACCTATCGCTCTCTCGGTCACACTCGTTGTGGTAACCGCGGTGAGCCGCCATTTTCAATCCCATTCTTTATCTGCACGGGTGTTGTACATTGAGGGGAGAAAACCCTATTACACAGGTGATATTTGTATTTTTATGTAAAATTTGTATGGAAAAATATAAAAAACTCGCACTTGACCGTTTTTTGACCTTTCATTAAATACCTCTTGACTACTTCCGGGGTATCTTAGGGGGTCGAAAAAAACCTTATTTTTTGGCTCCGACGCACCGTTTCTGAGATATTTGCATTTTTGTATTTTTTTCGAAATTAGGTTATACGTACCCACTATAGTAGTAGGTAGTACTCGCATTTTTGAGTAAAGCACTATACAAGCCTTGGTCCACAATGACTGCACTGCTGGCCACGTTATGATGGCATCGAGCTAAGCTTAACTACGCTCTCGGCCTTCAAGCTTGGTCATCATTGCAGCCCTTGCTGTCCGCGCTATAAAGGCCTCGACCTCCGGTCTCGGCCTTTATTTCAGCTTGGCCATCAAGGGCTGCAATGCTGACCGCGCTGTGACGGCCTGGACCTGCGCTAAGCTCTGCTCTCGGCCATCATAATCGCTGCCAGCAACGCAGTCATTATATACCGCGGCAGTAATGTACTATTAATAAAAACTTTTTATTAATTATTATTAAGGCCTATTGTCTTTGTGTGGATTGTTTAAAAAAAGATTTTAAAGGAATTTTACATATTTTCGTACAAGTTTTTTTTGTACTTAAACGAAATGTAGATAACACATTCATAATAGGCTGCGTCTTGGGAAAAAAAAAGTTAAAAAAAGTTTTTAATGGTCAAAGCATTTGTTGCAGTGTTGCAAAAGGGTCGGTACGCCAGCAAGCTGTTTTACCCCTATCTGAAGACGTCTTCCCTGCACAGGGACTTCCTATTTGCAAGTGGCTCTGGTAAGACATTTTTTACATATCTTTTTTTATTGGTAACCACCCCGCTGGTAAATTTTTGCAAATGTATTTTTTATTATATTAAGGGCCTGTTCCACAATCATTACAGTAAATTCTGAGTGGCTTACTCGGCAGACGATTTGACTTATTTTTCATATCACAACAGTTAAAATAACCTACCAAGAAAGCTACTCAGAACACTTTTTAACGGATACTAGCACGGTTTTATTGAAAGTACTTTGGTAATTAGTTGGTATTTGGTTTGATTTTTTAGGTTTCCGTACACAAAGGGTAAAAACGGGACCCTATTACTAAGACTGCTGTCCATCTGTCTGCCTGTCACCAGGCTATATCTCATGAACCGTGATAGCTAGACAGTTAATTTTCACAGATGATGTATTTCTGCTGCCGCTATAACAACAAATACTGAAAACAAAATAAAATAGATATTTAAGGTTTATTTATTTTCCCGACGTTTCGGCACCTTTGCAGCTGCCATGGTCATGGGGGACTGAAGCCGCTCGTGAGCCCGAGCCCACGCTCAGCTGCAAAAGTGCCGAAACGTCGAGAATATCAAAAATCAAACCAAATACCAACTAATTACCAAGTACTTTCAATAAAACTGCGCTGGTATCCGTTAAAAAGTGTTTTATTTCATGTCTAGTAAGCGCGTAAGCTTGAGAAGTGAATATGCTACTCAGAAAACAGGCTCCAATATATTTTTTTATCGCTTAAAAAATTGATTTAATCTTTATAGATAAGTTGAACATAAGGTCACTATCGATTAGAATTCATCAAGTTTATAATTTTGTAGTTTCTTTCACGTAAGAGTTTCTTTATTAAGTACCTTCCAACTCGTAATTTATGACTATTTAATCATGCCATCAGTAACAATGAGCCGAAATTTTAATAAACATAATAATAAAACACCTTATTAGTATAAGTAAACCTAAAAAAATACACTCACTCATAAAGTTTCTCTCCAATGCATTACAAAGAGAGAACTAATTCGCCCGTTTCAAGAAAAACCAACTAACAGATGCTTTATGTAATTATAACGTCAATGCATAAATTACATGAAACATAATAATAGCTTTCGACTAACGCATCTGTGAAATATTTTATCTCCCAACGATCTCGGTTATGTGTGTACATGGCATTAAGGGCCAGTAAAACCTATTAAAATGGATTCTCATTTGTTTATGATTCGGTAAGTAGGCAACTGTTTGGTTTGTAAACTTTTTGGTCGTAACACGTGAAGTCGATTAGTCTAAATATATTACTCTCGGATGGATATGACTCCATCGTTTTGTATGTTTCAGAAAAAGCAAGATAGTTAAATTACGTTTAAATCAATGATTGTTGTATGTAGTATCAAAAGTTCTTTTATGCTTTTTAGTTTTTTTTTTATTAAGTCCATCAACTTTTGTAAACAGTCAAGACGAGGAATGGTTTACTATCAACTTTATTGGTATGACAACAAAGTTCGTTCGCCGACCGGCTTTACACTTACGACGTTGTTATATTTCGTATCTTTAAGAAAAGAGGCAGTGACAAGTTTTTTGGCCAAATGTATTTTTAAGACAACATAATAAAATATTATTGGTACTTAGACGACATGAGTTGACAAATCTTGGCGGTTTTCTGTATGTTTTGACACTTTCTCAATACTAGACTATACTTAAACTTAGGTTAAAATAAAGTAAGTACTTAGGTATGGAAGCTACATTATACATAGATATAAGTGTTCCTTAGAATCTGAGCAGCAACAAGGCCGATTAGATCGGTCCGAGAACTGCCCATAAATTTAACCCTAAAACAACCACTCTGTTTAGTTTGGGAGCTCCCATCCTAGTAATTATACAATAATTCATACTTTAATAAATACTAATAAATCGTTCCCGCACACCGCCATTATAGTACATTATTACACGATGTAATTACAACCAATAAATTACCAAATAATACATCAATCAGATGTGTTATAATTTTGAAGTTTTTTTTTCTCCGCGTTTATTGGTGAGCCGGCAATTTTATTAAAATTATAATGCGGTGAAGCTCTTAAATTGGGGTAGCTCGGGGCAAAGCCTGCCTTTAATTATATAGGTAATGTTTAATGATACATTCTTATAATAAGCTACCTGATGCTGTTGGCGGGAATAAATCAAATATTTCATTAAAATTCGAACCGCTCACAACCCTTTATTTGGGTCGTTATTAGAGACGATCGCGAATCGCTTCGGCATTATGCGTATGTGTTTATGATTATATGGTAATAGCATTTTTGCCGTGACGTTGATGAATGGATCCCCTAAACTGTGCATAATTTCGCATGGTTTACATCGAAATATTGTGATTTCGGTAATCAGATGGTGTGGTTGATCACTTTAGTTCTTTTTTTAAAGAGGTCGATTATGTGTAAACTAGTTTCACCTAATTTAGAAATAATAGTGCGTGCATTTTATGGGTTACTTTTTTTTAAATACATTTCCGATGAATGAATAATTAAAGTTTTAATGCATGAATTAAAGAAATTAATGACCATTCCGTGAAAAATTGTTTTAAATTGCAATTATGCGGAGTAATGAGTTGCATTTGTGTGCGTTAATTGTGAAAGGAGACAGAAGGATGTATAAGAGTAATTTCTTTTAAATCATATAATTAAGCATTCGTTTTAGTCGGCACGTTTGGCCTCGAGCTAAGATAGGGTTGCCACTTTTATTCCAAAGTCGTCGGTGTAAAGTTCAATTTTAATGAAGTCGTCGCCTTGAACGGTAATGGAAATTGCTTTTAGTTCTCATTAGAATGTTGCTTATTAAGATTATATTTGATTGAAACAAGGTTTCTTGATGAAAAAAGGGTGAGTTGTTGTTGATTTAAAAAAAGAAAAATAATTAAAACTTTTCTCAAGTATGTAGAGCAATAAATGTAGAGTCTACATCATTTTCTTAGACGTAGTTATTTTTTAAGCGATATAGGTACTCTTCAGCAGTGAGTGTCGTATTGTCATGATGGATGACTGATATTATATTATGCTAAACTTATTGTGTTGTGACAGCCCTATTGGCAAGTGACTATAGTGGCCACACAAGTAAGTTTGGTTTGAGTAATAATTAAAACTATGACGTATGCAATAAAACAGAGAATCCAATAATTATGTGAGATCGCCTTCTGTGCGTTGAGGATAATTTTATTGTAATAAAAAAAATCTTATTACGAGAATGTTTGGCGATCTAGACGTCCGTTTTTAACACGACATGTATATTTCTCTCGTTAAAACAAATACGGTGTAGTGTACAGTAAGAAGCTCATGGCGCAGTGGTTTAGCGCCTGGCACAGCGATTGCGGGGGTTAAGCAACTTTTACATGGGTCGGTCATGAGATGAGTGACCAAAAAATTATTATCTCGAGCTCCTCCGTGCCTCGGAAGGCACGTAAAGTTGCCGATGTGCGAGAGGCAAGTGTTGGGGCACGGCTACGCGCACAGTTTAAAACTTATTGGCGGCTGCGAAGTTAGCCGCCAATAAGTTTAAAACGTACCTACTGTATAGGCCGCCGGTAACGATCAATTGCGATTGTCAATTTTTCCGTCAATGCCATTGTTGGAGAAATTGATTGACAGTCGCTTCAGTGGGGATAAAGTAAAGCTAATTGTAGATGTCGCTGCGTACTCTTGTTCCTAAGACAGTAGATGTTCAGAACAAAATGTATGGGAAAATAGGTAAGTTTATTTTGTGGTATTTTTTTTACCGAAAAAGACCCATTGACCCAAAATGGATATAAAAGACTATTCTACAATGCAAGTGCCGGAATTGAAAGCCAATTTAAGACGTGTTTATTCTTACAGAATTCATTAATCTTTTTTAATATCCAGATTTTCCGGAAATTTGTAAGTGCCAACATCTTTACAGACTATTACGCAGAATTTGATCACTTTAAAGCTATAAAAACGATTTTTAAAATAAAGTCTTTTGTTTTGATAGTTCTCGTGGAACAAGCGTACACAGCGCCATTTTGACAGTTGCCTTCCCCATTGCACGTGTAAACGATCAATGAGTGTCAATTAAGTAAAAATTTACAATCGCAAATGATCGTTACCAGAGCGCTTTATAACGATGACGTCTTCAAAACAAATAGCAATCAAATATTAACTAACGAGCCACTCGGAAGCGTCCACTACTTTGCTTATTAAACAATCAATTTGTCGAGCAGAATTTGACCATCATGAGCCATATCCCTCTTCATTTAATGGTCAGAATTGTTCTACCAATTGTTTAATAATGAGATCATTAATATGAGGAAACATTTGATTTATCTGTTATTCAAGATAATTTTGTTTTTACTTCAGATTTAAAAGAGTTTTCTGTAATTTGATTAAATATTTTAGCAGCCTTCAGCAGTCCTGAAGGTAAACACAATACATTTATGTGTAACAGGGTTGTTTGTAAAACACTAATAACCTCGCAGGACTAAAATATCCCTTTATAAGGCAGAAAAAACAGCTGAAGGTATGAAAATAAAAGTTTATGATATAAGATCTGCAAGACCCCCGTTTTCTAATTTTCGAAAACAAAAATATTTTTTTAATTTAATTATAGAATAAAAAAACTATTTTTTTATTTATTAAATTTAATGTTACCAAAAAGTATTTTTTTTACTAAATATCGATTCACCAAATATTTTTTTAAGATTTGGACGAAAAACATGATGTCCATTATACAGGGTGGATTTTTGAAACGGTACATTAAGGGCAGGTACCTTAACCGTTATAGTTACAGGAAAACGTTCTTAGGAGATCATCCATAACTTTTCAAGATATTTTGAACTGCATTCACCGATTTTGGAAAAAATTACCGTTAGCAAAAAAAATGCTAAATTAATTTACCAAAAAGAGAAAAAAACTAATTTCCATAAATGTCCAAACAGCTGATCTAGTTTTGTAAGAAAAAGTCGAAAATTTATGTCTTTTTCGGAAAGTCGTTGAACAAACGTTGTTGTTTATGATGTTAGTAATCTAGTTAGTCCTGCGAGGCTATAAGTATTTTACAAATAACTCTGTATAAACGTTTGTTTTTTAAAGACAGTTTGATTTTTAGAGATTCTGTTAATTAAAAAAGTAAGGCTTTATATCTATTTTTTAAGTAAATCCTGTATTTTCGAACTAGCTGGTACGACAGTAAAAAATACATCACGATAATTACTTCGAAAAGTTGATTAATATTAAAGAACTGGGATAATTAGTTACGTATTTATTTTATTAATTTATTACCTTGGAAACAAACTCTTTTTTTCTATGTTGAAACTTAATAGGTATTAAGAGTAAAACAAAATACTTTTTCTGTTAATTGCGCCTTATGCTTATTTTAATGAACATAATTTGTTTTCACACTGAACACAAAACGCGTGAGTTAATTATGTATACGTCACGCATCATTAGGTTTTAACCCCCGATCAAAGAGTAAAGACGACAACAGAAGGAATAAATTAATGGCTAGAAAAAAAAACATGTCATATCATTATCGAATAATCTTTGAATGATGCTTTTAATGAAATAAGAAAAAAAAATAAGGAGGAGAAGATTTTTTTTTTTCAAAAGTCAATAGTCTAAAATAGCTTTATTCAAATAAACTTAATTATTAAGTACTTTTGAATCGTCTATATTTTCCTACCACCCGTTCAGACTTTTTAACTGACAAGAAGAAAAAAGTTTAAAGTGGGTACCTTATCAAAAAATGGAAAAAAATAAGATAGATTCAAATGAACATATTATAAAAATACAAAAAAAAAAAACCTTAAGTTAGTACTCATTAATAATCTACTTACTTAAAAACTTTTGTATTAAGGGTAGGTATTCTTTTTAATTAAAAAAAAAAAACAAGTTTATGTAAAGTTTTACAAGTAATAAATACTTACTAACTAGTTTAAAAATGATCATTAAAATCATAATACTACTTGAAAAGTTATCATTTCTCAAAATATAGAGACTAGACTAGTAAGTAGCTTGTTATATTTTCCTTCTGTTTTCTCTTTCAAAACTTTCATTAAATAGTTGATGTTTACGATATCATATTATTTTGGTTATAATGACTTTATTAATAATAAATCATACGGGTATGTAAATTAGGAAATAATAGGAATTGTCATTGTGGTCTGATTGTTTATTAAAAATAATTAATAATACATTATTTTGCATTGTGATAGGTACACGATATTATTAAAATATAATTGTGATTGATTTTGATAATAATCGATTTATTACGTTTTCTTTTTGTTCTCTGGGTAAAATGCATGATTTATGTACATTCAGTAATATTTTTTTGTATCTATGTATTTTATGATTAATTTCTTAACTATCTCTGACAATTAACTAGAGATCAAAATGTTTAATATGAATACCTTAAATACTTCTCTTATCACAATTATCTTAGGCATTAGACTTAGATGCTACTTTATACACGCTGAAATTTCAATTAAAAGCAATACAAAAGCTCAATACCTACTCGACCTTAATGTATGGAACAGCAGATTTTTTTTCGCAATTTCGGAGTCGGCCATCGAAAAAATTGCTTGTAATCATGAGTGGAACCCCACTGTGGGAACCAAATGATTAAAAATGGACGCTGTATATTTTTCTAAGAAGTTAACTTTTTTTATTAATGAAAAGTTAAAATCAATAAAACTCATTTTAGTTTTCGAGTTTTTTATCGGTATTACCGATTCTAATACGAGAAAAATTAAAGCGAGCGTTTTTCTTAATAACAAACATTGAACAATAGTAGAAAATGTAACACGATCGCTACAAAAATAAATGCAACACCAATCGTAAAATGGTAGCGGGGTTATAATTTCAAAAGGCAAACGAAAAAAGAACGATTCGGAATTAAAATCGCTAATGACTAAGACCATTAAGTTAATCATTTTAATTAGAAGTTGGCGTTCGCCATGATGCTGTTTTGTTTTTGTTTAAGTCAGCTCGTAGGCTCAGCGTTAAGCGTTCCTTTCGTCAAAACCACTTCCAAGCTCGCGCGGATTTGACTTCGAAACATTTGAACGTTTACCAAACAGTCGATGTATTTTATTTGTTGTATGTTCTTACGTTTTGTAGTCTTCGGATTCATGAGGTACCTACGTTTAATCTTGGTTGGTGCCAAAAAATAAATTGGGTTACATTGACCAACGGCCGGAGACACCGAGACAGTAATTGAGTTGTATCTTCTTTATCAAGCGATTTTTAAGTGACTTCGGGTATACAGTACATAAATAAGTTTAAAGTTAATTTTAAAAGTAAATATCCTCAAGATGACTTTCAGATAATTATATATACAGACGTTTAATTAAATTTTTTTTTTCAACAAAATGGTCTATGTTTTAATTTTGATCAAAATTAATTAAACAAAGCACTATCAACTCAACAGACATCAAAAACTAATCTCTCCTCCAATCACATTAAAACAGCTCACGTAACAATGCCTAAATTAAGTAAAATTAACTTTTTTATGGCATCTCAAAGGCAAATAATTACAATTTTAGTGAATTAAAGAACCCCTTCATTTACTTGGAGTCCTATTTTCGACGGTTGAGCGATAGACATGGAGTTAAGAAACTTCTTCCAAGTGGACACGGTATATTATTTATATTTGTATGAACTAATGTTCAAAAAACTTTATGATTTGATATGATATTATCAATAATCCAAAATAGTAGTTTATGAAACTGATGCATAATGAGGGGTATTAAAACATGAGTGTGAGTTTAAAAACCAAGCCGTAGGCGAGGTTTTTAATAGTATCACACGAGTGTTTTAATACCTAGTTATGCACAGTTTCATACACTACTTTATCTACTCTCATACAATTTGTGATTGAACCTACAAAATAATTTAACAATGATAAAAAGAGTAGGTAAGTAGTTTCTTGACTTTCTACGACTAGGTAGGTTCTTACTTACTTAGGTTAAGTAAGACTTTTTCCATCGCCGCATTTAAAATATCGGGTGGAGTCCACACTCACTACTATCAGACATTTTTAAGCAAAAGTAAAAATTAAAATCAAAACATGGCGCGTATTCTATTAGAAAAAAAAAATGAGGTAGTGCATTCCAGCAGACTAAATGTTACGCTAAGTCATCGATCACCATAGAGCACATTTTAATTATGGAAAGTATGTGGAAATAACATTGTTTTTTTTTAATATCGCGGCACTGCCTTCTTCTTGGATTTGCCCTGTATCGTAATGAGAAAAAAAGTTATTTTATAGCATACTTCAGTTAGCGAAGGTATGTTATAGAATAACTTTTTAATTTTTTTTCGGTATTGCGTGTATAAAGTATGTCAATATAAATTCGGTTTGAAATTCATAATTCGAATTTTACGATATGAGAGTAGATAAAATTATTTATGTGACAATCAATATGGAGTGCCAGTCACAGTGTTTTTTAATTTTAAACAAAAAATCATGCTCAAAAAGTTGCTTGGCTACTAATTTTAAAGATTTTATTGATACTAGTAAAACAATTTCTTTAACTATTACTTTTAGGGTTCCATACCCAAAGGGTAAAAACGGGACCCTGTTACTAGGTATTTATTTTGTGGTATTTTTTTACCTATTGACCCAAAATGGATATAAAAGACTATTTTACAATGCAAGTGCCGGAATTGAAAGCCAAATTAAGACGTTTTTATTCTTAATTTTTTTTTCTTTAATATCTAGATTATTCGGAAATTTGTAAGTGCCAACATCTTTACAGTCTATTTATTACACAGAATTTGATCATTTTAAAGCTAGGTAAGGCAAAGGATTTTCAAAGTAAAAGTCCTTAGTTTTGATAGTTCTCGTGGAATAAGCGTACGCAGAGCCAATTTTGACAGTTGCCTTCCCCGTTGGAAGTCAACGAATGTAAGATTTGTTGTGTAAATATCAAAACCTTTTCATATTTCCCGCTCTTTTTCATTTTATTGTGGCATATCCATTTATTCGACGTCCACAATCGAAAGGATCCAGACGGACATCTGAATAGGGCCTCATTATCTCTAATTACATACTGATTCTTCGGAAGGGTGCCAACAGTACTCATTGATGCACTTTTACATTTTTAATCTTGACAACAATTAAATTTTGAGTGCTCTGTACTTATAAGGATATTGTACATAGTAAATTATAAAATTAGTGTAAACGTAATACAGTAGTTTGGTATTTTTATTGTACACATAAATTGTACTTAGTTGACAACACTTCTTTTTCTTTTCATTCGTTATAAAAAGAGTATCTATCTACTAGGTTTGATTTTTCTTAATATCAATATATAAATAAATATATGTGAGAAATGGAACGTAAGGATAAGTAAAAGAAAGTATATTAGAAATATATGTATGTATATATGAAGAAAAAGAGGTACCTACTTAAGACGAAAGATTGTGAAAGAAGAATAATAAATAACGTATTTACCCTTCAGCATATTTCCGTTTTGCTCCCATCCTATACAACGTGTTTCAACAAATGAGAAAACTGTTTCTTTGGACCATCAAACTGATCAACTTTTACTATGGGACCAACTTTATAGAGCGCTATAAATAAATATCTCTAAAGCCTGTAACTTAGTGAATGCGACCAAATGCTTATTTTTGAAGCATTTTTCTTTTCTTGTCACGCGTTTGGCCCAATCAAAATAATTAATAATTACCAACCCATAGCATATCTTACGCAGACGCCAGAGTTTTCAAGGATTTGAAAAGACCGCAGACGGAAGCCGCATTGCTCGACCTCAAATGATTATAAACAAAAGACTGTAGTCATTAAGCATTTCTACTTATTTAAAATCGTTACCGCGATTCATTCCACCACCACTTATTAGTAAAATGGGAAGGCGAAGGTAAAAAGTGTAATTATGTTGATTATTTAGGTCGTAATGCTGACTATCCCCCTCTCTGGCATTAATCGCCCCCACCTACCCCGTTTTATTATTTCGTTTCAATTATTTTTTGTGATTATCTTTTTATGGCGGCAAGCATTAAACTCGAAAAAATAACAGTGGACATTAAACGTAATTAGGATTGAAATTACGGGATGTCACCGCCGCACCGTTTGTGTCGTCCTTGGGTTCTGTT
The DNA here is from genome assembly GCA_943789525.1 of Agriphila geniculea. NCBI lineage: Eukaryota > Metazoa > Arthropoda > Insecta > Lepidoptera > Crambidae > Agriphila > Agriphila geniculea. The sequence goes on from OX038879.1 coordinate 19,936,375, forward strand.
GCCGGGGGAGGGTTCTTATTTTTGTTTCTAATTATTTTAAACTAGCAGCCGCCCGCGACTTCGTCTGCCTGGACAGATATCTCTATCCCTCGGGAACAAACGAACGAACCTTTTATCCTTTTTCGGGATAAAATGTACGCTATGACATAGAGGACATAGAGTCTATAATCTATATGTCTTCACTGTACTTCTGACAACGTGTATCCAAATTTTCATGATGATCGGTTCAGTAGTTAAGATGTGAAGGCGTAATAGACAAACTGACTCTCGAATTTATAATATTAGTAAGGAGTAAGGATAAGGCTACTTTTAATGGCTGTTTTTTTCCTTATTTCGTGAGTTTGAAGAGGTTACCAAGCAGTGCTGTAGGTAGGTACTATTTTTGTTGTGCTGTGGGTGGATACTATAATATGGCTCGTCAAAATGACGGGCAACGGTTTTGATGAACAATTTATTTGTTTAGGGTGTTAACGACTCTAATGCATGGATCAAAGGTTTTTAGACCTAGCAAAACATAAAAGAGTTCGAGATAATACATTTTTGGTGACTCATCTCATGACAAACTCTTGCGCAAGTTGCTTAACTTCTGTAACTGCAGGGTAAAAGCGCTCTATACGAGATTAAGCAATGCTAAAACCGTATAGGTCGAAAGACTTATTGCCCAGAACCCAGTCGTCTTACCCCATGGGAGCTGCTGTTCCTAAGGTCGATTTGCTGTCAACAAGCGCTCGACAACATTTTAGAATTCTCTGGAGGGTCGGCTACTCGTACATTGATAACTGGTTCGCTGAAAGACAGACGGTAGTAGTCAGATAGGTACATTTTGACATCAAGTTTGACTTCTACGCATTATGTCGCTTGCAGTTTACTTTTTTGGCGCTATAACTAGAGGCCCAAACGCGATAACTCTGGTTAACTTAGGTTATATTTACCTCAAAATCTTTGAGCTTAAGGCTCCGTTATGCGAAATCATTTGTCTCTGTCTTTTTCTTTACGTATAAGGAAAATAACCTCACTTTTGCACTTTTTCGATGTTTTTCGTTGTTTTTTCCTCATTATAATTATCTTTCTTGAAAAAAATATTGGAACAACTGCACAGTACGTTCAAGTGTATTTTGATGTAGAATTCAATACTTTTCCGCTATTATTTACGCCAAAAATATGGCCCGCGACAAGCGCTTTTGATGATTTTGATGTTTTTTTTTCATCATCATCTGTGAGGTTTATACGCAATTTGATAATTGTAGCAACTAGATAATCTCTTTAGCTTGTCGTATGTTTTTTTTGTGGCAACAACTTTACGTTTTCCATAGAAAAATATGGCCCGCGCAAACCATGTTTTCCTATTATGGCCCCTTAAGGCGGTTGTATGACCGAAAGTGGCGCCCTCAGAGGTTTTTATTTAATAAGTTATTAATAGAAAAAGATTCTAATAATGTTTATCGTGGAGATTTTAGGGCCTATGGTCTAGTATTTTTAGAAGGTATCACTACATGCCCTCGTAGTCATTCGTAGAAGTAGATAGCAAATGTGTCAAAAACGGCCACTTTTAGCAGTTTTTCTATCTACTTCTAGCAGTGACTACTAGGGAATGTTACGATACCGTCTAAAAATACTAGACTGTGGGCCCTAAAATCTCCACGATAAACATTATAAAAATTGTGTATTAGAATTATAATATTAAATAAAATTCACCGCGGCGCCACTTTCGCTCAGGGTACCACCTTAAGAATTCTCACTTAAATTGTCCACGTTTGGCATCGTATGCTTCCTAGGCATAGCTTTCAACAATTTTAACAAAACAAAAGTGAGTATTTTTCTGAAAATGAAACTGAAACGGCAACGGTTTCATTTTGGTTTTATCATCGAAAATTAGCGCTATCGGGCCATACTCAGAGACGTCATTTAAGGCCCGCCACATACAGACGGAATCTGATTCGTAATTCCGAAACCGAATATCAATAATGTATGAAAATTCCGAACGGAAAATTACCGCATTTAAGTGGTAGGTCTTGTATGGGTTAACTGCGTTCGGAATGATTCCGTTTCGGAATTCCGAATCGAAATTCTGTCTGTATGAGGCGGACCTAAGTTTAATGCTTCATTAAAGTTGGTGATAGTATGAGATGACAGGATTCGTAATGAAGCATTAAACTTAGTAAGTACTAGCATTAGCAGAGCGGCTAACCTGTTCATTAAATATTGTATTAGACGCATTGGCTAGTTGTCATTTAGGCTGATCCCCGACCTACCGGTTTCTTTTCTTTGCTTTGCTGTTCGCAATGGACCGTCGGTCAAGAGGCTCATTTTCAATCTATCGCATATTTTCAATCCAAGTACATTTCACATAAATGTATGTTCTTGTGAGCTTTGTTCCTTAAACGATCGTTATGAAAACATTTATTTTAGCAATCGGAGACCATGTTCAGGGTGGCATATTTCCCAGAAGCTTCCTACTTCACAACCCAGACGATGATATTTGCTAACACCAAGCTAATGGCTATCTTGCCAATTTGGTATGGTCCCAATATGCGATAGATTGAAAATGACCCTGGTTGGCTGGCGGTCTAAACATCAAAGTAGAACAGTAAAGCAAAGAAAAGAAACCGGTAGGTCTGGGGTCAGCCTTAGGCTTCTGTCTGATGACCGGTTTCTGAAGTTCGGGGTTCCACCACAGAATAACTAATAGTACAAGTACAGAAGCAGCACTCGGCAATGTCATTTAAATAAATAGCGACTTTTGCTCCGACACAATAAAGTGCATTCAGGTCGCGCAGTTCACCTAGTAGTTGCCTCTCTTTCTGTCGCGCGCTCTTACCTTTTCTGACAACGCAACGTTAGGGTTGTCTTTTTTTAAATGAACTGCGTAGCATATATCATAATGTGAAAAACGACAATTGTTTATTGGTTTTTTGATTTTGTCATCCGTACACGGCACAGTAATGTCGATTCGACATTGTTACTATTATAAAGAAGCAATATCTACGCAGGCAGTAAGATGCCGCGCGACTACGCAGGCAAGCGTGTGGCGGCCCTCTGCTCACTTGTTCGTTCGAACGAACGGCTAGCGGTAGGTGCTTATCGCGTGACCTTGAGCGAGTGATGGAGGCCTGCCTTTCTATTGTCTAATTTAATAATCTATCGCAATCGCTTTCAGGATGTAACACACTGAAGCTTCTTTTTGAGAGAAATAAAAACTTACCAAAGAAATGCAGCAATGCGTCACATCCATCTGTCAAACAAAAACGATTGCGATTGATTTTTTGAATTAGACAATTAGCCCCCTGGTTCCACGTTATCTGGTATAAAGAATCGAACAGATAAACCTCCGATAAAGCACCTCAGAAACCGGGCATAAATGATTGTATTTTGGAACGATCAAATTGAAATAATTCGCATTGTCTTCATATTCTTACCGTAACCGTTAAAATAGACTTACAGCCCGGCCACAGCCAGCGCGGCAGGCGGCAAGGCAAGCGGCGCGGCAAGCGAGTTTAGTAATCATTGCGTGGTCGTGACGACTAGCTGAGAGGCCGCCATCGAGATAGCGCGCAGTGATTATTGAACGCCGCCTGCCGCGCCGCCTGCCGCACCGCCTGCCACACCGCCTGCCGCACCGCCTGCCGCGCTGGCTGTGGCCAGGCCGTTACGCAGTATGATAAAAAGAGTACTAAATAATTTTAAGTTACGATTTTCAATTATGGTTCTCGCTCTGCTTATTTTATTAATAAGAACAATTTTCTGATAATTTGCGGCAAACAAAGAAGTAGTTTCGCAATTTTTATTTAACTTATCACATATTTGCTCAACGAAAATTATAGACCTAAATAAATATACAGGACATAAAGGCTTATTAAAGCGTTCATTCGCATGCTGTATTAATTTCTATAGCAACGGAAATATAAAACACATAATTATACCTAATACTAAATTGACGCGTGACCATTCACAATAGAACTTGGATTTGCCAACCCTTTGATTCAAGTCACTAATGAATAGTCGACAGTTGTGTTCAACAAGCAACTTTATTACTCACAAGATTAGTCGCAGAGTCGTTTGAGAGTGTCAAGTTAATGCATTTTATTATTGAGAGAATTTTATGGTTGAGCAATTTTAACGATTGTATTGAAACTTATAGTAGCTTATATTTAACTGGAGGGAAAGGTTCAAATCTTTTGTTCGAGGTAGTAAGCACGGAATCGACTTTTGTGTTTGTACAAAAAATTAAGTAGCAGATGAAAATAAACGATGTTTTCTAAAGATATCTATTTGATTTTTGTTGTTGTTGGTTACTGTTGGTTACTATTATGCAAAAATACATTTTTTAGTTACGAATGGTTTTAATGACATTTGTATGAAGTTTTTAGCTTCGTTTTTAGAACTTTAACATTACGTTACGCTACGCATTACCTACGCAATTTGTAAGTTGACAAAGACCTGCATGTTATAGGGGGGTGTCTATAGAGTCAAGAGTGAACCGAGCAGCATGGGACTTTCTACTCAGCTGGGTGTCTCATCATCAATGTGAGTGTCGCCGTAGGCTTGTCGTATCTAAGCTGAGTAAATAATCTGTATGCTACCATGGGGTCTCATTTGGTACATCAGATGTGGCTTAGTTAGCAGGTACTGCTACAGTATGGGATGAGTATCTGTACTTAGTATAGTATTATATTATCTGTGATGCTACTAATATTGTGAATGTGAAGGTTTGAATGTTTGTTACTCAATCACGCAAAAACAGCTGAATGGATTTAGATTAAATTAGGCGCACAGATAGTTTATAAACGTAATTGAAACAAGGTATATTTAATCCCGGTCAACCGTTATCTAGGGATTTTTCGAATTTCCACGCGGATGAAGTACCGGGTCGAAGCTAGTATGGGACTTGCGACTGCTCATTAAGCGGATAGGGCATTATTTTTATAGAGTCTCCTATTATTGATGCGAGTGTCATAATAACATCACTAAAATGCACAGAGTATGAAACCAAACAAAAGCAATGAGACATAGAATTTTTTTCGCTACCGTAAACCAACTTTTTCTCTCTTTCACTTGCATTGACTGTGAGCAGTATACCCAATAGTTTACGGTAGTGAAAACAGTTTGCATTAATTCGTGGTAGAGCTCAGGCCACAGTGTAAATAATCTGTATACAGGTACTAACATAATAGTGATAGTGACTCGCGCATTCCCGTACGGGACTTTCGACTGCTCATTAAGTGGGTAGGGCATCATCACCCGAATATTCCATTATCAATGCGAGCCGCGATTGCCGATTTAACCGGCGAAAATATTGTTAACCCTGTAATGTCACTCGCAAATGATGTTTCATTAAGTCTGTTCGGCTTGCCGCACGTTGGAGGGGTTAACGTTATTTGACGTTTTTCCTTTATTTTATACTAGCTGCCGCCCGCGACTTCGTCTGCGTGGAAAGGTTTTTTTTTTGCTATCCCTGGGGAACAATACTTTTTTCGGGATAAAAAGTACCCTATGTCCTTCTCTGTACCCCTGACAACGTGTATGCAAAATTTTATGATGATCGGTTCAGTAGATAAGACGTGAAGGCGTAACAAACAAACAAATAAACAAACAAACAAACGGACTTTCGCATTTATAATATTAGTTGGGATAAGGGGTTTAAGAAAACTGCCGTTTTACTTATATGGCCAATTTTAAAGAATCCTACTAATATTATAAATGTGAAAGTTTGTGGGTTTGGATGTTTGCATGTTTGTTCCTCAATCACGCAAAAACTACTGAATGGATTTGGTTGAAATTTGGCACACAGATAGTCGATAGCTTAGATTAAAACATAGGATACTTTTTATCCCGATATTCCCATGGGAACGGAACCACGCGGGTGAAACCGCGGGCGGCCGCTAGCGTTCGTGGTTGTTATATAATTTATTTAACAACCACGAACGCTAATGTTTTAAAACTTTTATGCACAATGTTTAAGGCTCCGTTATGCGAAATCATTTGTATCTGTCTTTTTCTTTACATGTAAAGAATATGGAAAATAACCTGACTTCTGTAATTTTTCGATGTTTTTTGTTGTTTTTTCATCATAATCTTTAGCACAATTATCTTTCTTGAAAAAAGTTATTGGAACAACTGATCAGTACGTTAAAGTCTATTTTGATGTAGAATTCAATACTTTTCCGCTATTATTTACGCCAAAAATAGGACCCGCGATAAGCGCTTTTGATGATATTCTGATTTTTTTACAATCATCTGTGAGGTTTATATGCAATTTAATACTTGTAGCTACTAGATAATCTCTTTAGCTTGTCGTATGTGTTTTTTTCCGGCTACAAATTTACGTTTTCTCTATAAAAATACGGCATGCGTAAACCATGTTTTCCTATTATGGCCCCTTAAACACTCAGTTAACTAATGCCACATGGGTTAAGTGAAAAAAATAAGTATTGGTTAAGTTACAACAAATTGTGTGATCTTTTCTGCTAAAAAAATGTGTCCCTTTTTTACACGACTGCCCAAAGCAAAAAGAGTGTATATGTGTTAGGATTCATGTATGTTTGTGGGTATATGAGTTTCTTTATTCCACCATAACTTCTAAATGGGTCAACGAATTTGAATGTATGGGGTATCGTTAGAATCCTTACATCATTCCGAGTGACACTGGCTATATTTTTTTTGAAAAAAGTTGATATGGCGACTGTAGCACGCCATTTTCAGATGTGAAAAAAAAATTTTTTTCTTCAATTATTACAATATGGGCACCAAATGAAAGGCCATACCTAATGAGCACATTTCAAAACTATATAATTTGTCACTATCTTTTTAGTTCGTTTTTGGCTGGGCAGTCGTGTTTTTAATATTTTTTTTTTTTAATTAAAAAAATCAGAAATATTTTTATTGCTGATAGTTGGTCGTCATGATCATAATTCTAAATAATAACAAGCAACTGAAGCATCTTTATCATCATAAAGGTATGAAGGTCTCTGGGTGTGAGAAAAAATCGGCAATTTTAATTTAATAAGCACATAGTGAATATTGTTGTATCAAATACTGATACAGGGGTCTAATTGTTTTATTTCAAAATCTATCGCAATCGCTTTCAGGATGTGATACATTGTTGCTTCTTTTTTGGCACAAATAAAACATACCAAAGAAATGCAGCAATGTGTCACATCTATCTGTCAAATGAAAGCTATTGCGAAAGATTTTGAAAATTAGATTATAAGTAGACTGGTCTGTCTAGTACAGACCAGTCTACTTATAATCTAATTTTCAAAATCTTTTACACCTGGATTTTTCTATCAAGCTATTATTTGGGGTACTTGATAGTAATAAAATAGCTTTCAATATAGTCTGCATGAGAAAGTTGCGACTAATTAGAGTTAATTTGTCTAATAGCGACACTTTACGAATAATGTCTTATAAATAATTAAATCTGAGAGTGATAGTTGTTTAACATACAACTATTTTGAACATTTAAAACGCGCCATGTAATTAGAGTATGTAATTTACTACTACACCATAAACCCCTTTAAGTATTAATTAAGTATGTCTGTTACAACTTGTTTAAATAAACATGAAAAAGCTTAACTGCGGAAGTAATTGAAATCCTTTAAGATTTCTATTAGGACAGATTAATTTTCAGCGAATATCATGTTCACGTTTCATGGCTTCACATAATTTTATTGCATTGAAAAATTTTAGATACTGTGACGACGCTTTTTTAATATCCAGTTTTGAGTAATAGAAAAAATAACTGTAAGTTTTTTTTATATAATAAAACACGTTTATATCTTTGATTTCTTAGTCTGTCAATCAATACCGCATTAAAATATCAATACCTAATTTCCCAGAATCATTGTGACTAGCCCCCAGTTTCTGAGGTTCTTTTTCGGAGGTTTAACATTATCGTAGAGGTCCAAATTATCTGGTTTTTTGTAATAAAATTAACTCTACTTTCTTTCTTATCGAACGAGGATTAGTGGCCACCTCTGGTGTTAGAGTTTATCAAGCCGTCTGTAAGGCCTCTAATTTGGCTTAACGACTGTTATCAGATGACAACAACCGAGACCGACGGTTTAACGTGCCCTCCGAAGCACGGAAGCGCTCAGATGTTATGCGACTTTAACGGTCACCCATCCGACACCTAGCCGGACCGAGCGTTACTTAACAAACGTGATCGAGTACGATCAGTCTGTCAAGTTCCGCCATGAGCGCTTCAAAAAATTAACTCTAAACCAGATAATGTGGAATAAAATTAAATCTCCGATAAATCGCCGATAAGTAACATACCTCAGAAAGCGGGCATAAGTGTAAGTAACTTTATACAAATGTTTGGTATATGATGTCGAACAAAACTGATTTAAAGTATGAAGTTTTCCATAAAATCGTTCAGTCAAATTATTTCGATCTTTTCCGAGCGTAATTACGACCAACCCTATCAATGGCTGTGTACGCGCGTACCGTACTGTGACGTGTACGCCATTGCAGACTCGCAAAACCGAAAGTGGTATTCGAAAGCGCGGCGGACGTATGTGTCTCATCTATTATTATATTTAGCGATCGCGTTTAACGGGCCGCCGAAAGCGAAACCGATTCCAATTGTTATCTCTGTTGGGCGTTAATTGACCGATATTTGTAAATGCGCAGCGGATAATTTTGTGTTTTCGGTGGGATACTGCGTGAGAACTGCGGGGTTGAGTTTGATAGTGGGAGTCTGATTTGGATTCCAACATATGTCTGTAGGGTTGACTTGAAAAGTTGAAAATTAGCTTGAATATAACAATGTTCTTGATATAAAACATTGCAAAGACATGACAAGAGTTTGGTTTGACTATTGGGAAGTAACAGACCTTAATGTCAGCAAGACCATCTCACTTTTTTGTCCTGATCGAGAAACACTTGAATTACCGTGAATGCAATGCCACAATTTACCGTGGCAATGCTAAACTACAAGTACAAAAATAGTAACATAAAAACTGACAAAACAAGAATGGCAGAAACTCCTGTATTTTCAGAACTACATAGAGTTAGGGAACGTAGAGTCAGAAGCTTGGCTCTACATGAGGCCTGATAACTTTTTGACAGTGCGAGCCATATTATGGTCTCGTCTTGGCAACATTTTACATGAAAATGTTTTTGGTGGGATCATATTTTTCTATTTTTATTATCAGCTTCTTTAGGAAGATCTCATAAAGTTCCAATTGGGAATATTCAGTATTTCAAAATTTTAAGTTGTGGTTCCCGGTTTTCTATTCTTCTTTTAAAGTATGTGGATATTCCAAAATAATTCTGAGAATTACTTGAGTTACATACTAAAATTTTAAATGATCTAAGTAAATAGTTTAACAATCGCACTAACATCTCATTTAACTTGTAACATAAAAAAACATACTTTACCCTCACATTACATATGCAAAATGTTCGCGTACAAACATTGCGCGAACCACATAAATTTTCGCAAGAATAACAGCGGGTTATAAAGAAGGTAATTCCATTATTCGGTTTGAACGTCATTAAATCACGCATTAGGACGCGTTGTACAGTTGCTCTGCGTTTCCTCAACTATTACGATTGTTCTCTGTGATGTCGGGCTATAAACTTTTGTTTTGACTATTTATACGGCAGTTCAAAGAGTTTGTGTCAACGCTTTCGTTTTATTCTACTTGTGAACAATTATGACGAAGCGGCGAGTCGTGTTTTGTTTTTTCTCGGTTGAGATCGTTGAAAATGAGCTATGTGACGTATAGTGGTCAGCAGTAGTAGCATTCCAAAGAATGCAAACCTATGTAAAAAATGAGATCACAACTCTACCTAATATTTCTACACTTAGACCGTGAAAGAGTGACGTAACATAAAGGCGTAGTTTGACATTTTGGGTAAAAACTTGCGAGCAACGCTGAAGCCGCGTTATAACAAACGTCTGAAAGAAGCGAGTTTCTTTTCTTGAGACAAAAAATTACAGCCAGGAACAAAACAATACGGCATAATAATCCTAACACCAAAATAACTCAATAATTTGATAACAAAGCAAAAGTGCCAACGTTCTCTTTTTTGTTTTTACCCAAATGTACGTCATAGCTTCCACTATCTAATAACAGAGTAAAAAGCTATCTACAACATTACCAAAGCTCGTGTAAAAGAGTTTCAAAAAGGTTTATTTATATCATTAAAGAGGCGGCAAATATTTTTTTCCTCGTCCGGAACGTCGCGCGCCGAGCACCCTTGGCCGCCACTCGCAACCACTCGGCGCGGAGTGACTTGCTAGGTAATTTTGTAACACGCCACAAGTCTGTTTAAGATTATTACCTTGTTTAAAAGTAAAATGATGATGGAAGAACAGAAAAATGATGAAAAGGGTTTATCTATACATAGCGTTTCCGAAACTGTATTGTTAAACGCACCTGTCGCTATCATATGTTAGTCATCAATTTTGATAATTGTACAGTCATCATCATCATATTAGCCGCACGACACCCACTGCTGGGCAAAGGCTTCCCCCAAGGATCTCCGTGACGATCGATCCTCCGCTACCCGCATCCAGCGGCTTCTCGCAACCTTCACCAGATCGTCGATCCACCTTTCCGCCCCAACGGTCATCGGTTCTTCTCGCTATGTGTCCCGTCCACTGCCACTTCAACTGAGCAATCCTTCGAGCGATGTCGGTTACTTTAGTTCTCCTACGGATCTCCTTATTTCTGATTCGATCACGCAGGGAAACGCCGAGTATGGCTCTCTTCATTGCACGCTGGGTGACCTTAAAACCTCAAAGTCACTCTCAGCAGTTAGTATGTCAAAACAATCAAATATTTTTTCTCGGCCATAACGTCAGCTCGCCGAGCATCCTTGGCTTGCCACTCGCAATCACTCGGCGAGGAGTGACTTGCTAGGTATAATTTTGTTACACGGTACACGTCTGTTTAAGAATATTATTACCTATTTTATAAGTAAAATGATGTTACAATAACATAAAAATTAAGGATGGTAAGTAAGTTGTAGCGTAGCGTCTACGCCATAGCTTGAAAAAATTGTGTGGGCTACGTTATTACTTAACTTTTATACATATTTAATTATTTCACTTCAATAAGTGAAATAATTGGATATTCAATAATGATTAAAAAAACAAATGTTTTAAGAAATTTTTTTGGTTACTAAACATACCAACAATAATAATTAACATAAAAAAATTAATAATAAGGTGTACTTGCTAGGTAATTTTGTAGCTTGTTTACTTTTCAAAAGATAAAAAAGAAGGCGAAAACAAACAATATTCTTAAAAAAATAAATTCATTAATTCCTAGGCAATGTTCTAATGCTAGGGCACACGTTACAGGCGGATAATAAAAAGAAAAGTTCAGAAAATAATTGCAATGTCATGCGTAACGTAACTACGGCCCAGGAAAGGTGTCAAAACGTTGGGAAATCAAAAAACCAATAAATCCAAACCAAACAATTCTAAAATAACACCTGAATTAATAATTATACGTGCTGAAATCCGTAAAAAGTGTTTTATTCTAATGAACTGTACGCGCGGAAGTCTTAGAAGTGTATAATAATAAAGCTCCATTTTAAACCTTATAACGTCGCATTAAGAACTATTTACCTTTCCTCTTTCTGTGTATTATGTCTGAGCTTCGCCCGTAGGCCGCAATGAGGGCGCTCGGCTCACACTTCAGTCACAAAAGCTCTCGCATTGTCTTATGGGGTGTCTCAATTACTTGGTAATTTTAAGCAGTTTTATTAAAACAATAATCTTGCGAGTTTTGTTTTTAAGGGATTTTATTAACACACCATCCACAGAGAAAATTGACGTGGGTGATTATTTAAAAGTGTTAGATTTTTGGGCTATGTTTCAAGTTTAAATGCAGGTTGGTAAAAAAAATTGTCTTACGAAAATACTATGTTAGATTTTTTAAAATTTTCAGAGCTTTAAACATAATCATTATTTTGGTACTAGCGACCGCCCGCGACTTCATCTGCGTAGTCAGTTGTTTCTCTATCCCTCAGGAACAGTATTTTTTTGGGATGAAAGGAACCCTATGTACTTTTCTGTACTCCTAACAACGTGTATGTAAATTTCATGATGATCGGTCTGTAGTTAAGACGAGAATACGTAATAAAGAAACAAACATACTTTTTTATTTATAATAGCAATAAGGAAATAAGGATTACAAAGTGACAATAATAGTGTGATGAATAATACAGGGTGTCTTTTTATTCACTCTCAAAATTTTATGGATATGTTCAGTCCATGAAACTGAACATCTTTCTCTAAGAAATACAATGACAAAAACCGGCCAAGTGCGAGTCGGACTCGCGCACGAAGGGTTCCGTACCAAAAAACGCCAAAAAAATCACGTTTGTTGTATGGCAGCCTCCTAAAATATTTTTTTTCCGTTTTTAGTATTTGTTTGCTGCTATAAAGCAGCAACAGAAATACATCATCTGTAAAAATTTCAACTGTCTACCTGTTGTCGTTATTAATATAAAGCAAAAAACGGCAAAAAAATCACGTTTGTTGTTAGGGAGCCCCCCTTAAATATTTATTTTATTATATTTTTAGTATTTGTTGTTATAGCGGCAACAGAAATACATCATTTGTGAAAATTTCAACTGTCTACCTGTTGTCGTTATTAATATAAAGCAAAAAACGGCAAAAAAATCACGTTTGTTGTTAGGGAGCCCCCCTTAAATATTTATTTTATTATATTTTTAGTATTTGTTGTTATAGCGGCAACAGAAATACATCATTTGTGAAAATTTCAACTGTCTACCTGTTGTCGTTATTAATATAAAGCAAAAAACGGCAAAAAAATCACGTTTGTTGTTAGGGAGCCCCCCTTAAATATTTATTTTATTATATTTTTAGTATTTGTTGTTATAGCGGCAACAGAAATACATCATTTGTGAAAATTTCAACTGTCTACCTGTTGTCGTTATTAATATAAAGCAAAAAACGGCAAAAAAATCACGTTTGTTGTTAGGGAGCCCCCCTTAAATATTTATTTTATTATATTTTTAGTATTTGTTGTTATAGCGGCAACAGAAATACATCATTTGTGAAAATTTCAACTGTCTACCTGTTGTCGTTATTAATATAAAGCAAAAAACGGCAAAAAAATCACGTTTGTTGTTAGGGAGCCCCCCTTAAATATTTATTTTATTATATTTTTAGTATTTGTTGTTATAGCGGCAACAGAAATACATCATTTGTGAAAATTTCAACTGTCTACCTGTTGTCGTTATTAATATAAAGCAAAAAACGGCAAAAAAATCACGTTTGTTGTTAGGGAGCCCCCCTTAAATATTTATTTTATTATATTTTTAGTATTTGTTGTTATAGCGGCAGATTTCTGTTGCCGCTATTGTATTGTATTTACATCATCTGTGAAAATTTCAACTGTCTTGCTATCACGGTTCATGAGATACAGCCTGGTGACAGACAAACAGACCAACAGACAGACAGACAGACGGACAGCGGAGTCTTAGTAATAGGGTCCCGTTTTTACCTTTTGGGTACAGAACCCTAAAAAACTAACACAATCAGGGTCAAATATGTAAAACAATATTGACTCTCCATACAAATCAAAGAGATCACATAATCAGTTTAGTGAGGGATGACCTAAATTTTGTGGCGTATTTCGACACCATGTTTCATATAGAAAGTTGTTCAGTTTCATGGACTAAACACAATTCCTTAAAATTTGGAGAATGAATTAAAATCGAGCCTGTAAGTATTTATTGCAGAGCTGATACTATAAATTACAATATTTTTAACAAACTTAATATTACACATTCCAAATTCAAACATTAAATTAAAAAGTACTCGTAACAAAATGACAATCGTCTAACGATCATTTTTGCTCTATCAAAGGACTGTTTAAATATTTAAAATGACATAGCATCCAGTGGTGTCGACTGTCGGCGTGCGACATGATCACATGACGGCGACATTGTAGCTTGATCTCTCGACTGTAGCTATTTTCTGCTTCAACCAATGACTGAAAATAAGCATTGAATGGAATAACTTTAGTTTTAATCCACTTCCGGACTTCCGCGCGTACTCTTGAAATAAAACATTTCTTCAGACTTTTTTTTACAAAGAGTATTTGTTGTTTTTGTATTCTTTTGGTTTCGTTTTCAAGAAAAATACGTTTACTTCCCTTGTTATTCTTGATAATATTATTTTAAGCTGTTTATGTTATGAGTTATGACGTATGTATATCCTATACGTAGGTACCTATTTATTAAAAACTTATGTGGTGGCGATATATTAGCCATTTCAATAACATCGATAGTTATCCAGTATCAGGTTTGGTATTAACTGATTTACATCAGTAACACTAGCTAGTGGCTTCGTGAGCAAAAGTAGCTTAAATTGTATGTTGTTTTAAAAAAATATTCTAATAGATGTCGTCAAGAGGGTTTAAAAGTCCACACTATTGTTTGGTATATAATTTGGTGTAGGATTCGCAGCTAGATGTCACTTTTAATTTTGAACATGTTTCTAAATGTTTGGGTGAATTTTTTTAGATAAATTTCGATAAACTAACTCGACAAAAAATCTATATAATTTTCAAACCTGCTCACAAAATTTCATGTCAAGAAATGCGACCTATAGAGGAGAACAGACAGCACCGGAAAGCCGGATATGGAATATTATGTTTTACCATTGAAAATGGTTATCAGACGCAAATCGCCTGAGACGTATTTTTCGCCATATCTCTGAGGATTTTGGGAGGATCGAGATAGGAATAGTACCAAAAGTTGAAAAATTTTTCGAGACACGTGTGAACGTTTGAAATTTTAAAAATCTACTGGTAACTTTTATATAATTTTGCATAAATTCGGAATTTTTGGGGGACGTTTGTTTGCAAATATTTCGAAATAAAACTGACTTAAGAAAAAATTAAAAAAAATAACGTCCTAGGGTAATAGTTTAGCTACAAAATGGCAAAATAATTGAAAATCGGTTAATGATTGTGACCTGTAGGTGATCCCTTTAGATTTGGAACTGTAGAAAAACGGGTGTTTCCGCACATAAAAAGTGATGTAGCTTCTATGATTATTGATCAATCGTCATGGTAATAGTGTTAAAAGATGCAGAAGCAGACGAGAAGTGCATTGGTTGGAATTCGGAAAATCGGTTAATAATATTTAGGCCGCGTCGAGGCAGTCAGCGGGCGCTTTTGAAACACGAGGCGAAACCGAGTGTCACAATCGTAAAAATAAATAAGTACTACCTTGGTAACTTTAAAAATATAATAGGATTTTGCATTGATTTTGATTTTGATTTTTCGTGAATTTTTGTATTCATTTTCAATGCTCCTATTCTTGCGGGAACTGCAAAATCTGTGTTTTTTTTACATAACTCCACCATTTAAAAAAAATTCGATAGACTGGCTCGACAAAAAAATCTATACAGAGTTATTTGTAAAACACCAACAACCTCGCAGAAGTAGATTACTAACATCATAAACAACAACATTTGTTCTACGACTTTTCCGAAAACTGTATGTATGAAGATAGAGTTGTGATGTATGAAGTGACTGAAATAAGTATGCCTTTTTACATAACTCCGCCATTTCAAAAAAATTCGGAAAACTGGCTCGACAAAAAAAAACTAAGTATATAATTTAATAACATGCTTACAAAATTTCAGAAGAAAAGAAATTCGACCTGTAGAGGAGAACAAACGGACGGCTAACAGACAGCCGGAAGAACATACGATTTTTTTTTGCCCAAGCTGAAGCAGAGACGCTTCGCGCTCGCTTATCAATAATTGATAATTTACTAAGTTAAAAAATATGCATCAATTAATCCACTAAGAATTAAAATTATTTAGTTGTAAAAAGAATTAATAAACAAAATTACTAGCCTAGCTAAATCATACCCATTTAACGCGCTTTTTATTAAAAAGAGGTGCTAAAACGTTTAAAACAAAAACCGCTCTTATTTGAAAAACGAACGGAATGAAATACAATTTTTAAACATTCTGGCGTATTCGTACGCGCGTTCGAAATGAATAATCAACCCCCATGGAATTAGAAATCAGCCGTCACTGCCCGAAAAAAACAATAATTATAAAGCGCGCGTAATTCTAATTTCGAATTCAAATTAAAGCCGCTTAATGCGCGGGAGCGACCCCGTTAAAAAAAAGAGTTGACGAGTGCTCGCGGAGGGTGGTAATTTTTCATTAATTTAAGTTCACCATTCCCTGTTTTGTTTGCTTTTAATCGCATTTCTAATTAATCCCGTCGAGAATAACGTGACAACTGTCGACTATGGCCGCCATTTTTTTCCGTGCCGAGTATAGCAGATGTCGGCCGATTTCCATTTGTTTCTGAGATTAATGATTCGGTGCGATTGTGAATTTTTCCGGTCGGCTTTTGTTGTTTTAGAAGCAATTTGTCCGCTTACTTTTGTAGAGGCAGTCGTTAAAGCCTCCAAATGATATTCGAATAGGAAAACATTAAACAAAAGGATTTCAGCGCTGACTTTCGTCGGTATGTCCCATATTTTTGTAAATCATTTCTCATCAGAAAAGTTAATAATTTAAGTAATTAATTTAATGGTTCTTCTGTTATTTCTGACACAATCAGACTACTTAGAAAAAAAAACAATAAAAGTTAACATCATAAGACAAAACACTGTCGACTGTATTCCAAAATCAAATCCTGCCGTCATATTTCATAACATCATCCCAGCACCGACTAGAGTGAATAACTAATCGCAGACACGGCGTCTGCCGAAAGTAGCTTAGCTCTCAGTTCCGATTCCGAGTGTAGCCGTGCTCGGTGCGTGGATGCGAGCGAACGCATTACACCCCCACCCCCCGAAGTCAGCGGGTCAGATGGCGTGACCCCTTGCGCACTTCGTCTACATTTAAGCAGTGTCATAGATTATACCGAACTCATTGAAAAAGAAAAAGTTTATGGTCTCCTTGCAGGAAACTTTTTCGAATTTATGTGTAAGTTATAAGTAACATAATGTAAAGTCCCATAAAAAGCCACTAACTTTATATTACCGTTTGATATTAACCTCGCGACAAAGTTTAGGGTTGTAAGTTGTAATGTAGAGACAAAAAAATATACTTTCTTGCACCAATTGATGCCATAGATCCCTTTTTCTGAAATCTACGATTCAAATACCATGTGATCAAAGAAAATCCATAAGCCAGAGGGCGAACGAGACCACAAGTCCAGTGGAAATATTAATATGCTCCTACAAGAAACTTCCATAAGTTCTTAACTAATTAAAATAACAGGAATTAACCGCCATAAATTCCCAAAACGTTATTGAATAAGCAAGCGTTCCGTTGGAGTTGCTAATGAAACGTGGTTGTGAGTTCAATCGGCGGCTGCTTTAAACTCCCTCAAATATTCGGACAATAGTAAAAGTTACGCAACTTTTAGAAAGGACAGTTATGAGATGGGGTGACCATAGCCACGTTTTTTCTGGAGTCTCTTGACCATGTCTTTCAATGTGGCATTAAAGGCTGATGCTTTCAAACGTATAACAAATGCAAGATGTGAAAATTAAATGTAATGTATAGTTGAATGTAGAAATTAATTCAATCGCTTTGAAAGAAATACGGGGTAAGTAAAATATACTTCTAGTTACTATAATAAACATCACCAGCTATGATTTAGGAATTGCTAACCTAAAAACTTGCAGTTGTATAAAAGCCACCTCACCATCAAAAAGATCAAAGCTAACGAAACGCCATGACAAAGCATCAACCCTAATTACAATATCTAAATTCTAGGCTGCTATTCGATCTCGGCCTAGCGCAGGGCCAATGCCTTTATCGCCTGCAATGCACTATAAGTGTCTAGTGCCTGTAAATTTTCGCAGCGGCGATCTGCGGTCGGTCTTTGTGCTATTAATTTGTAATGTCCCCCCCTAGATGCATGGCCCGGCTGCACAAGGGGGACGCCTAAAGACGAGTCTCGGGTTATACATGCCTTGTCGTGTTGATGGATAGAATATTGCTGTAATTGGAGCATGTTGCAGATTTTGGTATTTGAGATAAATTTGTTGGATATATTGATATTGGGTAAGAAATTAATGGTCTTATAGTTTTTTGGGAATTTTTTGGTTGCCACGGGTTTTGGTTGAAGGCAATCAATATAACTGTCTGGCTGGTGATAATTATCTTTTAGATGATAATCTAAATGTTGAAGTTAACCAAAAATTTACATCTTAGCTGCTGCTAAAGGCTGAAATGAATGAGCTGAAGCATTAAGACGTTTTTATATGAGTTTTTAACTTTTTTTCAAAATAAGATGAGGCTGAAACTGATGATTTGATATTTTTCCCCCCACAAAGGTTTCCTAGGTGACCTAACTTTCAAGAGGCACAGTTTTTCCGTCTCCAGATCGAACACTAGACGATTTTTCTCGTTGCACCTCGATCTTCAATGGAGGCCCACGTTTCCGATAGGATTAAGCCAGACTTACTGCTCGGTCAGAAACACGGCGCGACGCACCCCTGCCCCCCTCCCCGCCCCCTCCGCATTAGGAGCAATCATATTCGACGGCTGCGAGGTTTTGGCATCCGTTCATGTTGCTTAGGCTCGCCGGGGCTATTTGCGGAACAATGATTGGTGGTGTCTTAGTTTGTAACGTTCGTAAGGTCCATTTCTGCTTGAGCTGACCTGGCTAATGCACTATGCCTAGCCCTAGGGTATAAAGACCAAAATTCGTATAGCCATATCGTAAATGGAGTCCGGTGCACCGATAGTATTATATGTGCGGATGAACAATCTCGGCCATATAATGTTGGTCTTAGTATTTGAAACGATCGACGGGATTGTGAATTTCAAAACTAGCAATGATGACGAAATAAGATGAATTATCTCTGAACTGAAAGAAGTTGTAAATATAGTAAATTTAATAGTTTGACTGGTCACAACTGCAGATCCTGTTTTACAATATGTAACAAAAACTCTATCAGATGATGAAACAGGTGAAAGTGTTGCTAAAACTGAACAACATTCTCCAAGGAACATGGGTCGAAAACTCTTTTTTAAACGAATATTTTTTTAGCCTTTCCATAGTAAGTCGGTCAGCTGACCAATACATTTTGTATGGGAGTATTAATTTTTGAAGTGAAAACTTCTTTACCGGCGTTGTACGCTTTTTTGTAATGGGGAAAAATTGTTGAACTCGCGTCAGGCAGTCAGGATCACGTGACCCTGATCGAAAATTTGTAAGAATATGTAAACACTTGTGTCACCTTTTACGTTTAAACAGAGTGCGTTTTATGAGAAATTAAAAGAAAAAATATGAAATTCGTTTATCGTATACAAGAACCTTAAATTCATATTCTAGACACACTTGACACAAGACATTGTTGACATGACAGAAAAACTTTTAGAGAGACTAGACAAGAAAAGTAACTTGCTTATAAAAAGTATGAATGTCGGTTACCAACTCTTTGGTTCCAACACATCGCGCAAATTTTTTAATTCAATGTCAAAACTCTAGATTTTCTGTCTAGCTATGGATAAGACTTTCGTACAATACTGTTCTGTATTCGTAAATTCAAATGCAGAGTAAATTCGTAAGACGGCAATTCGTGCAAAAAGTTTTCACTTCTGCCGGCACTCCCGGAGTGCAACCCGTTTTTTTTCCTTTCTTGACCTTTGTTCTTTGGAGAATGTTGTTCAGTTTTAGCAATATACAGGGTCACTGGAAATATGACGTATTCCTACTAAGGGGTTATAGATGAGGTCAAAACAATTATTTTTTGTTATACAACTTTTTCTCAAAAAAATAATAGTTCTTGAGTTAATTGAAATTAAGTATTTTTTTACCAAAAGTACGTTTTCAGACACAAAAATTTAAAATAAAAGATAACTACTCATTCGATTCCGGATTGTTTATCATTTTGGGATAGAAAACAATCTGAGTGTTGATAATGAATAAAAAAAAATCATAAAATACAGGTATTTATAAAAAATTGAATCCTTAAATGCATTTCATTTTTTTATTTTTTCAGATTTATCAGAAATAGCATCAAATATCTTTAAAAAAATCCTAGTAACTAAGCGTGCATATTATTTTAAAAACATCAACATCTATTCAGCTTTCAGTTGAGGTATAAAACTTAATAATAACTTAAATATAAAATGAGAAATTAAGACTTAACTAAATGGCAGTCCCATTTCATGTAGCAAAAATTTCCTACCTCAAGAGCTTCGGAGGTGGCCGTATTATCCTACTTATTCCATAAATGTGAAAGTTTGCTTGCTTGGATGATTGTTAATCAATCACGCAAAACGGCTGAACGGATTAAGATGAAATTTGGCACACAGATCGTTTATAAGCCGGATTAAAACATAGGAGGATACTATTATATTGGTTAAAGGTTCCCAAGGATTTTCTCGAATGTAAATGCGAATGAAGTCGCTGGCGGAAGCTAGTTTACCATAAATGGTCGTACTTACTAAAAATAATTTCGTCCGAGTGAGTTTGAGACAGGATTATTTTCCGCCGATGAGTCAAAATTTTATACAAACTGTATCACAAATAACCATGCATATCAATCAGCCATTTTTAATGCCCCGCTGCTAGAGAACTGGGCTTCCTTTTGGCTTGTGAATGCATAAAGCGGACGGGCCATTCCCACCATGTGGGCCCAATGTGGATTTGGTCAGTGTTAACGACTGTAAATGCAGTCAGAACTAAGGGCTCAATGTAAGGTACATTGAGTTAACACCGACCAATCCGCATTGGGCCCACGTGGTGGGTTATGGCCCGTCCGCTTTATCCCAAAAGGAAAGGAAGACCTGTTCCCCAGCAGCGGGTCTTTAAAAATGGCTGATATGCATGGTTATTTTTGATGCTGTCTGTATAAAATTTTGACTCGTCGGGGGAAAATAATCCTGTTTCAAACTCACTCGGACGAAAGTGTTTTTAGTAAGCACGATCATTTATGGCAAACTAGCTTCCGCCCGCGACTTCATCTGCATTCACATTCGAGAAAATCCCTAGGGAACCTTTAACCAAGATAAATAGTATCCTCCTATGTTTTAATCCGGCTTATAAACTATCTGTGTGCCAAATTTCATCTAAATCCGTTCAGCCGTTTTGCGTGATTGATTAACAATCATCCAAATAAGCAAACTTTCACATTTATGGAATAAGTAGGATAATAAGGCCACCTCCGAAGCTCTTGAAGTAGGAAATTTTTGCTACATGAAATGGGACTGCCATTTAGTTAAGTCTTAATTTCTCATTTTATATTTAAGTTATTATTAAGTTTTATACCTCAACTGAAAGCTGAATAGATGGTGATGTTTTTAAAATATTATGCACGCTTAGTTACTAAGATTTTTTTAAAGATATTTGATGCTATTTCTGATAATTCTGAAAAAATAAAAAAATGAAATGCATTTAAGGATTGAATTTTTTTATAAATACCTGTATTTTATGATTTTTTTTATTCATTATCAACACTCAGATTGTTTTCTATCCCAAAATGATAAAAAATCCGGAATCGAATGAGTAGTTATCTTTTATTTTAAATTTTTGTGTCTGAAAACGTACTTTTGGTAAAAAAAATACTTAATTTCAATTAACTCAAAAACTATCAATTTTTTGAGAAAAAGTTATATGACAAAAAATATTTGTTTTGACCTCATCTATAACCCCTTAGCAGGCATACGTCATATTTCCAGTGACCCTGTATATCACCTATTTCAGTATCCGACAGGGCTTTTGTTAAGTATTATTATACCATCTGTTGGGTGAAATTATATATCGAAAAGAAAAAAGAAAAAAGCTTTTAAAATATCGATATTATAATCTACGCAAGTCAAGATTGAGAAACAAAATAAAACATCAAATAAAACATCAAAGATTGTGTGGAAACGTTCTAACAAGTGATGATCATCAAAACTTAGGGTACTTATTTCCTGAAAACCTAGAAATCTGAAATTTGGCATGTAAGCTAGTATTAGTACATAAACAATAAATCTAGGGTATGAAAGTTTCTATGAGACTTCCGCAAATTTTGATGCTAGAGGTCTGAAAGTTGATATAGGTCCCTATATCCTTGTTAAGAAAGAGAGTGAGCTATGAAAAAAGGCACCTCTGATGTACAAGAAATACACCCAAAAAAGAAAAAAGTAACAAACAAAATAAAAATATACTGCCTTAAGCAATTTACAAAAAGAAGTAAAATCCCACCAAAAACAGTTTCATATAAAATGTTGCCAGGATGAGACCATATGGCTTCCACTGTCAAAAAGTTATCAGATCTTTACACGCCCTAACTCTACAAAACCTAACTTCACAAACTATACTATAAATAAACTATACACCTTAGTCAAAAATGTAGCTTGGCCGTTTCGTTACTACAAGAATTATTGTTTAACAGAAAGGTAATGAACAGTGAAATTTTTCACCTTACGCCCATGTGAATGTAACAAAATGGCCAAGCCACATTATCTTGATTTGACTAAGTCTAGAGACACCTTATTCAAAGTATGTGCTCTGGCATTGTATTCTACACTGTAGTGTTTGTGAAGTTAGGGCTTGTAGAGTTAGGGCGTGTTGAGATTTGATTACTTTTTGACAGTGCGAGCCTTTTAAGGTTTCATCTTGGCAACATTTCAAATGAAAATGATTTTGGTGGGATCTACTATTCAAGGAACCGAACCGCTAAAAAGATAAGATTTTAAGGCAAATCAACATTTAAAATAATTAGCTCAATACACATCTAATTCCGTGTAAAGTTATCCCTAGCTTATCCTACAAATTAAACCCTTTCTTAGTATTTCTATACAAATTAAACCATTTCCTAGTATTTATATCATTATTTTTAAATATGATAACATAAACAATTCAATAAAATATGGCGTTTGAAATCGAGACAACTTTTTCTAGTCATCAACAGTACACCGTTATTATTATGTTTCTTTTTTCAACATAATTATTGGTTAGTTTTTTTATGAACATCATTAGCGTTTATGTTTAGTACTAACTATTATAAGCTATACTTATGAGCAATTAAAGCTCTATCATACATGGGCTGACTACGTTCGTTAATCAAATTCGTAATTATTCTAGTGTTTTTAATGTCTTTTTTGTTTAGTATTGACTGACATATTTTTATCTATAAACGTTACAATTTAGATCAGAACTCCAAAAGCTATTTTATGGAGAAAAAATTTGACAATATTCGTACGAAATATAATAAACAGAAAAGTTATTATTGCTAGTATTACAAATAATATCTAAGTATCTACGTTTTTACGTATAATAACGAAATTAAATGCATTCCTACCACGTCAAGGTAGACAAGTAATATAAAAAATATTAACGGAAAACATAAAATATTATTAAACTCTGATTGTACCTAAAATGTAGGAAAAATAACTTAACTATACATAAAAATACAAATAATTATTTATCAAAACAAATATTGAATTCATTCTCACACCAGATAAAAATCAAATGAAAATCAACAGGTAGTAAAGTAAAAAGGCGGGAAAAGTCGGCGCGGCCGAACATTTTGGCGGTAACTCGCGCGTGTAAGTTACACGAGGCACGAGGCGAGACAAAGAAGGCGGAGTTTTCACGACGCGACGTTCTTGACCTATTCGCCGCGTCGTGTTGTCGTAGGTTCACGTACTTTATCTACGCTGCGGAAAGTGGAACTCCTTACAGATTATACAACCTATATGGACTGTGTTTTGTTACTTATTAGGGTTCTTGTCGAATGAGGGCTTTTCAAAATGACAAAAAACTGTAGGCTCAATAGATGGCGTTGATAAAAAGGTAAATTTCAACTGTAGAAAACGTACGAAAACTTTTTTAAACACAGTCCGTTTATTTTTCTAAGCCAATTTTGACACTTCTTTTGACCATCAACGCCATCTAGTGAGGCAAATAGTTACCTACTTTTTTAAATGCCTTTTTGAAAAGCCCTCAAAAAAGGTATATTTTTTTACTAAGTACAGTTATTAGTGAATGTCTGTCTAACGTACATAAACTATGTTGTTGAATTTCGTACTCTCCACACATTTAGATAGATAGATTCTTCGATCAGATAACAAAGGATGCAGCCTTTACATTCCATCAGAATCTAACAAAAGTTTACACACAATGAGGTAGGTATTAAAATTAATATCTTGCCACTAACTTTCGCCGTTTTTCTTTTATTTCATAGTTGTGTGAAATACTTTACAAAGAAAAGCAATTGAAAATTAATTACTTTACGAAAAAAATGTATATTATGATTGGCGACTCCATTCATTTGAATTTTGACTTCGTTCCTATTACATCAAGAACCTTTGGTATTTGAGTTTTATACTTTAAAATTTAAATAAATAAAGTGAATTTCAAGCTAGTTTTTGCATGAACTCGATCTTAATTTTTTTTCTTACCGATGATACGTACACCATCTTTTTTAAACGAATTGAGTTGTGATTTTTACATTTTGCTTTAGAGCACTTCAGCATGTTTACCATTTGACAAATTATGCGAGACTAATTAATGACAAGTCGTGGGTAATGGGGGACTTGCAGCGTTTTGGGGGAGTTTGAGGTGTGCCACGAAAGCCATTGTCATGCATTATCCTCAGGAATAAATGATCGAAGGATGGATTACATACGTTTATAAAGTATTTTGTTACTTATAATGTGTTCTTTTCGGCTTCGAAATACGAAATTTTCAATTACCAACCTTCTTTTGTTTTGTGTTATTTTAGCGCTATCGCACACGGGCAACTTTTGTCTCCGCAACTTTTTTGTCTCTCACGTGATTTGTATTAAAAGTTGCAGACGACCGTGTCGCTTCGTGTGCGCGCTTCCATATAAACCCGTGGACTTGATGTGAGAGACAAAACAGTTGCTGGGAGACTAAGTCATAGTAGAACCAAATAAGTAGGCCAACTCGAGCCTCGAGCGAGCGATACAGCTTAAACACGAAGGGCTGTCACATCGCTAGTTTATTCGGTCGTCAAAAAATGCATAGTCAATCTCTATATAAAATATTTTTTCCTAGTAGGGTTAGCATCAGGGATCAATACAAAGTTTTTTTTAAATATTTTTTTGTAGGTAGACTAGCGCGTCTATCGACTAAAATAATTAAGTTAATATTAATTGTAATTTTACTGATGTATGTACCAATAAAAACTTACTAAAGAAAAGTAGCAATGTATCACATCTATCTGTCAAATTACAGTTTACATTAACCTAACTGTTTTCAGGAATTGACTACAATTTTTCATTGCGTACGTCATGTTATGTGATTTGAAAACTTGCGGTCGAAATAGGATTATTAAAACGTGGCTTTACTAAATATTGTATTTATTCAAATAAAAAAATATATTATAAAAACAAAAATCAAACCAAATAGGTACCAACTAAATACCAAAGTACATTCAATAAAACCGCGCTAGTATCTGTTAAAAAGTGTTTTATTTCATATTATTAAAAAATATTTCTTTACACTTTTGTTTTTTTCTTTTTTATTTACCTACACTTCTCAAAATAATAATCTTTAAATTCTGAAATTGAATACTTTCCATAACCTTAAATAATAGGCATTAAAAGTACCTTTTCCTGTAGGACTTTGTGATTTTTTAACGAAATTACACAATGGACATAAAAAAATTTCGTCTGTTTCGACAAGTACGAAATGCCTTATTATTTAAAGTTAATGTAAAATATATCCTCATTCTTACAAATCTTTTTGCAATAATATCTTTGGAAAGCATGGTATGTACTGTAGGTAGGTAAACGTTCAAATTATAACGAGCGGCAGCACAGCGGCGTGAAGCGAAGCGTGAGCGCGGGTGGGATTACGTACGGCGCAGCCACGACTGTTGCACCTTTATCACCTTTAAATTTTGTCAGTGTGTGCGTGCGACGACGCATACGTACGGGCGCGCTCACATACAAACCGCGTTCGTGCGTATAATGAGTAAGATGACTTACTTATTTGGTTCTACTATGACTAAGTTGCCTGTGTGCGATAGCGCTTATTTAAATTCGAAAGTTGAAGTGTAAAAAGACTTGCGTAAGTAACTTAATTGAGAGAATAATAAAATTTTACAATATGAAATAATAAGACAATAACTCCGCTGTTTTCACTTACAAATATCATTATAACACTCGTTTCAATTTAGTAACCGTGTTTAATACTTACCTAAATGTTGAAATAAGTTACTAAGCGCAAGTGCTCTGATTAATAACACAATAATGATAAGGAAATATTAAAATAATCAGTGAAATTCCTCAAATTATTTCTTAAAAGTATTTGAAATAATTTCTCTTATACTTATTTCTTACCTGTCTCTTACTTCTTAATTGCGTAATAGATTTCAGTTATAAAATAAATATTTGTCTCCGAAATATTTTCTCGTGAATAAATAAATTGTTGTAAGTAAGTAATATAACTTCGTATTACACATAACCAAATATCTGTAAATGTGCACGAAATCATCAGTTGTCAATTTATTTATTTCCTTATTTGCTTTTCCGGTAATTTTTTAACTCATTTCTTGAAATCACTTAATGAACAATAAATGACAATCATCGCAGTCGAGTGGTTTGCATACCGGTTTATATCTCTGAGGTCCCGGGTTCGATTGAGTTTCATCGACTTACTTAGGGACCACAGCAAGTATTCTACGTTTTTATACAAAGTGTTACAAATATACGAGTAATACCGAATGGAAGATAAGTACCATCAAACTAAATCACTTTTACTATGGGACCAAGTATGAAATCGCCAAAAAAATCGGCTGTTTCATACATTTTGATGTTTTAATTTCAGCGTTGGTCCCTTAGTAAAAGTTTTTCAGTTTGATGGTCCCTATCTACCATATTCAGCATTAGTCGTATTTTTGTAACACATTGTATATTCATAATAGGGATGACAACTAATGAATAAAATAACGAAATACTAATAGAAATCGTAAACACATTAAACTTTTAGAGTAGCTTGTTTACCTCTTGGCTTTATATATTGCGTATTATTTGTTTTATGACCCTTAAAAGTTAGGTTGACAAATCCATTTAAAAAGTATAAAATTTATTAATATAAATATTACCTTTAATTAGTCAGTAAAATTTATAGCAAAGATCATTGGGCATTTTGTTCGCACATTTGACCTACGGCATACACAAACGAAAAAGGGCTAGATATGTAGATAAATGTATCTGTTACTCAGTGGTATGGGTCGCATTCTTGCAGGCCATGTTTAATTTTTGTCACTATATCATAGCATTTCAATAATAAATGAATAAAGGCAATATAAATGTTTATTTTGCTTGTACCACACATTTTTACAGTGCTGGAATTAACAACTTTTGTTTTATTAATAAAAGTTTCATAACATTAAACAAATACTCACACACATACTGTAAAATAACTTTTTTCTGCCGGTCGGTACATAAAAAATTAATACATATTTTGAAAGGTGGGATTGAATTCTTCAATTTAAAACTAGTTTGGTTTCTGTACGCGTTTCATCAAGTAGGTCAAATATGCCCAATGACCTTTGTCTAAGAAACAATAGCTGCCGAGCAAATTTCCTACGCATTGCATACAAACGACCTAGGCGTGACGTCATAACTAGGTAGCCGTTAGTATGGAGCGATTTTTGGTGAGTCCAATTTGTGTGCATTTCAAACTGTGATATCTCGGGCAGTTTTCATGCTAGCGAAATTTTTTTTTTACCAATGTTTCTTTTTTTTGGGAGGTAATTTATGCAACATAAAAAAAAATATTCGTCATGCCTATTATAATATATTTTATTGCAGACGAGTCGGGATGCGAGGCTGACATGCTGGAGGGTGCGGAGGTGGGCCGGCACTCGCCGCCCCGGCCGCAGCGGGAGCCCATCAACCTCAAGAATGAGGTAAGTGTTTATCATCACCGTCATCATCATATCAGCTGCATGAAACTGCTGGGTATTTGGCCTCGGCAAGGATTTCCACAACGATAGATCCTACGCTGTTCGTTTCCGGCAGCTTCCCGCGACCGCGCACCAGATTGTCGGTCTACCTTGTCGGTGGCCTGCCCACGGAATATCGTTGTTTGTTGTTAAAAAAATATAATACATAGGTAGTGGGAAAAGTTCGCGGCCTTTCTGAAGTATTAATTTTCTGTTAAATTAAAACAAATTAATATTGTTTTGCATTTTCATATTTTTTATTATTTTTATTATATACGTTTTGCCATTTTTTTCGATAGGAGGGAAAGAAACAGTTCAGACCCTTAACGAAACTGCTAGTGCTCATATTATTTTTAGTACAAAAGGCCGCAAACTACCTAATATTTTACGAAAACTTGACATTTTAAGATATCTTAAATTGATTCTCATTTCATGTGTAGAAAATTTAAGTTTACCTAGTAAAAAATACTTACGTAAATGCAAAATGTTGGTCAATTAAATACAAAGTTACAAAAAAGTTTTACTAAGTATTTACAAAGTTTTCCATTTATTCGAGCAGCGTGCACACAAGCGCCCCAGTACCGGGCATAGAAAATTTAAATAGCAAAAACGAGCACGAGTTAAGTGTGAACAAGCGCGCTCGTTGCTCAAGTGTTGGCCGTGGGGTTCTCACCAAAAAGACGACGCGATTCAACTCAAAAGGTCCTCGCTATTCCACCGAAAGACTGAACATTCGCCGCTTTGTTAGATACCCACGAAAAAATTCAAAACGATTCTCCGCCGACCAATCGACTGGTACCCGGCGCAACCTACTTGCTTCAGAATCTATAGTATCGATTAGTGAACGCTTTTTTTACCCACACGCACTCACACACTGCCACGGCGGGGGCAGCCTTTTTAACAATCTTTTTTTCGAACCCCCCTCCCGCCGAAACCGCCACGTCCATTGCGCGGATGCAAAGACCACCCCGCGCGCCCCACCCCTCATATAGCAGCATTGAAAATGGAATTTCCATGAGTGATGGAGTGTCAAACGGAAAGTGCAAAAAGGAGAAAAAGCACATTATGTTAATTATTGAACGCGTGGTCCGTCGTCGGAGTTTAAATTGAATGTCATGTCGGACGTGTTGTGGAAACGCGCTCCCGTCCTGTTCTATTCCACTCAGTTGTTGGTCGGTTTTTCGTGTGTTTTCGCAAAATTAAACATGTTCCTCGTAATGTTGACCGAGTGACCTTATTAAAACAAGGGAGTCGTCGCCAATCAAATTTAGAGCTTGATAAACGTCATTAAGCATTTTATTTCAATAACATTATTACCATGTACAAAATTAAATAAAAATGCTTCAATAACCCAGAATTCAACTACCTGTTTCACTTTCTTTGAGTGCTTTCCTCGGTCTAGGTTAGCGGGAGGGGAGATTTTCTGCTCTATATTTGAGAATGCAAGACCTTGACATACATTGCACTGCAAGGAGACTGGGGCATATAAACGCAGGATCTTTTTGATCTAGCCTAATAGGCAGTGTTTTGAATTGAAAAAAACTTCTTTTGATAAACTTATAAAATAAAAATTTCTGAAAGTTTTTACCAATATTATTATCACTAATTAAAAGTGATTTAACTTATTATTATTCGAGTTCTAAATTAGTTTATCAATAAGCAAAGAGATATGACTTCTCAAAATCATTCTTACTATTAGTTGAATAACGTTCGCAACAGCAAGCAGAGCGAGCGAACGCAAGCGCCCAAAGCACTTATTCAAGTCGGCCGTCCGGTCCGACAGTCGCATTGCTAATGGAAATCCCGAAAAAATATCGGTGGGAAAACTAGTTAAAAAAACCAAGCACATTTGAATGAAAATTGGGTGGTGGCGGGCGGCGGCCCGGCGCCCGATAGCCTATTATTATTATTATCACTTGCATTATATCTGCATTTTTTCAACGCACACACGCGCGTGTCCGCCATTTTTATTTTCTTCGCTTTTTTCTTTTTTTCGGGCGTCCCCCCACTGGATGTGTTGCCATCCCCGCGGCAACCTGGCACTATGCGATGTCTACAAGTGGAGAACATTTAAATTGGCTCTCATCAAATATTGACTGCGTGTAGTTTTTTCATTACCAGTCGGCTTTTTGTGAAGCGTTCGGATACGATTGCCGTTCAATTTGTGTACTCCTTTTGATATTCGGCGGACATAGAACGGCTATCTTGATTATTAATTAGTGGTTTAACTTTTTGCGTGCGAAACAGAAGTGGCGTGCGGCTTTTCACGTCGTTTTCAATGTAATTCAATTGAAACTACTAGTTTAAAATACTAAGTTTAATCACTGTATTAAAATATATATGTGAATAGAATAATAGGTATCTATTGAATTTGAAAATAGCAATTACTAAATTGAACCACCCACAAAATGAGCATGAAATGTAATTTTGCAGATTAGAAAATCAATTTAAGTTCATGACTGGGCTGGCTGACATACAAAATATTTTAATACTTACACAAAACATACCTACATTATTAAGTTACTTAATATATCGTATATTAATTTTCATAAAAAATATTAAAAGATAAAATTCTTGCGAAAATTATGATTCAACTAAAACTCCATCATAATAATGAAATCAGAACGGGTGTTAACAGTCACTCTGCAGACGATGTCCCCGTTGCATTCAAGCGAATTTATTATCATTAAAAAATGCAAAAAATCATAATTAAAAGGGTGGTGGTGGCGGGGAGGAGCGCATTTTTTATTTTAATTGGCTTGTAAATTACAAAAGTTATAGTGGGAACGCCGAGGTTTTTCGACGGTTTTGGCGTTGTTGGCGGTGTTGCTCGTAAACCGCTGTTTTGTTTACTACAAGCTTTCTACACGTGTCTTTTCCGTTTGAAACGGAAGGGGTGAAGGGGGGAACAGCAATATTGAGAATTTTCTTTGATAATCCCCCAAAATGTTCACATAAAGGTGTGTATTAATAAGGCCTTATACATAATACTAGGTTTTTCCCGTGACTGCATTCGCGAGATTAAGATGGTTGTGCATTTATTTTGAAAGTTACGGATTTATCAATAGATTTTCCCATAACTTGCCCTTAAATATTCCATAAAATATAATATACAAACTGAAACACCGGTAGCACCTTGTTTGCTTGGAATTTACCTCACCTGATGTTAAGTGACGATAAGGCGGATGATGAAAGCGCACTACACCCGGAACCCTCATCACTGAGGAACTGACTATCTTACCTCTAACTGCCGAAACACAACAATTTTAAAATTCTTGTTATGGCGTCATACTTAGGTAAGATGGTGGCAGCTAGCCAGGCGGACTTGAAATCAGCCCTACCACCAACCACACCGAGTACAAATTGTTTTCCAAAACCCTTTCTTAGTGCTCACCTACACCATGAAAGGTATCTACCCTCCAGAAATGCTGTCTCTACCTTCAGCCGTTATGGCTCTATCACACATTTCAATTTTCCTATACGAATTCCCATAAAAACTGAAACACCCTGCAGCACCCTGTATAACGGGAATTTTCTCAAACCCTTTATTAGTGCTCACCTACACCATGAAAGGTTTTTACCGTCCAATAATGGTGTCTCTACTTTCAGCCGTAAGGGCTCTACGCGTATGCCAATTATCAGTCAGTTTAGAGTTTAATATGTAGGTATAGTTGAGTAGAGTTTACTTGTTAGTATTGAAATAAGTTCTATTACTGAAACTGTGTCTTCACTGTGGCAAACCTGTTATTTAAAAGACATTTAAGTTATTGAATAGCACGTAATTCTTAGTTTCCCTTCATCCATGTGTTATGTGTATGTGTTATCGTGCGTCTCACTAACATAATTGATGTGACAACGTCTCATGTGCGCCAAGAGCACTAATCCTAAGAAGACTGTTAGGACTGTGTCACAGTGGCATATGGCTTGTGGCCTGTTTGCACTTGCATGGGCTATGCGTCTTATGAAATTAATCGTGTGTCGGTTAAGATTATTACTTTACAAAATGCGTAGATATACAATCACTTCCGAAAGTAACTTGAAGTAAAGCGCAGAAGTCAACAGCAGGAAAAATTCCCATGTCAACATTGTAATTTCTTGAGTTTTTTTAAATTGATTTTATTTTGTAAAAGATGTCCAGGGGGTGAATTACAACCTCTTAAAACTTGCCAGGTTATTGAATTACTATAGCAATTCATAGTTACATCTATACCTCGCTGTATGGCAAATAAAACAGACGCAATGATAGCAATTCAGAAAACTGGCAAGTTATAAGAAGTTGTATTATATACGGAGGCTGATAGGATAAAAAATGGACTATACAAAGTATTGCTTTGCTGGTCTATTTGAAATAAACATATTTTTATTTCATTTTAACCATTTTCTGAATCAAAGCTGCATAAAGGCATAATATAAATAACAAATTATTTAGGCTGAAATTCTTCAATAGATTTTTTCTATTTCAAACGTATAACAATTGCACTTGTACCACGAAACTCAACGATAATTAACTTTTTCGTATAGTTATCAATATCTCATGGTAGAGGTATGATGCTATTTATCCTATAAAATAACGTTAATATAATGTGCCCTACCTAACACGCTGATTCTCGGTCTCTGAGGGGTCGTTCGTTTCAGCCAATAAGGCTGCTAAGGGCCGATGGCAGTTATACATGTAATTTTTTTTATGAAAATCCTCATAAATGTTTAATTTTAAGAAAACAGGTATGATATTATAAAAACACAACTTTTCATATTCACGAGAGATAGGGGTGTCATTTGGTGTGTAACGTCTTCTGAAACACAAAGTTATTTTTCTTTTTTTTTTCACTATAATAATTACATGATATTTATATACTTAATTTATGGACACTTTTTTAAAAGACATTTTTAGGGTTATTTATTGCTCGCATTGCAATCATTGAATTCGTTGTTATTCATTTTATTTTTATTTATTTTTTCATTTGTATATAAAATTATTTTTTTTAATCATGGCAGATACCGGTTTCGGCACGGATCTTGTGCGGTGTCATTTAATGCACAGAAGTCATTTTTAGGTCTCATTGGCGGGGGACGTGGTGCGGGGCAACTAAAAACATGCGCAGAAATCCCCTCTCTCACAGCTCACGATTCGTTCGTCCGGCACCTATGTCTTTTCGTACTTCAGAGATTTACACTGATACTATGGTCATGGTGCCAAATACCATAGGATTTTTTCATTATCGTAATTTAATAAAATCCTTATAATTTTTACAACAAATTGCATAAGTATTCGAATTTGTAACAAGAATTTAAAACTAAATGTAGGTATACCAATGAAACACAGCTAATGCAGAAAATCTAAATCCCATGGGAACAAGATCTACTTTGAAGGAAACGAAGACACTTACTTAAAAATATTTGTGCTGCAACTTAGCTTGCACGCTTGCTTAAATAATTACTTATGTTGACTTACGCGGTCACGACTTGGTAATTATTTGTTTTAAAATTAAAGAGAGAATTAACTTATTAAGGCTCGGTTTCTGAGGCACTTATCGGTGGTTTATCGGAGGTTTAACTTTATCGGAGGGATCCACATTATCTGGTTTAAAGTTGACTTATGTGGAACTCCTCCGATTAAGTTAAACCTACGATAAAGTACCTCAGAAACCGGAGGTTAGTATGTTCCAGCTAGTATAGTCAAATTAGATCGCATTTGCAAAAATATTGGAAGTAATTCGTGTAGTTGTAATTTTTTATGGAATCATTAGAAGACATGAATAATAAGTTTCCTCCGAATTTACACCATTCCTGATAACTACGGAACATCGTTTAATGATAGATATTAACATTAAAGTCCCAAATTTTTTTTTAAATATAATACCTACAATAACTATTTCCTTCCATGTTTTGTTACAATTTTAATTACCTATCATTGCATACTTAGCTTGTTTAAATCAGATAAAAAGTTACCGAGATAATTGACAAAATCTAAACCAAGGAGGCGCCACCTTTGTGACGTCGTAGGTACAAAAAGTGATTTGATGATCAGTAACGCGCGCCCAACCACAGAATACATAATAGTACAAGTACAGAAGATCCACTCCGCAAAGTCATTTAAATAAATAGTGACTCTATTCCATACACAATAAAATGCAATTCAGGTCGCACACCGCTCCCACCCTACAGTTATGTTCACCTAGAAGTTGCCTCTCTTTCTATCGCGTAGTTCTTATCTCTTCTAACGACTTTAGGGTTTGTTCTTTTAAATAATAATTAAATAAATAGGTACTTAATGTACTAAAATACATTTCAAAAAAACCAAGGCTAGGTACAATCGACGCCCCATCAGACTATACATGCTGACTTTGAGGAAATTTGCTTTCTTACGAAATTACATTGTCATTAATAATTAACTTTATTTCGAAAGTAGGTAAGTAAGTACCTACGTAATCTATAAATTATTATTTCAATAAATACCTAGTTGGGTGAAGATTGTTTAGCAAATAAGACAAGTAAGTACCTAAGAATAAACGGATACTAAATAATATTTAGGTAGTAGACAAGCACTTTTTACGTTTCGATGTCATTTTGAACTTTTGGAAGTGTGAAAAACGTGAGGTTTGGATCCTTTATATTAGTATTAAGATGAACGCGGCGAGTGAGTGACTATCGAAATCGAATTGCTAACAGCCAGCCAACGGCGGCAGCCCTCTGAAATTAGTCCGTCCGGACGGACCCGCTGCCTACTTGTAGCTTCGTACCTAAAGCGCGGAGTGCGCCTAGCCTGGCCCAACGCAAAAGTAGTAAAACAAGTATCTACGACGCCTCCTGGGTTTAGATTTTGTCAATTATCTCGGTAACTTTTTATCTGATTTAAGCAAGCTAGATATGCAATGATAGTTAATTGAAAATTGTAACAAAACGTGGAAAGAAACTGTTATTGTAGGTATTATATTTAAAAAATACTAGGACTTTAATTTTAATACCTAACATTAAACGATGTTCCGTATATAACAGGAATGGTGCAAACTCAGAGGAAACTTATATTTGTGACTTCTTATGATTTCATAAAAAATTAAAGCTATATTAATTACTCCAATCTTTTTACTATTTTGACTATATTTGTTACTTGTCATCTATAAGCAGATAAAATTATAAGTTTTTTTTTAAATTGTTAGGGTATTAAAGGCAGATTGCAGATCTTTCAAAACTCT
The DNA here is from genome assembly GCA_943789525.1 of Agriphila geniculea. Classification (NCBI taxonomy): domain Eukaryota; kingdom Metazoa; phylum Arthropoda; class Insecta; order Lepidoptera; family Crambidae; genus Agriphila; species Agriphila geniculea. The sequence continues at coordinate 19,971,465 of OX038879.1, forward strand.
TTGAATGCAGCATGCGCCAGCCTAACTTGTTTGTTGCATACTTTTATTTTTAGATGATGCTACGAAATAATTGTAACTAAGTTGTAACTGTCTATATACCCACATTTATGATTAACAGTGACGAATGTGTAATGTACGAATAAACCTTTCTGGTTTTTGTTGTACTATTTAGATTAAGATAAAAATGTAAATTTGTTTATTTTAATAAATAAAAAAAAGTTCCAATTATTTTTAGAATCAAAAAGAAGTCTTCTGTCAGTGAAGGTTCCTACGTTCAACATTTAAGGTACTTTCCCTTCGTGTGCCAACGTTTTGAGACACCCTGTATGTCTAATCTAAAAAACAACTACCTGAAATTGTATCACAAAGATCAAATATCCTAGCCAAAAAAGGGGTTCGAACATTTTGGTATAATGGTAACCATAATTTTTGATTTGGACGGTGATTTCAGAAATATAGCGGTGTACGATGACCTGTGTATGTCGATAGAGGATCTATAGATAAACAAAAAATGTCATTTGATATAAAGTATTAAAGCGCAACGTTTCCGAGATAATCCATGTTAAAGATCCTGAATAGATAAAAATTCAAACTTATTCTCCGGATTATCTCGAAACTATTGCGTTTTAGGACTTTGTATCATAAGAATTTTTTTGTTCGTAAATAGATCTCCTATCTATATACACAGGTTTCATAGTGCGCCGCTACATATCCGAAATCCCCGTCAAAAATAAAAAAATATAGTTACCACTATTCCAGCCTCTCATACTAAGAGGTTCAAACCCTTTACTTATATAATCCGCTTCCGCCCCATGATTACATAAGTCTGTTGCTAACAATTCTCGATTGAAATCGATTAGAAGTGCAGTTACATTGCTGCTCTAAGTAAGATAGTTGTCACATTGGTTCTTACTAAAGCAGCAATGTAACTGTGATTTCTGTCAGAGTTGATTGCAACAAAGTTATATAATCAGCCTCCAGATCATCAAGTATCCTTCTTCCGTACAATAGTGATCTATGCAACGATATTTAACACTCTATGTGGATAAAATAGAGTTCAAACTTCTTTGTGGGTTTGTTCGCTGCGGTTGCGGGTCAACGCCTCGAGAGGCAGGGTTGCTACGTTCAGTACAGGATAGGGTTGTCAAAATTAATAGTTGTCGAGAAATATAAAGCAAAAGTAAAGTTTTGTTAAAGCTATAATATACGTATGCCTCCTCATCCTCATTAGCGTAGGAAATGAAGCGATCTTTTGTATGGAGACCCCGACATTAAATCCTCAGTCGATGAAACTTTGCAGGTATGTAATATAGTATGAACCAACCAACAAATATCCAAAAACAAAAAAAAAACGATAAGGATTATTTAAAAAATATGTTTTATTTATGTAAAGTAACTGTAAAGTTTCGTCTACTGAGGATTTACTGTGGGGTTTTTTTATGTACTACGGGAGGCCAAGCACTAGCCTTCATCTCACTTGATGTTAAGTGACGATAAGGCCGAAGTTAGAAGCGCACTTCTCCCGGAATCCTCATCACTGAGGAACCGGCTATCTTACCTCTAACTGCCGGAACACAACAATTTTTAAATTGTTGTTATGGCGCCAGACCTAGGTAAGATGGTGGTAGCTAGCCAGGCAGACTTGAAATAAGCCCTACCACCAACTAAACCGAGTACAAATTGTACCCCCCCTGGGAATAGAACCCGGGACCCTGCATCTTACACGGGTGGGCGAACCACTAGACCACAGAGTGTCCACTACCTTCCTTTCCTACACTACGTTATATTCGTACTTAATAGAATTAAGAAAATATGACTTTTCATGGAAAATCTGATAATTTCTAACAATCCTTTTTAGGGTTCCGTACCAAAATGGTAAAAAAGGAACCCTTATGGTGTGACTCAGTCTGTCTGTCTGTCTATCTGTCTGTCACAGCTGGATATCTCAAAAACTACTAATGGTATTAACTTGAAATTTGGAATGGTTTTAGATGACATTTGCCCAACTATTTTGCAAATAAGAAATAAATAAAAAAATCAATATATTTTTTACAAAAGGGACTGAAAAGGGGTCTTAAAATTTTGAAGTGGAGCTACTAAGGCATGTGGGGTATCATATGAAAGAACGTCGTTTGCGCGTTTTTAATCATTTTTCTTTTTTTATTTAGGCCGCATAGTTTTCGACTTATGATGAAAAATGTAAAAAAAATACCGTTCCCCCCTTGTCTTCGAAGTTTGCGAAGAGAAAAATCTGAAATAATTCAATGTGATAACAGTTTATATAAAGATTACAAATAAAACCATGTCTCAATATAGCACACTTTTTTAGAAATCATCAAATTTCTAAAAAGGTTAACATTAGTTCCACTATCGGTCGAGAGATGGCGCTGACCTAAAACTGCAATACTAATTTTATTATTCTACTCTGTAGTGTGGTTTAATGGTGCAAATATGATGGTACCGAACCCTCGGTGCGCGAGTCCTGACCGGTTTTTTTTATTTATTAATGGATTTAAAACAATTTATTAAACTTAATATACTTACCTATTTGAGCCACTTTTTACCGCGAGGTCTACAGCTCACGGAGCCACTAGTTTACCGATTTAAAACAACTATTATACTTAATATACCGCAACGCAAACCGTTTAGGTTTAACCACTTAGGTTTTATACCGTTGAATCAAATATGAGTTTAAGTAAAAACTACATTTGAGCAACTTAATAAACGTATTATAGGTTAAGAATAACCACATCAAAGCACAAACGATGTCCTAAGAATTAGAGATTTATTAATGTCTAAAATCCTCAAACCTACCTCACCTACACAAGCGGATCCGCATTGGGCCCACGTGGTGGGTTATGGCCCGTTCGCTTTATCCATCTACGAGTCACAAGGAAGGCCTGTTCCACAGCAGCGGGAGCTGAATGCTCCCGCTGCCGCTATGAACCTTCGTCTTGAATCACTCTAGGTATCTATTAATTAAAACTGCATCAAAATCCGTTGCGTAGTTTTATAGATTTAAGCATACATAGGGACAGACAGCGGGAAGCGTTTTTGTTTTATACCATGTATAGTGATTCTTTCATAGACCTTTCCCAAGCAAAAAAATCAGTCTCCTTCCCAAGACTTGTACCGTGGTAACCCTGCCAAATATAAATGTCCGTCGTCGCAGCCGGCCGGCCCCGGACGAAGGACGCCCGTGATTGATCAAAGTCGTTTGTCAGTCTCGCGTCGCTCTCCTGCGCAATTAGCACATGATTCTGCCCGTCTAATGCTGAATTCGGCTTCCATTACGGTGTAGTAGTATTAATTATAATAATGTACGCTATTTTATTGTGAGTGAATCTAAAATAATACAGTGTAAACACATTTAAACTACCAGATACTCGCAAATACTTCAAACAAATCGTCAATACTTAATAAAGTGTTTCAATAGAAACCCTTTCCTCCTTTTTTACGAATTTGTTTGTACGAAAAGTTCAGTAAAATTACGAAAGCTAGTATGACGAAATTGAAATAATTTGCAATAGCGGTCTTTCTTCTTTTGATCGTTAGATTAAATGGCTAGCTGTCATTTTGTAAATGAATCCAACAAATTTTCACTAACAATTTTTTTACTTTACTGACCAGCACAAAAATTTATTTGGTTGCTTTAGCAAAATTGCTAATTACATAATTTCTTATAATTTGATTGTGTATGTAAATCCAACAAAAAAGTAACAACTACGCTGTATTTCTTTTATTCTTAAATATAGTTGGACTCCTAAATATACCTAGTGTTTTATAATCACTTCAAAGCGAGATATGCAAAAATACAGCTTATTAGCATTTAATGTTCTGCAAATCCGTAATTTTACTGAACTAGAAAAAAATGGACGTAATCGTAGTTCTCTGAAAATGGTGGAGTTGCCATTTTCAGGTGGCAACTCAGCAAATCAAACTCAGCTGCAATTTCGGCTGCGATTTTAAATCCTGAACAACAATCAATGACAATGGGTCAATACCTATATACTAAAAACATTAATTTTCATCTCTCCAGCACGAAAAGGGCGCTTTTGGCGCGTTAAAACTCGCAGCACAATCTATATTTGATGCGAGCTTAAAGAAAAGTGCATTTTTAATTTCTAACACCACCTTTTGAAATAAAGAAAAAAGAAATAGAGTGAAAAGGATGAGACTTGTTAAATTTATATGTGACAAAAGGATAGATAGAATAGGTACTTTAACATATTTAAATGTTGACGGACATGGATTAAGAAGATATATATTATAATAATATATTATAATCTCTCGCTACGCTCGTGATTAATTCTATAAGGTACGTTATTTCGTCTCGCAGCACAAGTTGATTTTGGTCAATAACAAATAACTACTGTTATAGAACCTCTATAGAAATATTAAACTTTCACCGATTTCTGAGTAAAAATCAAATTCATTGATTTCTTGGGAGATAATTTGACATATTATGGTGCTCCCACACAACAGTTATATAACATTTTATAACTTAGTATAACACGATGACATTCTTTAAACTGTATACAACATGTATGTCAAAAAAGTTAATGAATGTTGCATAACATTTGTTATATCTGATGCGTTACTGAATTTGCGTGTTTTTAGCATCATTATATCAGCCGCACGACACCCACTGCTGAGTATAGGCCTCCCCTAAGGATCTCCACGACGATCGGTCTTGCGCTGCCCGCATCCAATGGCTTCCCGCAACCTTCACCAGATCGTCGGTCCATCTTGTCGGGGCGGATACCCACGGAGCGTCGTCCGGTGCGCGGTCGCCATTCCAGAACCTTTCCGCCCCAACGGCCATCAGTTCTTCTCGCTATGTGTCCCGCCCATTGCCACTTCAGCTGAGCAACCCTTCGAGCGATGTTGGTTACTTACTGTAACGTGGCCGTGCCGACCTCCTTCCCCAGAGCAAAGCCTTTTTGCAATTACAAATATATCAAATTCTTAGTTTTTTGTTCCGAAAGAGAGACTTCAAAAATTCACTGTTCGCTGTCTGTAGACTTGATTTTTCAATTTGTAAATAATATAAAATCTCAACAATTAATCTGTTTCCGAATATATACTTGACCTGGATCATTGATTGGATTATGGATTATTAAAAGGAATATTTATTGAAATATATACTATACTAGATTACGGCTTTTCATTGCCCGTAACAGTTCTCCTGTGGATCTCCTCGTTTCTGAATTCGATCACGCAGGGAAACGCCGCGTGTTTTTAGCATACCGTTTATTAATTTTTAGTACTTAAATAACGCATTTTACACATTAATGAACTGCCACAGACACGGTTTTTTTTTTTTTTTTTTTTTTTTTTAATTATAATGGGTTTGCTCTTGACCCTAGTCTAGCCCGAAAGTATAGACGGGGTCTACGATGGAGCGAGCTTGCCCAGAAGGTGCCTATTCACTCTGGCCTTGAAAAGAGTCAGGTTGTATGTGCTCGGAAACACAGACGCCGGCAGGGAATTCCATTCCTTGGCTGTGCGCATTATAAACGATGATGAGTAGCGTTTAGTACGCACAGGAGGTATATCAACCAAGAACGGATGGTAGCCTGCAGTGCGTCTGGATGTCCGATGGAAGAAAGGAGAAGGTGGAATGAGCTCATGCAGCTCTTGAGCACACTCGCCGAAGTACAATCTATAGAAGACCGATAGGCAAGCAACGTTACGGCGGTGAGCCAAGCTGTGAAGCTTAGCTGATACCAGTTTTCCGTCGCCTATTAATCTCTTGGCTCTGCGTTCCACCGAGTCTAGTGCAGCAAGTTGATATTTCGCCGAGCCGTCCCAAAGGTGGCTGCAGTACTCCATGCAAGATCGGACTTGAGCTTTATAAAGGGTTAAAAGCTGCCCAGGCGTAAAGTACCGCTTGACTTTATTTAGGACGCTCAGCTTCTTAGCTGCAGTTTGAGCCTTAGACTCGATAGAGGTGCCGAAGTTAAGGTTAGAAGATAACTCCATGCCAAGAAGCTGGAGAGTGTCGGTTGCTTGGATAGATGTACCTCGGAAAGTAGGAGTTAAGTTGAATGGACTCCTTTTTGCGGTAAACAGACACGCCTGCGTTTTAGAAGCGTTGAAGCTAACAAGATTTTCATCACCCCATTGGGAGACGAGACTTAGCGTCAGGTTCAATCGCTCAACCATGGCCTCTCTCATTATTTTCACCTCATCACCACCGGCTCCCGCGCTGGACAGATACCTCTCCATGACAGTACTGTCGTCTGCATAGCCAACAATGCCCGGTGTTAGCAGGTCATTGATGTGCAGCAGGAAAAGCGTCGCAGAGAGCACCGACCCCTGAGGAACTCCGGCATCAATCGCCATGAGGTCAGAGGAGCAGCCATCAATGACTACTCTGATCGACCGTTCACTCAGGAAGTCGGCTACCCAGCTACAAAAGCCAGCGGGGATTCCGTACGCTGGAAGCTTGCTCAGCAAACTTGCGTGCCAAACCCTGTCAAAAGCCTTTGAGATGTCAAGCGAAACAGCAAGTGCTTCGCCGTGTTTCTCAATGGCCTCGCCCCAGCAGTGCGTCACGTACACAAGGAGATCCCCAGTTGATCGTCCCCGGCGAAAGCCATATTGATGATCACTAAGGAGATCGTTATCCTCTAGGTAGGTGAGCAGCTTGCCGTTCAGTACTCTTTCCATAGCCTTACAGAGTATGGAAGTGATGGCGATTGGTCGGTAATTGCTAGGGTCGGCACGACTACCCTTTTTAGGTACTGGTTGCACATTGGCAAGTTTCCAAGATTTCGGTACGGTTTCGGTCTGAAGGGAAAGGCGGTACAGACGTGTCAGTACAAGAGACAACTCAGGCGCACAATACCTCAGCACTCTTGCTGGTATGCCATCAGGACCACTGGCCTTATTCACGTCTAGATTAAGTAGGACTCTACGGACCTCTTTATTGTGTATTGTAATCTCCTGCATCGAAGAATTACAACGAGGTAAAGTTGGTGGTTGCGTAGAGCCAGTATCCAGATGGGAATTGCTCGCAAACAGAGTGGCAAATAAATTCGCCTTCTCAACTGCGGAGTGAGCCAGCGTCCCATCGGGCTTTTGCATGGGAGGCAATGTGGGACGGCAGAAGTTAGATTCGACCGACTTCGATAGGGACCAGAACTGCTTACTACCCGGTGGATAGGATGCGAGTTTCGCCCCAATGCGGCTGACATGGTCGAATCTAGCTTTACGCAACACCCTTTTGCAAGATTTTGCGGCCAAATTAAATGCTCTCTTTTTGGCGCGGACCCTACGCGCTCGAATTTTGCGTTCGCGAGCTTGCACCCAGGCTTGGTATGCAGACTGCTTACGGGCTTCAGCACGAGCACAGTCCGCATTGTACCACGGTCGGGCTTTGTGACCGAGCGGTACGTCGGAGAATGGGATGAAATATTCCATTCCCTGCCGGATCACATCAGCAACTGCATCAGCAGAGCAGGAGGGGTCTCCTGAAGAGAAGCATACTTGCCGCCACGGGTAAGATGCAAAGAAGGCACGCATCTCGTCCCAATCTGCCGACTCGTAATGCCAAACTCGTCTCGTGCCCCTAGGACTGTCATCTGGAGGCGAGTGGCTTGATACGGATTTCACCACACAGTGGTCGGACGTACCCAGCGGAGCTGAGACCGATACCGAATGTCTATGTGGATCAGTTGTCAGCAGCAGGTCAAGGCAGTTGGGTGTATGGTCAGCGATGTCCGGTATCCGCGTTGCTTGATCCACCAGCTGGGTGAGATCTAGCGCTAAGGCGAACCTTCGTGCCTCTCTCCCAGCATGGTCAGTTTTTTGGTATGGGAACAGCCACTCCTTGTGGTGGGCATTAAAGTCCCCCAGAAAAACAAGCTCCGCCGTTGGATATCGCTGAAGTGCAGTTTCTGTCGTCTCAATGAGGTGCTCAATGAGCTCAGTTGTCTTCTGGTCACCGCTGTGCGACCGATAGACACCGACGTAGATAGATTTTTCTACCCCAGTATCTACCAGGAGCCACAGCACTGAAAACCCTGACTTCTCAAAGCAACGGAGACGCCTACAGCAAATGTCATCGCGAACGTACACACAGACCCCTGAATGCTTTTTGAACTTATGTTCGAGAGTGTAGCCAGGGTAGTTGAGGTACGCCGCATCCGATGGAGTTGCTATCTGCGTCTCCGTTAAGAAGAATAGGTGCGGCTTCTCGGTCTCGAGGTGGTGATGGACCGGATCGAGATTTGAGTGCATACCTCGGATATTAGTGAGGTGCACTTTTAGTGGGAGGAAGTGGCGCCGTTGTTTCGGTTTCGGTATAATTCTATATAACTTCTATTGTTCGGTACACGATATAACTTCTATTGTTCGGAAGACGCAGAAAAAGTTACGCAGTAGGAAAACATTTAACTTACGACAATTTTTGAACTCGCGACCTCTTATCGCGCAAATCAATTACAAAACCCTTTCTCAGCATAAAATAAAAACACGTTCATACAATATCTTTATCGGTAGATCAACAGCTGTCCAATTTCTTTCATCAAACCTTTACGACTAATATGGAAATAATACAATTCCAATTAATATAAACCGTTGAATATTCACTATAGGACAACAAATAAAAGGACGTTTCGATGATGCCTATCATTTTATTCGCGTCTTGCGATACGATGATGCGATGCAAAGCGCGAGCTTATATGCACCGGGGCGATCGCGACTGTGCGTTTGCACGTAATTATATGGAAGAAAAAAAATCCCTCGGCAATAAACATTAAAAAAGGGAGATGAAGCGACATTACGGATGAATTAAAATGCAGAATCACGTACATTAAGCTTCAGATCTTTTTTTTTTTCAATATACTTTTAAATGCGGACACGGCCCCGAGTAGGTCCAATTGGTTTTTTAATTCGTTTCTCTGTTTGTCGACGGCGAAATGGCTAATTCGATTTTGTTACGTCGTCATTTAAAAATTAAAACGGACCGGCACACAACCAACTGGGGAAAAGCCCTGTCCGATTTTTAACGACAGATGTTTAGAATCGTTTTTAAAATATTTATAGGTTGAAATGATCGTATTGAAATGTTTTTTTTTAATGATTTTATTGAAAAATAGGAGCCTACTGGAGGAACATTTTTTTCTCAGATAACCAGTTATCTGGACATGGTTATCTCCAAGGAACAAGGGAAAAAATATCAAGATAGTTTGGTTAAAGTAAGTATTAGTTATGGTATCTATTTATTTCCCTACATTCCTATTATACTGTATGTTACTATGTATACATTTCTTATTATACTGTATGTATTTTATTATATACTATTAAATGTACCGCATTTGTCACTATCTGTTCCCTAAAGGCTGACTGGGAGAGAATGCTTTTAGCATTAAGTCCGTCTTTTGTACATCATTTTATTGTAGTACAAAAAAGATATTAAATAAATAAATAAAAGTTCCCATCGGTCACATCAACAACTAAAAAAATAATGAGTGCGTTTAACATTTAAATAATGTCGAATAAGTACCTACCTAAACTCATATGAAACCTTAAAATAAAATGGCGTTACATAAACAATGTCTTTTTACCATAAAGTTAATATTTCGAAGGTAATATCAACTGTATGCTTTTTACATACAAAATAACGACAAACACCGCTCGGCGTTACCTTGCAGAAGTCCAATAAAATGGATGCAAAAATATGGAATATGGTATGGAAGTTATTGCTATTTTTTAATCCAAAACGGGATAGTGCTTGGTCTTCACCTCACCTGATGTTAAAAGACAATAAGGCCAAAAATGGAAGAGTACTATACCCGTAATTCCCACCACTAAGGAACTGGCTATCTTACTTCTAACTGCCGGAACACAACTATTTTTAAATAGTGTTATAGCGTCAGACTTACGTAACTGGTAGTAGCTAGCTAGGCGGATTTGAAATAAGCTCTACCACCAAACGAAACCGAATACAAATGTAGCCCCCTCCTGGGAATTGAACCTGGGACGCCTGCGTTTCACACGTTTGGTCGAACCACTAGCCCACAGAGGCAGTTAGAAAAATATGGTTCTTGAATCCTGTATTATAAAAATCTTGGATACAAATGTTTTTTGTTGTAAGTTTTGTTGTCAGTAAGAAGTTTTGTGAAGCTCGACAAATGTCGGAAGCTTCTCGCGGTTGGGTTTATTTATTCATTTCACTTGTTATTGCAGTTTACAAAACTAACATTCTGATTATAATGTACTATGTAAAAATTTTTGGAAAGTACTTAAATGTTCTTGTTTGACATGTTTTGTTTAAGTGAGGCTTTTAGTGTTTATGAAGCAAAAGTAAAAAAAATGAAAATGAAGTGTCATTCCATTTACAAAACTTATAGCTAGATATACCTATTTAGATCGATTGGATGTTCCAATGCATATTTCCAAAGTAAATACACTTATAAAGAATCGCACAACCTCCACAGTCATTTAAAAACAACGTTTCAAATCAAAAAAAGCAATCGCGAGCAAAGCGTCCCACTGAAAAAAATCCAAGGGCTGATTGTAACAAACTGTCCAAACACAACACATTCAATTTCCATTCTTAACCTAATGAAATAAAGCTTGATGTTTAATGGGAACCAAATGGAAAGCTATCAGCTCCTACTATCCCATTTCATAACGTACAAAAGAGACAATAAGTACCACCTAGGCACCCAACAAAACCTATTAACAGTATAAGTAATGCACAACTTAGATTGAGTGGATATCGGATATATGGAGCGCCTAAGCAGACTGGCGGATCCATTTAAATGAATTGTTAGAGGCATTAAGAATTTGTTAGGTTGTTTGAAAGATTGTGGTCAATAAAAAATCTTGTTTATACTAAGTACGTAGTAGTACGTACTAAGTATCTACTTACGAGTAGGTAGTTTTTGTTAAGTGCATTTTCTACGTTTACCGTTTGAAGGTTCTTGTTGCATTTTTTCATTAATGGTGCTTGGGTAATGCTATTTCATAACAAAAATAATAAAGAATGTTAAACAGAAACACTCCAAAAACTAAGTGCTTACGAAAAACATCAAAGCAATCGTGAGCTTAGATTTGTTCCTAAATTAAATTAAAAAAAATAAAAATAAACGCAGCGGTCTAACCGCTGGACTGTAAGCACGCTGTGCCCATCCTCTGAAAATGGAGCGACCGATAAAAAAGGTAACGAATTATAAAAAAGCGGAGGCACACAATCGCGAGCGCGGACGTGTGGGCGGTGGGCGAAATGAAATGAAATAATGAAAAAAATGGGCAAAAAGCAGTACAAACATGCATTGTCCTACCCGCCCCCCTTAATGAGAGGGGGCGCGCGCCCGCGCGACGTGTCCGAAGTGGCTGATTATCACCTGATTCCATCTGTGCTCACGCAAATTGCTATCGTTCGCCGTTTGCCGCGCTCACGACGCGATGACGAGACGCGCCGACAATACAACGCCGATTAGGATTATAATATCAAGTGGACACTGAGCTTTACCATAAAGATTTGTTTCTGTTCGAATTATAAAACCGTGGATCGAAACTAACATCGAATCGCTATTCAAAAACAAATGAATTCAGAAATTCTTCGTTTTGCAATTTTTATTTCCGTTTTCAAAAATAAGTCGAACGAATCAATAGAGAATCGTTCTGCGTACATTCCAAAGTTCAATGGACTCCATTTTTCGGCCGATACTTCTAGACGATTTCCTCTGAATGGTATTGCTGAAAGATCTTAGAGACAATCCCGTCTTAACATTTACCGACAAGCCTGAATCGCCTCAATTTCCGAACACATTAACCATCAAAAACAGCGTCCGAAATTAATTTGTTTATGCGAAACAAAGGTGGGTGCCGGCTGCATGCACCCGTACCTCGCCTACCTCCCGAAAAAAAGAAAAAAATACGAAAAAAGGGGGGAGAGGGGCGCCCACCCTTCCCGCGGCGCGATCGGCATCAGACTTCTTTTTTTAATCGCGTCGCACTCGCTATGCTCGTTTTTGGTAAGCACACACTGCGCGTTGCCTATTTTCCAATTTAGATTGCTTTGTATTACCGGTTGAGCGATGCGCAATAGTTTTTGAGGCCCGTGACACGTGAGAGCCGGAAATTAAATTCTGTGTAAAATAAAAGTCTGCAGCGGCCTTTAGGCGCGAAGCAAACTGACTGGAGCCTCTAGAATTTCTAATCTGCAACAGTTTGATTAGAAAATTGCTCACATCTCACTGAAAGAAAGAAAATAAACAGACATCTAACACTCCACTTTGTTAATTCACATACGTAGTCCTTCATTAAAATCCCACAAATCTAACTCTAACTTAAAATTGTTAATAGACCGTATTACAAGCGAAAAAGGTTGCAAATCGAAAGTTTCAAATGTATTCCAAGGCAAGGTGGGAAGGGTGTGAAATTCCTTAATCAAAGAACGCGGGAAAAATTAAAAGGCGCAAAATGTTGGGCATTGTTGCGGGCGCCGCTGCATGCTTGCGATTTGAAGATAACACTTGTTTTTAAACTAAGCTTATTTGTCCTTTATGCTGTTTGTTTTTATTTGGTTTTTTATGAAACGTTTTAGTAGTGGTAACATAATAATTAATAATATTATCCATTATCTATTTTCTTTGGAAAATCGTCCCTTGACGTTTGACGAAAACCTTTTCTTCGATTTAAGGCTAAAATAACTAATTATATTCAATTAACTCTTAAAATTTCAAATACTTTGCAAAAAATACTTTTCTGTTATTTAAATAATAAAACCGGTCAAGAGTGAGTCGGACTCGCGCACCGAGGGTTCCGTACCATCATAATTGCACCATTAAACTACACTGCAGAGTAGAATAATAAAATTAGTATTGCAGTTTTAGGTCAGCGCCATCTCTTGACCGATAGTGGAACTAATGTTAACTTTTTTAGAAATTTGATAATTTCCAAATAAGTGTTCTATATTGAGACATCGTTTTATTTTTCCTGTAATCTTTATATAAACTGATATCACATAGAATTATTTCAGATTTTTCTCTTTGCAAACTTCGGATATAAGGGGGGAACGGTATTTTTTTTACATTTTTCATTATAAATCGAAAACTATGCGGCCTAAAACAAAAAGAAAAAATGATTAAAAACGTGCAAACGGCGTTCTTTCATATGATACTCCACATGTCCTAGTAGCTCCACTTCAAATTTTTAAGACCCCATTTCAGTCCCTGTGGTAAAAAAAAAGATATTTATTTCTTTATTTATTTCTTATTTGCAAAATAGTTGGGCAAATGTCATCTCAAACTATTCTAAATTTCAACTTGATACCATTAGTAGTTCTCGAGATATCTAGCTGTGACAGACCGACAGACAGACTGAGTCACACCATAAGGGTTCTTTTTTTTATCATTTTGGTACGGAACCCTAAAAATGGGTATAGCACTTTTAACTTGCCCTTACCAGACAAAAAAATAACTTATAATGCATTATCTTATTACTAGACAGACCAAATTAGGTCTGTCTACGAAGTCAAAAGTAACTAAACACAATAAATTAAAACATCGTGTCAATAACTGAGATCTTATAGACCGTGGACGCTATGACGTAGATTTGGGTAAAAACAAAAAAAAAGTTGGCTTTTTTGGTTTGTTATCAAATTATTGAATTATTTTGGTGTTAGGAATAATATGCTGTATTGTTTTGCTCTTGGATGTAATTCGATGTCTCAAGAAGAGAAACTTGTTTGCTGTAGATGCTTGTTTTTACCCAAAATGTCAAACTCTGCCATTATGTGACGTCACATTTCTACGGCCAATTGCAATGTGTGGTACTCTTGCAGTGTTCAATTCGGTTACGCATAATTTCTGACACCGATTGTACTACCACCTCCAAATTACCATAAAACTTCGCGATATCTTCATTACCCTATTCTCATAACAATTCCCAACCATTGTGCTAAATAACACATTTACAGCAAAATCTCGCGAAAACATCAAACGTTACAGACCAAAGTAATAACATAATTCATCTTTATAGCAGGCGGTACTCAAACGGTCATTTGTAACTTTATGCTACTTTATTTTAAGTGATATTATCTGTAGTTTCGAAATGATTTCTTTGTGTGCTCTCTAATTATCGGTAAGTGTGTATTTTAATTGTATAGGGTGAACAGAACGCTCGCGGCGGTTCAACTCTTACGCATAGGAATTATTGCGGTGTCCCCCAGTTATTAGCTTCGCATCTGTAGTAATTATGAAAATGTTATAAATAGTCCGAGATCTCGTATCGGATGGTCCAGTTACTCAGATGTTTCGTTTTATTGTACCTACTTATGTATTATGTTGAATGTTAAGTAAACTTAAAAACAGATAGTTTAGCTAAAAAAGTCCTGTTTAAAACTTAACAGGTAGTTGCCTGAATGTATTTAGTGTTTTAGAAGTACAGATGTTTGATCGATTACTTTTTATTTCACGTAAAACACAACACGACAAAATGTAAAATATTTACATTTATTTCAAATACTTTTTTGTACAGCTCTAAAATATAAAAAACCGCCTTAAATACAATAAGTAAGTACTACCAGAGTTTAACAATAAGCTGTGGTACTACTAAGTACAATGCGAATAAATTGACAATAGACAGACAGTGATCCGCGGTAACCTACAGTAAATTATAAAAATTAAAATATATCATTTTGTATCGCAAGCGCTCTGAAGTTGGTCAGTAAACTATTCAGTCCGAATTAAATTAAAATTAAAATTCATTGTACGAAAGATAAATTCTTAAAATAAAGTCTTTCGTACAAAATATAAATTCAAATAAAGAATTTGCTCCAAAAAGGATCAAGTGAACTCATTGGAATAGGGATGTTGACTTATGAATAAAATAACGAAATACTAATAAAAATCGTAAACATATCAAACTTTTGGAGTAGCTTGTATACCTCTTGGTTTTATATATTGCGTATTATTTGTTTTATGACCCTTTAAAGTTGGGTGGACAAGTCCATTTAAAAACCATAAAATTTGTTAATATAAATAATACATTTAATTAGTCCGTAAAATTTATAGCAAATTTGTCAAAGAAACCATTTTGATAAACACAATATTTAATATAGCTGCCGAACAAATTTCCTACGCGTTGCATACAACGTAGGAAGGCGTGACGTCATAACTTGGTGGCCGTTAGTATGGAGCGTTTTCGGGTGAGTCCAATTTTGTGCATTTCAAACTGTGATATCTCGGGCAGTTTTTATGCTAGCGTAATAATTCTTTTACAAATGTTTCTTTTTTAGGGGTAATTTATGTAGCATAAAATAAAAAAATAGTCAACATGCCTATTGAATAAGTAGTAAACTCTTTGTTTTGGAATTTAAAATTGTTATCACAAGCGTTCCAATTTTAAACGTCGCCAATATCTCCTTTTGATTATCCTGAGCCAGTTAATAATTGTCTTGGCAATATTTATGGCCTTATGCTTACTAATTATCAGGGAATTTTGATACTTGAGTTATTGGCTCCCCGGCGCTGGGACTGTTAATTATGGTTAATTTTAATACTCATGTTATCTTGAGAAGTCTGCCTTGTCTTTGGATAAAGATAGTGGACTTTAATTAAATTACGGGCAAGATATTCATTATCTTACCGTTCACATTTAACTTGGAAAATAGTTTGGTTTGTATACTTATTCGTAATTTGAATTCTAAATATTCTAATCCTTACTTCCTTACTTTAATATTATAAATGCGAAAGTCCGTTTGTTGATTTGTTTGTTTGTTACGCCTTCACGTCTTAACAAATAAACCGATCATCATGAAATTTTGCAAACACGTTCTCAGGGGTACAGAGAAGGACATAAGGTACCTTTCATCAAGAAAAAAAATATCACTGTTCCCGAGGGATAGTAAAGAAATTTTCCACGCAGACGAAGTCGCCGGCGATCGCTAGTGTTGTTATAATTGTACCTAAATTATAATAATAATTAATATTGTTTTATACAATCGTCAAAGAAAAATCATGAAGTTCTTGACATTATGTTTCATTAGACTTTCCTATTACATATAACCAATTTATTGTATTTTGAAAGAAACTTAAATAAGAAGAAAATAATATTAAATAAATAGCACACGACCATACTCAAAACTGTAGATATTGTTGAAAACTGTAGATATCATGCATATGCGGACGATCTGCAACTATACTTATCTTTTGAACCTAAGGATACTCTGGCAGCCGTAAGTAAAATTAATGACGATCTGGAAAGAATTGACAATTGGGCTGATAAGAACTGCTTGGTTTTGAATCCACTGAAGTCAAAATTTATTGTCTTAGGGTCAAAATTTCAAATCAATAGCATTAACACTGTACATTTTGAGGTTAAAGCCGGCCAGTCAGTTATTAGTCAAGTAACACTGGCCCGTAACTTGGGAGTATTAATGGACGGAAGACTCAAGTTTCATGAACATGTCTTGGAGACAGTCAAAAACTGCTTCTACAGGCTTAAAGTACTGTACAGAGTGCGGGATTTTCTTAATACTGACCTGAGAATTAAACTTTGTGAGTCTCTGGTACTCTCAAAGCTAAATTATGCGGATACCGTGATTGGTGGGTGTCTCCGTGAGTACACTAAGAAGCTGATTCAACGTGTCCAGAATGGGTGTGCTCGCTTCTGCTACTCTATTCCAAGGAGAGCGCATATCACTCCCTATCTTAACAAGGGAAACCTCATGAACATGGAGTCGAGGCGTTCGTATCACTTTGCGTGTATGCTATTTGGCATTATCCATACGAGATCACCCGATTATTTATACGCCAAACTTAGATTTTCTGGTCGCCGGGTTAGAAGTGCCCCTCGTCTCGCTTTCCCACTACACCGAACGGTCGCATTTCGTGGTAGTTTCTGTTATGCTGCTACGAAATGCTGGAACAACATTCCTCCACCACTGCGGGTATGTTCTACTGTTGGCTCATTTAAAAATCAATTAAAAAAATATGTCCTTGATTTGCAAAAAATGTTGTGAGTGCAACTTTTTATTGCTGTATTTCGGTATAATTCTAATACTAAATAATATTTATTTATTGAGCTAAGCTCAATATTGATTTACTAATTATTTATTAACGTCAATTTTTTTTTTTTTTACAATACCAACCATTTTATCGTCCTTTGGCTGACCAGAAGAATGGGCGTAAAAGGCTTGTTAGTTTATCAGAAGGAACGATATTCACAAAATGTAAAATATATAAATCGTTTGTTGAGTTATCACGTTGCTGGTTATTTTATGTAAAACAGTTTTATTACAGTTATCTTTTTTATTGCCAATATATTATTATTGTATTTATTTTATGTATCACTGGTGCGCATAGTAGTGCGTTTCTCCCTTGGTGTCCTTGGAAGACCAGCGTCGAGGAGCCATATTATAATGGCTTCCCGACAGATGCTGAATGGATACCATTTTAGGGCCACTTTATTATTTAATTTAAGTTATACTGTTACCACGCTCTCTCTATAATATTAATCATAATTAGTTAAGTATAACATAGTTGCAATAGATTGTTGAATGTAAGTGGTCACTAAATAAATACTATTTCTTTCTTTCTTTCTTTCAAAACATAAATCATCTAATCTGCAAAAAATAAACTTATACCACATTATCTTCTTAATCGAAGTAACACGCTAGCAACATCGATATCAGAAAAAAACGGCAGCACGGATAGTTCTCCGCGAACCCGATCCGTGTAATGATCTAATTACGTTGATTAATGAGCCACATTTATATCCGGTAACGTACATTTTCTATCCCCCAGTCGCTCAAGGACATTTGACACTGCACGTTCTAGCTGGTGGCTGCCTACTTAGAAACTGGTCGCTACTTAACTAAACTCTTTACTTGACGATAAAAAAAAATGAAAACCTAAATAGATTGTTTGGATCAATCTTTTGTTGGTGACACTGGCCATTTTTGACAGAGATCATATATTTTTTTTTTGGCTCGATCTTCTATTGTTTAATTAAAACATGTCTAAGAACCTTCTCTGAAATTAAAACCTTTTGAATGCAAAAAACCGCATCGAAATCAGCCCAGTAGTTTCCGAGGAAAATGGTAACGAACAAACACACAAACAAACAAACAACCTCTAATGCAAATGCATATAGCGTCTCCGTTCCGTCCCGTCTGTCGTGGGTAAAAATGATGAAAAAATTATTTAAATGTATGTAACTTCAAACGACATTTAATTCACTTTTGATATGTTAATGAATGTTTGTATTATAACTTCTTAGAAATCCAGTACCTAAAAATTAATACATTTTGAGTTTGAACTAAATTGAATACTTGTTCTCCAGAGGTAGCCATATGCGACAGCAATAATAATAGTAACTTATACTAAAACAGAATTGTACAAAATTGAACAAATAATTATTGCAACTTCACAGGGAAATTCAAACTTAATCGTTAAGGAATTCAGTTCTAATTGCTTTATCCGCAGTTACATAAGAAAATGAGATTAATGCATTTCAATATTGGCTATCACGGTGCTTGTTTAAGGCAATTTTTCCGCGTTCCTAAGCGAGTAGACTTGAGCCAGTACTTAATTGACCACTATGATTTATTATCGGTTAATTTTATGATAATGAGCCAATGAATAATCTGTGCGCGGGCGCTTATTCTGTGTACACGTTTGGTTTGTCCACAAGTAATTTATCGTTCGATGTAATGTCTTGCATTAAGATTTATCTGGACTTTCTACGCAAATGCATTGATTTCACTGTGACGAAATTATTAAGATAATAATAACTGCATACTGGTTTAGTTGTCGGGTAACATGAATGTGCTACTTACTATTTAATTTTGTTATTTCGAAACTATGACTTAAATTATATTTATCGGTGTATCAGATTTTAGAGTTATTATTAATATTTAAACAGGCGACACAAACTAATTCGATATTTTAGTCAACGATTTCAAAATCGTTACCATAATGTTTTATGTTAAAACAAGTTCTCGATGAAATGAAATCAAATAATAAATTGGAACATATGAAGCTTGTAATATCAATTATGTCGTTTAACTACAAACGTAATGTAATAAAACTATTAATTATTAAAGTCCAAATCTACCATATCTTCCTTAATTTTCTTCTAGATCCTTATTTATAAGATACTGAATCGTATTCTTCTAAAAAATATTCTAAAACTCAATTTACTATTACCTATACAATGAATCTATTAAACCATCCTTCGACTATGAAATTCGCGCACGACACGACAACTATCGCAGCGGCAGCGTAGCGTAATACACCCCGGGCAGTATCGAACGGGAGCGATGTAATAAGTCCGCCATAATTTATGTTGCACGCAATTAAAGTAAGATTGTTGCCCGCCGCAGCTACTGGGCCTTACTATAAGATTTTACATATACATTAAAATTATACAATCTTGTTTTAATCCACTACACCTTGATATTGCGAACGAATATTCATTTTGTTGGCCTCAATAGAAGTTGACCACTACAAAAATAAAATCACGACTTTTCCCATTTTCAATAATTTGCAACCTTATGTGGTATTTACACGAGTCGACTTGGCAGGCAGAAATCGAATTGCCACCTCATTGAAATAAGTTTGCGATTAGATTTTATAAGCGATTTTTGATAAAAAGCGCTAATTGATTAAAATCGCTCCATGTATACCCTATTACAATCATTAGCGAGTTACTTACTAAATGTTTGTGTTATTGTATACTGTACGTAGGTACATTATACACAATCCTGTTTTTCCTACTAAAAAGAGCTTTGAGTTTTTTAAGATGCTGAAGCCACACAAACGAATGTCCCAATCACTTTTTATGAATAAAATAAAAAGTAAATGCGAACAAGTTCACATTTTTGTTAGAGTAAAGATCATTTTACGGTCTCGATCGGGAAAAACTCGTCATATACTCAGGCTGATAATATTATTAAAAGAAACTCATGGTAAGGCCCCGGCCACAGACAACTTCCTTCTGTACCGGGTTGTTTTACAGATCAGCGAGTGGGTAAGAAATCACGGCATTACATCGCGGCGACAGGTTAGAGCTCGAGTATCAATGAAATGACACTAGCTGGTGGCCAAACTTTGCCAAAAGGGTTTATTTAATTCATTTCCACTTTTCTACTTTCTTAGAAATGGGGAAAATAGAAATAACTCGGTATAAAATACGTTAGAATTTGTGGTTCACTTTTGTATGGGCCTTACTTAGCTGCCTTTGAACCCAACTGTTTTTAAATGTAAATTAAACGGCCTAAGCTGTATTTGTTTCTAAAATAAAAGAAGTAAATAGTTAAAACGAAAATTCCATAAATGGAGTGATTCTCAGTTTTTTTTTGAAATGGCACTTAGCTGTCTTTGATTCTATATTTATTACATGACGATTATAAGAGGCCTTTACCATGGGAGGAAGTTGTCATGATCTCTTGGCGGGTTTTGGGCAAACTATTTGCTCTGGAAAATACTGATGCTCGTTTTCAGACCCCAAATCAAAGTGCCAGACCAAAGTAACATTTGCAAATCTTCTTTTAAAACGTCAAATGCATACATGTTTCGAAGCGAATCGCTAACGAAATTTTGCTGATGTTCTTTAGCTAGGGGAGCTGTCCGCGGAAGTTTTAGACTTATTAGTTAATAGTTTCATGGCAGTTTACAATAAGGTGACCCAGTTTATTATTTATGTATTATTAATTTATTAACATTATTAAATTATTATTATTATTCATATCAGTAAGCCCCGTTTTTATAGCAGAAAATCGTCTTAAAGACATTTTTCAATTCCTCGGGAGCTGTATATTTTTTTCTGGATAGGAGCCATATCCTTTTCTGTACCTCTGACAATGTGTATGCAAAAATTCATGATGATCGGTTGAGTAGTGCCTGCGTGATCGAATCAGAAACGAGGAGATCCGCAGGAGAACTAAAGTAACCGACATCGCTCGAAGGATTGCTCAGCTGAAGTGGCAATGGGCAGGGCACATAGCGAGAAGAACTGATGGCCGTTGGGGCGGAAAGGTTCTGGAATGGCGACCGCGCACCGGACGACGCTCCGTGGGTAGGCCCCCGACAAGGTGGACCGACGATCTTGTGAAGGTCGCGGGAAGCCACTGGATGCGGGCAGCGCAGGACCGATCGTCGTGGAAACCCTTAGGGGAGGCCTATACCCAGCAGTGGGTGTCGTGCGGCTGATATGATGATGATGATGATGGTTGAGTAGTATGGACCTGGGGCCGTACCGGCTAACGAATCGAGTTTCGAAAAATTTGCCGAGTTTCAAATTAAAAAAGATAAATTGAAGTAAGGAATTTCGTATAGTACTATTTGTTGAAGTTATTTGGAAGATATGGATGTTTGTGTGACCTCATGAATTAGGGTTCGCCATTTTGGCCCAATTGGAGCTCGATTTATCTGTTTTAATTTGAAACCCGGCAGACTTTTCGAAGCTCGATTCGTTAGCCAGTACGGCCCCTGAAGGCTTAACAAACTTACTTTCGCATTTATAATATTAGTAAGAATTAGTCACCTTTTACGGAAAGGTGTTTTACTTTGCCGGACGCCACACGGCTTAAAAGCTCTTTTTTGTGGGTAATTGTTTGTTTATTAATTTGCACCGCTAATCCAACAGTGGCAATTTATCCAAAACCTTATCCAACTAACTAATTGCATAAATCTCATTAATAATTTATACCCAAAGCAGTTTTACTACGCACAATTATAAAACTATGAAAATATCCGCAACACAAACAAGGCTAATTTATATGCAATTATATGGTGTTTAGTAATAATATTTAATTAGTTCCTTTTACTTATATAAATTTATGTGGTGCTGTTGAAAAAGTGACTTTAACAGTTGCTTCTTAACGTTCATTTTGTAGTAATTTATCCGTTGCAGCTCCTGGGCTATGATTGTGGTACAAGTACCATTAATACTTTTCCTGTCACTAAATGAGATTAAATTTACTCCGGTGAATGTCATTCAGAAGCTTGAGAGTGTTTTCTGGAGTTTGTATCTATTTTAAATTATTTTTAAATTTTACTAGCGACCCGCCTTCGCTTCGTTTCGGTTCCTTCCTTTTTTTTGCCAAATGCGACCTTCCAACAACACCCAAAACAGTCGTCACCTCCCTTCTCTCCAGAAGTCTGTTTCCATCCCGTTCGAGTCCCGTACCGTCATCGGTGTAAGAAACGGGCTGAATTAAATCGCGAGGAAAAAACAAAGTAATTTACCACACAGCAACAAATACGACAAAAACAAAATATGAAATTTATGGGAAAAGGCGAGCAGGTTTTTTTTTACACGCCCAATGCAAGAATATTTTGCGAACAAGGGGGTGAGTGAGCATACAATCTAATTCAAAATTATAATTTTAAGTACTAAAATGCAAAAATTTTAATATTTTTTAACAAAATATTGTGAATTATGAATAATTTGATAATAATAAATATTTGTTTGATTTAATTAGGAACTTCCCCAAATTTATTTATTCTAAAAATGTATGTATATAAATTTTCAGGGGCATAAAACCTCTTTGTTGTTACTTAAAAAAATAACTGTATTACCCGGTTAAATTGGGAAATCTCTGTTTACTCGAATCAAACTTGCAGTAAGGTACTAATTTAACTTTGTAGGGATAATTCTATAACGCACTAGTGTATTATATTTTTACGCACGGTGTTTGTTATAGCTCGGTTTATGGCCCTAAAAGCGATGTATTAGGGCTCACTTTACGAGCAAGTGTGTTGAAAAATGCCTAAGCCAAGTAACGTATTTAAGTTGATAAGGATTAATACTGTATCCTTCTAAATAGCTTTCCAAATTACTGCATTGTATATGACCAGTTTTTAGAGTATAGTAAGTTATTTTTAAAAGATAGGAATATGCAATCACGGACTTTTTTGTAGATCTATAAATGAGGAACAATTCCATTATACAATATTTTGTTTTGTTATATATCAAAAAGTTTATGCAGCGTTTTTGATGCAAGCTCCCAGTCGACTTAATTTTTGCCGACATCTTCAACAATTATCATCATATTTCTACCAATTTGCATAAAACCTCAACTTATTATACACCTAAACATTTTCCCGGAATCTCTCTATCATTTGATGAATACCGCATGAAAAATCGTTCAGTAGTTTTTTATTTTATCGCGAACTGATAGACAGATGCGGTGAGGGTCTTTGTTTTATCAAAAGTGATTATTATTTATCAATCGAGCAACATTTACAACTACTGGGAAATGGCATTAGTAGGTATCACCAATGGTTGAGATAAATATATGTGTCCTTTCGATCTGTCGATGAAGGCTTTTGCTTTAATTTTGTAGAAAATTTGCGTAAGCATAGCATGATATGATTTGGATCTTTTTTATGCTTATACGTGTAAGACGCAACACAAACTATCCTTCAATTCTTCTGTTTATGTTATCGGCTTCGAATTCGCCTACTCTCAGCAGGGGTGTCAGACTGATTTTTAAAGGGCCATTTATAAGATTCAGGCTGTGTTAGCGGGCTAGACTCAAAATGTGGAGGTCCTAACCAAAATGTAACGTAATTAATTATAATTAATTGTGTAAATTAATTAATGTAATTAATTAATGTAAATTATAAATGATTTTTCAGGAAATGGCAAATCGTTAGTTTGTAAACTAAGTTCAGTAAGTAATAAAATATTACATTTTGGTGCAGAACTTGATTTTCGATGTTTTGATGCGATTTAGTGTATTTTATAGCTGAATTTTATAATTTGATTTGCATACTTGGATCATATTTTTTACTTGAAGTGGAAATGTATATAACCATTTTGGTTTGAACCTCCACAAATTAAAATTTGAAACACATTTAAACACATACTAAATCAAAATACAAAGGTGATAAAAAGGAGTTATCTTGAGCTTGAGGATCCAGATACTTAAGGTCTCTTATTGTATTATCTCACAATACTCGTATTATTTTACAACACGTAGTTGCATCGAATGCCGTCTAAAATCCTCACTGGATAGATTCTGGTCACGGGCCGTATCTTTGACACCCCTGATATACAGTACCCCCAGCACGAACAACGTGCGAAAAAGTATTCTTGCTTAGTTTGACATTTATTTAACTGACGTCGTATTCTCACAGCGATGACATACGACACCAGTGATATCTCCAGATCAGACCAGCTTGGAGCTTACTGGCTACCTTTGAGCCTACTGGTTAGATTCTAGACAATCTAAGTACGACATTTTCGTTAATTTCACGAAGCGACTCAGAAATGGGTTTATGTATTGTCACAGAATAGATATAAGTACAACCGTACAGAAAAGAAACTCTCCGCCCCGCCCCACAATCAATTACCTCACCCCACCCCGCCGAGTCCGTTACACAAGCAAGAAAGTAGCTTCTAGAGGGAAGCGAGTTTGATGAATAATTTGTGCGCAATTCGGTGTAAATGTGCGCCAAATAAAAAATTTGTGGGCCTTATAGTTTTGGAATAAAACGGGAAAAACGAATTCTGCTGGGGTAACGGTACTCCAGCAAGAAGTTTCTTAACTAATGATCGCAGAGAAATAAAAGATATACGGGCGGGTAGCTTGATACTAGCAAGAAATGTGCGCCAAATATATAATTTGTGGGCCTTATAGTTTTGGAGATATTTGATTTCCTGCTGGCGTAACGTTTTGCCGGATCCCAGGTCTCGGAAACTACTAAATGTGCGATCTTACAGTAAACATATATAAGTAGCCCCTGATTTGTGCTATTTGTGCGGTAGAAAACATTTCAAAATAATTCACAAATTTTGAAGTAATCGGGTATTTTCTGAAAACAGAAAAAAAAATCTAGCGCCTAAACTACCACATAAATAAAGAAACCAAAAACGGTGTTCTATTCTTCTTATTATTTCGCATTACCATAAAAATTTTGAAAACCGCACATTTACACGTTTTTGAATAATACCCACATGAAGGTGAGACTCACCATGTCATGACTTTGACAGTCAGCAGGATAAAAATATCAGAGATTATTTAGATCCTGGCCCAATGAATAATCTGTGCGGTTACTGAAGTACATGCTCTGAAAATTTCAGCTTCAAATTCTTCGTATTAAAGGAAATATCAATTAAAATCCAAAACAACTGTCAGTATTCCGATTAACCGACCAAATTCGATAGACCACAAAAAAGCGACGCGTTCATACATATTAATGACCTCCTTAACTTTGTTGTCGAACAGGTTTGTACACGTCACGTCTACGTACATTTAAGTGAAAAAGTGATTTGAATGATGCTTTTATTTAAATATAGAATGAAGTTATTTCTGTTTCATTTCATTTTTACTTGAATTGAAAGAATTTTAACATTATTTTGGCAAAAAATAAAGGATGTTTTGTAATTTTATTTCGTTTCTTTTTGTCATACCTAACTAGGTACTTAATTTATCTACAATGCGATTAATTAAATTGACAATAGACAGTGATCCCTTGCATGCAACTTCTACATGGATGTAGGTCTCTTCACAGAGGGCCTAGCACGAGTTGGTTTTTGTTCTCACTTCACTTCGCGAATAGTTAACTATCGTTTTCATTCTTTTACTCGTTCACTCACTCGCATGATTTCCTCTCTTTCACTCGATACTATTCGTAAAGTGAGGTGAAAAACAACTCGTACTAGGCCCTCTGACGTCCATTATACAAGTTGTATAATGGACGTCAGTGGTCTCTATGGAAAATAGAAAATGTTACAGATTCAAAAACGTCGTTTTATAGCACAAGCGCTATGAAGTTGGTCACTCACTTCTGTTGTAAAATTTATTGCATTTTAAGTAAGTACTAGGTATTACACTTCAATAAAATATTATTACAAATACCTACTTGTTACACCAAAACTAAATACCTACCTTAATAATAATACGCGAGTTAAGTGCCCGTTTAACTGATTTTAGTGCTTCTTTCCGGTTCGAATGAAGTTATAAACACATACCTACCTAAGACAGATAGGTAGTTGTTTTCAGTTATTGAAAATAAAAACAGCTATGCTATTGATGTTTAGACAACAATGATTCTGGTATATTTCACTAAGAAGTAAACAGATCTTCTAGTAACTTAAGAAATTTAGCTGGTTTCACAGTCACGTGTTCGAAGAGTGCCGTCCGCAAAATATATATATAATCTGGGTGTAATGTTGTTACATTTATTACGTTGATCTGTTGATCAACGCCACATTGTATTGGTATAAATACAGGCTCAAACTAACTATTTAAATGTTAAAACACTATTTACCCACATTTGCCAATAAGAAGTTATGAACGCGACTGTACAAACAATTTTTCTGCATAATACGACACATTAAAGAAGGTCATCAATATGTATGAACGCGTCGCTTTTTTGTGGTCTATCGAATTTGGTCGGTTAATCGGAATACTGACAGTTGTTTTGGATTTTAATTGATATTTCCTTTAATACGAAGAATTTGAAGCTGAAATTTTCAGAGCATGTACTTCAGTAACCGCACAGATTATTCATTGGGCTAGGATTTAAATAATCTCTGATATTTTTATCCTGCTGACTGTCAAAGTCATGACATTGTGAGTCTCACCTTCATGTGGGTATTATTCAAAAACGTGTAAATGTGCGGTTCTCAAAATTTTTATGGTAATGCGAAATAATAAGAAGAATAGAACACCGTTTTTGGTTTTTTTATTTATGTGGTAGTTTAGGCGCTAGATTTTTTTTTCTGTTTTCAGAAAATACCCGATTACTTCAAAATTTGTGAATTATTTTGAAATGTTTTCTACCGCACAAATAGCACAAATTAGGGGCTACTTATATATGTTTACTGTAAGATCGCACATTTAGTAGTTTCCGAGATCTGGGATCCGGCAAAACGTTACGCCAGCAGGAAATCAAATATCTCTAAAACTATAAGGCCCACAAATTATATATTTGGCGCACATTTCTTGCTAGTATCAAGCTACCCGCCCGTATATCTTTTATTTCTCTCCGATCATTAGTTTAGAATCTTCTTGCTGGAGTACCGTTACCCCAGCAGAATCCGTTTTTCCCGTTTTACTCCAAAACTATAAGGCCCACAATTTTTTTATTTGGCGCACATTTACACCGAATTGCGCACAAATTATTCATCAAACTCGCTTCCCTCTAGAAGCTACTTTCTTGCTGGCGTAACGGACTCCACCCCGCCAGCGCCCACCGCGCGAGTTCCGTGTGCCGATCCGTGTGCTCATTTTCAATAGCTCGCACACAGTTGCGCGTATGCAAAAACGTCACTGTGTAGTGTCTGTGTAATAGGTAGTTGAAACGCGACGCTTGTATGGAGTGCCCGGGTGTGGTATTGTGTGAAATTGTATTTAAGGTTACTGCCACAGCACGAAATAACCGATACCCGAAATAAAAATATAAGTATCCAGAACCGTAACTAAACTATCAGCAGATTCCCGAAATAATTTCATATCTGTTACTGATAGGAATTATATTTCATATTTCCGTATCCATTTTCAGATGTGAAATATAACTTAACATCCTTGTTTCGATAAAGTTTATTGTTTGAATCAATTTGACGCCCGTTTAAACTAAAAAAATATGCAAAAATAAATAATAGAAAATTTATAAATCAAATAGGTAAATGATGACGAGATTTTGCTTGTATTGACAGACGATTTTTTCATTGTTATGATATTGCGATGCAAAAATTTTGAATTACATCATACAAAGCAAAACATTCAAAATTTTTCCCACTGAATCCAACACTGAAAGATATCCATTGCACAATAGTTTTACTTAAGAAAGCAAACATATAAAGGTTTTATACAGAGTGAAATCGAGGTCAAACCTAATTTCGATGAGGTGGCGATTCGATTTTACAAGCGATTGTTGATAAAAAGCCTATTAGACTATAATCGCCTGACAAGTCACCCAAAAAATCGGCCCGTGTAAATGCCCCCACGGGATTTTCCGGGTG
Organism: Agriphila geniculea; assembly: GCA_943789525.1. Lineage (NCBI taxonomy): Eukaryota > Metazoa > Arthropoda > Insecta > Lepidoptera > Crambidae > Agriphila > Agriphila geniculea. The sequence goes on from OX038879.1 coordinate 19,999,407, forward strand.
ACACTTGTCAATATCGCGGTCGATTTTTAGTTTAAAAGATTGCCAGTGACTTCGAGTTCACCCCGTATAGTATAATAGGTTCTTGTACACTACATATCATAGGCTACGCTATAAAGTAGCTCTATATCGCATTACATTCAGGTTTGAGATCGCAATCAATATGCAAAATGTCGATGCTGGATCGCGTGCGCCCGCGCAGAAATTTCACTTTTTATTTAATTAACTTCACGATTTATGTTGCATTAAGTTTTAATTGGATCTTTGGGAATTATATGCCGTAATCTCTTATGGTTGTTATCGGTGCAAAATTGGAGTTAAACTTACACTTTAATTGCTTTTATCTCACTCTTTTTAATAGTTTCCGCAGTATTTAGTATTATTACAAAGAAAATTTACTAATTAGTACATTTTAATTTAATTAATGAACAAATTGTTTACTTGTTATCTCACTTGAAATTGCTGCATCAAAAGTGTTTTTGGATATTATCCCTGTGGTTGGCCGGCGTACCGTGCACGAAAAACTAATACCTATGTATACTGTGGTGCGCGTCTCAGTTTGACAAGTTTCCATCCCATTAGCAACGTGTGTGGGTTATACAACTAAATAAATAATAGTACTAACGTGTATTACTTTGAGACATAAACAAGGATCACTTTTTTAAAGTATAGGCAGGTGGGGTAAGTGAAACACCGGGGCAAGTGAAACACCCAACCATATCTAAGAAACTATCGTAGTTTAATCTCATAGCGATTTTTTTTATTTATTTATTTATTGTTCAAGACATACATAAATACAGATTATATTATACGTTACTCATTAGCAAAAACGACTAGGGTTTGTGTGCCCATGAGAGTTCGCAAGTTTTGAGCATACTGTACTTTATTTAGAACATAACATGAAAATGGAAAGGTAAACATGCTTAACTAACATTATAAATACACAGACTGTAATTGCACGAACATTAGTCCTTATTTAGATTTTATTGATTTATTTAAAATGTCGATAAAGCAGGAATGACGAATTACTTCCCTTAATAGAACACAGATATCGCTGCGATCATTAAACTAGCTAGTAAACCAAAAAGAAATTCATTAGATGTCGGATCCCCCGGATTATGTTTTTTTGATAAATCTTTAAAACTGGACCTTATTTTATGAGAATTTGATACATTTAGGATATTAACGGTTTAACATGATCCTTTTGTCCTGTTTTTAATTAAATGGTCACAATATTTAAAGCTATTTTGGCCACTGTTTCACTTCCCCCTTGTCAGGGGTAAGTGAAACACTTCTTAGCCTTTATATTCTTTTCGTGATTTTGTTACTTAATGCAAGTCTTTAGATATTTATATTCATACCCTTAAAGGCTGATTTAATTAGGAGTACATTGCCTACACAGCTACTTTAATTGCGAGTTTTACAGCTTTACTAAACCTTGTTAAATAAAAATAAAAATAAAAATAAAGTATGTTTCACTTACCCCACCTGACTATATACTTGTTAAAAATGTGACAAAAAAGCCAAAAGTATGTTGATCAATTAAAAGTCCCAACACATGACATCATTGCAGTCACCATTGATATTTATTACTAATAAAGATCGTTAGTAGTAATTATTTGAATAATATCAATTCAATTAACTTTATCTGTGACCTTAAGATTTTAATGCTTATATTAATTAAGTAATACTTATCCCACTCGTTTTATTCTTTATTCATCCTAAATTGTTTTCTTAGACACCCATGTAAGTAATCATATTTCTATTTTTTCTATATAAAAAAACAGCAAATATAGCTTCCACAAATAATCTGATACTTAATAAAGTCCTTAATAAAGGACGTCTGTAATTTGGTAATCTCCTAATATTTTTGAGAATAGTGTCAAAATATTTAAAAACTAGCGGCCGCCCGTGACTTCGTCTGCGTGGAAAGTTTTTTGCTATTCCTCGGGAACAATACCTTTTTTTCGGGATGAAAGGTACCCTATGTCCTTTTCTATACTCCTGACAACGTGTATGCAAAATTTCATGACGATCGGTTCAGTAGTTAAGATGTGAAAGCGTATCAAACAAACAAATAAACAAACGGACTTTCGCATTTATAATATAAAAAACTATTTTCTACCCAACCTTCCGATTTTGTTAATAAATTTTGTAACTTACTAAGAAAACACTATTATCAGGAAACCATAAAAAAGCGTTTTTTTCTTAATAATTAAAAAATATATATTTTGGCTTTATAATCTCCGATTATTATTTATTTACAAAAAAGCTAATTCACCAAACGAATCTTCACGTAAAACCAAATGAAATGTAAATAACAATCTTCATCTCAAAAGATAAACGATTAACAAGAAAAAGCAAACACTCTGCTGATCAAGGAGCCAAACAGTTAACTTGCATACTGAATGCAATTTTATTAATTAATTTCGAGTCGCATTTATCTTGCTCGCATGATGCAAGCGTTTAATAAGGCCTGCCGCCATAATGGTATTGCATTTGAGGAGGTTGGGGTGAGTAGACGCTGAGCCGGCAATTTATTGTTCGTGAAATCTTAAGTAGGTTGAGTTTGACCTATGCTGTAGCAATGTTAGTTGCATCGTTTGTGAATTTGATTAATAGAAATCAAAAACTGATTCGTTTTAAAGTACAATACTATAGATATTATCATATTATGAATTATCACCTACTTTCATCTTTTAGCTACATGATAGATTATAATAGTTTAGAACTAGATTACAAACACGCAGTTATAGTAAATATATAAGGAATTTCTGTAATTCAAACCGCATTTTTATGAAATCAAATAATGTTAAAAAACAGATTTAAAAATTATCACGAAAATGAAAAGTATCTCTTTTAAGGTGAAAACTACAACGTCATAGACTTTCTCCCCTTTTAAGCCCAGTCTCCCCTAATTTGTGTCATAATCTCACCATCAATCTGTTCGGACTTAGCAACGTTCACTCCTTATTAAAACAAGAATTTATGGAATTTAAACACTCGTAGCTACAGTACTCTTATAAATTTATGACAAAAGCATAAACGCTTTCCAAAGTTTGTACAAAGATTTAACCTAAAAGAATATTTAACCAAAAAAAAGTATCCAAGTTTTCGAAACAAAAACGCCTAACTCAGAAAACTTCAATCGGATAAAAAAATACTAATTTATTATTCTTATTAAATGAAATATCTACATTTAAATAAACGACTTTGTAACGGAGAAAAAGTTAAATAAAATAATTGTTGCGGACCGAAAAAAATTCAAAGGGTTGAAAGGTTAAAGTCAGCAAAAAGTTAGACAATGGTTGTAATCAGGCCAAAATATCTTTTATTACTTTTTTAATGAGAATCTTAATTATCTACGGCTCTTACTGCTGTGTTTAATAAACTGTCTCGGCAGTGAAAATACAGAGTTGAAATTCAAATGAAAATGACCTTTTTTAAATGAAAGTATACAAAAACGGCACTCTGTATTAGAATACTCGAAAATAATATGCAAAAACAATAGTAATGAAGCTTTTTGCTCTTAAAAGTTCTCGATAGTAGCGCGCAGTTCACACTCCTGCAAGTTGGTTTCCTTCGTCTCGATAAATATGGCGTTCAGTATTAACATACTTATTAATTGCAGCCTCCGGGCTTGGTTGGTAGCCGTTTTATAATATATCTCGAATGGTTTACGAGTCACCGCCCCGCCCAGTTCTCGTCCGCGCCCGTACGTTAATGCGTCGGTTACGTCGTCCGACAAATGAGTATACTGATTAAACTCGTGTAGCCTATGCTTTATTTGTTTACATTCTTATTTAAAGGCCAGTGCGTGTACGAATTACAAAAAAAAAGATTAATATAATTGACCTTTTTGCATTAAAATAATCTGTATTGTTGTTGTATGTATGCATTGTAATCATTGTTATTAAATTTTGGTCAATGTTACCCCATTTAACGTCTTTTGAAAAGTATTTTTTTAATCAATTATTTTTTCATATGTGGACTCGCGTTGAAATCTTTTGGTGTGTGTTGATAACACGACATAGCAGTCTGCATATTCATTCGTGAATGTATGATCTACATTTTTAAATTTGAGATTTTTTCATTTACAATGCTATTTTTATAAAATACTAAATAATATACTAGAAAAATGTCTAGTATGGTCTACATATTTATTAATGAATTAAATTAATTATGATATAATAATTGTAATTGCATAAACGTTTATAGATATTGTTTAATAATAACGATTTGTCTTTTCTTGTTGCAGGTAAAGTAATCTTCATGTTTATGTTGTACTTCATGTTGTAAGTCTGTAACAAAATTGGTAACGAATAATAAAAATTATTTTTTTATTATTAATAAAATATAGGTACTTAAAGTATATTTTTTATATATTTTGATACTAAATTTTCTCTTTATTAAAAGCGAAGACAAAATCATTAAACTAACCATCAAATAGCCAAGCATTAAAAATAAACGTCGGAATTCGCAGTTTTAATCGAACCCAACTTCCAATAAGTCACATACCAAAATGGTAGAGCACTTACCCGATTTAGAATACCAAATTATGGCAACACACAAACAAACTATTATGATCATAGCACCCACACAGGCGCGTCTTCAATCAAGGCAAGTCGCATTTCGAAAGCAAATTATCGCAGTACGGGGTGCGGGGGGATAATTAAAATCTGTTGATTAATATGTAAATGTAATAAGATTACTCTCTCCTGAATAATTTAACGGGGGCCCGGAGATGAGTTATATACGTTGGACGCTCATTATGGCATGTTAGGGTCGGTGTTGCCAGTATCAAATAATCGATTTCTACTTATATGGCATTGTAATTTGGTAATGTTGTAATTAATCGTAGTAATGGATATGAAAAACATTTTTGTAGTAGTAGTTTTTTTACGTTGATGAAATAATTAGAGGTATGAGAAATTATTAATTACAATTTCGATTAGCACTAAATCGCAAATAACTAATTTTAAATACATATTTTATTAACTATTAAATATCATTTAACATCACATAATTAATTAATACTAAACTCTCGAATGCATCTCGTTTATTGCATCAGAATTAAAAGTTGTTTCCCAATACATGATTTTTCATCTTATTTAGATGTAGGTAGACTCTGAGTGACTAATAACGTGATGTCATTACTTATTCATGGAAAAACTAAAATGATATAAATGAGGAAGGAAAACTTAAATCTACTTACAATAAAACCTGATAACATAGATAATAATACTCAAATAAAAAGTTGTTTTTGCAGTACAACTTTTACATCTGTCATGCCGTCCGGTGTACATATGAGTAACCTAAATATAGAAGGATTTAAAAACTTTAATCCATGCCAATTGGTCTTTTTATATTCGACTATTCAGCATTCTTCAATTTCCTACTAATTTAACGACATTACATCCCCTTTAGCTGCAAGTCTTTATTAATTTGACGTGAACAGAATTGATTTAAAGATCTACTATCCAAGCCGATGCAGCCCTGCGTCTCGCCATTGTAATGTATGCACGTCTGACTTGATAAATGCTGTCGTGGTGCGCAGCCTGCCCGCTCAGCCCGCTTGTAGCACGGACTGGAGTGCCAAAGAGTTTTTATTTCTGTACCATAGATAATTTTGCTTTTTCAATAAGGAGGCCTAATGCAGTTTTTGAGGTGATACAAATCACATTTATTTTTAATTTAGCCCTCATCCTGAAATAAAATGCCACGGTTTGAAAAAAGAAACAGTAAAATTTGTTCGAAATCGTCCACCAGTTGTCACTCTAGCACCAATAGACCTGTTATTTTATTTTTTGCTATCAACTTTTGGATGTTGGAGGCGAATTTTCGTAAATAAGTAGATATACATTTTTCTTATAATATAATTATTACATTTTGGCTTTCTTTTTGTCAATTCAATCTTTAATTCGTTAACTGTCCAACATCCATAATAACAATTATTATTAAGTATCAACCTTTTTTACACATAATTGGAAAATAACCGGGAAAATGTGTACAAAGGTTTATAGAAACCTTATATATAGATAGCTATACTCAGCGCGATAACTTTTCTGTCATCCTGGTATTAAGAGAAAACTTTACAATTTTTGTATAACAATTAGCAGATTAATTAACATTATTTCTGTTACCACAATACTAATTTAATAATTTAGACATTATGTATACTTTGTAATTACTGTTTAACTGAGATAACATCTGCATAATCATCCATTATCAAACTTTGTGCTAACGCATAACAAGCCGAGTTTCCGCCATCTTTATTAAGGACGCATGGCCTCTCGCCTCCTGGCGTTGGTCAACGGCCAGCAAGGCGTTAAAGGCATCAGATGTACAACCTGCTTCGTAAGAACCTCCCTGCCTCCCCCTAGGCCCCAATTCCTAAGTATTCCCGGGAAATTGGTCCCAGTCAACGGGTCAAGTAACACTGGTAGGAGGTGTTTGGCTCACTTGTCTAATGGGTTTGATTAAACTGCCAGTTTATTTGACGGTAGGATGCGTGCCGTGTATGGATTTATGTTTAGACATTCGGGTATAGAATTAACGATCGAAGATACGTCAGGCTGTTAGGTGACGGCTATTCGTTGGTGGTTTTCAGCTCAGACGATATTAAGTGTTCTAAATTTCAGGTCAGACGATGTCAAGTCTGGGCAGTGTAGTTTTTGGCCAGATAGGAGAATGTTAACGCTAAAAGGCAAATATTTATATACATTTATTTTAACTTTCAGTTTCAAAAAAGAAAATCATGGCCGATAACTATAGTCTTGAGTATACTCAACGCCCAGTACAGTCACCAGTAATGAAATGTACATACCATAGAACTATGTCACAGTACGTTATTGAGTTACTTCTATGGCGCATCACACAGACAGATAGATATTCATAATGTAACATGGTTCAAAGGTGAATGCATTTCATTTCTTGTGAATGTACAGCAGTTATGTTGTATGTTCTTCCCAGATGGACTTAAACCAGAATCTTGAAGCTGGGGAGATCTTATGTCCTATGTATTTTTTTAAATATAACATAAGACGTGTTATATCTTATGGTCAGATGTGTATGTATAGTATTCTATTCTACTTAACACGCGGACGAAGTGACGAGCGGAAGCTAGTGTTTACTAATAATAATACAACTAATAAATATCCTAACATTAACGTTTGAAGCAGATCATTAGTTGGATAGCACAAAAAATAGGATTAAGAAAAGAAAACAATATATAGTACAATGAATTAATTAAAACTTAATCTTGACTATAAAATACGTATTTTTATTTGACCATCAGCCATTTTTGATGTCCTCTCTGCTGGGACACAGGCCTTCCTTATGGGTGGATAAGAAGAATGGGCCATAACTTACCACGCGGGCCCAATGCGAATTGATGGGTGTTAACGACTGCAAATGCACCCGGGACTAACGGCTTAACGTGCCTCCCGAAGCACGGAGGAGCCCGAGATAATACATTTTTGGCCACCCATCCCATGACCGACCCTTGCGAAAGTTGCTTTGCTTTATCTTTATATAAAAAAAAAAATTCAGCCAAATTCAGCAAAGTCGCTACGAAAGCATTCACCCGCCACAAAACACAAAGATACTAGATACGGAGACGTCGCTTTGAATACGATGCAATAACGTCGCTTCCTAACAATAGGATGCGGCGGCTTGTTTCAGTCTGACCTCTCAATAATTAGGATAGTGCATCTCCGTTTCAGGAATGAGAATAAAGCCTGCCCTTTGCACGAGTGTGAGGGAAGATGCGTGCGTGCGTGTGTCTGTCTTGGTCTGAGTGTGGGGGACGCGTCCTCATGCCACTCTGCGATAGTAATGTTGTATATTTCGGTCGCTGCGTGCACTCCTGCCTTATTATGCTTTAGACGGGTCTAGGCGATTTTAGATGCATGGTCAAGGGGATGTACTTATAGAGTGTGTTGGAAGCTGGCTGGCTGGTCGGCACAGAGCGTATTTTTTATTGCTATTATGAAATGTTGTGTCATGTCATGACTAATGTTCCTTTTGGCAATTTATCTGTAACCGATATTCGTAAATACATTGTGTCAAGTAGCTTAAAAGGTGTTTTCATTCAGTAGGCTCTGCTCACGTAGTTATCAGTGTGTTTGAAAATAGGAGGTATTCCTCGAAGCGCACCTAATGAAGCGCACCTAAACTATTCCTCGAAACGCAAATAAATAGGTAATTTGTTTTGATAGCGCACCTATTTAGGTGCGTTTCGAGGAATATTTTAGGTGCACTTCATTTGGTGCGCTTCAAAATTGGTACGTTTCGAGGAATATCTTGGTAGTCTTATAACCGTATATGGTAAATAGGGATATCATACTGAACACTTTTACTGAACCTTTACTATGGCACCAACTCTGAAATCGCGTAAAAGAATCAGATGTTTTTATTTATTTTGATAATTTCATTATAATTTTTTGTATGAAACAGCCGATTCTTTTTCGCGATTTCAGAATTGGTTGCATAGTAAAAGTGGTGTTCAGTTTGATGCTCCCTATCTAACATATTCGGCTTTGTAAGTCTATTTCCAATCACCTTATATTTGTTCATCATGGTTAGTTGTCGAGGCAAAATAATATAATTGGTTAATCATAAACAAATTGAGATTTTTGTTGAAATAAAATAAGTATTAGCTAAATGTTTTAAAATTTTTTGCCCTTAGTCGTTCTGCAATCAAAAATCCTTAGAGGATTTAATATTACTTTTATTTTACATTGAAATTGGCGTTTCGTTAATTAAAACCAAATCGAATTAATTACTGAGCCAAAATTATTCCACCCCTTTCGATTCTTAAAAATTTATTAAGAGGGTGGGCGAGGCGAAGTTGGGCATACGTATTGCGGGTACACCGCATGCCATAAACTAATATTCGCTCGGACACTACTTGGAGTTATTGGACAATGTAAATGAACGCTATCTCCTATAATGCCTGCCTTATTTCCCCCTCGCCAGGCCAGTGCCCGGGGCCACCCCACTCTCCCCACCCCCGACCGATGTCTCATCAGTAAGGATTGAACCCTTTAATGTATTCACCGTAACTTCGGGATGAGTCTTGTATTAGTGTTATAATGAGACGTGGCCCTAAGGAATTATGGGTATACTTGTAGATCTCTGGGGTCGGGATTACCTTCAACCTAGTTTCAATTTCTATATGTGAGGGCTTCGTTAGGTGCGGGTATCGAGTCTCGCCTCCTACGGGTCAGTTTGTAATTATTTCCATTTAATTAATCATATTTTGTAAGAACACAAACTTATAGCAATTCTATAAAAGTATGACCGTAACATTTTCAAACACGGTTTCATACTAAACTAACGTTTACATTTACAATATTTTTAAATTTTCATCCAATCTTTTGCGATTGTAATATATCAAATACTCTCTAAAATCTTCAGTAACAACCAAAACAACTTTTAAAAGTATCTTAACACAACTCTTAACCGGAGTTTATCCGACCTCAAAACAGAGTTATAACCGAAAGCGTGGAGGCAAGCGCCGCGTTTCATTAAAAAGCTCATTTGCTCCGGCTTCTTGAGTCGCCAACAGATCGATATTACTGCCAATTAGTCGGCACCAATTTTCCAATAAAACTTCAAACTGTTTTCCATTCCATTATCTTTCACCACCCTTTATTACTGGCAAAGTTAAGCTACGACTCCTCTTTCCACTTTGCTCCGAAATTATTACAATAATAATATTATTATATTAATAATTGTATTGATAAGGAGACTCTCGTAATAAGGGTAAACCGTCCCCTTTCTGCCAGCCATTCTCAATAGGAGAATTTATGTAACTAATGAAATAAGCGAAGTGCCTCTCCCCGCCCGCCCCGCCCCTCCCATCCACCCTTCATTATCGGAAAGTTTGAAATATAATTTGAAATTATGCTCAATGTTATATTGAAGATAAGAGAAACACAAATTCCTTTAATTGGACTTGTTAAAGTGACTCAAATTAAGTTAACACCGAGTTGATGGTATTACTTTCCAAGTTGGGAATTATGACGGACTGTCCGTAGGTTTCGGCGGAATTCATGGGGTGATTAGCGGTCGAAAGAACAGTTATCGGCTCCTGGGCCAGTTAGTATTAACGGCTTCGTTTTATGAGAACTTACTGCATTGTATAGTTGAATTACGGCAGCAAGTAGACCGTAAGAAACGTAGCCCTGTCATTAATGAAATGGTACAGTTTTAGAGTTTTGTTCACTCACTTGTTTTAATCATTTTAATTTAATCACTCAACTAAGACATCCTGAATGCTATATTAATTTAAGCTTATATAAATAATAATACAGATTCATGTTATAACTGAATAAATTAATTACTGATCATGTTTGTACAGATCAATCCTTCAGGGTTGTACGTTAGGTCAACTATTGATTTTACCAATACGCCCAGCCGGCCGCAGTCGGCACCTAGGGGCTCCAACTTGAGACCATCACAATTATGCGTCGGTCTCGATCTAATTATATTTCTGATTGGCTCAGTAAAGACAAGAACGTTTGGACGATTCAGATTAGAAGTATCGACGGCTGTAATTCTCATTTCTTTTTTTGGGTTCCGTACCAAAATGGTAAAAAAGGAACCCTTATGGTGTGACTCAGTCTGTCTGTCTGTCCGTCTGTCTGTCACAGCTGGATATCTCGAGAACTACTAATGGTATCAACTTGAAATTTAGAATAGTTTGAGATGACATTTGCCCAACTATTATGCAAATAAGAAATAAATAAAAAAATAAATATCTTTTCTACAACAGGGACTGAAAAGGGGTCTTAAAAATTTGAAGTAGAGCTACTAGGGCATGTGGGATATCATATGAAAGAGCGCCGTTTGCACGTTTTCAATCATTTTTTTTTGTTTTAGGCCACATAGCTTTCGATTTATAATGAAAAATGTTAAAAAATACCGTTCCCCCCCCCTTATCTCCGAAGTTTGCAAAGAGAAAAATCTGAAATAATTCTGTGTGATAACAGTTTATATAAAAATTACAGGAAAAATAAATCGATGTCTCAATATAGCACACTTTTTTAGAAATTATCAAATTTCTAAATAAGTTAACATTAGTTCCACTATCGGTCAAGAGATGGCGCTGAGCTAAAACTGCAATACTAATTTTATTATTCTACTCTGCAGTGTGGTTTAATGGTGCAATTATGATGGTACGGAACTCTCGGTGCGCGAGTCCGACACGCTCTTGACCGGTTTTTATTTATATTTATAAATGTAACTCTACTTGACTTCAGAAACTTTTCAGATTAGGAAGTTAACATTATAATGTCAAAATTTTTAAGAATATTATTTTACTAGTGACTCTATAGAGCTGTAGATATAGTATTTGTGATATTTTAAAAAATCTTTTTAATCATAAAACCAGCTCATAAAATTTCACGAGAATCGATCAAAAAATGCGACCTGTAAAGGAGAAAAAAAGGACAGACGGACAGCCAGATGGACGTACGAAAGCATTTTTGCCCAAGCTGAAACGAAGACGCTTCGCTCGCGCCTCATACTCGCTCGGTCAACAAATGTAAGTTATAAACTTATCCTATACTGAAACTGATTATTCTTGAATAAACTTATTTTATTTTAAGTTCATTAATTTAAAATTGTCATAACTAAATACGAAATATTGCATTCAATAACTTAGGTACGTATCCAACGAAATCGTAATCTACTGATTAATGACCTGTTTTCGTGACAAAAGTGAGTATTGTTATTTCTGCAATTAGCTTGTTTTAGAAACAGTTGTGGCAAATGACTTTAGGCTGGTAATTATAATTACTGGTACTTATTTTCTTTTAAATTTGAAATATTTGAGTATAAAGATTAGTATTTACTTTTACATACTAAGTTCATAATAGTTATTCATAATAATTAGTTAAATAGTCGTATTTAGTAATATAAATAATATAAATAAATAACTAATATATAGTGTCGACTTTATATGACACAGATCATTATAATACAGTCACGAATATTAATTGTATAAAATCTCGTATTGCCAAATTTTAGATATTTTCATAAACTTAAACAAAATTATTTCTCAGTAACATTAGACAATTAGTTAAATAGTCGTATTTAGTAATATAAATAAATAATTAATATAAAGTGTCGACTTTATATGTCACAGATCACTATAATACAGGCACGAATATTAATTGTATAAGATCTCGTATTGCAAAATTTTAGATATTTTCGTAAACTTAAACAAAATTATTTCTTAGTAACATTAGACATCTTCTAGAAGATAATTACGGATTGAGCTTAATTAATTACACTAATATTAAAGTAACTTTCAAGCGTCATATGAAACGCCTCAGATTACTTAAGTTTTCAGAGAATCTCGAAGACTTAAGCCCATTGCAATTAGATGCAAATCAAAAATGTAATTATGCTGAACCGATTCGACACTGCCTCGGGACTAAACCGATTATCGATTCGAGATTAAAGAAGTAACCGGTAACCTTCTTTTTAATGAAGCATATTTTTTATAAATGTTAAAATTAAAATTGGGTTTCAGAAAAAAGTATTAGAATTTTCATTGTCCTACGTTACATACCTACTTTTTTCGATATAACAATGTTTAATGTTTATACAAAAGACTTTACGAAAATATGCAGACTCTTTAGCGAAATGAGAGCAATTACTGTGAAGTGACAACACTTTATGGGCTGGGTTGGTTGACATTCTAAAAATATGAAAAGAAATACGAATTCAAAATGGAAAGAGTGCAAAAACTTACCGCATTTTGCCGAAAAATATGAATTCGCAACTACGATTACTACAACTCAACAATTTCGTTGACCAAGCTTATGTTAATCGAAAATATAGCAATTATTTTGATTCGATCCCGCCGGCCAGCGCCTGTCGTCGACGACTTCGGAAATTGCCAAGACATCGCGTCACCCTTGCATTTCATTCAAACAGTCTACTGTGCTTTGTGGTCACTCTATTAATTTTCACTTGTTCATTTGTGTTATTATGACTCTGTCATTGTAAGCTTTGTGATTTTGTAACTACCTATAGGTAGTTAATATATCACAAAGCTTACAACACACAAACTTACAAACTATATCAAAATAATTGCTATACTTTATAAAGTAACTAATGGCTCCGTGAGCTGTAGACCTTGCGTTAAAAAAAAAAAGTTCAAATTGTAAGTTGTTCAAAAATTAATAGATGACGCCATCACCACGAGGTTTTGAAATTTTTTATTTTTTGGACTTACTGGCTTGACTAAAAAATTCTATATAATTATCGAACCTGCTCACAAAATTTCACGAGAATCGGCTGAAAAATGCGACCTTTAGAGGAGAACAAACGGAAAGCTGGAAGGAAATACAAAACTAATTTTGCCCAAGCTGAAGCAGAGACGCTTAGCTCGCGCTACGCGCTCGCTCGGTCTATAATATCGTATTACCTAATGTCTATAATGTAGCTAAAAAAACTTCGTTAGAATCTGTAAAAAGTTTTTAAATAATCGGAGTACTTTTACATATTTTTGGTTCAACAAATTCCTAGAGAATGATAAACAATAGAATAGACGATAATAATAGTGTTGTGTCTAGCTCAAATGGGGGAAAATCTATTAAAAGGGGTAAAAAGATTAACTAATTCAAGATAATTCTAACTTAGTCAAGCCTAAAAGGAAATTCTTATTATTGTGCACAAAAAGAACAAATGTCTGAGGCATAGGCATTTTAAAATCATATTTATTTATTTATATTGTTACACTATCACTTTCACATAAATAACTGCGATATTAAACAAAATGTGATGGCCTGAAAAACATACCCTGCTAGGGTGTTGCTTATTTTGACTTAAATATTAAATTTAAAAAAATAATCATAGAGCAAAATAATATGGAATCTTGGGCTCGGTGAATTAAACAACTTGTATGAACGCTGACTTTTATTTTCAGATTTTGCAAACTCCAAATTTTCACAAAAAAGAGCGGAGCGCGCACACACAGATTTTCGTCGTCCATTCGTCTATCTTTCGTCCCTCTCACCCCTCCCTTCCTTCTCTCTCGCACATTCGTTCAACATCCGCAGTCACTCATCACACTCATACGTTCAGAAACAAATCCCACATTCGGCCATCCTGACTGATGTCTGCTCCTCGGACATCTAAAAGTAAAGTAAACAATTAAGTTAGATTAATTCTAACTAAACCATTACCGAAACAATAGGTAAGCATCCTACTAAATCTTAACTAATAGACATCTTAAACATTTGTCAGCCTTTTAACTATAATTTAGGAACAAAGTGATCAAGTAAGTATCTTAGTTACACACAAAACAGCCGCTTAATTTTAAACAATACACTTACTACTAACAAACACTTAATTTGTTAGAAAAAATAACAAAATTACAAAATAGTGAAGCAAAACACTGTTCATACATTCATCACACTTTCAAACAAAATAAACATCTCATTCATACCTACCATAATTAATCTCCATAGAGGTTGTTTGGCCATGGTTTCATAAGATCTGCAGAGGAGGAGGTTTTGTTAGAGCCTTCAGTCGACGGGTCAATTTTCTCCACATCGTACCTGTGATTTCTTTTGACCTTTGTCACACGATAGGGCCCAAGAAATTTTGGCTTTAATTTCAATCCCGAGCCAAACTGAGTACGTTTGATGGCCACCACGTCACCTTCTTTGTACTCCATGGCTTCCTTTCTCTTCTTATTGTAATTTCTGCTGTTTTCTTCTTGTGCATGTAAAATGCTTTCTTTAGCTTTCTGTCTTAGCTGATCTCGCCCGTCTATGAAGCCGTCCCTTTCTTCCTGTAACAATAGATTATAAATTTCTATGTCTTCCTTACATTTCATCTTCACACCCACCATGAGCTCAAACGGTGTAGTGCCGGTGCTCCTTTGGTAAGTACTGTTCAGGGACCTTTGCAGCCTGTTCACATGTCTGTACCACAGCAAAGGGTTTTCGATGCACAGCTTCGTTAATACAGAGATGATGGTTCTGTGTATTCTCTCCACCTGACCGTTGCCTCTCGGAACCCCAGTGGTGATGGTGATATGCTGAATACCTTCCTCTTGACAATACTGCTCGAACTCTGTACTCGTAAATGCAGTGCCTTTGTCTGTTATTACACGGCTGGGGTTACCGAAGTGCTGTTGGTGAATGCGCAACTTATCCATTACCTCTTTACTTGTGGTACTTCTTGTAGGGAATATCCAGACGAATTTTGTAAATGCATCTACCATAGTAAGTATATAGTTGTATTGCTTCTTGGTTTCCATCATCGGTCCAATATGGTCCAAATGGATGGTGTGCAACGGTACTTCTCCCTTGTCAATCACATGCAGAAATCCTTCTTGTCTTCCTTCTTTCCTGCAAGCTAAGAGACAAGGTATACAAGTTAGTATGAAATCTTCAACTTTCTTATTTAAATTTTTAATGAAATAGTCTTTGTTTATAAATTCAGTTGTCTTTTTTTTGGAAAAATGACCATTTGAATGAGCTTTTTGAATTATCTCGTTTTCCAAGCTTCTTGGGATAACAAGGAGTCTTTCCGGCCCTTTATATAGCAAACCATTCTGAAAAAAATAATCATCATATACTCCATCTTCTAGAATTTTCATAATTGCTCTTAATCCCTCATCGGCCTCTTGTGCTTCTTTAATTTTGTCGTGGAGGCTTAAGCCGATCACTGCCACATATGGGTTTCTGCTCAATGCATCCGTGTGTGCCATTTTCTTGCCAGGCCGATGTTGGATGACATAATCAAATTCCTGCAACAAAAGAGACCATCGTGCAACTCTGGGACATACATCCTTTTTCTGTAAAGTCAACTGAAAAGCCTGACAATCTGTGATGATCTTGAAACGGATCCCATACAAGTAGTGCCTAAATTTCTTTACTCCTTCTATGATTGCAAGCGCTTCCAATTCATAGCTCGTATACTTCTTCTCTGCGTCAGTGGTTTTGCGACTCATGTAGTACACAGGATGTAATAGGTTATCTTCAGCACTTCTTTGCATAAGTATCGCGGAGTATGCCATCATTGATGCATCTGTGTGCAGCTCTGTATACAACTTGGGATTGAATATCTTTAATACTGGATCACCGGCCAGCTTTTCCTTTAAAATATTGAAAGCATTTTTTTCACAATCACCAAATGCAAAATTTTCATCTTTCTTTAATAGGTCTGTCAATGGACTTGCAATATACGCAAAATTTGGAATATACTTTCTAAAATATGAGGCTAAACCAATAAAACTATGTAATTGCTTAACTGATTTTGGCTCGGGAAACTTCATAACTGCGTCCGTCTTCTCTGGAGAGGGCCTCACTTTTCCGTCTTCAATTACATGCCCAAGGTAGGTAATGCTTCTCTTTATCAAACTTGCCTTCTTCCAATTGATCTGTAGGCCATACTCGGATGCGACTTTGAGTACGAGTCTTAGCCGTTTAACTGCTTCTAACTCATCTCTTGCTGGAATCAAAATATCATCTATAAATATAAGGACAATACCCTTGGCAATCATTTCACGGAAGATTATAGACACAAATCTCATGAAATATTGAGGGCAGATTGACAAACCAAACGGTGCTCTTGTAAATTCAAACTGTCCATGATGGGTGACAAAAGCCGTATACTTAACCGAGTCCTCGCTGACCTTCAAATGAAAGAAACCGTTCTTTAAGTCTAATACACTGAATACTTTAGCATCAGACAGCTTATCTATGAAATCTTCAATAATTGGTAAGGGGAATTCATCTCTAATTATCTTCTTATTGAGTTGTCTATAGTCTACACAAACTCGAGTTGTATTGTCTTTTTTTTTCACTAGAACTAGGGGACTGGCGTACTCAGAATAACTTACTTGTACAATTCCATCGTTGAGCCATTCAGCCACTTGCTTTTCCACAATTTCTTGCTCTTTCAGGGATATTCGTCTTGGTCGCTGAGCCACAGGTACATCGTCTTTCACGAAAATCTTTAATTGAATGGGAGCTTCTTTGGTCTGACACGGCTGGTAACCTTCCACCATCTGCAGTACTTCTTGTTTGAGCGACTCATCGCCCACATGATCTACAACATCAACACAACATGGAAAACAATTCAATTCACTCAACCATACCTCATTCTTTGGCTGCATCCATACTGATCCACCATCCATAATCATAACAACATTTTTAAGGAAATCATTGCCTAACACTAATTGAAAAGGCATACAGTCTTTAGGTATGATGTAAAATAGAATCGCTTTGTAATTACCGCCGTCTATTTCAATGTCGCACGTAATTAGTCCAATCGTTTTCACTCGTGATAAACCTAAACCGGACAACGTAATGTTATTGTTTTTGTCACAAACCGGGTAACCTAGCTCTTCGTACACAGTTGACGACATTAGACTAACATCACTACCCGAGTCGATGAGAGCATTCGACAGTTTTCCGCGTATTTTCACCGTTTTCACGGGTTTTTGTTGTACAGCGAGAATCTTGTTTACATCTCCGTCGTCCTTGACATTTGTCGCGTAAACGTCATATCTGTCATCGGTGTCACCGGCCATCTTGCAGCCACAGCCAACGGGAATTTTGCTGCCGTCATAGCTACCAACATAATCGAAATGATCATCGTCGTTCGTGTCCCGTGATTGGTCGGTTTCTTGTACGGTGCTGCCCTCTTCAGTAGTCGTGATGAAAGCTTGTTTTGTTGAGTCCGCAGTGGTACCAACCTTACGCATCCGCCAATCTTGTCCCCCGGAAACGCCGGAAGTTGCTGCTTTCGGTGTGAATGATGTCGTCGCCGCCGTCGGTCGTGGCGCCACTGGTGCCGCCATTCTTGACCGTCGTGAAGGGCACGATGATGCAATATGGCCGCCGAACTCGTTGCAGTTGAAGCATTTTATGCCCTGTTTTTTGTACGGACACTCTTCAGATACATGCTTTTTTTCTCCACAGCTATAGCACCTCACATCGAAACTTCCCATGCTTCCACCGGCTTTTTGGTATTGCACAGCTGGCTTATTGCGTTCACGCGCTTCGGTCTTCATCTTGATTTTTATTTCTTCGTAAATTTTCAATTTTTCTTTTAGATCGTTGTACGACGTCACACCGTACAGCATGATTTTATTGATTTCAGTGTCGTTTATTCCGTCAATTACGTATTTCACCGCCACGTAATCCGGCATTTTCCCGCGGCGTCCCAGCTCCTTCATTGTTAGCATGTAGTCGATGCAGGATTCGTTCGGCAGTTTTTTTCTTGCGCTCATCATCTCGTGGATGGTCTTTACATCAACGACATCCGGGAACTCTTTAGCGATAGATTGCTTGAGCTCGTCCCAAGATTTGAACGTTTTTTCAGCACGTAGCCACAGCGCCGCCGTCCCGGCTAAAGATCTTCGTGCCATTAGAAGTTGTTGAGTCGGCGTCCAACCGAATATTTCGGCGTTGTCCTCGATGTCTTGGATCCATCGTGTAACCGGGTACGTTTTATTTCCGCCGGTAAACTTGGGAATGAGGTCTTCGGACATGTACATCATCGAGCCACGCGGTGCAGCCGCCATCATCGGCATTTCGTAGTCGTCTTCAAAAGTTTGGTGCTTGCTCCCTCGTCGTTTTGACATCGTTTGTAGTAGTTCGCATGCGTCGTCGTAGGTTTCGTCTTGTTCCAGCTTGCTGGATTTCGTCGTGCGTCGTAGGTGTGCCACGCGGTCCGCCGCGCGCGCCGTTCAGTATTTCTTGTTTTTGTCCCAGGCGTATCCCAGGCGAGCTCCCAAATATGGAATCTTGGGCTCGGTGAATTAAACAACTTGTATGAACGCTGACTTTTATTTTCAGATTTTGCAAACTCCAAATTTTCACAAAAAAGAGCGGAGCGCGCACACACAGATTTTCGTCGTCCATTCGTCTATCTTTCGTCCCTCTCACCCCTCCCTTCCTTCTCTCTCGCACATTCGTTCAACATCCGCAGTCACTCATCACACTCATACGTTCAGAAACAAATCCCACATTTATATTGTTACACTATCACTTTCACATAAATAACTGCGATATTAAACAAAATGTGATGGCCTGAAAAACATACCCTGCTAGGGTGTTGCTTATTTTGACTTAAATATTAAATTTAAAAAAATAATCATAGAGCAAAATAATTAACAGAGATTGATATTTAAAGAGCTTTCCGAGGATTAATACAATAATTTGAGCTTATCGCAAATAATATTCCTCTACTGAGTAATAACACTTTTTTATTTGAAAGTCTTTTACTAAATTTTAAAATATATTTTCATTTTTTTCTATTGTAATAAACTTTGGTAGTTTATTATATAATTGTATACATCTATAGTAAGGATATTTGCTTAGATAATATAATAACATAAACTAGGCGATGCATTTGAATAGTAAATCCAGCATCATTTTTAATTGTAAGAAGCATAACACTTTTCTCAACCAAATTTTATAATATTGTTAACTAAAATAGTCCTATTTAATAGTCCATAATCTTACATAATAATAATAACCACATAATTCGAGGGTTTTGACCAAAAACTCACCCCATACCTCATTAGCATAACAATTTAATTAATCAAGTCGACATTGCTAACAATAAACTACAGCTCTCGTGTGCCGAACAATATCTCAAGATATCTTTAAAGTTGCCTGTCTGTCTGTACTGTACCCCGCTTTAACACGAAGAGATAGGTAAATGTAATTATGGAAAAAGCTGAATTTGGGTTACAATACAATACTTTTAAATAAATTAAGTCTATAACTCAGCTCTATTTATCTAAGTTCAGTATTGAAAGTATTAACAGAAACAATACATTATATTATTATTATTATTTAATACATTCTCAGAATCAAACCTTAAGAATACCTACCTATCTAGAATTCCATCGAAAATATGTAAAAATAGTGTTATAATCGTATGTATGAAGGTATGAGAGATAATAATTATGAAAAAAGTTTAAAATTAGAACGCAATTAAACATTAAAATTTAAAACCACATAATAATAATATTTTTTACTGTTGGGGTAGGGTTGCGGTATAAGTGATTTTTCTAATACAGCAATAATTGCGCTACTTATTTAAAAATCGAGATAAATGTATTCGATATCGGACAGTTATCTGTAAATGACAGGCTGGATATTACTCGAAGGATAATATTATTAGAAAAAACACAGTTTACGTAAAATTACTTCTTATAAAAAAATATTACGTTAAGAGTTTTCTTAAGTAACATTATTTCTTTAGATTGTTATGAATATTTCTCAGACAGACTTCTTTCTTTTTAATAAGATACTTATTTAGGTATCTGAAAGAGAAAACAACGTCAGGAATCCTACGCACTGCAAAAATTATGCAACTTGTGTAAATATTTTCCATGAGTGGGTAGTCCAGTTTGATTAAATAATAAAATGAGAATTGACCCCAATAGTCTAGAAAGATGTTTTCTAAATGATCCAAAAAGATTGTGTTTTCTACACAGGTCAAGATCCAAAAAGGTTTCATCAGTTTTGGAACACAGCCCTGCATATCAATCTTGCCATGACCGCGTGCGAAACGTCGCGTTCCACTCGGCGCGTTTCCTCGGGTCTCACCCCAAAGACTGCCCCCTCCCACTGTACATCATCTCATTTGAATTTCTAACTAGGAAACCTCCATGCAATTATTGGATTAATGTAAATTACGCAGTCTACAGCTACGGTGCACTATCAGGGACAGGGTTTAATTAGAATCCGGTTAAGTCTAATAATTCTATAGTGTTACCGAAACTCGGTCTTATGCCGAAGAAAGAAGGTTAGGTTTTCAAGTTTAAGGCGGTGCTGCTTGCCCTAGATTTATTTATTTATCTGATGTGCTAATGTACGCGTCATTGGAACGGATTGTTACTGTGTGAGTTAGAGCTTCTCTATACTTATCTTATTGGAGATATAGATTTACCAGAAATAATGTTTAAACGTCGCTTTTTTAAATTTTAAGTGTAATGAAATGGAAAAATTTAGTTTTAAAATGTTTGTTTCTCTAACTTTAAAAAATACAATATATTTTCAGAATTCGTAGAGTCAATTAAATTTATGATTTTATAGCTGCTCTATTTTAAAAGGATAAGTATATAAATGTTCAGGAAATATTAAAAGTTTTCTCTTTACTTTTTCTAGATACCTTCTATTTACCAGTTTAAAAAAAATACTTATACTAATTAATACACAACCATGATTGTATAAAATAATTTAGTATTTGCTTTCTAAACTCGCTGTTTCATCTTAACTTACTTCGTAAACGCACTTCCGAAGCAAAACAAGAGTTAAAAGTTTGAGCGCGCCAAAAAGCAAAACACAACCTCAAAATACGTCGTGACCTCGAAAATGCACGTAGGTGAAAGCCCTCGAGAGTTCACGTAGGAACAAAAAAAACCCGCCAACCCCCGCGTAAGGAGCGGGGGGCGGGCCTCCCATGAATGAGCGAAGGAGGCACGCGTCCTTGGAGCAAAAAAGTCACGTGACCCCACTCAACAGGTGGCGCCGTGAGCGTGTCCTTGCCACCGGATTAGAAAAAAGAAACAAGAGAACGCTGCGTTTTTTTGCAGAGTTCGATTTTTAAATTTTTTTGTTTGCGTTCATGAGAAACATAATTATGTAGCATTTATAGAGCTTGTTTGGTTTATTTACTGCCGAACTGAAGAAGCCTGATATTTGTTTAACGCGACGCCCAAAAATTATGTTCTGTAAGATATTATACTATATACTATTCTGATATATATAAGAACAGCGACAGTCTAAGAACTCACTTTTCAAAATTCTTAAATTATTATGTACGACAATCGGTTCTTAATTCTTTACCATCTACCCATCCATCCCCTTTATTCGCAGTCCAATCGACTAGACTCAATTTAAACGAGAGTAATGTAATCTATTCTCTCTTTGCTCTACACAAACTGTTTTGTTTACCTATAAAAAGACAACGAAACCGTTCACTCAAGCACAAATCGCTGTTTCAAAATACAAAATGTAAACGCAGCGAATGCCAGAAGGCTCCGTACATCAAATCCAACAAGTTTACTTTCAAACAAGTAGTAGCTTGCTTCGTGAACGTCCTTTATGAATGGCACACTCCCTCGGCCCCGCTTAACACAAATGTCACGACGCCCCGACGAGCCGGAAAACTCTCTTTTCTTCCTGAATTACTGTTCCAACACTCCATTCGAATATCGACTCTACCCCACCAATAATAAAAGCGAAACACGCGAGCACGTGCTGTAGAAATTTGAGGAATTTTCTGCCCCGCAATCGCAGCCCGTTCTAAAACGTATTAGAGAGTGTTAAAGTTGATTTTAGTATGACTCGAAAGATTGTCGGAGGCATGAAATCTTCCAGTCTCCTGCGGCAAATTGTTTCCTCGCGCGGTGTGTTTGTATTTTATTATACATTTTTATTTCCCGATAACATTAGCTTAACCGACTTTTCATTGGCTTCGCCAGGGCTGCCAGTTGCTTGTAAACTTAATTTTATGGTCGCACCGTCGGAAAGTCGTTTTATGAGTGCTACTATTAATGTTTTAAGTACGTTTACGCTTCCAGTACAGGCACTGAATTATTTAACGTGTCGCTTCTTGTTTTTGCAACCGTTTTGTTCTCTAGAATTTTCATAGTTTGTTTTGATGATTAGATGACTCTTTTAATCTTTGTGGTAACAATGTATGATTATATTATATATATGATTATATATGATTATATTATATATTATATGATTATATTATATACTATATTTTTTAAAGAATAAGAAGACACTTAAATCTAGAAAAATACCGTGCGTTTTGCTTTTCCAAAACAAGCGCCACCCTAACAAAGATGTGGTTTTTTTGAAGTGAAAACTTCTTTAGCGGGGTTGTACGCTTTTTTGTAATGGGGAAAAAATGCTAAACTCGCGTCAGTAAGAATCACGTGACCCTGATCGAAAATTCGTAAGACGGATGTGACGGATGGAGAGTAGACAGCTGGCGGCGGAAGTATCCCCCTCTCTTTCTACGGGGCGCGGTGAAAATGGCGGCGCATCATTTCAAGACGTAAATACTTGTGTCACCATAGCAACGCGCAAATTTTTAATTCAATGTCAAAACTCTAGATTTTCTGTCAAGCTATGGATAAGACTTTCGTAAAATACTGTTCTGTATTCGTAAATTCAAATGCAGCGTAAATTCGTAAGAAGGCAATAGGCATGTTGACTATTTTTTTTATTTTATGTTACATAAATTACCCCTAAAAAAAAAACATTTGTATAAGAATTATTACGTTAGCATGAAAACTGCCCGAGATATCACAGTTTGAAATGCACAAAATTGGACTCACCCGAAAACGCTCCATACTAACGGCTACCAAGTTATGACGTCACGCCTTCCTACGTTGTATGCAACGCGTAGGAAATTTGTTCAGCAGCTATATTAAATATTGTGTTTATCAAAATGGTTTCTTTGACAAAGCTATTAATTTTACGGACTAATTAAATGTATTATTTATTTTAACAAATTTTATACTTTTTAAATGGACTTGTCCACCCAACTTTGAAGGGTCATAAAACAAATAATACGCAATATATAAAACCAAGAGGTATACAAGCTACTCCAAAAGTTTTATATGTTAACGAATTTTTATTAGTATTTCGTTATTTTATTCATAAGTCAACATCCCTATTCGTGCAAAATTTCCCTAACCATTCCAAAATATCAAAAATGCACAACGTTAATATTCGAGTTTTCACTTCTGCCGGCACTCCCGGAGTGCAACCCGATTTTTTTTTCACTAATTTATAAAATAAGTATAAAAGAGATACAATACAATAGCGAGTCTAAAATACTATAAAATCAGCCAAATAAATCTCCAAACAAAACACGATCGTTTTCATTTACTTACACCACAGCCCTAAAAAAAGTTGAGGCTAAGCGGGAATGTCAAAAATAACAGGTGCGAACAAAAACGTATTTTTTTTACTAATTCATAGAACAAATATAAAAAATATACAATACAATAGCGAGTCTAAAATACTATAAAGTCAGCTAGATCAAACAAAACACGATCATTTTAAGCCAAGCCAAGAAAAGTTGAGGCGAAGCGGAAATGTTTAAAAATCAATAAATTTAAAAAATATTAAAAACACGACTGCCCTGCCAAAAACGAACTACAAAGTTAAATAACAAGTGTCATTGCAGTCGGGGGACTGTTTTGTGGAACAATTTTTGATCAAAGAGGTCCCCCGACTGCAATGACACTTGTTGTTTAACTTTTTAGTTCGTTTTTGGCAGGGCAGTCGTGTTTTTAATATTTTTTAAATTTATTGATTTTGATTTCACACATTTTAGTGACAAATTATATAGTTTTGGAATGTGCTCATCAAGGCCTTTCATTTGATGCCCATATTGTAATAATTAAAAAAAATCACATTTGAAACTGGCATCGTACAGTTGCCATATTGACTTTTTCCAAAAAAAAAATATAGCCAGTGTCACTCGAAATGATGTAAGGATTCTAACAATACGCCATACGTCCAAATCCGTTGAGCCATTTAGAAGTTATGGTGGAATAAAGAAACTCACATACCCACAAACATACATGAACCCTGACCACATATACACTCCTTTTTGGGCAGTCGTGTAAAAACGACAGGTGCGAGCAAATAAGTCATCATCAGCCTATCCTATCATCGTCCACTGCTGAACATAGGCCAGGAGCAAATAAGTGTTTTTTGACTAATTTATAGAATTACAACAATATAATAGCGAGTCAAAAATACTATAAAGTCAGCCAGATAAATCTCCAAACAAAACAAGATCGTTTGCATTTACACCACAGCCCACAGCCCTAAGAAAAGTTGAGGCAAAGCGGGAATGTCAAAAACGGCGGGTGCGAACAAATATGTGTTTTGCCGGCGGGCCGGCGCCACGGCAGCTTAAACTTCGGTTTACACGTTCCTCTACCGTGTTCTTTATTCGTTTTTTGTTTTGCTTGTTTAGGGGTTGTTTTTTGAAGAACAATGATATGCACTCGGATTTTGTCACCGGTCTGTGAGCGTCTTGTTGGATTAGTGATGTACTGACGTTTCACATAGTGGTTAAGAGTTTGAGAATGTTTCATAATTGTTACAGAGTTTAATGTTAAGACGTATCCAATTACAGAATTGTATATTTGGAAAATCCGATCCAATTTTTAATTTACTTACTGACTTGACTCCATAACCATTAACTTTTGAGTTTTAGCTAGGTACGTAAAGTCGTAAACTTGACAAAGTATAATATCTAAGTATACATTAACTTAAAAAAATACGTTTATTTTCCAAAAAAAAGTTAAACGTTTGATTGAATCATATAAAAAGTTTTCATAAGCTAAGCACAAATGTTGCTATAACACCATAGGTCTGTAGGCATACCAAAAAATTAAACTGTTTTTTTATGGAGTTTGATTTCCGTATTATTTTACAACTACTTATTTGACTCTTGTATTATTAGACTATTTATTATGTATTCTGTGCTGTTAGTACACTTTTTATATATTTTTTTATTGTAAAAGTTACTGGTAAAGATTTCTCGTGCCGCGAGCGGTCGCCATTAAAGCCCGCGAGCAACACTTGGGCGTCACGCTCTTTATTCGAGTAGATCTCGACTTGTGTTTTTTTAATTCTATTTTATCCCCAGTTCGCACCCGTCAAGTGTGCCCCAGGTTCGGGGCAGCTTTACAATTTTCAAGTGCCTTCAATTTGGCGGTTGATTACAGGTGAGGCAATCTTTGATGTCAAGCCACCGCTAATAAGGTGCTCTTTAATGGTGTAGAAATTTCGTTAGGAGGTTTTTTGATATTTCACTTTTGCTTTAGGTGACATAATACTGTAAGATACAGTCTTAATCTAATGAAAAAATGGTTGTATCATGATGAAGGTAAACTCAAGACATCACTTAATTAAAAAGTATCTTACATGCAAAAAGATTTAAATTGTACGAACCTTTTTGAAAAGGGAAATTAAATAAAAAGTATCCACCATTTTCAAATAAAGAATATTAAAACAAAACAAAATCGACAAGATCGATCACCCCTCTTCGTGATTTAAAACAAAACACTACCATCTTATTAGCTCAGTATTACCTATCGCAGCAGCGTTAGATCACGCACACCCCGTCATCGCAAAAGGTTAGACAATATTACGGGTTGCATGTCTCTAGTCCAGTTCCTCATCCAAAATCGATAGTGACCCCCACAGGGGGGCGTTGTTATAGTGTAGACGGTCGTTCCTAATTCGAGCCTCTACGTATGCGATCTTTGTCGTCTAAACTAGAATGGACACTATAGACAGGTGTTAATTTAGATGCATGTTTCGTTAGCTTTTGTGCGACTATTCCGACTGTTTGTATTATTTAGATAAAAGTTTAGTTTCTTAATAACTTAAAAATTACTTTTCAGAAGATAAAGTGAAAATATCAACTAGTAACTTAAAAAGTATAAACCGAATCTAGTTTTTGTTTTACGGTTATTTTTGAGGTACAAAGCAAGGCGAGGCGCTAGGGCCCGTATTTATAAACCGCTCTCATACTCTCTCATACTGGAGATACTCTTCTTATAAACACAGCATAATATCGAGTATGATCTCAAGATAGCTCTCAATATTGAGAGCGATTTATAAATACGGGTCTAGGAGAGTGTAGCGAATCAAATCCGAAAGGAAAGAAATTGAGAAATGGTTTTGAGTAGAAGATCCTTAACCAAATCTACGTAGAATGGAATTTAGCATATTGATAATACTCAAACCCAGACAATATTAACATAGAAATAGAGCAATAATCAATGATAGCGACAAGTTCCAAATGTCAATTATTTATTTGCAGTCAAAGCACCAACAACATTAAGAACATTTTCGGATTATGAACTTATTTAGTATATTTTTTTATATAAAGTTTGACTGCAAAGCTGTAACCTTTTTAATTCAAAACATATTTATATTATTATGAATTAGTTGATAAATTACAAAGTTATTTACTACTTAATTCAAAAGAAACATCTGCAAAACAATAACCCTTATGATTTTAGTTTCATAGAAAGACTCCCGGTCTTTCTATAAAGCTAAAAACATAAATTATATTGTAATGATAGCGCTGATGATTACTTATCTACTTATTTAAAAACTCGAAAATTTTAATTCGAAAATATTTTCACTATAATTCAATATCGTCAATTTTAACCCGCATATAATCGAGACTTATCGCCACCAATAACTGTAAGGTAATAAAAATGAAATCGGTACCGAACTACTCGGGTCGGCTTCTAACTTATTAGAATCCGCCCGGCCGGGCCCTCCTCATTATCTCTATAGTTCAAATCGATACTAGGAAACCCACACACACAAACAACACTAAACCCACCAAACGAAAGACTATACGTAACCGGGCGCGTCAACTTAAAACTTAATTATAATTAATTAATTCCAATTCAGTTGTCCTTTTCTCGCGCGCCACGTCTTAGATAGGGTTGTTCCATTCTCCCACAAGCTAGGGTAGAGCAAGGCATTGTGTTTTAGAAGACCTTTTATCACGGCGGCATTTCACGAAGTAGGGTAGTCGTTGGTTCGATTCCTTTCCGATTTTATTAGCTCTTTGATTTTAATTGGCACTCTATTGAACGGTTTCGTTCGGTGTTTTGTGTTTGGCTACCTGTGAAATGTTGGCGATTCTTGCAAATTGTTTACTGCATTGGTAACTTTAACTTCGAATGCAAATCGACTGGCTTTCGCTAATTTGGTTTCAAATCTTTGATATTGTGAAGTAGGTATAGGGTGAACTTTATTTCGGTGTGTTAGAGATTGTAGAGTTTTTTAGTAAGTACTGACATGTCATATTTTTATATTGTTTTAACTGAATGGTAAACACCATGCGCAGTTGGTTAGAACAATATTAATTAACACCAAACTAACACAAATTCATGATTTGGGGTTAATTAATTTAAAAAAACCCATTTAACGCCTTCAAATAGAGACTACTCTCATATTTTTTATAAGACCTTTTTTCGTTCAATTTATTGTCAAATTAATCTTACTATACCTAAGTAAAATATAGATTATAGACTGACAAACTGTAAAGAATCGTTGGTTTTTCCATGTGAAAGAAAACTGTTTTCTCAGTAAAAATCTATATGGGTCCAAGTTTCGCAAGCAATAAATTAAACCCTTCGCTACACTATACAAAACGGGATAGTGCTTAAACAATACTCTACAAGGCATGAAGGCGCTAAATCCAAACAAAACGGCTAGCATTCAATAGCGGATAATTCAATTGTAATCATCACTACATCGGGTGACGAGTATCAGAGATGCGACTCTACCTCCTCACCCCCTAGGGGGGACAAACCCCCAAGAAGGGTTGAACACCCCCTCATTACCATATTTCATTTACTCAACGAAATTATGCTAATTACTTATATTGCTTTGTGTAAAAAGGAAATTTATAAGGATTAAACTTACACCCGGCGACTCCCCCAGATCCGGACGTAACTAGTTCGAGCAAGTTCGCGATGAATTATTTAGGAGATGATTCTTTGAATTAAAAATCGCCGCTGAGGGCTCCCGTAATTCGCGATCGGCCCGATTATAATCGGACGCAATTAAAATTCAAATTGGGGAATTTTTAATTTTGTTATTGATGACCCACTTTGCCGGACGGATTGAATCGAACGTTGTTAAAAAGTTCCAGGGAAGTTTAACTCTGCTTTTCGAGCGAAAATTGCTTGTTTATTTTACAAAACGCGATCCTGCTCTATTTAGGTCTTCGAGTGTGGGAGACAATCAGTAATTTACTAATTTATTTCTCGAAATTTCATAAATCCTGGTCAAATTATGGGGTGGAAAATTCATCAACAATGTACCCTGCGCTTAATGTACTTAATATTCATCAGAAAAAACTGAACTGCTGCTCAATAAAGTATGAAAAATAATCAACACGTGCAGATGCGTATAACTTGAAATTGAATTATAGTAATGAAATAGCCCGCTTTGGGCTGGCGAGTGCCTCCGGCCGCTAGTTTCGCAACTTATCCCGACTAAGGCAGGTCCTTATTTAAATGTAAATTAGGTTCATTTCGCGAAATTAATGTCGTTCAGCCCCACCCCCTGGGTACAGCGGCCATGTATCTTGGTGGTTTTGGACGAGTCCCACTTTGGTCGAGTCGACTTTTGAATTTGACAGTATTACATTTTATTGATGTGTCAAACTCGCTCTTCACGATCGTAGCGATTTTATTTTTAATTTCGTCTTTAAATTTTATGACTGATTTTTAAGTTGTTTGATTGCTTGTTCAATCGTTTTGTCTCTGATTTGAATAATCATGGCTCGTATTGTGATACTGTGTATTAAGTTCCAAAGAACTGCATTTCTTACCTACATAGCTTCCTTATACGACCTTTTTGTCAAGTTTTAGAAATGGGCTATTTATACTATGCCATCAATAAAATCAATTGTACATACAATAGTGTTATACATTATTTGATATTACACATACATCGCTATTATTCCTAAAGCCCCTCGATAAGGGTAACTTAGTAGGTACTAACATTTCTTAATTAAGAAATTGTTTGTAGAGGATGTCCATATTGAAAATTTGATCAAACTTCAGCACAGAACTTGTGACCTTATTAAATCACGCATTTATGCCATTTTGCAGGCATAGTTATGTATCTATGACAAATTAAATTACTATTTATATCAAAATTTATTTTTTTACTGTCACAAATTGTCAAAATAGGTTCTTCTACGTCGAGATGAGATCCTTACTTCCTTACTAATATTATAAATGGCGTTTGTTTGTTTGCTACGCCTTCACTTTTTAACTACTGAACCGGTCATCATGAAATTTTGCATAGACGTTGTCAGGGTTACGGAAAAGGACTTAGGGTACCTTCAATTTAAATAAAACGCAGATGAAGTCGCGGGCGGCCGCATGTTGTTGATATTTCCATCGCCAAATCCCATTTGAGTTTGCTCTGCTAAAGAGGCTGGACATTTTGAGCGTCAAGAGTATCTAACTTTTTCTCACCACTGAACCTAAATAAAGGACACCCTACGAGGAGGGTGTAAGGCTGCTGTATGATTATATGGACAGACGAGTCATTACTCCGCTCTAAGTGTTGTTGCGAATTGCTAATGTCTCGCTCTCGGAGTTTTACACACACAAATTAATCGTAACTTTAACGTCAATTACACTGTTATTTTGCAAGTACCTTGCTTTGGGTCACTCCTTACTTACTTACTGGACTTAAGGGATGGAATGCTAAAAATTCTTCTTTACTTTTTAGACTAAACAATCAATTCAATCACTGATTCGAACAATCGAATTGAATAAAACCAGCTAAAACATTTTCTTATAACTTACAATTGCAAAATTTATGAAGTTTATTAAGGTAAGACAATAAGTAAGTACCTGTATAAGTACGTAGCTTTATGAAAAATGAAATTGAAAATTTATTTAGTGGTTCGTGTGCCTTTGGTGTGAAAACTTGCAGAACTTAATAACATTTCGTACTCTCATAGGTCAACCTAAAATTGCATCTAAATTAGCATAAAAACACTTTAAGAATGTTCAAGTGTACTCAGAATTCAGAAAATAAAAATACGAATAACTCCAATTTTGATGTCGCAAATATTTCATAATTAGGTCACCACATCAAAAGGCAGACAATCAAACCGACTAAAGCACGTAAAATCGTTACCAACAAACAAAACTACAGCATTAATCGAAATATTACGGGCGCGATCACTCCGCGACGCCAATACGAACCAAAGGGTTGCCCACCCTGCCGTAATTACACGCACACAGACAAACGCGGCGATAAAACAAGGCAACTACTTAGCATTTTCAAATTAAATACACTAATCACTTCTATAAACACAGCGTGTACAGACGCTGCGGTAGGATCGATATCTTGTGTGTGTGAGTGGTGATTATAATGAAGGGGTAGAAGGGTGAAATTAAGTGGCTCCATCGTTGTACCCTCTCGCCACTACTTGCTGTGTAGTCATGCCTTTGCCACTTCATAGTTAGAACCGATAATTTCTGATTATTACGCCCGATCGTAAATTTTTACTGGCTCTGTCAATTGTTGATTGTCTTCACATTGTATTGTTACTTTAGGTAATACAGAATAAGTAATAACATAGTAGAATTTGATTCTACTATGGTAATAATGATAGTATTGAGATCGTTGTGTAAGGTGAGGTTATGGGTTTGTCATACCTTCGTTATCTGAATACCACTTACACGATAAACAATTAGGTACTTTGCTATTTCTAATATGATTAAAAAGTAGATATAAGGCAACTCGTTTAGTCCCGGCAAACATAGATTAAAAGTTTCAAATGATTAGTAAGCACAAATTTCAGAATAATTTCAGAATAATCCTTTTCTTCAGCTGTCTTTGGTTTTTGTCTTTAGTTTATTTCACTTGTAGGTACTAAACTAAATATTACCATCATTATACTTACAATAAAACACCCTTATAATCGGCATCTATGAAAATGTTCTCATCGACTTTTAATAAAACCAACTTCAAACATTAACTCCTCTTTTTCCAAATCTAATAAATTAAAACACACGTCCACGTACGCTCATGAATTAAGAACTCCGCTTAATAATTACGTCTAAAAAGAGTTTGAATTTCAAAAAATCCCCACGTTTGGGTAGCGATCGATTAATTAGAGTTATTACATACAGCGATCCATCTGTCGTAATTAGCCCTCGATCCTACCCGGCAAAAAATAATGACGCACCCTAAAACACTTTCTACATTTTTTTTTTCATTTTTAATCCAATTTGCTGAGGATTATACTGGTAATTATATTTTTCCAATTGCGCTCGGTGGTCGAGGAAAATTCGCTCGCTTGATTGCGAATCCGAAAAACCTTGTTGATTAGGCTTTTTAACGGCATATGTTAGTACGATTCGAGATAACAAATTCGAAATCGGCTTATTTAGGTACTTGTTAGAATCGTTTGTTGATTTTTTTTTATGTTAAGTCTTTTTTTAGAAACATTTCATAGGTACTTACGTATAGAAATGAACTTTTTTTCTGAATGTAACTTTTAATTGTATTGGTATAACAGCAGTTATTTGATAGGTATGAAATCAAATTGGAAAAAATGCAACAAGAAGTCATCAAAACATTGGAAAGTTGATTGATTGTCTTATGAAAACTAATTTATCGCTGTTTTCATTATTAGTTTGAAAAGTTACAATTTAAAAACAATTACCTACATGTACACTCAAACAGTATGCGATGTAAAAATTGACAAGTTTCTTCAATCATCCAACAAAAAAGGGTATAAAGTTCCGATAAGACAGCAAGCGCAGGGTTATCTCACTTAATACTTTTACAACTGCTCACATGTCATAGCATTGGAGAAAATTGTCAGATTGATATAGCTAAACTTGAGGTGAAAATCCTACATACAATATTGAATAAAGGAGCTGAAATACAATAATTCTAATAAATTAATTGAACTACGAAGTCTCAATCATTCTTCCTATTTGGTATACTATAATCCTTCACATATAATTAGATAGTTATATTAATACACGCTGCGGTAGAAGGTATCGGAGCGGTAGCGGTAGTCGCCCTCGTTAATGGCGAGTTATTGTCATTAACACCGCGCCAGCACGATACCAACCGCCTACGATTCACTGTGCGTTTCCATTGTCACACGAACAACATTTATCAAAGTAATATTATTATATTGAATAATGGTCCTTACTTTTTGCTACAAAAGTAACTTGCCGTATGCCTCTTATCATTGGTGGGTCGGAGTCATCTGCTTATTTTGACGAACTTTTTTCTATAAGGTGAGTTGAGTGATTTTTTCTATAACTTGAAAAAACCTTGTCGTTAACGCCGTCCCAAGCTGAGCAGTAATTTTATTTTCCTATAGTCTACTCCCATTATTAGTAGGTACCCTACCCATATCATGATATCAAGGAAAGCATAAGTTTATCATAATCATCTAACGATATCTCGGTTGCAGTCACGTCACACCTACATACCTTTGGGTTCAATTGTCGTAAAAACAATTTTGGCCAAATTAGTTATATACCATTTTTCTGATACAATATGGTATATAAAACAATTTGGCCAAAATGGTTTATACGACAATTGAACCCAAAGATACCGTATTGGTTTTTGATGACAAAACTACTAAATTGAAAAGTCATGAGTTCACCTAAATACCATAATTTATCCTATACCTCAAAAACTACAACCAGAATCCAAAAGCTCAAATAGCAAACCTTCCTAATTCTATGCCCTAATCGTGCCGTATCAAACAATGGCCACACGCCGGACTGACGTGGCGATCTAGCCCGCATGCTTAGGACCATTAAGCATTCGACTAATGAGAGATCATGACGTCGACTGGACCGCTCGCTCGCTCAGAGAAATACCGCATCCATTGGTTTACCACGTTAACGTAGCTAAGCAAAGTCGAATGAATGATAAAATAAATAGCACAACAATGCATATTTGCTCCGCACCCTGATTATTTAAAAAGAAACTATTTAGCGACCGGTTTCATTCCATATACATTGCTACTTTTCTTTGGTATGTTTTTTTTAATCCAAAAAGAAGTAGCAATGGATCACTATCGTCTATGAACTGCAACTGGTCGCTAGGTGGTTTCTAATTAGATAATCAGCCCGCGGATTCCATAGTAAGGACAACTTGCACCATAAATTAAATATGGTTTAAGTACTTTAACGCAATTTCGTATACGATATCTAATTTATGGTAACAAGTCGCTCTCAGTATAGCCAAATCACTTATGGAAAATACAGAAAACGGCGATATCACAAACACCCAGACCTGAGGCAATATAGAAAAGTTCGTTGCTCTTCTAAATTGACCCACCCGGGGATCAAACTCAAAGATGGAGACACCATGAAAACCAGTGATACAAACCACTCGACCACGGAAATCGGCAACTGTATTTAAGTACTTATTTTTTTTTGCAAATTATTTAATTTTACTTAAATCGGCAACTAAAAAGAAGTAAATTGTAAAGATTGGAGGATTATTAAGACTTCGACAAATAGAAGCTCGGTTCTGACTGCACCCGATAGGTTTGTATAATTTAGACAAATACCGCATCCAAAACCTAACCACATTTAACGTTCCTAAGTTCGACCAGCAGTGGCACGTTGTATTTTTAGTTTTCATATTTAAACCCCTCGATTTCCCTATTTATTTAATATTGCGAAGCTTAATATCATACAGGGAATTCAACCCACAAATTCATTGGATAGTTTTTTTTTACAAAAATGCTACAATACACAATTTTTATTGTTTTTACATTTTCAATGCAATTTTTTCTGATTATCGTTACTAATAAAATTGTCAGCATTTGTTATGTTGTCCTATATTTAGTAGGACTAAATTAGTCATGAGTATTATAGTTACGTAGTGTAGTAATGATAGAGTGTATACTATACACAAAGATTCTGATATGATAATATATTCATCAGATAAGGTGTATTCAACTATGCTATGGTTGTCTACTCCCAAGATGACACCATAGATTTTGAGCACTAAAACCCGTTACGAGTAAGCTACATTAGTTAAAGTAGCCAGTTGTATTTCATATACATAAATATTTAGGGTTTTTTTTGGCACATACATAACAAAAAAATAGTTTAAATAAAAGAGTTAATGGTGTAGACAACGAGTGCCCAAAATATTATTTCAAGGAATAAGCATAAATTATAAAGGTAAGTAGATTTATTTTTGTATTATTTTTGCATTTACCGGCGTTTCTTTCATTAAATATTTATAATTATCCGTCAGTATTTTGGCTTTGAAATTTTAAGGTAATATTTAGGGAGTTTGGGTTGCTAATTAAAGGGATGTGAACAAATACCTATAATTTTGCATCAACCAGTGTTTAAGTTTAACTTTAAGGAAAACTTGAGCTAATTTATCAATGTGTAGCGAACATGCATAACCATGTCCAGAGTGGCATTTAATTTGCCTCCACTTGGACGAAATTAAACGGTTAAAGGCTTCTTTTAGTAGCTAGCCTTTCCCTCATTAATCTTAGCATGCTAGACGCTAGCATAATTAAATATACTCACTTAAAAAGATACTGCTCTAACTAATTATTGTTAAGAACCTGTCTTTTGTTTTTGTATTAAACAACTCAGTGGTTCACTAAGCAACGCTTAGCTATTGCTTTTAAATTAGAATCATAAACACATTAATATAAATCGTTCGCGAGGTGACAACTTGTTTTCTTTCATTATCTTTGCATGAAAATCTATATTTATTTATTTATATTTATTAGATCACCAACAAGTTTACACTGATATTATGATAAAAATTAAACATAATTAGCTTTACAATGCTTAGTGGAAACTTAATTATAGGTGACAACCGCATGCTCTATTGATTTTAGTGTCGAATACAAATTTCATTTTATTTATATAAAAAAAATACAGCGCCGTCTACCTCCGGAGATCTGTATAAGTTTCAAATAAAAAATAAGTGCGATCTGCCACTCACGGGCTTTACCACTTTGCAGAAAAATTCGTTTACGAAACTTAACGTAATATTACTGATGACGGCGCGGCGTGGTAAAGCGGAAGTTTTGTCGATAGTACGTTAGTGCTCTAATATGAATTCGATTGCACTTTTCCATACTATGTGAGTAAAAATCTCCTTCTTCCATCTCTGAACAGTCATGTCTAAAAATATGTATTCCCACAGTTTAAGACCTTGCCACTTTGTTGCAGTTTTCATTGTCATTGATTTCTGTCCATAAAAGTTATAGCTTTTAGAGTGACATAGTTCTAAACTGTATACATGTTATTTAGACGTGACTGAACCAATATTTTTATAATTTTGAAAAAGCAAGTCATAAACTTTTAAGCGATCTTTCAACCAGGATTTATAGCTAGACTCTAATAGAATAATTAAACGACTATTCAGCCATATGCCACAAAACATGCCATATCAGCTAATTACAGTCTTAACTGTGACGTAAACAAGTAACTTATTTTTGCGCCATCTCATTTGCGCCACACATTTTTCCTTTTCAAAGTAAATTAAAAGCCGCAAACGCACACTAAAACAATTCCATAAATGCATCTTGTCATAGTGAACTGATGTATCCAGTAATCTCACTGCATAAGTACGAAACTTAAATATACAGAGATGTTATAAAGTTAGTTTGCGTAATTACGTTCCAGAAGTTAATTACAGATAAACGTTAGTACAAAATTTCAATAACAAACATATCATTTTTTGCTCAATTCAATAAACACTTTTGTAACATAAT
Source organism: Agriphila geniculea (assembly GCA_943789525.1). Lineage (NCBI taxonomy): Eukaryota > Metazoa > Arthropoda > Insecta > Lepidoptera > Crambidae > Agriphila > Agriphila geniculea. The sequence goes on from OX038879.1 coordinate 20,035,743, forward strand.
AGAATATTAGTTACATTTAGTTTTCGAAAAAAAATTGTACGTATACAAGTTAAAAAAGGTTAGGTACTAATTAAATTAGTTAGGTATAATTTAAGACATAACTTTACCCTTTTTAGGGTTCCGTAGTCAAGTCAACAAAGAACCCTTATAGTTTCGCCATCTCCGTCTGTCCGTCCATCCGCGATTCAGCTCAGAGGCTCTTTTTACTAAAAAGATGTAATTTACCATGAATTTGTATATTGATCACGCCGAAAAAGTAGTAGCCTCAAGTCTTAAAAAAAACTATTGTACCGCCCCTACAATGTAAAGTGGGAATGAATTTTTTTTCTCGTCAATCTCATAGGATTTATTTAGACCAATTAACTAATTCAGACTATGGTCTGGGCTAACATTGGGATAGGTCTTTTGAAAATATTACAGACTTGTTAAGATCACTTTTCGGTTTAGGGATCCGATTGCGAAATATTAAGTTTTAAAGAGGAAAATTTAGCTTTCAAGATGATTTTTTTGGTAGAGTCAAGTCGATAAAATTACATATATTTGAAAAAAAATCATATGAACAAATTTCTTTTAATAGTTAGGTATTATACTTAGAATAGTCGTTAGTTGTGTAAAACAATAAATAAATATATATAAATAAAAATATATAAATATATATATATAAATAAATATAAGTATACAGATATATGGTATGGTGTAAGGTTATTACTACGAACCCTATGCTACGCGCGGCCCGACACGCACTTGGCCGGTTTTTTCACTATTTCACTATATTGAAGCGCTTATAGTTCAGTCTTGTAATATGTAGTTGTGTAATATAACATTGCCACAAATAAATATAAACTCAAACTTAATATTGATTACATTAAAATATTCGTTGCGGTTAATCAAAAGTATCAAATCTAGTTATTAATTATTTCCATTACATCAAAATACTTTTTGTGGTCGAAAAAAAATGTAGTTGTTATACTGTTAAAGTTAATCACCACACTGTGAACTTATTAAACAAGCTCAGGGCCGCACACACATGCGTGCGCGTGAGTGTGCGGGGGCCCTAATTGCTTTTGTCATTAATAGTCGCGAATACTTCTTACCCGGCGTATTGTACAATTAGTAATAATGATGTGTAATTAGGCCTGCACGCTGTTATGTATCGGTGTACTGAAAACAACATAACGAGAACAACACTAGCATACAATTGTAACACGTATTACAAAGTAATAGTGAAGTTTTCAAAATTATTTTTATCAGATAATCACAGGATGCTTGAAGTCAGTTGTCATAATAAAATACATAATTTGCTTTTTTTATAAAATAATTTAAGCCGCTCATTTTACATCATTTAACTCGATTGTCTACTGTCGGCAATCAAATATTTATGTGTCTAAGTAAATTGACTTTCAGATCTGAATCATCAGAATAAGTTATATGTAAAAAGTAACTTAGAGGAAGAATGCGATATAAATAAATTAGGTTAACTTAACAGTGTAACTGCTCTAAAAACAAAATACTACTAATAAGCAGCTGGCATCATCTTTAAGCATTCCAATTATGAAAATTGGCGCAAAAAAATTAAGCCGCTCGCACACGCGCTAATGAACGCGCGCTTGACTAGAATCGACGACACAAAATAAACAACGCGAAACTAAGCATAAAGGCCGTCGTACACGGCAACAATGCAGCGATGAAATATGCAGCGGTGAGCCGCGATCGTAATCAGCCGGTAATGCTTCCGCGGAGGCGACGCGGTGCATGCCGTAGTCGTGTTGCATTTACATTAATTATTTTGTTCGATATTAAACGATTGTCGATATTTCCTAAACTGTCTGCATGTTACCCTTGTCAGCTAACAGCTGTATGGTTGAAGTATGGTTTAAAAATTGTGCCAAAAAGAGTTTTATCTCAGAAAATATTATAGTCATAAGCTAACAGCAATAAGCCTTTGTAGGTACGGCTGTTTTTTTTAGTTTTAAATTAAACTCTAGTGCAAAACAAATTGTTCTGTTTTGCCTGGAATCAATAGTTTTATTTTTTTATTTTCACAAGCAATTTACTTCATTAAACTAATTATATTTATTTCATTTTTGAACACTAGAACGTCCGGTACGGTATTTTTTTTCAAAGTTTAAAGCTTCGTTATTTATCATTTAGAGATAGGCATTTGAAATTTCTTGACAAACTTTTTTGGTAGCTATATAATGATTATATCATACTAAATTTCAAATATAATAGACTTCCAGTAGTGGCACAAAATTAAGGTTACACCTACAATGTCTGGAGACTGGCAAAAAGACCGCGAATGCCTGTTTTTCCTTTTTTATCGAGCGTAATCAGACTCCGAAAATGAGTAAAATATTATCCTTGAGGAATCAGAAACTGGACAAGATCCACCTTTCAACCTTCTTCCCAAGTTCCACTACCTGTTTCTGGTTATAAAAAAAAACGACTTTTTTTTCGATTTACAGTTTTTATTATTACGCAAAACTGTATATTTTAATATTTACTTATGTTTAAGACCCACAATAAATGAAAGCTTTTCATTACAAATATTAAAATATGTAGCGCTTGAAAAAACGGAGAAAATAGGTAAGTACGTGCAAATTGACCGCTCGCAGACGTTTTAGGTATTTGAAAAGCCCAGACGTTCTTAGTGTTAATTCAAGCATTCTCATTGAACTCGATTAATAAGGCACAAAAACATGGAATGAGGCCGTAACATTTTCCGTGCATCGCTCGACGCCAAGATGTGCCAACCAATTAGACATAGCAACACACACACAACACAACACAATGCCAGGCATCCTGGCATTGTGTTGCTATTTATACTATTTTTGTGCTTCCAAGATACTTACTGCCAATTTAATACACCGATAGCTACATGTCGATGTTACCGCCATTTTGCTTGATAATTTTATTCAATATTTGTCTATTATCCTAAATATATTAGTAGAAAGAAGGTTTATAAATTCAAGAGATTGTCTTCATTTTTATTTCTATTATTTACACCAACAAATTGTTTTGTATTTTTTTGTTGTAGGATATTTATTTAAGCACGGCCTAAATGTTTTGTAAGTGATGAACATTCGTCGATTTTGTAAAAGAACATGGCACAACAATTAATTTTTAGTGTACGCTATAATTAACAATATTTATAATTGAAGTACTTCGCTAAATTAAGTAATTCCTATAAAATATCAATACAAAATAAATGGCGCGTAAACAGAATAAAGACCGTTGCACACGGTAAACGAGCAGCGATAAAATATGCAGTGGCGCGAATGCGGACATTTCTCTGTTTATTAGTAAACTGCATACGATGAAAGCGATGTGTCGCGATCTCAACTACATATTATAGCTTTCATAATTAACAACTCGTATACGATGAGATATTTGCCCACAAGTGTACTTTGTAAAAGAGACTAAGCGAATTAAGCGAACTTAGCCAAGTAAAAATTACAACCCCAATTTCAAAATGCTTTTTCCTTAACTAAAACTTAATGTTAACTTCATAGTTTTCGTTTGTGTTAAACTCCTATAAAAATGGAAGAAAAAAAAAATAAAATTATATCCCCCTTACCCAGTGCCGATCTCAAAAACAGTATTGCGTAATTTTTTAATGGTTATAATAGCAACGTTTAATCACATGATCGGTTCTCAGGACGAGGCCGCGGTTGGCCAACGGCGCCTAATTACGGTATATGTGGCTAATTATAATTATCGTAATGATTGCAACGCGCATGAGCGTAATGCGCGATAATAAGACGTTTGTAGAAGCGTCATTACTGGCCGTATAGAAGCATTCCGCCGGTGCTGCGGTCGGTACCAAGTAAAGAGGTTGGTGTTTTAGCTCCAATTTTTTTGAATTTCGAATAATCGGTTAATTTTTTCAAATGGTTTTGTTTTCAACAGCCTAGATCTAGAATATTATGTATTGTAACAAAATGGCACTTTTGCACCTATGAAACCCAAACGCACGTATAAATAAGCATGTCGTTATCTTCCAAACGCAAACAGTTACGTGCTTCATTTATTTGACTTTGCATTTTGTTGACAACCTTCCGGGATATCCTTCTGAGAGATGTCCACTTTTCCTTTTTTGTCTAACTTTTCCAGATGAAGGTACAAACTTGTTATAATTCAATCTCTTTATTTTTTTACTTCTTGAGTATCATTGACTGTCGAAGGCTAAATAAGTACGTATATGGTTGAAACCTCGAAGGTTAATTACTTATTTTATTATAATTTCTAGGATTTTAAATTTTATTACGAATATTTATTTAAAATAAAAATACCGTTAATTATATTTTCTATTGAAAATATCAAAGGCTTGTGATCTAATTTAATATAATATTATGGAAATATCTGATCTCCCTAATAAATTGGTTACCTACAACTAATCTGTCCGTCTGCACATCTAACACACACACATATCTTGCCTAATAAATTCTAATTAACTACAAAGAAATCAATATGTAATTTATTTAATAGGCGGCCTTCGGCTCGCTATTAATTATTAAACAATCCACGATTATAATATTTAAATTGCAAGTTGTTTTTCAAATAGTCTGTGTAATTATTGAATTATAATGGAATTGTGCTAATTAAAAACGTATTATTATTATGACTAGGTATATGAGCTGCGTAATTAACTAAAACTAAGGTACTTTAAAATGTATTTCGCAATATACGTGTCTATTATAGAGTTAAAACATCCGTCTGATAATTTTAATTATTTGTTTCGACGTAATTAACAGGAGTAGGTAACTAATTTGTAGGAAAAAACAACTATTTCACAAATTAAATCTAACTATTAACAAGAACTGCCTGTTTCACCCACTCATTATAAAATAAATAAGTACCTACACGGCTTACTAAAATCTAGTTTAAGTTATAGCGTATCTTAGTTTGAAAAAAAAAATGTTTTAATTTTTCATTCACTCTGCATTTTTTTTACTTTTTCTGCTTATAATAACTATTATTTTTCACATTCTTTCGTATTAAATAGGGGTAAGTACTTTTTAGAAAAAAGGCGTACTTTTTCTTAGTCAAATCTCTGCCACAAGCCGAAAATTACTTATTATAAGTAAACAATTACATCAATAGGTATATCTTAGCATTTATTTGAAAACACGCTAAATTACCAAACAGTACAATATTACAACATTTATCAAGAACAGGTTAGAGTGATTAAAACATAATTAAAGTTTAATTAGGTGCAAAAAAAAAAGCGCTCGCGCATGCTCTCCGCTCGATCCAAAAACAGGTGCATAATTATCAAAATTAGCCATTTATAGCTAACTTATTTGCTTAATACGAACCAAGTTAATTTGTAACATGTTCCTCAGAAGTGATAGAATGTTTATTACGTAAATTTTAGCTTAAAAAAAACAGGTGATTTGTCGGATATCGGTGCTTATATTGCAAGCTGCACGCGTTTATGGATTGTTCGATAAAACCTGTATGAAAACTGATATTTACCAGTTAGTAGTGTGAACTAGTTAAAACTTAATCCTTTTAATCATAAAAACATTGTATACTTACAGGATGATTTTTATGTCTTTCCGGATGTGTTCATTTCATGAAACTGAAAAACTGTCTCTATAATTTCTTATAGAGACAATTAAATTGCCATATAAATATTAAAGTAAAAACGTGATTGGCTTAGTATGAGGCGGCTCAAATTTTTTTCGTAGGTATTTGGATTTGGACCTTTGTTTCTTAGAGAATGTTGTTCAGTTTCATGGACTGAAAAAAATTCCTTAAAGTTTGTCACATGACTCTTAAATCACCCTGTGGGTAATATAAAGTTTTGCGAATGCCATTTGAATGTAATTTTGTCAACACTTCCAAGATGTCGTGTTATTTCCTCTTGTGGCAGGCGCTATTAGATAATGTTGATTTTCTTTTTGGAAAACAAAGATAGGAATGGTAGCGTAATAGTGAAGCTGATATTTATTGAAAAAAACATCCGTAATCGGTTAATTATGACGTGCTATTTTCATGACAACAATACTTTAGGTAAAAAAAATTGAGGTTCTTGTGGACTCAAAAGAATTCATAAATAAGCATTAGTCAGATATTGCCTTGCTTAATTACAAGGATCTAGACAAGTTTAGCTCCATCCCATAGAAGACGACTAGGATGTAAGTACGTAACAATTATAAAAACCTGACTGTAATAATTCAAAATTAGGTCGTCGACATATAATAATAAAATAGTCTTGTCCGTTGATACATGTTTAACACGCATTTTAATTATACTTATTATCAATTAAAGGCAATCCACGAAAGTAGGTCAAGTCGGTTAAAAGGAATAAATCAAGTGTGCGCTAACCATGATCTCACGTTACGTGACCATTCCACTAAGCTAAATACCAAATCTTAAATCCATACACTTAAGACACATTTCTCTTTGGCAAAGCGTCAAGAAACGACAGTAGGTAACCGATAGTGTCATTACATTTTAAGACCATTAATTTTCTACTAAGTATATACAATGATTGATATAACAGGCGAATATTATTATCCTTATATGATATAGCGTCATTCCTTTAAGTGACACGCTTAAAAGAATGATATTTTATTCCACAATGAAGTTAATTATGCACTCTACAACTTAAATGGTATTCTATAATTTATACGACGTGAAAAAATTAATGGCTAGCTTGATTATAGCTTTCGTAAGAAATTATAGGAGACTCTTAGGCAAATTATTAATATCGTTTAGCCTACATATTTTCATCGATTTCGTGTTTATAGTAAAACAAAATAAAAGTATACAATTCACCTGTTTATTATCCAAATCTACTCAAGAATTCAGTAATGCAGCGTTTTGTCTTAAATAGACTGATGTTATGAGAAGGGATTATAGGCATGTTACCTACTAGAAGTGTCATGGATATGGATATTGATGACTGGAAAGTAAGGGGATGACCGCAGAAAAGATGGATGGATTGTGTGACGAATGATATCAATGTGAAGAAAGAAGATGCGGGGATGACGAGTGATAGGAAGGAATGGAAGAGAAAGACGCACTGCACTGATGATGATGGACTGTAAGGCAAACCTATTTCTTGTAGGGCCTATTCATATGACTTTTTATAAACGAGCACACAACCACAGAAACAAAGTCTTTTATTCGAAACGCAATGTATTTGTCCTCGAAACGCGCGTTGTCATTCGTAGCCACTCGTAGCAGTCGTAGTCATATTTAATTTTGTAAAAACAATAACAAACTTCTCTTGGATGATGTAAAGGTTTGCAATTTTGTTTGAATGTTTGGTTAGCGAAAACATAAATAAATCTTATGCATCATTCGATATCGAAGTTCATTACTGCTTTTGCAAATATGGCTGTGACTAGAGAGGCTGCTGTAGCAGTGCGTATTGTACGAACGCTACCGCGCGTTGTCTGTTCAAAAAATTGTCGTACGTGTGTACGGGCACGTACGTGTTTAAGTTCAAAAACACAAAATGATTAAAAAAGCTTATATAATGGCTTTAGTCATATCTTGTGCTAAAAACTCTTGGTTGTCTTATTAAATTGTAGCTATGATCCAAATTAAACACGAAACCAATAGTAAAATGACTTAATAAGTATTCTAGAAGTTTGAAAAAAAACAGACACTATAAACGCCAACATTACTTTAACCTTTATCATACTACATCTATTCTAATTTAATAGGTACCTACCTACTTTTTACTAAATAGTAAAAGTACTTTTAAAAATCTTTGTGTTTCTTCGAAATAAATAATAAATAGTTTACGGCATTAAAAATATTATATTCTGATACCAAAACACATATTAGGAATAAATCGTAATTGCCACCTTTTGATGCCAGTTGCTGGCATTTTAACAAAGAAAATTGTTGAAACACCAAAATATCCCACGATTCTGTTACAGCTACTAATTATAATGTACGTGTAAGACACGCGACATTATAAAAAAATCATAATTGGTAAAATCTAACACAGTACATGTTAACAATCAATTTTAACTAACCGCTCGATAGAAAACTAATCGAGAGGCCATAAAGAAGCCGATTACAAAAGAAATCTATAAAATAATTAAAATTTTCTAATCGCACCAATTAGTGGGCGAATTTATGGTTTCTCTTATTAAAGCCGTTGTAAGCTGCGTTTACTTTATTTTGCCCAGTTGATAAAATATATATTGTGCACGATTTACACGTTAAATTAATGCAAAATTATAATTCCAACGTTTTTTTTTTACAGAATCTACTCCTGTGAGGTTGTTGGTGTTTTACAAATAACCCTTTATTTATTTGTAAAACACTATGCACCATCTTACTTTAACGATAACAAGCTTGTTATAGTACCGGTTAAGCATAAGTTAGCCAAAAAAAGAGGTTGCCAGCCAGCATGGCGTCCTTTGACAAGTTTGACGTGACAAACAGGTAGCATTATCATTTGACGATAACTTTAACTTTGACAGCGTTTTGGTGCAACTCACACTAACAACCTCGCAGCAGTAGATTACTAACGTCATAAATAACAACGTTTGTTCTACGACTTTTACGAAAAAAGGACAAAAAGAAAACGACTTTCCATTCAAAATGTCAATCGACTTTTGTATGAAAAGTCGTTTTCGTTTTGTCTTTTTCGGAAAAGTCGTAGAACAAAATGTTGTTTATAATGTTAGTAATTCACTACTGCGAGGTTGTTGGTATTTTACAAATAACCATGTAAAGACAAAAATATATTTTGTAAATAAAGTTTTCTTGCCGTTTTTTTTAATCTTTTCATAAGTTTCTAATACATATTTCAATGCTACAAAAGATAGTAAATGAAGTATCCGCGAGCACTGTTAATCCTAAAACAAATAACTATTCGGAATAATATATATCCACATTTTTCATTCCAAAAACAAATATTTGAAATTACATTCACGGCGAGACGCGGCGACGCGAGTGTTCACATAAGTGGCCCATACACGTACATACAAAGGGCCGTACACACCCCAATGCTCATAATTTGCTGACAAGAAAACAAAAAAGAAAAAAACGAGGCACGGTTCTAATTAGGTCGTAGTGAGAACAGGGTGTTCGTCAGCACAATAATAATTAACACTGGATGTAATGAAGCTTGCCATAAAAACTAATTGGGAATGGGAACCCAACGATCGTAGTCGTTTGGTCGTATGGCAAACCTCCGATTTCGATAGGATCGATTGACTTTATCGAATAGTGCTATTCAAAGCGAAGTGCGGGCGCAGTGGGTTTCGTAAAATTAATCGGTTTTTCGCATTAATATTTTAATTAATTGCATTCGATGGTTGAGGAAATAGAATCATTGAGTTAGCTACCGTACGTAAATGGAAAGATTTAATACTTTATTCCGAGAAAAAATGCTGTTTACTTTTTTAATTCTAATTTTAAAAAATAAGTCAGAAGTCAGTGAAGGACAATAATGAATTCTCAAAATATTTTCTCTCACAAAAGCTGTGTATGTAGTGTCCAAAGTACTTATTAGGTACACACGACGGCACCTCAGACTATAATACATGTTGACATTGTGACCCCATTTATACCCTACGTAATAAAAGCTGTTTTCGCAGTTTAACTGTATAACCTGACGTGCTGTCGTGTACGTACAAATAAAATTTCCAAAACCTACAGCAAAACATCAATATCGATGAAACGTCAAAATAACCAAAACATATTCGTACGAAATTCAAATTCCCCACTATTTACAAAATTTAATACCGTTAATCGCCTAATACATCGATCGCAGTAATGTAGTGAACGGCAACTAGTATTTTAAATCGCACAGCGTACCGAACTGCCGTCTATCAGCTAGTTGAAAAGGGAAATCAGTCAATAATGCACTAATTTCCCCTTCTTAATGGCCCTGCCGGCCTCTACCCAGACACTAGCGTAGCGACAGTTAACGATATCACATCGTTATAAACGTTTAGTTAGCGCGATCATAATAAAAGTATATTAAGGGATATTAAATTAATAATGTGGAGGAATTTTATGGCATCACGGTGGATAGTGTTGTGTCTTTGTATCTTAATAAACATAAGAATTATACAGGATGTTTCATAATAACCCGTAAAATTTCGTTTTTTATTTGCATATAAAGCTGCAAAGTGACAACCCTAGTCACAAATAGAGTACTTATTGTTTTTGATTATTAATCATACTTAAATATAATTGTTAAAATAAGCATTTTCACTAAGAAATAACTTTTGTTAATAAAATTTGTGTTTTATTCTAATAAAAGCTTTTAAATCCATTAATACCACACTGATATCGTGGATAATAATTTCATTGTATTTATAGATTAGAATCTACGAAAACGCAGTGAAATTAAAGGAAAAAGTAAATGATTGTACCTAATAAAAATATCGTTATGGCTATACTTATCGCTTCTTAAGTGGTACGAGCGATAACTTAAAAGCAGTCCAATTATTTCCCCATTAGAGCTTAGCAGCAAAGAAATAGCTTATTTCGTTAAAAAATACGACGAAAAATAATATACTGATAAATAACCTATCTGATAACAATTATTTTCAAAAAATTGATTATTTTTCATTGACCATTTTATGTACCAGGTGTTCACCATATCGAGAAAACCATACTTTCACCATGCAATACAAAAAAAAATGTATATATGTTACGGTAAAAGCCCGTATATTGGTAAATCTTAGGTTTTACTGGAAAGTCGTGGTAAATTTAAAGATTTCATACCATTTTTCGGGATTTTACCAATTAGAGTTTGGCACATCCTAGGTTTTACCAATAATGGTTAGTAAATGTTGTTTTTTTTATAAAACAAGTGAATTAGCCATCATAATTTACTTAGTCATTATTTCAAATTAAAAAGTAAAGTAAGTAAATAAAATAAAGTTTTTACTTTATTTTCATAAAATCATAAAATATTTTTCATTGTCATTTTAATTGCTTCTTTACTCTCATTATGATTTTTATTTATCCTGAAGAAGTTTTTTAAGTAATACATTACAATAAAATTACCCTTCAGTCAAATTCTTTGTTTAAGTTATTATTATTAATTGATGAATTTATTAGTAACAAGTAAAATATAATTTTAATACACCTTCAAGAAAAACATTTTTCAGCATTTTCCTCGTCTGTGAGGTAAAACCTAAGATTTACCGAGTGAATGGTCGTAAATGATATCACAGAACAGTTCGATCATTACCATTAAGAAGAGTTGGTAAATCTTAGGTTTTACTGGAAAATCTTAGGATTTACATTAGTTCGGTGTTTTACAGTAACATATATATCAAAAACTAGCGACCGTCCGGGACTTTTTCTGTGTGGTCAGTTACTTGTCTATCCCTCGGGAACAGTACTGTTTTTTGGGATGAGAGAGAGAGAGAGAGAGAGAGAATCTATTCATTGACCTTAACAACAACAATCAGGATCCTGCCTCAGCTCGTGTCGATACGCCAGCTGGTAATGTCAGGATGAAAGGTACTCTATGTCCTTCTTTGTACCCCTAACAATAACAACGTGTATGCAAAATTTCATGATGGTCGGTTGAGTAGTTCAGACGTGAAGGCGTTATAATATTTGTGAGGATAAAGCCAGTTAGAGCAAACTGCAGTATTGCATTGCAGGGATGCTAAACCTTTATTCGCGCTTTCTTTATAAAAAAAATGGCGGTTTTCACATAATGATTTATTTATTTGTGAAGTTCCACGAGAAAAGGTAACTTATGGAGTAGTTTTGTTTCAGATATATATTTTTATTGCTTATTATTAATAATATACATGATGTATTACGATACATCCTCTATTTTCATATTGTTACAACAACGATAACATATTATTTTGTGTCCTTTCCTGAAAGTGCACCATTTCAATTAACATTTTCAAAAATCAATTTCTCCATAACTACACTACACATCTTACGAGGATATTTATTTTATTTGAATAGCTTTTATAAAGTAATTGCAGATTGCAGATTACAAAAATATACGAACTCAATACCGACCAAAAGGCCCTTTCTCATACGTCGGCACAGCAACCGTACATCACCTTGCCGTAGTAACTCGCCGAACCATAGCAACCATGCCTGTTTACTATAGGAGGCGCCGAGAAAGAGAAAAGGCTGTGGCCCATATTTATATACCGCTCTCAACGTTGACAGATCTTGAAATGCTATTCCTATAGAACAGCATATCAGATATGATCCCAAGAGAGCTCTCAAGTCCCAACGTTAAGAGAGGTTTATTAATACGGGTATAAGGTACTATGGGCAACAGCGTCGCTTAACCAGTTACTTAGCAACAACATTCGTATGCGCGCGTATCGCCCCTATAGTACATTATGAGACAAGTTAGCTTAGGTTGCTCACTACACACAAGGCTGTGGGTTGCAGCTCGAGCCGTAGGCGAGGGCGTAACTCAGCCGAGTGTGCAATGAGTAAGAGCTCACGAGTTTCATACGACGTTTTTCAACACACTTGCGAGGAAAATACAAAGTAATTTACCACATAGCAACAAATACGATAAAAACAAAATATGACAATTATGGGAAAAGGCGCGTAGGTTTTTTTTTGTTTTTTTCACACGCCCAGTAATGCAAGAATACCTAGCCTACTTGAAAATTATCATTTTAATTGATAAAATGCAAAAATTTAAATATTTAAAACAAAATATTGTGAATTATGAATAATTTGATAATAATAAATATTTGTTTGACTTAATTAAGGACCTACACATTTATTTATTTCAATAATGTATATGAATTTTCAGCGCCATAAAACCTCTTTGTTGTTACTTAAAAAAATAAGTGTATTACCGGGTTAAATTGGGAATGCTCCTGTTTACTCGCATGGAACTTGCAGTAAGGTACTCATTTAACTTTGTAGGGATAATTCTATAACAACCTAGTGTTTTATATATTATTGCACGCGTTTGTTATAGCTCGGTTTATGGCCCTAAAAGCGATGTATTAGGGCTCACTTCACAAGCAAGTGTGTTGAAAACGAATGTTGTGATGGCGCGGCGTGCAAGCGATTCTAAACTTTGGAGTGGTTAAGTAACGCTTTTGCCCATGGTACCTTTGCTGGTGGAACGTCACATTTTTTAATATAAATAGTAATATTTTCTAATCAAAAGGTGTATGTTAATAGAAGGCTGACCTCCAGGTGTGGGTATCACTGACGAGTATCACACGTCCTAATGGACGGGTAATGAAGCTGCTATTATCATTAGACGTAATTGCCTAACTGGTATACCGACGTTTGACACTTTTACGCAATATTCAACCGTATATTCTGAGGAATAAGAACTAATAATGATTGGTTTTGTTGTGTTGCTCGCTGCAGTAAAACTCTTTGGGGGTAGGTTTCGTGTTTTGTGAACGGTTGGTGTTTCCTTGATAATTTTATCTCAATAATGGGTTCAGTACCTCAAAAAATCATCTTTGTCTTTAAGTTCAGCTGACCTTTTAAAGTAAACCTTCACGATATCCTTACTCCTCACTAAAATTATAAAGGCGTAAATTAGTTTGTTTATTACGCTTTCACGTCGTGTTTACTGAACTGATCCTCATGAAATTTTGCATACACGTTATCAAAGGTACAGGCCAGGGGCCCTACCGCGCAGAAGTCGTCGGCATCGCTATAGGCTTCATTTGACAGATGGATGTGACACATTGCTACTTTTTTTACACAACTGCCCAAAAAGGAGTGTATATGTGTTTTTTACACGACTACCCAAAAAGGAATGTATGTATTTAGGCATGTATGTTTGTGGGTATGTGAGTTTCTTTATTCCACCGTAACTTCTAAATGGCTTAACAGATTTGAATGTATGGGGTATCGTTAGAATCCTTATATCATTCCGAGTGACAATGGTTATATTTTTTTTGAAAAAGATCACTATGGCGACTTATGACGCCATTTTCAAAAGTAAAAAAATATTTTTTTTCTTCAATTATTACAATATGGGCATCAAATGAAAGGCCTTAATAAGCACATTTCAAAACTATATAGTTTATCACTAAAATGTGTGGAATAAAATAAATACATTTAAAAAATATTAAAAACACGACTGCCCTGCCAAAAACGAACCAAAAACTTAAATAACAAGCGTCTTTGCAGTCGGGGGACCTCTTTGATTAAAATTGTTTCACAAAACGTTGCCCCGACTGCAAAGACACTTCTTATTTAAGTTTTTAGTTCGTTTTTGGCAGGGCAGTCGTGTTTTTAATATTTTTTTAATTTCTTATTTTTTTTGGTAAGTATTTATTTGTGCCAAAAAGAAGTAGCAATGTGTCACATTCATCTATCAATGAAGTCAATAGTGATGCTGACGACACTCGCGCGGTAGGTCCCCAGTTTAGGACATAAGATATACCTTTCATTCAGAAAAAAATATCTGTCCACGCAAATGAAGTCACGGGCGGCTGCCATTTGAATTATATTTTGAATAAAGACAACTATTCTTTTTTTTAATGTAATTAATTAGCAAACATTTTACAGGTATGTTTTTCATTTTCACCCCTCGTGCTTCGGCAATTCCTTCCTTCAAGTTTCCACACCTCATGCGTACTTACTTCAAGTATCGGTCACTTTGTTCAATTTTTCAAAAGTTTCCTCTGTTTCCGCGGTAATTTCACTAAAATATCCTATCAGTAAAATATGCCTTCGACTTTTTAATGCGAAAAATACCCTGATTATATAATATCAAACCTTTTTATATTCCACTTTGTTGTGACAAACATGAATTATTTCATCGAGAAACTGTCACAAGTTCCACACAACACGACACAACAAAGACCCAAACACGTAATTAGAGTTCATTACGGTATCACACTGAAACTACTCCGCCATTACTCACCATTACCGAGAATTAAGTTTTTTTGATTAGCCCTAATTAAACCGGTACCAAAACATAGAATTTATTCCTTCCACCTAATTGTCTCATAGGTGTGACAGCCATTATTTTAATTGCGAATAGCGGCTTTAATTGAAGCTTACGTTTCTTTCTATGTGCTTTTAATGACTCCCTATAATGTATCATGTGCGGCTGGCCTTATTTCTGGGTTCCGTTAGCATGCCCTAATTGTATTTCATTAAAACACATTCTTGTATTAACATTTGTGTGCTTTTTATCCATTTTGATATAGATTGTCCTTAGATATATTAAGTGCATCTTGGCGATGGAAAGTTTCTAAGTCTACATTTTCCATAGACATAGAAAAATTTTCGCTGCGCATTTTCTGTTTTTCCAAAAGTCATCGATTTTCAAATAGCGTTATGTCATCTGTGGGGAAATAGCCTCGACATTCGAATGAAACATATATGCAGATATTTGACAATTAATGAAGATGGAATAGCCATATTTTTTTAGATTATTATTATTTTACGAAAACTGTAAAAAAATAATAATAATAAATACTTTATTGCACACAAGACAGGAAAAAAATTACAAACAGATACAAAAAAACAAAGAAAGCACACAAAAGGCGGCCTTATTGCTAAATAGCAATCTCTTCCAGGCAACCTTGAGTAGTAAAAGAGACAAGAGGAAGAGGATTTAGTGGGAGTGGGTGCAATTATGGGAAGAGATATCAGATATAAATAGATATAGATATAAAGAGAGGAATTATGAATAGACTTTAAATTGAAAGAAAGATCAAGACATACGATAGACAGGTAGAGGAGAGGAAATGTCTTCTGACTTGATCGCGAAATCATCTCAGAGTTTGAGCTTTCCTAATATCCTCTGGGAGGGAATTCCACTAATATTTTAAATCCTTCTCCAAAAAAATATTTTTTACTCAATCGTTTTTCATGCTAAAGGTAAATACAGATTATAATTCGATTCGAAATAAAGAACCAACACCAAGCTCTACCCAACAAATAAATTAGGGGTGGCGGGAGTCGGGTGATATTTACCGTACGTGGGCCTATTTTATTCCTGTTTTTTTAGTTTATTTTAACGCCATTGCGATGACCCCGCCAGTGACTATGCGTTAGTGTCTTTTTTTAAATCAGCAAATTGCATATTCGAAAACTACTGACCAGACTTCTCGATTCAAACTGAACACTTGGGTCATGTTTGTTAAGTTTATCAAAGCGATTCGGGAGTTCAAAGGGTTGGTAGTATTAAATACTCTATTTACAACTTTGTAATTCATAAAAAATTGTGCTGGTTATTATTTAATTTAAATAATATTAAGTAGTTGGATATTCTTTACTAATTATGTTCAGTCTTGCACTTTAAAATAATGTTTGCTTAACACAAGACAAAATTATAAGTATTTTATTTAATAGAATCAAGTCAAAAGATCAATGCCATTATTTGTTATAAAATTTCTGATGAAATCAATTTCGAGTAAGTACTTTTAAAGTTTTTAAAATTAAACAATTATTTTGTGTATCTTATCGACTCTTAACTAAAATTCTTCCTCGACGCTGTTTCAATTTATTCAATTATTAATACAAAATTAAGTAGTTACGCTCAATAGGTTTCCTACAAAACGCTTTGTTCGAAACACAAAAGATTTTATAATAAATGACCGTGTGCGCTAATTGCATCTTCAATCGCAACTCAAATGGTGTTCGACAATGGAAATTTTAAAAATTCAAATTCGTACCGATTATGACGGAACAATCGAGTATTCGAATCGAGTAGAACCGACTCGAGTGCCCACGCGTCGCTCGGCGGGGTAGTGTGACAGTACTTTACGTATCTACCCTTCCGCCCGCTACTTAATTCCATACAGTGCGACCAATATAACTTGATATATTAAAGGTGGCGTACTTTGCTTGTTCAATTATTACGTCATTGCAAATTGACCCTTATAGGCTTCGATCATCTAATCCTGTAGATGATCGAAGCTTATAGGTAAGTCATCTTACAGAATTTATTCCTTTATCTACCGCGCGCAAACTTTTGACGCACTGTACAAACTGGCTTTGCCGCACTTTATTGCGTTAGATATAAAAAATCAATAAAAATTAAATAGATATTCTAACCGACGGTGATCGAAGCGGAATTACAGCGACATTTATTTTTGAGAAAATTCAACAAAACATTGCAATATTCAACAAAATCGACCAATAAACAAACGCGATTTGTTGAATGTTGAACGAAAAAATTTAATGTTTTTGTTGAATGGTTTAAAAAAACTGTTGCTAAAGCCATGGCTTTCCAGCTTCAGAAATATGTTTTCTTATTCATAACTTCATTTGAGTCATTTGAGTAGGGGGACCCACTCAAATGGGCGAAATCTATTCGTTCGCTAACTTTAAGTTTAAAAAGTCACATGTCGCAAGCTTTATATAAATCACAGATATTGTTGTTTTGTGTGGAATGGGGTTGGCAACGCAAAGCTAATTGTAGATGTCGCTGCGTACGCTTGTTCCTAAGGCATTAGACGTTCAGAACAAAATGTATGGAAAAGTAGATATTTATTTTGTGGTTTTTTTTTACCGAAAAAGACCCATTGACCCAAAATGGATATAAAAGACTATTGTACAATGCAAATGCCGGAATTGAAAGCCAAATTAAGACGTTTTTATTTCTACAGAATTTATAATTTTTTTCTATTGGGAGGGTGCGAAGGTATAATAATCGATCACAGCGCGCATGGTGGCAAAAAGTAGAAATAATGAAGGCTCTGTAATCTGCTTGAAAACGATATTTAATTTATTACTAGCGATACAGAAATAATTATAAATGTTTATTATCACTTAATAAAATAATTAAAGTAGCTTTGTCCTCTTGTTTTACAAAATCTACAACTAAAAAAGAAGTAAACCAACCCTGATATAACCAAAATAAAACACTCTTTTTAAATAGATCTTACTTTTCATATTTAATTTAAATGACCAAAAATTATTTCACAACACTTTGTCCACCCAAATCATAGTAATTTTGAAATTTACATTAATAACACAACATGTATAGTACTTTTTAACATTTTGTCACAATGCCGCCATTACATATCAAAACGTCAAAACGGTCAGGTCAGAGCCAACAAAGTTGCAACACGCTAGGTGGCGCTAAAAGCGTGCACGGAGCCAATATCCAGATTTTTCGGAAATTTGTAAGTGCCAACATTTTTAAAGCCTATTACACAGAATTTAATCATTTTAAAGCTAAAAAAACGATTTTATTAAGTAAAAGTCCTTTGTTTTCAAAGCTCTCGTGGAACAAGCGTACGCAGCGCCACTTTGACAGTTGCCTTCCCCATTGATAAACCTACGACACGTAATTTAGTTTATGACTTAGTTTTTTGAAGTGAAAACTTCTTTAGCAGCGCTGTACACTTTTTTTGTAATGGGGAAAAGATGTTAAACTCGCGTCAGTCAGGGTCACGTGGCCCTGATCAAAAATTCGTAAGACGGATGTAGCGCAGACAGCCGGTGGCGGAAGTATCGCCCTCTCTTTCTACGGGGTGCGGCAAAAATGGCGGCGCGTCATTTAAAGACGTAAACACTTGTGTCACGCGTATAGCAACGCGCTAATTTTTTAATTCAATGTCAAAATTCTAGATTTTCTGTCAAGCTATGGATAAGACTTTCGTACAATACTGTTCTTAAGACGGCAATTCGTGCAAAATTATTCCCTTACCATTCCAAAATATCAAAAATGCACAACGTTAGGCGGTGGTCTGCAACAAACGCCGTAAGTCGCGTCCGGCGTAACGCTGTACGCGGCCTACGAATGCTTACTATGGAAACGTACTAGAGTGGTCTCTCTCACACGCTATCTTCACTTTGGTAAGTACCTAAAGTGGGTATATCATCCATACCTATTTTAATCGCTAACGTCCGTTTACATTGAGCGTATGCGAAACTTAAAAACAGTTCCGAGTGACCATCGCAGTGACGATGAACGCCGCGTCCGACGTCTGGGACGTTGGACGCGGCATCAAGCGTCGCTACCGGCGTTTGTTGCAGACCACCGCCTTACAGTACGAGTCACGTATTTTGAAATCGGGTGGGGATTGCGCGAAACGCGTATTTTGGGTATGCGTAGCGGTAAGGGGCGCGGGCGGCGGGAGAGGGGCGGGCGCGCGCTATTGGTCGCCTACAAGAGCACATGCGCGAACTTATCCCTACTCCATCGAAAAAATTTCAAGATACGTGCCTCGTACTGTAATATTCAAGTTTTCACTTCTGCCGGCACTCCCGGAATGCAACCCGAATTTTTTTAATGTTTATGTTAGCGAACGAATAGAAAATTGGCCATTTTTATAGGGGGGCAGGTCAGTGCAGTGATGGACCTTCATATCACACGATATTAAGTTAAGCAGTGTTAAAAGGTCGCATCATAAATCTACATTGTTAGTTACAAGTTACAAGTTAGATTTACAATTACCTTGTAATTAATTGTTTTCATAACAAGAGGTAGTATTCATTAGGTGCTAATCATGGTATTAATATAGTCTAATTAATTAATTAATATATCTAATTAATTTTCTGGAAACTCCGAAGTTGAAATATCGATAAAATAATCGAACACCGTTTGCATTTATCCCATGATTTCAGTTCTCCTAATCCGCTTACAGCGGGATAAATAAAATGTAATTGAAAGGAAATTACGCAATAAATGGGAGGTTTTTATTGAATTGTATGTCAAATTAATCGTGAGGCCCCTTGCTTAACATCTGTCGAGTTGGACCCCCTGTCTCGATGTATTCGATGTGACGATTGTATTAGATTATTTTTGATAACTACTCGAAATCTCGAGTACCTGTTTGATAATACGTTTTGAGTCATGAGTTGTTTTGAAGTTGGTAGTTAGTAGTAATTTTTGAGAGTTTGTAAAAAATAATTTTGATTGTTTTTGATGCTTGTGTTAAGTTCTATTCTCGCACCTTAATTAGAGAACTATAAAACTAAATTATTTTCTGTTCGATGGCAAGTAAAATATTGGCCTACATTGTTTTAAGACACGGAATAAAACCTTTTTTGCACAATTAAGTAACAAACATCCAAAATACTTTGTATGACTATCTAATAGAAGGAAGTACGTCCTTGACCACATCAACTTTTTATAATAATACTTTCTATGATTATCTAATAGAAGAAAGTACGTCCTTGTCCACATCAACTTGTTATAATAATACTTTCTATCTATGACACTCTACTAGAAGGAAGTACGTCCTTGAACACACCAACTTTTTATAATAATACTTTCTATGACTATTTAATAGAAAGAAGTATATCTTTGAACACACCAACTTTTTATAATAATAATTTCTATGCCTATTTAATAGAAGGAAGTACATCCTTGACCACACGTTGGTGTTGTGTAAGAAAAAGTTGTTTTTATAATAACACTTTCTATGACTATATAATAGAAGGAAGTATGTCCACGACCACACCAACTTTTTATAATAATATTGTGTTTTTCCTTGAATTTTACCGTGTTACCGTATTGATGGTAATTGGAAACACGGCGTGTTCATCACGGCTGGCGGCTTCTAAACTCCGGAAATGATTTATCGCCCCATCCCTTCTCTCTGTTCAATTAATTTTTGTCATTGCCGGAATTGTATGTGGAATGAAAAATAATTTCGGTAAATGGATAAAAGCGCGCTCTTCTGTTGAAGGCGAATTTTGATATTGAACTAGCTTCCGCCCGTTACTTCGTCCGCGTGGACTTTGTTCTAGTTGGCGTATCAAAAACATGCATCAGATTTTAAGTAAGACTCTCAGAAATAAAACTGTTCTTATCACATCTAATTTGGTGCAGTAGTTTTTGCGTGATGCGCCTACAAACATACAGACAGACAAAAATTAAAAAAAAATGGTTTTTAATACCCTTATAAGGCCGGGTCTCCTGCGCCGTGTTTTTGTGTTTTCAAACATCAAAACAATGTTTTCTCAACATGTTTGGGGCGTGGCCTATGAGTTTTGTTTTGCAAAAACACAAAACATGTTTGCCGCGACGAACGGAAAACATCCCCCGCTCTCGCCTGCGGGGAGGGGAAGTAACTCATTTTGTGTTAGCGCTCACTAGATGCAGACGTCTCGCCTGCGTTCGTGTGCCATTGTGTGATTCGTGTAATTGTAGTGATGGAGTGGAATAAGGAGAATACTTTATTTTTAATTGAGTTACTCAGAGAAAGACCGCTACTTTGGGATGTAATGGTGATTGGGATGAGTCGTGATTGGACGCAAATTTTCTAACAAAACATGTTTTCAAAACAAAACCTAGGCGCAGCGGACGTGCGGTTAAGCTAAACATGTTTTGAAAACAATGTTTTTTCAACATGTTTTGTTGAAAATTAAGCGCAGCAGACCCAACTTAAGACCCGCCACATACAGACGGAATCTGAATCGGAATTTCGAAACGGAACATTAATAAATGTATGAAAATTCTGAATGGAAAATAACAGCATGTATGTGATAGGTCTATAGATTTGTATGGATTAGCTGCGTTCGGAATTCGGAATTATTCCGAATCAAAATGTTATCTCTATGTGGCGGGCCTTAAGACCACTTATTTTTTTTCTTAAATATTATCTCGTATGTACAAACATCGCCCAGTTAAAATTTTAATTTAGGTATAGATAAATATTATGAGGTCAATTCGAAAGTTTGAATGGAATTTTTAATTTTTCTATCCTATTATGGTTATGGAATATCCCTCTCCATAGACAGGCCTACTAAAGCTTTGCTGCTTAAGAGTTGTCTATTATCTGGTCCAAAGAAGATTTATCCCATACTGATGATAAGTTTTGGGGAACGGCTGTGAAAGTGATTATAATATTATACTATGAAATCACAAACACACATAAATCCTGAACACAATATAAAAAAAAAGAAAAGAAAGAAGAACATCAACTAAAGTATTATTATAAATTTTGCGCAACTTGACCAAAGTGTTAGCGCTATCGCACACAGGCAACTTAGCGCCATCGCACACGGGGGACTTTTGTCTCCGCAACTATTTTGTCTCTCACATGGTTTGTATGAAAAGTTGCAGACGACCGCGTCGCTTCGTGTGCGCGCTTCCATATAAACCCGTGGACTTGAGACAGAGACAAAACAGTTGCAGGGCGACTAAGTTGCCCGTGTGCGATAGCGCTTAGTCTCCCAGCAACTGTTTTGTCTCCACATCAAGTCCACGGGTTTATATGGGAGCGCGCACACGAAGCGACACGGTCGTCTGCAACTTTTCATACAAATTACGTGAAAGACAAAAAAGTTGCGGAGACAAAAGTTGCCCGTGTGCAATAGCGCTTAAATGTCCTTACAACCGATATTTGAAAATCCAGAAATGTCAAAGTGAAATAAGACTTTGTGAATACAGGTAGGTACAGTGTTTTAGAAGTCATCGAATCAGCGAACTGAAATCTATGGAAGTGTAATTGTAAACAAATATTGATTAAAAAATGGCACGACGGGGCCCAAAAAGTACAACTCGCTCAGCTTTAGTCGGGCCAGCCTCACGGCCGGTGACTGATGTTTACGTTCTTTACAATAATTGCAGTTTTGTACTGTAGAGAAAAGAGAGAAATAGAAAGTTTATTAGTGATGACATCCTGTGTAGTCAAATCGTGTAAACGACGCAAAGAAGGCAGTAAAAATATGCAGAAATAACGTATCATATTTTTTGTTTAAGTATAGAAAATATCTATGAGTATACAAATTATGGTCGCTTTATAAGCAACACTTGCTCAGACGCTTTGTGCTGCTTAATTAAATGCCAGCATTTTTAGCTCCATCCACTTAGTTGTACTTTTCGTGTGGTGATTTTAGTTCGCTGCATTAAATTAGCTTTAAGGCGTTTTTTTCTCCATCCCTTCTAATGATGAAAATACTGCAATTTTACAACGAAATGGCAATCTACAACCCTACCTAAATAGATAATTATTGACGTAGTGCTAGCTCTTATTGTAGTGTTGGGAAAAACATCGACAACATACGCATTGGTAAAGAAAAATGATAGTGCAGTGTGACCCTCCTAAAAGTGTCAATAAGATGTTTAGTGGGTAATTTTAGTATTTGACTTTACAAAGTTAACTAGGTATACAATGAAAATGTATGATTATTAATGAAAGATACTTTTTAAAATTAAGCTCACATAAATATTTTATTACATCGCATATCAATAAGAAATGAAATGAACAACAATTTGTTCATAATCACGCTGCAGCTACAGCGTAGGTATTAATTTTTATAAACTACAAACACAATGAATCTTTTAAGCATTAAAAAGACATTAAATCATATGT
Organism: Agriphila geniculea; assembly: GCA_943789525.1. NCBI lineage: Eukaryota > Metazoa > Arthropoda > Insecta > Lepidoptera > Crambidae > Agriphila > Agriphila geniculea. The sequence continues at coordinate 20,058,941 of OX038879.1, forward strand.
TCATTCGTTACTTATTGAGGTCAGAATTATTCAAAATAATTTGATAAAGCATTTTTACTGTCCGAACTCTGAAGAGAAATTAATTAAGATGCAAATAATTTATCAAGCGTGAACCGCACACACACTCAGTCACCGAAGAACGAAAATCAACCTCTTATGAATAAATCGCACGTACATACAGAGATCGGCCGCGACACCACTGTACGCTGCATAATACATCGCTGTGCGCTGTCGATGTACGTCGGGCTTTAATTATATATCTGCTACAATTTCGCCTTTTTTCGAGTATTTTTCACATTTCCTCCCCCCACGCGGCCCCGGCCACCCGGCTGCCGAACGGCCGCAGAAAAAAAACATCCTGCATGTGTGTATCGAAACATTCCTGTGTATTGTTGTGACTACGATCTCGGTCGTCGCGCGGAATCGCCGGACCACGGAAAAAAACGCGCGAAGAATTCAACGTCTTGAAACAAAAGACGACGCGGGCACGGCCGCGACAACCGGCCCCACCAAAACACAGTTTTAATGCAATTAAGCTTGTAGAATACGACGAGGAGTGCTCGATAAGCCGTGCCCAACTTTTCCTGTAACAGGCTGTTATTTCACGATTTAAAATCGGTTCTCAACCCGTTAATGACGCGAGTACAAGTGCAGATCGGCGGCTCCGTTCGGCCGCGGACCAATCTATTTAATAACCCCCGCCGGTGACACCCCACGCGGCGGCCATCGCCAATTTTCCCCCTTCAGCGCCCCGCTAGGCCCCCTAGCACCCGCCCTGAAAAAAATCCGGAGCGTTTTAAAATTAATGAGTAAAAATCTACACACACAGATGTCCGGACAATGGCGCGCGTGTGTGACCCGCCGGACGATAATGACCACACTTCACCCGCCAAATGATGGCGCGATGCGTCGTGCGAGCGATCGCGGAGCCTTTTCCATTAGAAGCAAACTATCCTAGAAAAAAATCGAGCACAAATTGAAAATTCGTTCGGACGCGCTAATTCCGAGCGGAGCGGCGCCGCGCGCGAAACGAACGCAGTTAGATAACATTTGTAGAGGCGGGTGGGGTGTCACCCCTACGCAATGCCGTTTTTATTTTGGCCGGCCCTTACCCCCTTGTACCCCCTTCGTTCGTCCAACTTCATCTGAATAATTACTGATTTTTTCCGTGTACCGCTGATTATTCCGAATGTTACTTGTTCATTATATATTTTTTCTATTTCCTTTCATTAGTCTACAGCAACATAGTTCAGCTTATTAACAAATGTCGAGCAATTCGCTGAAAATCTTTTGCAAAACTTACGTTTCTGTAATAATCCGAGGACCATCTAATGTTGTTTAGAGTTTGTTGCCATCGTGGTTATTTAAAAAATATGCAAGTCTATGGGAGAATTACCGCATCACTAAAAAATATTTTTTTTGTAATCTATTTCCTTTTATAAATTACAACGTCTACGCCAAAATAAGGTCAAAATTAATCTATAATACCTCTTCAAGAAATCTGAGTTAACTATTCAATATACATTTTCAACATGACATTGTGTGTTCATCATAATATTGTGAATGAAAATCAAAACTCTAAAATAATTATCACATTACCTATATGGTTGTCCCTTACCACAAATACATCGTATTACAATTAGTATCGATATGGAGGTCAGTTAATCGGTGACAATACTTGTTGTATGGTCTTTGGTGACTACGCAGTGGGCTACTCTAAAACAGTTGTTTCTTTTATTACTAGCATAGTATTATTTTCTGTGTTATAGTATCTTTTATTCACCGAAAAGTTTCATTATCTAATCGGAAACATTTTTTGTTTGTAACAATAATATCCAAACGACTGAAAAGGTTAACCTTTAAATATTTATAGTATTAATTTTTGTATTAATCGCTTTCAAACGTTTTTTTTCTTTCAAAAGTTCTAACAATACAACAATTATGATTTTAGCAATGCATTATTTATAATCGAAAACACTAACTTCATATTTTTTCTGCCATTAATAAAAAAATTCATATAAACACATTTTATTTAAACCCCTCATTAGACACTACAATTACTGCAGCTTGAATCAGCAAAGTTTTTACTCAATGCGAAGCTTTGCTAAAAAAGCGTTTGAAACTTTTTTCTCTCACACTTCTGAGCAACTGCTCAGTCCACGTTATGTCAAGCGAAAACAACCAGTTCCACAATATGTTTTAAGTACTGGTGATAAAAGCTATTTTCTTTTGCATCTATTTCCTACTTTGCCCACGTGCTAACTCGTCGGTCTGATAGCGCAGACTCGCTACGAAAAATGTAGGTTGGATTTGGGAACGTTGTTTTTTAAACTTAATTAGTAATTATATTTAATGGGCAAGCTTTTTTTATTTTTTTAAGATATTTTTGTGAAGTCCGTTAGGTGCTTATGAGTATTTTTTTTATAATATGATGTTGTAAATATTAATTGTATTATGTTGGAACTAAAATTATGCCTGCTTTAGATTAGTAATTAAATAGTTTTGCTTATAATACAATCATAGACTTATAGAACAAAAAAGTTTACCCGTTAAAAGATCGATAAATAAATATTAAACACCATAATTATTCTCAGTAAACGTAGGTAACTTTCCAGTTAGACCGGTGTTGCTATAAACAAGCAGAAACTTATTGGAAAAACATCGCAAGGCACCGGCAATTAATTAGCACCTAATTACTAACGCAAATGAAAACAGGCGAAAACTTTAATTATGCTTATTCGACAAGTGACAAGTCGGGCCGATGGCGATCGCTTTAGCAAGGATTTCGGAGGGGCCGCCTCCCCCTCCCGCAGGGGAGCATTTTTTTCAACCACCACCAAAGGGGTTGATTTTTTAAACTGATGACGCGCTTTCATTCCGCGCTCTGCAACTTCGCCGCGCGGCTGTGTGCTCGGCCGTTGATAAATAAAAGAAAAAAAAAAGAAAAAATATATAACGTTTTGCCGATAGTACGCTGTTCCGTTTTCGCGCCAATATCTACTCTGTGGTTCTGAACTTTTCATACGACGGATGTGTTCGATTGTGCGTGTGAGGAACGTTTAGTTGCCGCACTCAACATTTTATCGTTTGACAAAACTTTGCCTGAAGTTGCGCAAAGTTGTCGCGGAGTTTTGACTTCGGAACTTGATTTTGTTCATTATTTTTTCTGGTTGTTTTGATAATGGGGAACATTTAAAGTGTTTTTCGTTGAAGAAGTGTGAATATTTGTGAGCGGTGAAGAGAATGACATTATCTTTCGTAAGTACTTAGAGGTATTAATTAATCACTCTAAATAATGATTACTGCTTACATATTTTAATTTAGTGATATGCTAACAAAAATGTTTATAATATTTAATTATTGAAGTGAAAAAAGTGAATACCGATGTTAATGGATACCTCTTTAAAAAACTAGGTACAGAAAAAATAACTTTTACCTCTAAATTAAAGTTTTTGTACAAAAGTTAACCATCCTCTTTACCGGACTTCTAACGCCATCTATCGAAGCAATGGCGAACTTAACGCTGTTTAGTTTGTTTTTTAAACAAAGTATTTTAAAATGGGATTTGCGAAAAAAAAAACAAAATTAGATTACTTAACTAATTAAACAATTAATCTGCACTCTAACTGATTTACGCACATTAACGGTAATATTAAAGTTATAACAAATACTTATTAACACCCATTTCTGAACTGTTAAAATGAGAAGTAATAATATAACTCATTAAATTGCTTATTTATTGTTATTTATAAATTACTAACTCAAATGAAATTGGAATAACATAAATGGATAAAATTAATAATCAAGATTGGCCATAATTATATTTAGTATAAACTAGAACATATTGATTTTACCATTACATATTTTTTTATTGCCAAATTTAAGTTCAATTAATACTAGTGTTTATTATCATTATACATTAACTTAAAAAAATCTATTTGACAGGTCAAAGCTTGTAGGGGAAGTGGGCGTTGCATTTTAACAAGAAAATAAATCAATTTAAAACGTTACTGTATTGGTTAAATTAACGAAAAGTCAACCGTATTCCTAAAAATAATGTAGGTATATATTTAGAAGTAAAATAATAACGTATCGGTGTCCAAAGCGTCTTGTAAAGTGAAAAAAAAACACAAATTATTCATCATTTGTGTTCTCTTTATACACGTGTTTTATCGTGGTAGAACTCAAATACCTATCGCATTATGCTTCTTAATTACAGAAAATTATCTCAAGGTATTTCCTCTCCGCAAACATACATATCGTACTTCTAGGGTATTATAGAAGTAAAAGAAGTGAAAGTATACGGGGTTCAAACATAGAATACATAGGTATAACCTTTAGAAAAAAAAAGAGTTTGACGAAAACTGCGTATTATGAACACAAATTATTCATAATCGGTATCAAGTATCGTATAATACAGCTTAATTACAGCGAATTATCTCAAGGTACGTGTATTCCCTCTCCGCAAACATGCATAACGCTTTTCATCCGTACTTTTAGGCTATTAAAGAAGTAAAAGTACCTATACGGGGTCCAAGCACAGAATACATAGGTAATAGTATTATCGTGTCCAAGTAACCTATAAAAGAATAAAACGGACGAACCAAGTACTCGTCAAGACGATCCAAACGAGCCCAATCTCGATAAAGTGGTTTTATTAAAGAGTTACTTTGTTCTTCTTCCGGCTCCATCATCAGACCCTGGAAACTTTTTCCCAACAAAGAACTCGTCAAGACAATTCAAACCAGCCCAAATTTGATGGGGTTGCACGGTTACAATATTGAGTTCCTATGGCATGGCCTTTCAGCTTCATCATCAGACCCTGGATCTCATCTCCCATTAATGTACTTGTGAAAACAAACACAATGGGGTTGTATGGTTTTATCATAGAGATCCTGTGGCCTTCTTCCAAATCCATCATCAGATCAGCTCAATGACACCATAATATTGCATTGCCTTCCAGTTATGACCTATGTTCAAAGTTTCAAGTTTCTAGCTCATCGGGAAGCTAATACAAAATCGTTCACAAACTTTCCGGAGAAACAAACGAACACACAAACGAGAAAGCAACCTAATAAAAATGTGTTAAAAAAGGGTTTAACCCAAAAACTGCGTTTTATAAACTCAAATTATTCATAATCGGTACAAATCAGGTATCGTATAATGCAGCTTAATTACAGCAAATTATCTCAAGGTATTTCCTCTCCGCAAACATACATTATGCTATAATTAAAAGCAAAGTTACACGACCTTCTTGTTACTTATGCGACCGTCATTAGCGATAATTACTTTATTTTCGATTGGACTCGATAAACAAGGAATTAATTTTGTGCAATAAATCGATTTTTGTATTCTTCCTGGTTGTTTCTGCTATTGTTGTTTTATGTGGTTTTATGATTTCCATTTACTTATGCAAAATATCTGACGTAACTTTGAAAGATGTCCTAAGTTAAGCAAATAAAATAATTTTGCAGATTTAATAATGAATATTAAGATATTAAATTAAATAAGTATGCAAATATTCTGAAGTTTTATTAAAATACGTTAAATTTTCTATAAGACAATAGTGATACTTTCTGTTGTAAACTCGCCACGACAGTTATTCGTCAAAAAAAATAAAATTTAATACTTAAATTATTTTTTGAATTTATGTAAATAACCATCATTAGTCAAATACATATTATAGTCGGATTAATAATTAATCCAATATTGTACAATAATAATATTATGACATATTTACATTTATACTAGTGGCTCTGTAGATCTGTAGACCTCGCATTTGTAACATTCATTTGATGTTGAAAGGCTGAAATATGAATTTATCCTCCATTAAAAAAAAATCGACGAACTGAATCGACAAAAAATTATATAATTATAGAACCTGCTCACAAAATTTCACGAGGATCGGTTGAGAAATGCGACCTGTAGAAGAAAACAAAAAGACAGCTGGACAACCAGACCAACACACGAAAGCATTTTTGCCCAAGCTGAAACAGAGACGCTTCGTTCGCGCTTCGCGCTCGCTATCAGTAGCATATAAAGAAAAGACTAAAAAATAGTGAGGACTAGTGAGGTCAGGAGTTCCGGCCAGTGTTTGGACAAGCCGATTTTAATTTTTTTTTTGGGAAGTGACACAATTTTTTGTGACAGTGTCTATGAATATGAAGGTTTTACTTATCCATATTTTGGTTGTCAGCAGGCGGAGTCGGACCGGGAGAGCGGTGCGAGCTCGCCGGAGGGCGGGGCGGCGCGCGCGCAGCCCGAGCCGCGGTCGCCGTCCCCCCGCGCCCGCACCCCGCACCAGCCGCACCTGAATGGCTCCAGTGAGTTCGTACTGCAGCTTCTTTACCTTTTACTAGAGTAATCTTGACGACAACGAGTGGTGGGGGTTGACACACTTACCTAACAATTCTATAAGCTAAGATGGCTCAGCCGCGGTCAGCGTCCCCACGCCCGCACCGAACCCGCACCAGCTGTACCCAGTGAGTTCGTACTGCAGCTTCTTTACCTACTAGACTAATCTTGACGACACAACAACAAATAATATGTTCGAAATTGATAAGATTCTTCTAAGGTTCTAAGGTTCTAACTTCAAAAAACCTTAGTGACCATGCACTAAGATTTTTTGAAGTGCAGAAGCAAAGCATAATAAATAACACATGCAAAAAGTTGGGTCAACATAGGGTTACCAGGACTAAAATTCGGAAATCCGGTCGCAAGAGGGTGAAAATCCTGATTTTGGACAAAAGTCCGGTCTTAGATTCTATTAAATTTTTTTTAAGGCCATTTACATTAGGCACAACTTATACAAGGTGTTTGGTAAAAGCCTTATAAAGCCGAATATGGTAGATAGGAACCATCAAACTGAACAACTTTTACTATGGGAACAACTTTGAAATCGCGAAAAAAAAAATCAGCTGTTTCATACAAAAATTAATAACGAAAATATCAAAATGTATGAAACAGCAGATTCTCTTTCGCGATTTCAGAATTGGTCCCATAGTAAAAGTTGTTCAGTTTGATGGTCCCTATTTACCGTATTCGGCTTTATAAGGCTTTTACCAAATACCTTGTACTATTATCTGCTGGTAACAGCGTTTTTATCTTTTTTTGTAAAATTTTAACAAGTGGTTTTTTAAAAGATAATTATGGGCATCTTTCAGGAAACCATCCGTTTATAGAGCCTAGTCGCGGCGTGCGCAGCGCGCCGCGCGCTCTGAGCTGTGCGGCGACCATCAGTTTAGACAAAATCATTATAATTAATGATGGTGTAATGATTTTGACCAAGTACGATTAAAAATCCGGTCTCGAATGAAATCCGGGCGGAGTCCGGTCTGAGCTCTTAAAATCCGGTCAAGACCGGATTTATCAGGTCAGATGGTAACCCTAGGTCAACACCACCAGTCGTTCTCGTTCCATTTTTGAGAGTATCCTGGAATAAACTGGAAATGGAATTTGATGAAGAAGTTAACGTAAATGTTTCAAAGACAGTCTACCTAATTCATATTTGCCAGAACATCTATGCTTGTTTTTTCTTATTATATTAAAGAAAGTTGAGTATACCAAACACAGACCATATAACAAATACTGTGATATCAAACAAAGCTGTGAGTTTACGCGAAATATTTTATAAAATGTTTTATGCGATAAAATAATTCATGAATTCAGAAATTACCTTATACAAACTCTACTTCATCAAAATTAACTAACTCTAATTTCTCTTCACAGTGGCGTCGATGTTTCAAAACCTACAGAACTTGGCGAACATGCAACAGAATATGCCTCCGATGTCACAGCAGCTGCAGCAGCAAATGTCGCAACAGATGTCCCAGCTGGCGGCCAACCTGCAGGGTCTGACGTCGATGCCCAACAACCCGGTCATCAACTCTCCGCTCAACTTGAGTGTTAGCGCGCCTGGTAAGAAATAGTTCGTTATTAAATATTTGACCAATCTGCAGATGAACTTAAGGGCAGATGTCCCAGCTGGCGGCCAATCTGCAGGGCCTGACGTCGATGCCCAACAACCCGGTCATCAACTCTTCGCTCAACTTGAGTGTTAGCGCGCCTGGTAAGAAATAGTTTGTTATTAAATATCTGACCAATCTGCAGATGAATTTAAAGGCAGATGTCCCAGCTGGCGGCCAATCTGCAGGGCCTGACGTCGATGCCGAACAACCCGGTCATCAACTCTCCGCCCAACTTGAGTGTTAGCGCGCCTGGTAAGAAATAGTTTGTTATTAAATATCTGGCTAATCTACAAAAATTTGTAGCAGCTGCAGCAGCAGATGTCCCATCTGGCAGCCAACCTGCAGGGCCTGACGTCGATGCCGAACAATCCGGCCATCAACTCTCCGCCCAACTTGAGTGTTAGCGCGCCTGGTAAGAAATAGTTTGTTATTAAATATCTGGCCAATCTACAAGAACTTATAGCAGCTGCAGCAGCAGATGTCCCAGCTGGTAGCCAACCTGCAGGACCTGACAACTTTGTCATCATTACATCGCTTTTTTAGCGTTATAACGCCTGGTGGAAATAGTTGCTAGCAATGGCGAGGGGTGAAATTATGGCAAAGGTAACCGTTCTACAAAAATGTTATGGTCTGCATCAGTCCATCGGTGAAGTAGGTTTTCTAAAGGTAAACCGATGGGAATTTACTTGTATGGACCCTTAATTCCCCACTGGTTGCTAGTCAACTTGACTTAATAACAAACGCCTTTATGAATCCTTTTTATCCATCCACAAGAAAGGTCTACGCCTCAGCAGTGGGGACTTATGAAATAGTTGATGATGATGATTGGAGACATTGGAAATAGATGATGATGATAGTCAACTTGCAGTAAAACATGCAGCAGCAGATGTTGCTACTGGTGGCCACCCTGCATGTCTTGATGTCGATATCGAAGAAGTCCCTGCTAAAAACATTTTAATGAGAATGTTACTTGAGCCCATAATGAAATCCTGTAGTGTCAATATTAGAGAAAATAGATACGATATCAGATATACTATGTTCACGGACCTAATAATAAAAAAACTATTTTCACTTCAACATGTTTATTTTATCGAAGGAATTCAAAATCGATACGAAAAAATTAAAGCAGCATTTCTATTTATTTCATAAAAAAATAAATTTGATATTCTATATTAAAACTTCTATTTGAAACGGAATAATTTTAACGAGTTACATCACACCTCTATTTGTTAAAGCTATCTAAATATATTTCAATATACACAATTTAGTTTATGCAAAACAAATCACATATTTTTTTTTAAATCATCTCTACACTCGTATCTGTTTAGATATTTTCAGCACATTACAATTTCAAATCGCAAGTTAGCTCCAGGCACGGGGGTAGACCGCTAATTAGACCGAATTAGATAGATTGGGTATAATCGGAAAGACACGGTTCGCGCATTAAACTCTTAACTTGGAAATCACGTGATCCGTAATTAGGTGATTACCGAAACCAATCGATTTAATGAATTCAAGATAGCAGCACCGCTCGCCCGCCATTAAAGCTATGCCGTAATGGACGAAAAAACCTATTTAAATAATGAGTATAATTACATATTTTTTCACGAACGCACGGATATTACGACTGTTGCGGTATCATTAAGAGTTTTATTGTCTTAATAGAGCTAATTATATATTTTTTTTCGGTTCTTAATTGATGCGGCGTAGGAAAGAGCATTTATTACAAAATGTGAAATGTCATGGTTTAAATGAATACGTTATGTTAATGCCGACTTTAACGGGCCTGTGAGGCATGCAGATAATGTTTTAGATTTTTGTTGGAGCCGTTTTGTTCGCGGTAAATTAGTCTTGCTCGGTTGCCGATGGATTTTGTGTAATTTTCTATCTCTAATACGCCGGCTCTTCTGTAATTACAATATAATTTTATTGTTTAATTACCTAAGTAGAAAGTTGCCTTTAGATGTATTGTGCGGTTGTTTCGTCGATTTCTTGAGATTTACCGTGACTGATGAGTCCAGGCAATTAGCTTTTGTCTTACTCGTCATTATACGAATATTTATCTACCAAATCCGATGTTTATTATATGAAATTTTGTATTTCGGTGCTGCTAAACCATTACCGATTTTATAGTGATTACGTAATCGCATTACCATGAGAATTAGGAATTGCGTTTTGCGGTTCTTAAAGTATTTATGTGACTGGTTGCCAAATTTAAGTTTGACTGCCGACGTTAACATTATTTTTTATAGCCTTTATTATTGTCGATAGTGTATACACTCTACAGGAAACGATCATCAGTTGCACGATAGATTTTGTAATAAAATCTTAAGATTTTAGCGTGATCTATTTAAAATAAGATTATAACTTAAAAAGAGCGATCGTCCTTATTAAAACTATATAACGATATTTTAATGTCAGTCAGACCCGCTGGTTAAGATATCCAGACAAAAAAATCCACTGAACTCAAAAGGTTTTTCGTTGTCCACAGGCATGGGATCTCCCAATCCCGTAGGCAACAATAACATGCTACCACCAGCAATGCCATCTCCAATGCCACAGCTGATCCTGGCCTCTGGGCAACTGGTTCAGGGCATCCAGGGTGCCCAGTTGCTAATACCAACATCACAGGGTAAGAAAATCTAAATTTTAAATGAAACTTTAATTTGGTATAACAATAGCATTGATGATATTGACTGATGATGACTTTTATATATTTTTTTGACGTAAGAGGTTTATCTTTTGAAATTAACTTAAAAAAGGAAAATGGAATAACCAGTGATTCACCAAATTTATTTAGTCGCATCAGATTTTTCTATCGTCAGTAATTAAAGTTTTTCCTTAAACCGAACTATAAAATGATCATATTTAAGTTAATTAAATTAATGATGAGTTGCAAAGATTTTTTGATTGTTAATCTCATCACTTAAAAAAAATCCAGAAACAGTTCATCCAAATAACCAAAAAGTATTTTTAACAAACTTACGAAATATAATGGTGACTAAAGAAAGTTTTCTTCAACAGGCATAGCGACACAAACCATCCTAACTATACCAGTCAACCACGTCAACTCGAACGATCAGATGGTGAATCTTGCACTGAACAATGGTCAAGTCGTGTCTACATCGCTCGCCAACCTCCAAGCCATGGCCCAACCTCACCAACTCCTAAACTCAAACCCCCAACAACCGGCCAACATTCGGCCAAACATGCTAAACCCAACATTATCAAACGCCTTAATGAATCCGGGTTTGCAAAATTTCCTGTCCAACGGAGCGTCGAATGCACAAGAGTTGCTGCAAGCCCTACAGCAGCCGCAATCGAATCACAACCTTCTGCAGACGGTCCAACAGAACAATATGCCGCAGCAGATGCAAGGCAGGAGATCGTCTTCTCCAAGACCAGAGAGACATTATAAGGAACGGGAAAACTTTGAGCGGTTCGCTGGGGGATCGAGAGAAAGGAACGACCGGGAGAACTCGGGGGCTGTTGCGATGAATAACATCAACAGGTCAGTTTGCTTAATTTTGTTTAAATATTTCTTTTTAGTTCCTTTATTAGTGTAATTACGAGTTTCAGGTGAGTAAAAAGTAGCTAGGTAACTAGGATTGGGTGGCTGTAGTTTGTAGGGAACACTTCAATATTACAAAGCTGCTAATTTCCTCTATCATCTGCTTCTAATATCAAAACGTCAAGAAGCAGAAATCTTCCTGAATAGTAAATACAAATAGAGATATCAAACCAACATTTCATCATTACCTTATGCTAATACCAGGTAAGCGGGTTTAATGTAGAATGTAAATTGTTGCAAAGTATACCACTTTATAACCTGTCTAAAGTATTACATCGCATGGGTTTTATCAATACGGTGCCTGATTATTACACGATAAGCCAACTAATAACACAGCCATCTCTCCCTTTCCCTACTAACACATTGATTTTTTTCCTTGAAACTGCATATTTGCTATACCATCTAAACGGCCTTCGTCAATCAATTTTGGCCCTTAAAGTATTCGCGATTAGGGTGCCGTTAAGTGCAAATAAGGTTGGCAAGCGTGGGTGCAATGACAAGTGTTGGGTGTAATTATGTGACAATGAGTGTAATTACTCCAACGCTCGCCACACATTGATGTCTTCTAGTAATCTATTCTGAAATGATAGAGTTTTCTCTAACGAAGCCAAAATCTGAATTTATGCTACGAAGTTATAGCGTTGCTTAAAAAATAAAATGTCATTATAAGGATGGAAACATGAAAGCAGACAGTATGAAAGTAAAAAAAAAACAAGATAGCAAAAACATACCTGAATTTTTATAAATAAGAGCTTAGCTAAACAGTCTACTTCTAAGGCAAATTATATTGTATGAATAAAAAACTTACATAATTGGGATGTTGACAACTTTTTTTATTTTATATTACATAAATTACCTCTCAAAAAAAGAAACATTAGTAAAATTCGCTAGCTTGAAAACTGCCCGAGATATCACAATGTGAAATGCACACAAATGAACTCGCCCAAAAACGCTCCATACTAACGGCTACTGAATTATGAGGTCACGCCTCAGTAGTTTGTATGCAACGCGTAGGAAATTTGTTCTGCAGCTATATTAAATATTGTGTTTATCAAAATGGTTTCTTAGACAAATTTGCTTTACATTTTACGAACTAATTAAAGGTATCATTTATTTTAATAAATTTTATACTTTTTAAATGGACTTGTCCACCCAACTTTGAAGGGTCATAAAACAAATAATATGCAATATATAAAACCAAGAGGTATACAAACTACTCTAAAAGTTTAATATGTTTACGATTTTTATTAGTATTTCGTTATTTTTTTCATTAGTCAACATCCCAATTCACACCAAATCATAAAAAAGTTGCTATAATTTGACAAGCATTTACCAAAACCGAAAAAAGTTTAGTCGACCGACCGAGCGCAAAACGCCGTTTCAGCTTGGGCAAAAATGCTTTCGTGTGTCTGTCTGGCTGTCCGTTTGTTCTACTGAGCAGGTTATGAGCAGGTTTTATAATTATATGTTTTTTTTTGTCAAGTCAGTTTTTCGAAATTTTTCAAAAAAGAAATGGGGAATAATCATATTTCAGTCATTTCGGAAAATGATCAAAAATGTTACAAATGCGAGGTCTACAGCTCTTCAGAAATACTAGTTTATTGTGAATCATTTTAAATAGAAAGTGTTAACTACTTACATATAATTATATCGTAGTTTTTACAAGCTAGATGTATTCTTTTCGATTGACAAATTCTTGTAGCAAAAGTGAGGAACTTGCGTGACTACCTTTATTTTTTCAAAGACTAGGAAAAAAATCGACCAATTAACAAACTCTACCGTTTCACCCATAAGACACAATCACCTTCCATACAAGTGTGCATTTTGTAACTGTGTGTGTGTTGTGAATTACTAATCAACGTTTGTCAGAATGCCCATGTAGGGTAAGCAACGCTATAATTGTGTTTTAAGGTACCGATTGCTTTGGCCTCAATTAACTGGTAGTTTTATCTACTTGTTTAAGTTGCAGGATTTTTATAGGAACCGAAATTTTACAATCTATCTAGTAATAATTAATATGATATTAAGAATTATTGTGATTAAACCCCAACTAGGTATTAAAATCGTATTCGCCGCTCCCTCTAGAGACTCGGTAGCATTATTGGTCAGTGCATTGGGTCGGAATCCCAAAGGTGTGGGTTCAAGTCCCGTCTAAGGTGCTACGGGTACGTCGATTTTTTCTAATACATTAATTATCTTAATATAAAAAAATCATTCTGAATGCCTAAAATCTAAAAATTCAATCATATTTCAATATTACCGAATATCCACAATCTTCTTAGGATTATTTAAATTTTCTTAAGCACTACCAGTAAAATCTTAATCTTACTATGACTGTGGTAGGTGGCGTCCCATCACAATAATCGGAGATTTTATAAATTTTCCTAGTAAGATTATGAAAATCCGGATTCTAAAATAATCCTGCGACATGTATGGAACCATGGAACATTGTATTGTGATGTGAGGGATTAGTCGATTTAAATAATTAATGATGGGCATATGAATGTCATTAATGGAAGATAAGTTTCACCTTGAAGTTCTAGGTTCTAATGACTAAGGTAGGTCTAACTAACACCTCTGTGGATCAGATAATGGGCAGCAGCGTGGATATTATAGAATATAATAATTATTTATTTTCTATAAGTGCAGTTACAACAATAATAAAATTTATTTTAGAACAAATTACGGAAATTATGTGTGAAAATAATGATAAATTTATGTTTTGGATTTTATGATATGTTATTTCCTATAATTTTCTTATGGTTTTCCTCGTTGGTTTTACCAAGACACATTTTTGTCTCGCATTTAATTTCCTTTCATTGGTAGGCTCAGTTGCACCAGCTTACTTTAACAATAACAAGCTTGTTAAAGTACCGGTTAAGCACAAGTTCTTCTTCTTCTTATTTTTGTTTTGGCAATCTACTTTCTTCTTGGAAGTAATTTTTGCCAGCGTCAAGTGTTGAATATTTCAGTGATAGATTGTTTCAGTTTAGATTAAAATGCAGGTGCATCGCATTCCAATGCTGCTTGGAGCATTTGGCACCAAGTATATCAAGACAGTTTACTTGGTAAGTTCTGCTGAGGTAGCCACCACTACAGTAAAAGTCTCGGCTTCACACAACTAAGATCGCGCCTATTTCAATTATACCACATATTGTTCAGTTGCGTAGACACTTGTACCACAAAACTGCACCAATTTTAAGACACAATATTCACTATGAATCAATTTGCAAATAATTAAAATAGACACCGAACCGAACTTGACAAACGGCGCCAAAAAACTCCTAAGCACAAGTTAGCCAAAAAAAGAGGTTGCCAGCCAGCATTATGTCCTTTGACAAGTTTGACGTGACAAATAGGTAGCATTATCATTTGACGATAACTTTAACTTTGACAGCGTTTTGGTGTGTTGTATAAAAATCAAGAAAATAAGGATAGAAAAAAAAACAAACATTCTTTTGACTAAAACATTCTTTAATATAAAACCAATGTAAGGCATAAACCTAATCACAGATAGTATAATACTAATACTAACTTTAAAGAGCTAATTGTTTTGTCGTAGTCATAATGTATCTTTAAATTACCAAGTTTTAAAGGAAATTGCAATAAAATTGTAAACTACAAAATAAAATTTGGAGATATTTTTTAAGATAAAAAAGGACCATAAACGATAATAATTACGAAATTGGGTAAGAGTATACTCGCGTCTATAAATATGTTTACACGGTTAATTTTTAAGTATATCTAAAAATGAAATGAGTGTATCTCTTTCCTATTCTAATCGAATATGTACAGTTAAAAGTTTCGATATTTAATAATTGGTCAACATATTGAGGTTTGTTTATGTCCAAAAATTTTACTGATTTCTGGATTTAGAGCTCATTCATAGAATTACACGCGCGTAATCAAAAGAGTCGTAGGAACAGTTAAATCACCAAAAAGGTTACCGTTTGCCGTTGTGATATAGTTAATTATTACGAAATTATAGATACTTTAACCCAAGTTTAACAGATCGCAACCCGCCGTAGCCTATATTTTTATATCTCCAATTGATATCTTTTTATTTTCGAGGTTTACCACATAGTTTAGCTATTGTCGTGTTCTACAGCTTGGTTTGATTGCCACAGATAAAAGTAAGACTATAAAAAGTAGCCATACACAGATTTAAGACCTGATGAAAATGGTTGGATTTTATCTGGTCTTAAATCTGTGTATGATCACTTTCCATAGTCTTACTATTATCAGTGGCAATCAAACAAAGCTGTAGACAACGACAATAGCTAAACCATGGGGTAAACCTTGAAAAATAAAAATATCAATTTTGGAGACATACAAATAGGTTACAGCGGGTTGCGATCTGTAAAACTTGGGTTAAAGTATCTATAATTTCGTAATAAATAACTTTATCACAACGGCAAACGGTAACCTTTTTGGTGATTTAAATGTTCTACGGGCTACTATACTATCGTGTTTACTTACGTAAATAATGAAAATAATGAATCTACGCACGCGTCTTGCTATTTTTGTGAGTTTGCCGATTGATCAAGATTTTTTTTCCGATATTTTCAATCTATTAATTTTTAACTTTTGCTGCACGTTCATATTCTGAAACGTGGTCTGATATCCCCATTTCATTTTTAGATATACTTAAAAATTAACGGTGTATAGTTTTGAACTTTGTCACTGTAAAATCTATTACTTTTTTGAACAGAAGCCATTGACATAAAACGACTTCAACAAAGTGACCAAGTTGTAAACTGTACCTACATGTTTTAGACATGACTCTACTTGCAATCTGGATCACATACTGGGTTACTTAAACATACGTAATTTGATTAATGTTTTCAGCACCCCTTTACTCATTTCTTATTTCATTTCGAATTGCATTGTATCCCCCGATCGCAAGCAAAAAGTACCTAATCAACACAATGAACGATCCGCATTCATCATGCAACTACAATATTATCATTTTTAATTCATTAGCAATAAAAACTAGATGCTATCGCGGTAATGTCCATTGCTTATTACCACAGTAATTATGTAAAGAAGAGTGATGACATTTTGTTAGGGGAACTTTTATAGCTCCGTTTTTAATGAGTTGTTATGATATTCTGTGTAACACGCACACTTCTAGATGTTTATTGATGTTTTTAATTTACTTTGGAAATTGTAGTACTTAGCTGTAGGTAGCCTTAATTGACCAATTAGGGTGGATGGACGATGGGTTTTCTTGTACGATGCTTTTATAGACTGGTTAATAGGAACAGCGCAATAAGTTTTCAATTTCTTTTAGTATGGGAAGTCTCACTTTTGCTCGTAATACACTTTCTATAGTTTTCCAATTAAGCTTCATATGACTAATTACTAAAGTGTGTGTCAATATGTTTCACAAACTATGTAGTAATCTTATAAAGGTTGCTTTTTTAGCAATGATATCTATGTGACTGCTGTGTTCACCGAACTTTATATCATTTATAAACTAAACGAAAAATCATGTTGACTCTACAGAAAAAGTTTTCACAAATAACACAATAAGAATAAAAAGCTACTATTTATTATTAAATTTAAGATTTTTCTCATTCACAATCTAGAAAAAATTGACTCACCCGTAGAGTCTGAGGTGCCAAGGGTGAGTTGATTTTTTTATAGTATTTTCTCTAGTACTTATATCTTTTATCATACCTATTAATTATTAGTCAAGTTATAATTATGTTTACACGTAAATATACAAAATAGTACAAATCGATTTCTACCATAATCGTAAAACAAGCAAGCAACCTTTTGCGTAACATAATATAAATTACAAGAATAATAAGGAAAACTACTATTTGACTATTATCTACTTTAATGAGCTATTTTATGTTAATTACCGGCAGGATGCAGTAACTAGTTGTTATAATTACATAACTAATGTTCTATTCACGTGTAGTATACAATATAAACAATTTTCTAGTGTTGGCAGAGCGGAAAATCATATTATACTAATGCAAGAGACAATTTCTTAAGTACTTAAATGAGGCAAACAAAAAATTTACTTGTTATGATATAAGAATTTGTTCTTGTGTAAGTATAATTCATACCTCTTTTTAATATTAATCACATCAGTGTAATTTGAGCTGTGTTGTATTGAATAAGACAGTTAATTTGTAAGCGTCGCTTCAGCTTGGGCAAAATTGCTTTTGTATGTTTGTCTTGTTCTTCTCTACAGGTCGCATTTCTCGACCAATACTCGTGAAATTTGTAAGCAGATTTAATAATTATAAAACATTTTTTGTCAAGCCAGTTTTTCGAAATTTTTCGTAATATTTCGTATAAAAAATAGATTATTATAAATTAATATAATAATTTTATTTCAGATTTAGGTATATCCAAATAAGATTAGTGACAATAAAAATAAATAAAACACCTTATGAGCTATTTTAGTAAACCTATTCTATTCCGTGTTTTTAATTCTAATTTAGAAAATACCCGCCTCGCCCACTAGCACCACTAAACATTTAAACCATTTAGAAAATGTTTAAAAATGTCAAAAACTTGAGGTCTACAGCGCAAAAGCCACCAGAAAAAAGAATTGTCAAGAAAAAGTGTGACTGTTGCAACTTGCGACTTCGAACAAAAAATGGTTTTGTTTATTAATTAATTTCATCACATGCAGGGATGGTCGAGTTACTTATATGTTAAGTAACTTGACCATTCTGCCTGTCAGTGCCTTTATCTAGTATAAAATATTACACATTAAGGGGAATACTCATTGATAAGTGCATAATGCCACCCAAATGGTTTATCTTCGCCGATACTTTGACGTTTTCAAACCCTGTCTTCAAACCGAGCGCTTTTCCTTACAACTAACTGCCATATTAATACGTTATTTGAGAAGATAGGGCATGTGCTATTGAATACAATGAGGAATGCTTTGTTAAAAGCGCAAGAGGAAGAACGGGAAACGACTGTATCAAGACACGCCTAAATATTAGTAACAGCTAGTCATTTAAGGCACTTGCACATTAGACACTGTTCAACATTATCTACGCGTGGGCGTATGTAAGCCGCCCTACTTGTTTTAATCAACCGGTAGGGTTGTCACATCTTGAAGTTTTACACTTGATAAATGTAGTTTATGTAAATTATAGTTTATTGATACGTTTGCAATTTTATTTATTTGATGTGGAACAGAGAATGTCAGATTAAAAATACCTAAAAGATAGGTTGATCCACACCGCCTTTTGGAAATTTTCAAAGTTTAAATTAAATTTCCAAAACCCTTAAGGGTTATGAGTGCCAAAGTCAAATTGTGATGAAAAATATCACAATAGTTTTTAAATAAATTTGTTAAAAGATAAAGATAAGATACAATGTTCTTTATTGTACACCATGTTAAATTACTGTAGTAGGCAGCATTATAAACAGCATTGTAGTAGTGGAGTCTTCTTGGAAAAGGAGTCATTTACTTATTTTTTGGCGTTTTTAATTTTATCGGCTTAGGTTCCTCGTAATACAACATGATTTAAACTAGTGCCGGTAACAAAGCCCAAGACGGCACAGCGTTCTCGCCCCACATTCTGTTAATGCGACCATATAATTAGGCACGCCGAAGGCATTAAGTATTCCACCGACTATAATTACCTTAGCGCCCGTGACGCGCCTAATCCGCCAAGTAATGGTGATAAATAGATCCAATGCGGGATATCGCCTTGGAATATATTAGCGTTTAGCTTAGTATCGTCGACACTATAATACTCTTATATAATGTTACGTACTGTACCCTTAGCACAAAAACTATGGAGTGCAAAACGAATGATAGTATATAAGTAAAATTTAGTAATGTTGTACAGCGCAGCGTACAGTACACCTACCTCCGTACAATTTATTCGGTACTATTTTAAGCTTACTTGACTGACTGCATGAAAGTGCAATTTTATCGATTTTATGAATTGAAAAACACATCGATATATTAAACTCCCAATTAGGGAGTAAATACCTACCCACTTCCCTAATCCTAATAATAAAAACCTTATTTTTACCTCTTCTTATACCTGTTTATTCATTGCAAGTGATTGAAACTTTATTACGCAAATCTGTATTAAATTCTGCAAGTTGTAATAAATCAAAATCTATTACATTATGTATGTTTTAAAGTAAAATTTCAAATGTTATTGAAACACAAAACATTGTGCCATTGTGACAAAACAGACATTAATTTTAAAATAACTCAATTTATAACGATTATATTTCTGACTTTTTATATTTGTATAGATTAGGGTCATATTTCACTATGTTTTATGTAAATTTTAAATAATTTCATATTAATTCTATTCTCTTTTTGAATTGAAACAAATTAATGCTTTTTAGAACATACATGTATGTTGATCGTAAATGAAAAAATATTCTTGGTACATAAATTGCACTCATCGCCAACCCTAAACTTTTACCTAACCGTGAAATTCTGAAAACTCACTAATATATGAAATACAGCACGAAGTATCATTTTTCTCGATTCCTTAATCCATAAATTAAATCCATAAATTAATCAATAAAATTAGCTGTCTCTCTTCTAAACAAAATATTTTTAATTACACTACACATCGACTCTATGTTAAAAGTAATCATTACAACTTTAGGTGTCGACCGTACAAGTCAGTTTATATGTGTGCGTAATTCAAAGACATTAAGTTAATGCGAGCTCATAATTACTGGCGGGTAACATTAATTCTCGGATCCATAATTTAGTTTAATACCTCATTTCTGGCCTACAGTCTAGATAAATATTTTAGTTGTACGGTGCCATTATGGTGTAAGTATCGAAACGGTCACTAACATTGACTGTAATAATAATTAGGTCATTTTAAGTTTCTCATTAAACAGTATCTATGCTATGATATATTTTCACATCGAACACCCATACTCTTAAAACTGCCAGCTTCTATCAGGTCTTCTATTTATCGGGTTTCAACTCCTGGGTTCATATTTAGAAGGATTCTTACTAAATCATCATCATCATAAAAGCCCATTTTACTCCTATGCCATTGTGCAGCCCGGGGGCGCAGTGGTTTAGTGCTTGGCACTGCGATTGCGGAGATTAAGCTACTTTTGCAAGGGTCGATCATGGGATGGGTGACCATTTATATTTATTTTTCCTAACTGACAACCTGGTCGGTTGGTTGATACTTACAATTTACATGCGAAGTAACCATAACACAATTAAATACGTGTCCAAATAGTTAAGTAACAAAATACGCCTTTGAAACAATACAAAAACTTCACATGGTCGCACAAGTAGTTCTGTCATCATTTTAATTACACATTTTTAATTATGCACTACACCTACCTTGTTGTCTCATTGTTTCTCGCTACAGTTGTCACCTTCAAAACGTGACAACATTTTTACTGTTTAAAGTTTCAACGTTTTCGACGAATAAATAACGGGATAACACATTAGTATATAAAAACTGTTAAAATGAATAATGGTCTACCAGTTTATGATTAGAGTACGTTTTGCTATAATCATCAGAATATTAACCTAATGTTAGAATTTTACAATTCTAATGAGTAAACAAATTATTAAGGACGGGAGGGAATTTCCGTTTAGGACAAAAAGGCATGGAGATGCGAACTTACTTTTGAATATCTGAAGATTTGACGAGTATTTTTAGACGAGATTTAAAATTATAATAATGTTTGTAGAATCAGTAGATTCTAACTAGTAAGTTATGTGTATTTCTTTGTAAGATGGAATGGCGAAAGAAATTCTATGATCCTTAAATTCTATTATTTGGATATAGTCTCCAACAAGTTCTAGGTTGGCTGGAAGAGATCTCTTTTTAAGATAAGCCCACCTTTGATCACATTTTTTGTAACTTGTTTGTTTAACTGTTTTTTGTGCAATTAAGAGTAATAGGTATAGTCTTTCGGCCACGTTACGAGATTTCTTTTTCAATCTTTTGAAATTTTCTATTCAGATAAGTTTTCCCTACTTAAAAATCACTGTTAACAAATAAAATAAGAGGCATACTTCGTCATCTCAATGCGTTCCTCTGTCATAATAAATTACTTTTTAAAGCAATTTCTTTCATAATGTTAACACTTCATTCTACCGTTTCGAGCATTTGTTAAACATTTGCTTAGATTTATTTATCTCGGAACAACATCACACACTTAATAACACAATCTACATTTTATGCTAATTTCTAAAGCGAATAATAACGAACTACATAGTAAATAACACTTTATTCCTTTACCATTAGAGTTCAAAACAACTGATACTATTTGTTAAGAACTGAATGTGTTATTATCAAGTGAATTACGATTATCATAATAACTCTCAAGTCACCATTATCCCTAATTATTAAGTCAACTCTATAAATGTGTACTTAGACGGGTTTTCAATACATTACATCATTTATTAGATCTGTCCTTGTGGAACTTTATTTTCAAAGACTGAACAAGTTTTTCTGGGTTGCAATATTCCCTGTTTTATTCGATCTTCTTGCGAAAAATTTAGCAATTTCCAAAAAACTAGCTTTACCAAAAATTATACTTATTTGCTGAAAATTACCAATACGGTAATTTTCAGCAACAGCACATGTAAAGGGTGGTAAAATTTTACTCAGTCACTGTAAAGGGTTAAAATATTACTTACGTTAATAAAATAAACAATATTGGTTATATATTAATCATTTAATATGACGAAAACGAAGACTATGGAATTTTATGTCCAAGATATTCTGTTCATCAGTGGCTGAAAATTCTGGGTGCAATACGCATCCATCGTCACTCTCATAAAGTGAGAGAGAAAAATAACACCACTGGATTTTGTACCCTTATTAAAATACGAAATTAACCAGCGTGTTTATTGCTCAATATAAGCAGCAGACAGACACCGTTTGCCTCAAAGTTCAGTGAATGCTAAATACACGCTGTCAATTGTACCCGGATAATGTTTATGAGGTAATTTTGTGTTTATTAAAAACCAATTATTAACATCCATAAATGCACCCTTGGTAATTATACCTCAAGGCAAACTTTTCACAATAAATGGTTGCATTTATATTAATTTTAATTTAAGGCGATGGTTTTTTTAAGTGCAAATCAAAAGATCGTATTGAGTTAAAACCATGGTACAGATTATAAGCAAGTAGGTAATCATCTTTATCAAACAGACTTTAGTTGTAAATTGTTGAAAAATAAAAAATAAATTGTTACATTGTAGGTAAGTAAGTCTAAGAAAAAACGTTAATACGTCCCGAAAATAACGTAACTGATGAACTGAAATTATTAATGTCAACATAAAACTATATAAAAAAAAATTTACTACCTTTTTTTATTGAAAATCGATGATAACTCGCGTTAAAGTCTTTTACACAGCGATTCCTAAATAGATTAAGTTCACATCGTGCTATAAAATATTTCCATGTTATTATCATGCAGTTTTTTAATATTGGTTTTTCGTCATCCGTCTAACCCTTAATTGAATAAGGTCACAACAAAATGTCAAGAAAATAAAGTTGTAATTCGAAATTTAAATAAATAACCATTAATTGGCTTCATAACCTTTGTGCTACCTTCTACAAACAATACTGTGTTTTATTTTTGGTCTGTTTTATTTTCTTTATTTTTAGTAGAGAATAATAGTAGTTTATGAAACTGTTGCATAATGAGGGGTATTAAAACACGAGTGTATATTTAAAACCAAGCCCTAGGCGAGGTTTTTAATAGTATCAAACGAGTGTTTTAATACCTAGTTACGTCAGTTTCATACACTACTTTATCTACTCTCATACAATGGGGAATGTCGGAAAAAAATAAAATTGGCTAAATATTTTTCATATGCAGATAAGCTCCCTTAGTAATAGAAAAAAATCAGAAATTTCGGTTGCGTGAAAAAATTTAAAAAAACTGAAGTCTCTTCGTCTTCACAAATGTAGGAAAGTAACAGAAGAATGGAGATTATACCTTTGCCAACACCTGGAAAGTTAAAGGGTTCGAAAGGAAAATTAAAGTTGTGAACGATTTCTTATAGTCAACTTTGAACATACACAGAAAGTAAAACAAGTACAAACAACAAATAAAAGAATGAAATTTGATTTTCTTATGAAGTAAAGATTATTCTGATATAAATTTTACGTAATAATAATTATGTATCTAGGAGAAATTCACAGTTAATTCTGAGCGTTTTTAGTAGTTTTATGGTTTTTGATTGGGATTTTTTTTTCACATATTCCATACATAATTTCAAAAGAACTATTCGACTATATAAGAGATAATATTCATTTTTTTTTTATTTTATTTGTTTAGCACAGGTAGTTCAATCCATGACCCCAAAAAAGTGCCTTCGCGCATTTTATGAAAATCTTTCTCTGCAATTTCGGGTTTAATTATAAAGTAAAGCAAATTTTCAAAAAAGCGAGGCTGCTATTAACTATTCCAATAGCTATTCTACACTATTCAATAAGTCAAAACTGTTAATGTATTTTTGTTTCTGAGATTGAGAACCCCAAAATTGGCCATTTTACGCAAAAATCACAGTCGAAACGTAATACAGTACGAGGCATATAGCTTGAAATCGGGTGGGGATAGCGCGAAACGCGTATTTTGGGTATGCGTAGCGGAGAGGGGCGCGGGCGGCGGGAGAGGGGCGCGCGCTATTGGTCGCTCACAAGAGCACATGCGCGAACTTATCCCCACTCCGTCGAATAAATTTCAAGATACGTGCCTAGATACTGTATGCCTCTTTAAGTTTTTTTTTTTTGTTCAAAGTTCTGATATTTTAAAAAATACAAGGGTACGATCACAATTTTGTTTTTCTTTAAACTTCCACATAGTTTTGGAGGTCTCAAATTTAATGTACTATTAATAGCCCGTGCTGTCTGACGCACAAGAAATCAAAACTCTTTGAATTATTTCCAGGTAAAATTACTAAGCTACATATAAAAACTAAAATCAAAACATGTTTGTGATGTCTAGTGCCTTTATAAATCACTGAGTGTGCTGTAGTCTATATTAGAATCACTCGCTACGCTGCTCGTGATTTAATTCTAGAATACAATTTACTTCGCTAGTTCGTGATTTAAAGTCGGTTCTCGCAGGCTCGCAGCACAAATTGACTTTGGTCTCTAGTATAACAAAATAGTAACATGATTTTTTCAATTTCGATTTTGCGTGTATAAAGTATGTCAATATAAATTCGTTTTGACGTTTTTAATTCGAATTTCACGATATAAAAACTTTTTTCAGTTTATTACTGTTTCATTTGTTATCTTAGCGTAACCACTCACGGGCGACTTTTTGTAGCTGCGATAAACGCGGTGTTAATCGCCCGCGAAATGACACGACACAGGTTTTACTTCGCCAGCGACAAAAAAGCGCCGCGATTAACGCCACGTTTATCGCAGCTACATAAAGTAGCTCGTGGGCGTTTACGTATAGAACTCCGTATGTTCTATTATTATTATATATTATCAGCGACAAAAAATCGCTCAGCGATTAATCGCCCGTTAGAGGGGACGCTTATGCTACGACTCCACCTGCGTTAACGTTAACGATAATGGTAATGTCCAGGTACGCGTTTGCTAAGGCATTATAAATACCTATTTAGTACTATCGTTTGTAAATGAACACCGTTAAGTCTTGGTCACATCTGCGTAACGCCTAGATTAACACTTTATTTAAACTAGGAGCCGTAGCATTAGTTCAGCTTTTGGTTTTAATAATAAAATTGTAAAAACAATTGATTGTAAGCGTATGTTCACGTATGTTTACGTTTCTATAGAAGACCAACGATGTTCCGACCACTAAATAACTGTGCAGTATTTATTTGAACGCGCTGGAAGGGCGCTTATTAAATTGATTAACTTCAATTTACATGCAAATGAACCACTGTGGTCGTTTTGTGACTTAACGCGCTTTTTGTTGATTTAAAGATTGAGATTCGTAGAAATGTTCGGGGACACCGTGCAGTGATAACAGTCATTTTGTTAATTACGATCTTAGGTTCATCTTTTTTTTATTTTCATATTATAATTAACTTACCTACTTAAGTAAATAAAGGTTGCTGTAAAGGTAAAGGTTGTATTATAATATTTTCGAAAACAAAACTTTTATTTCCGAAAAGTTATTTTTCTTTAATCTTACACGAACAAAGCTTTTGGTGTGGTTTTCTTCTAAGCACCACATATTTCTCAATAACTTTTTACTGTTACCAAATTGGTATGACGTGACTACGTCTACGAATATGTACTATACAGTTAAGAAATTTGTCACACTAAAAGCTATTACTTTTTTGAATAGAAATCAAATGACAATTACAACGACGTGACAAAGTTCTAGTACACATACCTAATTTTAGACGTGACTATAATAGTCTTTTGATATAATTTTTTTGGTAAGTTTTATTTAATTGTTTTAGTTTATTCAGTATTAAAGTCAACACCACCTTGCATCGTGCGTGTTGTAATAAAACTGTGTGCGTTTGTTGCAACGGATGAGGCCCTAATTAGCCGGCAATTACCGCTAATGCTGAGGCACTTAATGAAGCACTGCTCATTTACACATTTTAAACCTTATGTCTAAAGCAGTAAAGGCACATTTTCCTTTGACACGTGTGTGTGACGCATACCTATTGTTGCAATCGTAAGTGTCGTGTAAACGCTCTTTTTAACATTTGTAGTGATGCACGTCGCGGCAAAAATATACATTACGGCTAAAAAAAAATTTTTATTCTATCGTCTGAGGAACAATCATGTAAAAAACTAGGTTGGTACTGCAATCGTTTAAAGACCATAATGCCAATAACCATTGCGTAGTTAATATTAAATTGAGTAATGACTTGTGAACCATAGGAATGGTCGACAACAGTTTATTTATACTACTAATAATGCTATTATGACACTGAGGTCAGCAAGACTATTTATTCAACCTACACTCGGCGTCAGAAAAATCGCACCTTTTCAAAAATTTATTCAAAGTTATATTAATCCTATATAATTTAATGGTAAGTGTTGTTATATACTTCTTCCCCTTCGGACTTAGCCAACAATCTTTAAAAACCATTGGAATACTCGTCGAACGGAATCATAATTGAGATTCAGTTTCCGAGCAACATTATGTGCCTCATTTTTTTGCAATATTTCAGCAACTTTATGGGCAATAGTATCCATCTTTGGTATTCTTTTTTTTAATTGAACTGTTGAAGTGTGTTTTCTCCATCATCTCGATAGTGAATTTACCCGCATTTCCTGAATTGACCCCTTTTATTTCAATTTTATGGCAGCGCAAGCAATAACGCTTTGAGCGTTTAAATTGTAACTGTTACGTTAATTAAATCAAACAATTATTCATTGAAAGCTCATTAAATGTACTTTCAATAGATATCATTATCTTTTTTGTCCGTTTAGTCCTATTAAATTTTGCACAGAAATTAGTAGAACTAAAAGGACTTTTTTCTCCGTTTAGTACTACTAGTAGAACTAAGCGATAGAATTATACGGATACAATGAACATTTACACAATAAAACGTTAGCTAGCAATAGCAGGTGGCCACGTCTAAACTTATTTTCGAAGAGGTGCGATTTTTCTGACGTGGAGTGTGTTTACCAATAAGGTTTATCTGAAAAAATCTAGTACCTAACTGATATTTATTGTCATGTTACACATCAACTCAACCTCCTTCTCAAGATCATCATTTTCGTTTAACAATAAATGAACGTCTAAAAATACTCTTGTAAGTTTATTATTCTGAAATACTATATCTCACATCCCGCCACAATGATATCCATTAACCATTACTATATACTTACTGAAAACCGTCGTTAAATTGTTTAAAAACACAAAATTATCTTGTTATCGGTGCAGGCTTACAATGTTGAACGGTGTGAAAGCAGAATAAACTGGTGTATTCATATGGATAAAAGCCCCAAAATAAATAAAGAGAAAAAAATCGGGTTGCACTCCGGGAGCGCCGGCAGAAGTGAAAACTTGAATATTAACGTTGTGCATTTTTGATATTTTGGAATGGTTAGGGAATAATTTTGCACAAATTACCGTCTTACATATACCTAGGACAGGCAGTCCAGTTAGGTAGGTCCAAGTTTGAGAAGGAGATCTCTCGTCGAATCCAACTCTGATGGGCAGCATTCGGGAAGCTCCAAAAAATCTTCGTGTCCGATTTACCTCAGTGTCTCAAGACGAAAGTCTATGACCAGTGTGTGTTGCCAGTGATGACTTACGGCAGTGAAACGTGGTCGCTAACTATGGGTCTCATAAGGAGGCTCAAGGTCACCCAGCGTGCAATGGAGAGAGCCATGCTCGGCGTTTCCCTGCGTGATCGAATCAGAAATGAGGAGATCCGCAGGCGAACTAAAGTAACCGACATCGCTCGAAGGATTGCTCAGCTAAAGTGGCAGTGGGCTGGACACATAGCGAGAAGAACCGATGGCTGTTGGGGCGGAAAGGTTCTTGAATGGCGACCGCGCACCGGACGACGCTCCGTGGGTAGGCCCCCGACAAGGTGGACCGACGATATGGTGAAGGTTGCCGGAAGCCACTGGATGTGGGAAGCGCAGGACCGATCGTCGTGGAAATCTTTGGGGGAGGCCTATACCCAGCAGTGGGTGTCGTGCTGCTGATATGATGATGATGATGCCGTCTTACAAATTTACTCTGCATTTGAATTTACGAATACAGAACAGTATTGTACGAAAGTCTTATCCATAGCTTGACAGAAAATCTAGAGTTTTGACATCGAATTAAAAAATTAGCGCGTTGCTATGGTGACACAAGTGTTTACGTCTTGAAATGACGCGCCGCCATTTTCACCGCGCCCCGTAAAAAGAGAGGGGGATACTTCCGCCGCCGGCTGTCTACTCTCCATCCGTCACATCCATCTTAAGAATTTTCGATCAGTCTCACGTGATTCTTACTGAGGCGAGTTTAGCATTTTTTCCCCATTACAAAAAAGTATACGACGCCGCTAAAGAAGTTTTCACTTCAAAAATCATAAAACCAAAGTTTCGACATGTTTTTCTAAGTAACTCAGTAAGAAAAATTTTCATATTGAATTACTTAGAAAAACATGTCGAGGTAACTTCATCATGACATGAAATAATACTAACAGCTTTCGGGCACCAAAAAAGAGGAAATCAAAACAAAGTGTTCCCATATACTGCCATATTTTGTGTTATCACAGTATAATAAGGAAATACGTGAGTGGTGGTGGACTAAAAAAACAACAAACAGAGATTTGACATCACAGAAGGCATCGATGCATCACCCAATACATCTCATCAACAACTCTGCAACAATAAAAACAACTTTTTAATATAATTTGTTTCTTCTCCGGTGCAGGCTTGCAACGTCGAACGGCGAGATCACAATAACGACGTCGCACGGCTCGAACGTGGGCCCAGCCAGCAGCGCGGGCAGCGCCAGCTCGGGCCCGATGCCGTCGCCGCACCCGCCGGTGAAGCTGTCGCCGAGCTCCGTCAAGTCGCCAGCGCACGATGAGGGGGATCTGCTTGCTGATTCACCTAGTAAGTGCCTATTTTGTATTACAAAGTTCAGGATTTATGCTACTTATACTATTTCGCTACTGGCCAAATACTCAAACGAATCTTAATATGAAAAACTGACAGCTTCCTTAAAGTTAAGGAGACTTTAACTAAAACGATTTAAGCCTTTGAGTATTCGGCGAAGGCATTGATTTTGATATCGCGCTCTTAAAGGAAACCATGAAGGAAATTAGGAGAGGTAAAACCAGCATGTAGTAATATCGGAAATATGTAGATTGACAAATGGCTTTTTTTAAAGTCATCGGTCTTTTAGATTATGTTTACATACAATTTAAGTTACTTTTTAACGCGAGATCTACAGCTCACGGAGCCACTAGTTTAATTGGTTTAATGTATTTTTATACATAGCTACTGCAAATATAATAATAATAATAATAATAAAAAACTGTTACATGTTCCCACAACTGATACAAAGGCCTCTCAAATAAAAAATATATTATTATTCTTGTTCATGCGATTCCAAAACTGCAAAAATAAATCATTATTTTTTACATTGCCAGATAATAATATACAAAGTAAGAGCAAACTGAACTGTTGCAATATAGCTGGTAAAAGCGAACATTAACAAAGTCCTGAATAAAAAATGCAACTTTTTGTTTCCGATTCGCGCGCTAAATAAATTAGGCAACTACAAATTAGCTTCCGTCGTCACACAACTGAGCAACTTAGCGCTATTTTCGAGTCAGCGCTAACTCGATTCTACTTATCCATAAAAGTTGGCCGTTCTAAGCATAGAGGCGATCCATTAGCTCCAGTGAAGTCTAACGTTGTCGTAGAGTTATTTACCTAATACTATAAAGAGTTGCGGTGAGAGACGGTCGGATGCACTGTTTGGAGTTGCACGAGTGCGTTACAGTAACTAAGTCGCCAAAGTTGATTTACGTAAAGTAGGCTTGCGGCCGTTCGGCGTTCGCGAGCCGCACTTCCCGATGTTGTCAGTGCGGAGTGGATTTTGCGAGGTCGAGTGTGATTGTAGAATGTGGAAAATAATTAATGGACGAAGTGTTTAGAAACTTTTGTTTTACAATTACCTAGTCGAATTGTACTCTAGATTTGGAACAGTCTGATGG
The DNA here is from genome assembly GCA_943789525.1 of Agriphila geniculea. NCBI lineage: Eukaryota > Metazoa > Arthropoda > Insecta > Lepidoptera > Crambidae > Agriphila > Agriphila geniculea. The sequence goes on from OX038879.1 coordinate 20,089,110, forward strand.
ACTACAAATAGTATTTTATTATTTTCTTCCGAATGTCAACAATTGTTTATTTCTTTGGCATCTTTTATTCGATTTGTATAATTCTAAACCTTCGATCATCTAGGTATACCTGATGATCGAAGATCTAAACAGTGTATTCATACTTTTACAACTGGGAATTACTGGAAACAGAAACTCTAGAAATTAAGAGAAGGTATTTCTATATGGTAAGATACCGTTTTAGCGTTCTAGCAAATTGCCAAATTTAACTATTTTTTTAAGAAAGTATAAAGAATTGCCTTATTATTATTTAGATACTTACTTGTAATTTGTTTTATAAAAAAATCCAGCTAATTTAGAAAGCAGTATTTTACAAAGCAGTAATTTTTGTTTTCGAACAATATCGTAACAGATAGACACATTGCGAAAAAGAAGTACAAATAAAATTTAACTATAAGTACATAATAGCATTCATGACGCTTTTGGACATGCGATATTATGTAAACATGTGGGGTTAATTATAAATATTTTTTCAAATTTAATGTCTGCTCTCTGTTATAAATACTATCCATTCTTTTAATATGTTTAAGCTCTTCGTTGCAACCACTGACGTATATTGTTATTGCGACTTTAAATATACACATCAACTTTGTCTAGGGATACAGGTGTTATTTTCATACAAAGAGGTAACTTTGAAGCCTTGGTTTTCTGCCAGGGATGTACCGTGCTGTAATCTGATGATGGCCATCCAGGGACTGAATCAAGTAGATTCAGATCGCTATAAACACCCAACTGATCTGATCAGCATTCTAAAAGATTAATGGGTCAGAGTTCTCGATTTGAGGATTTCCATACATTTTCATGCTATTTTCGCGGTTTCTTTAAACATGTGCATTACGTTTTTAGAATGCTGGTCAGATCAGTTAGGTGTGTATAGCGATCTGAATCTCCTCCATTTACTCCCTGGATAGCCATCATCAGATCACAGCACAGTACATCCCTGGCAGGAAACCAAGGCTTCAAAATTACCTCGTTTGTATGAAAGTAGCACCTGGTATCCCTACCCTAGACAAAGTTGATGTGTGTACGTGCCATTTTTCTTTTGTAGTTTTATCATTTTAATCAGAATCGGGTTATAATCTTTCTTTCATCCTCCTTTTTTTAGTTTTTTTTTTCATAGAATATGAATATAAGATTCTTGTTTTTTTTTAATTTAAGGCATGCATTTGGTCCTCTTTTCTAAAATACTGAAAATTCTCTTTTGACCATGCGAAGGCTTTTAATACAGTATTTATCAAACCAGCTCCTCGTTACGTCAACCAGCTAATTACGCCAACGACCGATCGCTAATGTGCAGAAATAGCGTACAATCGATGGACTCATTATCAAACAATCAACCGAGTAGGTCGCACCTCTGTACAAGCAGGCTGACGTAATGCAACTGTTAGATAATCACTTTAATGACAAGAATAAGGATGCACGGAAACGATTTGCATCAAAAATACCCACCAAAAACATTTTCATGTAAAATGTTGCCAAGACGATACTATAATGGCACGCACTGTCAAAAAGATATCAGCCCCCCTACTCAAATGGCCAAGATTCTATACGTTCGAACGCTACGCTTATTATTAAGGTGGTACCCTGAGCGAAAGTGGCGCCGCGGTGAATTTTATTTAATGTTATAATTCTAATACACAATTTTAATAATGTTTATCATGGAGATTTTAGGGCATACAGTCTAGTATTTTTAGACGGTATCGTTACATTCCCTAGTAGTCACTGCTAGAAGTAGATAAAAAAACTGCTAAAAGTGGCCGTTTTTGACACACTTGCTATCTTCTTCTACGAATGACTACGAGGGCATGTAGTGATACCTTCTAAAAATACTAGACCATGGGCCCTAAAATCTCCACGATAAACATTATTAAAATCTTTTTCTATTAATAACTTATTATATAAAAACCTCTGAGGGCGCCACTTTCGGTCATACAACCGCCTTAAAGCTTAAATATCAGCAACACGCGAAGAAATCACATGTTGCATACTTATGTAAACCAAAGACTTTGATGTATTGTATGGAATCGACTACTTACAGCACGTAATTTTATAGTTTACTGCTTATTTCAAAGCTTTAATAGTAAGCGTAGCGTTCAAACGCATAGAATGTTGGCCATTTGAGTAGGGGGGCTGACCTCATGTAGAGCCAAGCTTCTAAATCTACGCGCCTTAACTCTACAAGCCCTAACTTCACAAACTCTACACCTTAGTAAAATATGTGGCTTGGCCGTTTCGCTACATTCACATAGGTAGGCGTAAGATGATTATTGACTATTCATTACTTTTCTGTTATACAAATAGTTCATGTAGTAACGAGGTTTGTTTCAAGGTGCCAACATCTCTGAGGTCCCAGATTCGATTCCCAGCTGGGTCAATTAATTAAATTAACATTTCTTTATTATAAGTCTGTATATTTTATTTATGTTACCACCGTTGTGGTATATCCATATAGGTACCCATCACACAAGTGTTTTAGCTTTTGTAATTTGCTATGATTCCAAAGTAAGTTCTTACTTGGGAATCATAGCAAATTACAAAACAAAAAAATTCAACCTGGCAATCATCTTTTGCTATCTTTTGAAAAGCTCGGTGGTTATAGCGCCTGGCCCAGCGTTTGCGGAGGTAAAGCAACTTTCGCAAGGGACGGTCATGAGATGGGTGACCAAACATTTATTATCGCGAGCTCCTCCGTGCTTTGGAAGGCACGTTAAGCCGCGTTCCGGGTGCATTTGCAGTCGTTAACACCTACCAATCCGCATTGGGCCCGCATGGTGGGTTATGGCCCATCCTCCTCATCTTTTCCATACGAAAGTCAAACTAGCAACCCAAAGTTATTTTTACCGCAAAATCTTCAGCTAATTGTCGTACAAAGTGACTGGAAAAGGTACAACAGTTACATAACAAAGCCGTAGGTACTTCCTCACTCAATTTATTCGGCAAAGACAAACATAAACCTAAACACGCGAAATTAGGCCCAACTTTAAGCGTAAGTACCATTTAAAACAATAGCCCCGCAAATCCATCCGGTTTATTTATATCGTACGATTTTCATTTCAATCGGTATAATAATTATCAATCAATTAATCAATTTTACTTATAAGTACTAGCAAAATACATTTGGGTTGAAATACCAACAAAACGTTCAATGTAAATTATTAAGTTCGTCAGTAATGTGGAAAATAATTAATTTGATTTTAAAATAAAAAAGAGTTAATTGATTCATTAGAACTTATAAGTATCAAAAATAACTTTTCAAAATTATTTTAACATTATTAATGTAAAAATAACTATTTTAAGTTTTCTCTAAACTCAATTGATCATACCGTTTTATTTAACATACTTACCATTTTCAATTTTGATAAGTTGAATTATTTTCACCTCAAAAATACCGAAAAATACTGATTTCATAGTCCCTAAAAAATTGTATTACCCAAATCCGCCCCTATACTGAAATGGCCAACATTCCATACGTCTGAACGCTACGCTTACTTTTAAAGCTTTAATAGTAAGTGTAGCGTTCAAACGCATAGAATGTTTAGCCATTTGATTAGGGGAGCTGTTCTCAAACCGCATGAAACTTTGTGTGTTTTAATATTATACATTTTAATTTTTTAAATAAAATCGGATCGCAATCGTACAGTGTAAAAACGTGAACGGGTTCATGCCCGGGGCCCGAGTTCTATTGATTACTATTTAATTCGTTGTTAGTGGATACAATTACTAAATTACTCGGTTCCTCTCCACTTAGCTTCTACGTTAAATTGTCTATATAAATCGATTGGTTAGATATTTTCGGCACGATTCGATCGCTCCCAGTGCTTTTCAAAAAGCTTGTATAATTGAGACGATTATTTCAAATCCTCTTTCGTTCGTTCTCTTTTTTAATGGTTATTAAAAGTTTTCTAACACACGTGCAAGTCTAATGTAATTAAAATATAACACACCACTTTGAAAAAAGCTTAGAGCTGTTTTTAACTAATTAATTAGTAGGTGCTTTGATTACCTTTGAAATTTTGAACACTGAGCTTATTAGTAATGCCACACTAGAGTAAAGGAAAAATCATATTCAACGATAGAAGACTCTTTAAATGTATTTTCTAAATTTGAGAAAACAAAAAAGGGATTTTATTATTAAGGGGCCATAATAGGAAAACATGGTTTGCGCGGGCCATATTTTTGTATAGAAAACGTAAAGTTGTAACCACGAAAAAAAACATACGACGAATTAAAGAGATTATCTAGTAGCTACAAGTATTAAATTGCGTATAAACCAAACCTCACAGATGATTGTAAAAAAAAAAACAAATATCGTAATCGTAAAAAATCGAATAGTAAATATCATCAAAAGCGATTGTCGCGGGCCATATTTTTGGCGTAAATATTAGCGGAAACGTATTGAATTCTACATCATAATACACTTTAACGTACTGTGCAGTTGCTCCAATAACTTTTTTTTTACGAAAGATAATTGTGCTAAAGGTAATGATGAAAAAACAACGATAAACATCGAAAAAGTGCAGAAGTGAGGTTATTATTCCATAGGTACTCTTTACACGTAAAGAAAAAGACAGAGACAAATGATTTCGCATAACCGAGCCTTAAGTATATACTCATACTAAACGTGATGACCATAATTTAAAAGGTTATTGTACATTCTGCGTGAGTGAAAATAATGTTTTCATAGTTTTGCGGACAAATTCCACCACCACTAAACTCGATGGTTAGTGTTGGTACTCAAAAGAAAGACGTGTGGTTTAGCAGCTGTGCTGATTTTAAGCTTAATGATATATTTTTCACTACTGACCAATAAATAAAGGCAATCATTTTGGAACATTAAAAAGGGAATTAATTGTCCAATCACCTTCATAACAATTATATTGCAATTATCTTTAATTTCTTGTAAATAATACCAGTTAGATACAAATATACAATTCACAAAGGGCAACGACATAGGGAGCCGGGCCGTCAAAGAAGCCGCCTCGTTTGTTCTCACCGGTATCGAACTAAATTAATTAACTAATTAAAAGCCATTACAAATAATTACTTACTGCTCGCGATTAAATTAGACGACTTATTGGTCAAGAATAACGAGAATTCGCTTCGTTTTGACTTCGAGGCTGTTTGGGTACTAATAATTTAGTTTGCTCTTATTTATACCTCAAAACACTTTAGGTAACACAATTGACATGTTTTCATTTTTTACAAGGTACCTAAAATCGAAAACCATTTCGAGGTTTTTCAATTTCAGACACCGTACATATTTTTTCGGGGTTTTTGATCAATTATTTAATGAATTATGTGGAAAAAACCCTGTAGCATCGAGATATAGGAATATTAAAAATTACACTCCTTTGCGTAAAAAAAGTTGTGTGATTGTCGTTGAAGTGAAAAATTAATATTATGACGACAAAAAATTAACATTTTGGAAAAGTGAAAATACGTGTCACTTGTTTTCATCAGTAATTTCTAAATAACAAATAAAAACACAGGACAAAAATTATGAAATGTTGTCAATTGTATCTGGTATATTATTGCTTGTACACCACAGAACACAGAAATCTGTTTTCAGAGCTGTACATACACCTTATAGTCAGCCGTCATAATTACGGCCTATTTATCTATTCTGTGGCAGGGCTGACGTTACCATAATATTTTTATATCTGTGATGAGTGATCACGTAATAACTTAGAGCATCGCGGCTTCGTCTCGAATCGCGGCTTCGCTTCGTCTCGAATCGCGGCTTCGTCTCGAAGGGAGCAGCCTTAGCGATTATTACTCTATTCAATTTTTTCTGGCATTTTTTGCGGGGGGGGAAAGTGCACACAAGTGCAGTTCCGCATACTCACATACAAAAACAACACTGTAAAGACGACACCAACACATAAAAAATAAAACAAAACAGCAAAAAATTGTGTACGGATGAGTCCATAGACATAGAAAAATTTTCGCTGCGCTCAAGAAGACCAACAAAGCGTGGAAAAGAGAACTTAACATCATACGAACACGGTCTATGTAAAAAAGAGATAAAGGATCAAGTGACATGTGCCAACATTTTTTACAGTAAGAGCCCCTAGCGTCTCGCATAGCAAATGAGCAATCACAATTTGTTTAAAATATTTGTTAATCTTAATTATAATTTAAAATAAAGGTATCGTGGAGCCATGGTGTCTTGTGCTCTAAGTAATTGTGATGTAACAAAAAGAAATAATCCAAGTAATCACACTTTTCACAGGTAAATAAGATATTGCCACACATTTCTCTAAAACCAAATTTCTCTACATTTATTCGCTTATCGACGAAGAAAACAGTATGGAACATAGTTTATTAATTTCCTTTGCCGTATATAGTCATATTTTATGAATCTAAGACATATTTTACGTATCTCATATAAAATGTATGCACTATTTTTCGGATCACCTGTTTATTGACATTGTTGTTCTTTGACATTCTATTTCTATGGATGAGTCACACATCAAAATATGACACGTTTTTGACATAAAGGGCTGGGCTCAATTAATTGTCGTTGCAGCAATATCGATACGGAAAAAGGAATAAAGGTAACAAACTCAAACATTTTACATGGGGTGAATAACAACAAAGAGCCCAACAAGCAAAAACCTTCTGGACCAACTGACCACTAAATCTCATCACCGTCAGTTGAGAAATGAATTTCTCATCTGACCACTGGAGGTGAATTGGGAGCAATTTATCCCTAATTCATCACCAATGATGAAACTGATGAATTGGGGGGTTTTTTGTTTCAACTGACTACGGATGACCTTTTGAAAACTATGTAAGCCTATTTCATTAAATCATAATTTAACCACCATAAGTTAACCTTTTCCATATTTATGTGATCCTGGTAATTTGGAGATGCAAGTGATTGAAAATATTTCATTTTGAACCAAAGCGAAGCGAGGACACGTTGCTAGTTAATTATAAAATAAAAATGACACAGAAAATTATAGAAGTTAACCTTCTCCGTATTTATATGATCCTGGTACTTTGGAAACGTAAGTAATTAAAAATATATAAAAAAACTGAAACTCCTTGTCAGCAGAAGTTGGGAAATAATCATATCGCAGTCAGATTTGAATATTTTATAAATATAATATTTTTGGTTTGGTCACCACACCAGTGGTGAAATGGGAGTAAGATGGTGTCATTTAATAACGGGTAGTCAGTTGAGAAATTGGAGTTCCAACCAACCACTGGTGGTAGGATTTGGTGGTCAGATGGTCCGGAAGGAGCAAAAAGTCTCAGGATGCGTACGTTATTAGAGTGGTAGGCTTACAGGGCTCTTATAATTGTTTTGTGACATGTCATCGTTCTTAAATTAGTCTTAAAAAGTTAATACGGACTCAAGAACACTCAGTCTTATTGTCAAGTCTCATATACGTATTAAGAGCATTTTATGACGTTTTTCTATTATAAATGATCTTATTCCATTCATTTTTATATAATAATATAAGATGTATCAAAAAGATTATTTATTCTGTGAGAGAACCAATTAATTTATGCTGTGATATTATTTTACTCTTTGACGCAGAATGTAACAGTGCAAAACTGCAAAGACCAAATTGAGTTAAAAAGAATTAATAAATATTTAAGAATTTATAGGTATATTACATTTATGAGAATGCCTGGAGCAGGACCAGGCCATGTCCTTTATCGACAAACATTGTGATACGGTAACATCACTAAGTTGCTCATCGGCGAGAACTCGGATTTATCTAGCGACAGATCTGAAATTTGTACGGAGGAGCCATGGACGAGTAGACCCGATGTCACTGAATAAATTTGACAACTAATCAAGAATAAAATATACGAATTTAATGTTTAAATGTAAACAAATAGCAATAATACGACAAAAAATTACTTTCATGTGAAATGTAACACCGACTTTTTGTAAACTTTGATGTTCCAGACCTCTTTTAACAGCAAAAAACTCATCAATTCGGCATTTTAAACACTGCAGCGTTCACATGCGCGACTGGACTCGGTCTAGAAAGAAATCCGGGCGCAAATGGTTTTATCAACCGCATATGCCCATTTGGGCTTGTACTTCGGCAGAGGGGAAAGCTTCGTATGGCTTCTCTTTCTGGGACAGAAGCGCGTCTTACTCTAAGCGTAATAAAAATAAAGTAAAAAACGTCATAATGATTTTTTATGTATATTGTGGTATTGTGCAGAGACAAGACAGATAACGCGAACTTTCCAATTTATTTATTTATTATAAATTATCTTTTATCTGTTTTCTAATATATATAAATTATCTTATATAATAGAGAAAATATTTCGCTAATCGAAGTATTAAATGTCAATTCCATAAGTACCTACTCACACCTTTTCTTTGCGACTATCTTTGTGTTAAGAGGGCTCCACACTCGCGCCGCGAAAGCCCGCGAAGGCCGCGAATCGCGAGTGTGGAGGGTTTCGCGGCTTCGCGTATGGGCTTCGCGGCTTCGCGGCTTCGCGTTCGCGCTTCGCGGCGTTCCCCGTCCGGTGGCGGTTTTTTGGTCCGCGTCAAAGAACTTGTGTGCCGAACTAATATTGCCGTGATTCGCAGCCGCGGTTCACGCGCGAGTCTGGAGGGCTATATTTTTCGCACCGTTTTCATGCGCAAACCGCGCCCGTGATTCGCGGCCGCGGTTCGCGGCGCGAGTGTGAAGCCCTCTTAAGGAGACAATGGTTGCAAGAGGTTGCAGCTCTGAAATCATACGTTTTAATTAATGCTTATCGTTAATTAAAACGTATGATTTCATTTTTTTCATTATTATTTATGTCATATTAGAGGAAGTTAGAAACATCTGCCTTTTCCGTCGTCTCCACTTATTATCTTAGACCATTTCTTGATGCGATCTGAAAATAGACCTAATAAAATAAGTTAATTGGCTTTTCAATGCTACTGTTTACGTTCCTTCGCACGTATTTCGAGAATACAACCTTATCTAATAAATTCTTACATTAAGGGCAATCGCAATGTCTCTGATAAAGTCATGTTAATGTACTACCTGATAATGTGAATTAGTAGCAGAATTCAAGAGTTTTTTCCAAAGCAAAGATTTTATTTAAAAAAGCAAGAGACAAAAGTGACGTAGGGGTAACATCATAACAACAGTCCATTCCATTGCATGACGTTTGGCTGGCGGCATGGAGATTGCAGTGTAAGGGTGGGTACCTACTTAGGTTCACGAACCTCCGCGCTCTGCGAACTTGCAACAGTGAACCATATTGTGTACGTGTGTGAACCTCAGTGCACGCTCTGCATATTGTGATCCGAAACGAACGAACACAAAGGGAGGAACAAGTCGAAGTTCGCAATAGCGCCAATAGGTTCGCGGAGCACGAGCAAACCTAAGTGGGTAAGGTACCCAACATAAAACCGTTAAAATCTGAAAATGGTGGCGTAATTGATTTGTTCATGGAGGAGTGTTAGTTCGAGGTACCCTGCCTCTAAGTATTTTCTTTGCTCATAGACAATTAATTAGTCGTCTATACGCTAGACACTTTTGCTTGAGTCATATTATAATATTCTGTGCTTGAGTGTGAAAGGTCGGTAGGTAATATTCTTTTGCAAACACCACATGGCACACTTAGCACTTCCATATTCATGACATCATGACCACATCATGACGACCTGATTGGTGCAGTGGTCAACATGCCACCTACCACGCAAGAGGTCCCGGGTTCGAATCCCGGCCGGGTAGAAATGGAAATGATGAATTTTAATTTCTGTGACGGGTCTGGGTGTTACTATGTATAATAAGTATATATTTAAAAAGTATACAGGTAGTATATCCGTTGTCTAGCACTCATATTTACAAGCTTTGCTTAGTTTGGGGCTAGATGGCGCTGTGTGAAATTGTCCAAGCATTTATTATTATTACATTCCCTTTTAAATGCCACTTTCAATATTTTTGATAGTGTTAATTCGATTACGTTGATGAATCTACAATTAATTTTAATTAAATCTAAAATTACCAAACAATTCCTATTAAGTACCTATATTAAATTTGAAATTTCCTGAAGGTAGGCATGGTACTAAAATAACAAGTTCTTAATTACTTATTAATTAATACCTCGGAGTTATCCACAACGTGTGTCAAAGTTATAAACATACACAACACTTAATTCGATTATAATCATGAATAATCTTTCATAAAATCGGATTTTAATTACAGTCGGGCAAATGAAAAGCCCTCGTCAATATTACAGAAAAGGCCAAACTTTTACCGAACACTGTTCGAATTCTTGAAGAAACTTCGAAAGTACTTAAAACAGTTACCTTAATACGCGTTAATTACAATGGATAACGTATTCGATTCTATATTGTAATCGGAACATGATTCGAGTCAATTCAGTTCGCGTAATTTCACCCATTATACCTGTTAACAAATTTATAATGTGCGTGTCGACAAATCGGAACCCATTCCAAATCGCTCCTTGTGTCAATTGCAGAGAGTCGTAAAGCTCTAAAATTTTACGTGCGCGTGTAAATGTGATTCGTTCAAAGTATACATGATTCACCTAATCACTCGAAAAACTTTAATTAAGAATAATGAACCGTTGAATGTAAAACGTCGAAATAACGGCCTCTTTCGATTATTACGTCGGATTTTTCGGTTTTAAATATGCACGGCTGGCATGTGAGTTCGGCATTAGCGGACTGTCGGTAAACGCAAATCTGATATTAGCGTATCATTTTCGAGAGGAAACTATTTAGAAATACCGAAGAGAAAACTCATGAGGTCGAGAAATGGAAAAAACACCTAATTGGAAACGCGTTAGGGAATAAGAAATACTCGTCGACGTAACTATAAGTTGGTAAAATATTGAACAGCCCTAAAAAAATAATGATCTTAGAATTGGTTCGACATTTAGCCAGAAAACCAATTATTCCACATCACGTAGGTATGTTTGTCGCGTCATCAACGCCAGTGTGTTGTTTCAATTATACCAACAAATACTCGAGTAGTGCCGAAAACTTTTTCACGGAAAAATTCAATTTCAGAAACACTCAAAAACACCGGCTGTCGAAAGCTGCCAACTCAACATTCGAAAAATACATAATGGCCGTTACGAATTAGTGAACTATACCGAAAATGATCCGCTCGCACGGAACCCGGGTCAATAGTCTAGCACACAGACCAACACGCGAACTTTAATTGTGTCTAATTAATTTATTACATGTATTAAACAATTACCCGCCGGTATCTCGATGCATTATTGTTATTGAATTCGGTCGTACTGTTACGACTCTTTGACCAATTGACTTATCTTTTATATGTAATTAATGGGCGAATTCTCATCACGCGAACGCTCTAATTGGATGAAGAGTCGAAGTTAAAAATTGGTGATGCTCTCTAGTAATCGCTGGGCAAATTGCGATGAATTGTTTTATTAATATCTTCGTTCGTAACACCTTTAATTTACACAGTATTTCAATTGTGTTCTGATGGGTAGACAGTGAATTAATATTTCAATTTAGGATCCTAGACAACTTCTTTTGTTGCTTCCACATTTATAGTTCTTATCATACCGCCAGGTACAGAAATTGTATAATCAGACTTGACTTTATTATCTCCTTATTTAGGAATTAACTAACTTATTCAATGATGAAACATAACATGGTTGACAACATGGTTGATCAAATCTGACTCCGGAAATTTCGCGAAATTATCTACAAATCACCCCTCATAACATAAGGAGCGCAAAATTCCGAAACTATTGGTAGATAACAAACGAAATTAGAAATCGTCTGCGTTTCGAACACCGGTAAATGGAGGAACGATTGCCAATTTACGAACCCTACCCGTCTTAATTGATGCAGACTAGTGAACTAGTGGGGGTAGACAGTGAAAGTAATTTGTCATCGGTTAGCTAAGCAGGGGAGACCGGCACAGCACGTCTCAGCTAATGGCATCCCCATAATTAGGAACCACCATCTTCTAATTGCATAAATTGCTTACTAAACTTGTCTATAATTTTGCTTGTAATTAAACGGGTAGGCGAAAGGCGTTTCTACGAGCACTTAACTTTTTTCGCGTTTTAACTTCTGAATGGACACTAGATTTATACTAAAGGGCTCTACAACTCAAACTGTTCCATAATAAATAATTATAATAATTCTCACGGAAAGGATAATTTTCTTGTAAAATAGTTTGACTTGCTTTTTAGAAACTGAGTTTTCAACTTTTGGTTCTGCTGTACCGATATGGCTATTGGCATCTACTACTCTAAAGGCAGTTTAACACTGAGAGTTTAATAAAAAGCAGGAGCTTCTTTTAAAATTACCAAACGGCTTATTAAAAAATAAAATAACTTCCTGCTACTTCATGAAAGTTATTTATGCTTATCAATCGTACCAAATACACAATTATGGACAAAGTGACCGAAATTATTTTGTCCGAATCGTCAGTAGCTCAACATTTTTTGAAAATTTTAAAATCCTTTGTAGAGTTTGTTTTTTCTGTAAAAGGGTAATTACATAGAGCGACTTGGCAGGCGACTTTAGTCAATTAGCGCCTTTTTTTGACAATCGCTTGTAAAATCTAATCGCAAACATAATTTCAATGAGGTGGCGATTCGATTTTACAAGCGATTATCGATAAAAAGCGCTAATTGACTAAAGTCGCCTGCTAAGTCGACTCGTGTAAATACAACATTAATAGCTAGGTACATTATTTAAGTTAGTCACAAGACGAAACTCACATACTTACTAATAGATTTTTTGTCACCACAGACCAACCAACAATTAGTCAGTCGTCCAGCAACGTAGTCGACGGCATCAACCTAGAAGACATTAAGGAATTCGCCAAGGCCTTCAAACTTCGCCGCCTAGGCCTCGGCCTAACGCAAACCCAAGTAGGCCAGGCCTTATCTGTCACCGAAGGCCCGGCGTACAGTCAAAGCGCCATTTGCAGGTAAGCTTTAGATTTAATACATTCATCAATGTGCCTTTCATTTAAAACTGATTTGTTGTTATAATTTTTGTTAATAAAAATGGAAGACTGATTAGTCAATAACTCAAAAAGTTTTGATATAGTTTAGCTATACATGTTATAAGCTGTTTAGTTGTTTACGTGATAAATGGTACAGTTTTCCGTTTAGTAATCAATGTTTAGAAAGAATGACAAATGACAAGAAAACATCAGAATAAAGTCGCACGCTCGTCACAGCTCTGACCACCCTAGCAATAAAAAAGCTCCCAATCTAAGGCTCAGTTATCGCAGCCAACTTTTTAATATCGTTAATTGAAGTGATTTGTAAAACAGCATGACTCCTTTCATTGCTTACGATTCGTTTAATTAATTACCATTCGGACGGCTTCCGTTCCGGCCCGTGTCGTGGCTTATACCATTTTTTACTTGGCTAGGCGCGGGCACGCGTTTTCTAATTATCTTTTTGGCATCCACTGTTCTTATTTCGTCTATGATGAACTGGATGTTAACGCCAAATTGTATTGAACAATAGGATTTATAGAGGTTGTATGTTGTATTGCAATAATGTTATCAAGATGTAAAGCATAACGTTTGATTTTATCAATAAAACTCATTGCAACTTATGCTAGCAATTCTATTACTTGTCAATGTAATGTTAGCATTATACCTAATATATAAGTTTAAAATGTTTAAACTCATAATGTTGATTGAATCGAAATCTATCGGAACAAAGTTTGCGATGAACAAATCTAATTTCAATGCAAACCGGAATGCTATACCAGCAGCGCGCAGGCCTAAGGAAATTTCAATTGGTGCCACCCCTGACGACCTCCTTCGTATAATAAAATCATTAATCGTTACTTCTGTTCCAGTTAATTAATTATCTTGCCGTAATTACTTTTTTCGTGTAATTAAAAGAGTAGAATTCCCCTGTCTTTGTCTCGTCCTGATTTCATTTTCCATTAATTTTTCTTTCTACTCCCTCCAATTTGGTGTCGTGACGTCGCTACATGGTAGTTACCCCTTTGATTATACTGGACTTAATTAATTTGCATTTTAATTAAAACATATTATTCGAGAAAAGAAATAATTTAACATTCCCCCATTTCTTAAAGAAACTTGGCTATTGTTTCAGCTCTGACAGTAGATTTTTGTTTTAAAATAAATTTGTGAAAACAAACGAAATGATTAACTCGGAAATTGCAAAACTCTTTTACGACAAATTGCCAACAGACTGCGTATTTTTTGCGGGTTTTTGAATAAAAAAGCTACCCTTTAGGTAAATATTAACAAGCTTATACCGACAAGATTCATGGTCAATGCCACTGAAAATGGGATCATACATGAAAAATAAAGCTGTTGTGGACATTTGAAGTGTATTTAAATTTTAAATGCGATGTAACGTATCAAACTCCTAAAAATGCATACACTGAGTGTTGTGGCGTCTGAATAATTTTAAATTCTTAATAAACTGAAGTTCACGGATGTTTGTGATACAATTATTGTTATGGCAGTCAATTTATTTACAGTTTTTTGGACTCCACGAGTATCTGGAAAGCGTGCGGCTTTATTTCTGTTACAAGTTTTTTTTTATCATTCCTCCAGAACATCAAGGATTCCCTACGCCCACTGGATGATAAGAATCTAACATGACTATTTGTTACCGTCCCCAGTGCCCTGGCTTCGCAGATGCTAGCAGCTCAGCTGTCTTCACAACAACAAAACATGTATGTGTTTTGTTTTATTCCCTTTATCGTACCTCCAAATTTATCACAATCGCTTCGACTTAAGACCCAAACCTTTTTGACATAGATATTATTAGCGCCTCACAAGAGATTTTCGTGCAATGATAAATTCGGAGGTACTCAACTTACATGCATTAAGCACACGCTTTGACTCACTTTCGACGGCCCGTTCCACATGTAGACTGACTTTAAATCAAAATGTTTCAACGCTGTTTAATGTTATCTTATCTCGATCGGCGATCCGTACATTCCTTTTGAATGTATGCCGCATATAATTATTGGTAATTACTGGTTTTGGCGTTCTTTCTTTTCCTTTTCACACGTATACGGTATTTGCATACGAGTAATTACAGAAAAGGCGCCATGCATCATACGCCTCGCTGTTACATTTTGATGTTAAGACAAACGCGGTACATTAAAGTGCGGCTACCGACCATTTCTATTCGACACCATGAGTAATCGACATGAGAGTATTATCACTTTTGTTGTAGGAACATCTCGATGAGTAATTTCTTGCTTTCCATCTAATCTAGCATGATGTATTATTTCATTACTCTTATTTTTATTAATATTCATTTCGCGCAATTCAAAGCCAGGGCATTGGCATACGTTACCTTTCGTTTCTAATTGAATTCGTTGTTTTATTGTTACCTCGTTTGAAATTAATCAAACTGATTACCCGGCAATCTAAATTGCCTATTGTTTTTTTCTCTCCACATAATCGTTAACGCCATGTCAATGTCCTGTGTTTATGCCTGTATTTGGATCGGGTTACCGCGATGTCCATGCTTCAACGCGCTAGAGTTTTGTTTGACCGGTGCGTGCATAGCAAAAATCTAACATTAAATTGTGTGTTCGATACAGATTTGAGAAATTGGATATAACACCAAAAAGTGCGCAGAAAATCAAACCGGTGCTCGAACGTTGGATGAAGGAAGCAGAAGAGAGGTAAATATTTGTTTGAGTGAATTTACGTGGTTATGTGCTACACCGTGGTCGTGACACATTTGGCCTTTAATGCTTAGCAACGTTGCAAAGATATTTCTCAAATCTGGACTAACTACTGCTTTCACGGGCTATTAGCATTTAAGTTTGTTTAGTTCTTATTCTGCTGTTGTTTTACTAACAATATCGTTACTATTGATATCCTTTACACCTCGAAATTCAGGGAACTGTTTTGTCATAACCTTATTAACATCGCTCGAAAACAGTTTCCTAAGTTTTTAGGTACACCCTCCTAACAACAATATTGTATGTGGTTTATATTTAATTTAAATTATCATGGTTTGCGTTCAAGTTTTCTTTTAAAGTGTCATCAATAGCGCCTTAGTTATTGACGACGCTTTTGTTTTTGATAAGTTGACTATTATAATACCTACTCTATTACTGATTCGATTTAAATCCATATTATCTACCACGTCAATGGTCGTCGCGACGGAAAAACAAACGTCGTAGCAGAGCTTTAAATTTCATAAATCGATCCAGATGTCACTTAAAACTTCAACGGGACTTAATAAACGCTGTGAGATTCTATCGATTTAACATTTTGCGTCATTAAAATGCATTATCTGGATGCAACGGGACGCATTTAACATTGCAAATGGAGCATTGAATTTGCAGTCTACTATCTCTCTTGGTGGTAATTTTTAACGAGCGCCTCTAACGATAGTCCTTGAATTAATATCAGGATGGGTGGTCGTCTCCGCAGCCTCATTACTTGCTGCCTTACATATTGGCTTTTAATCAACAGCTATCTCTGCGTAAGGAAGTCTTCAAATGTGTAGTTAGTAAATATGGTCTCTTAAATTGTTCATAAAGTTCATTATGTTCTTATGAATTCATTGAATTGGTAAAATCTGAAACACTAGGTATTGTAAGTTCCTTTAATATCAAATCCAATTTTTTTCTTATTACAGATCTAGCTTAGAATATTTAACGAGACGAACAGTCACAAAATCTTTTGACTGACATCTTCCACTAAAATGAGAGCATTTTCCACAATAACAATAGAAATATCGTTATAAGTTTGTCAATGTCAATAAGGTTTATAACATCTTCAGGTTAATTAATTTACCATCTGACATAATTTATGTGCAAATCCAGTTTGAACTTGGCTCATTTGCATCCAAGGTGCATAATATTCTTAAGAAAAGAATCTCGTCACGACTGACATTAAAAATAAAAAATCAATGCAGTCGGTATTCGATAGAACACATTCATTTATGTAGGGACATTCAAATGACACGTCTTTATGGAATCAGAGCAAGGCTTGTTGCCTTCAACGTCCTGTTTTTCAATATGAACTTGGTAAAGATTTACAATTTAAGATTCTCTTTCTAATAAGCTCCCATGACATTTTAAAGGAAAAAACAAAAACGACGTTAAATTATCCGGGCAGAAGAAAATAATATTTTTAGATTAAATATTTCGTTGTTTTTACCGAATCGTTAAGTTAGGAATAGGAGTTTTTGGCGCCATTTTATCGGGTTTGGTTTGGTGACTATTTTTAATTATTCGCAAATTGATTCGTAGTGGATATTGTGTCTTAAAATTGGTGCAGTTTTGTGGTACAAGTGTCTACGCAACTGAACAATATGTGGGATAATTGAAATAGGCGCGATCTTGGTTGTGTGAAGCTAAGACTTTTATTGTAGTGGTGGCTACTTCGGCTGACCATACCGAGTAAACTGTCTTGATTATACATGGTGCCAAATGCTCCAAGCAGCATTAGATAGCGATGCACCCGCATTTTAATGTAAACTGAAACAATCTACCACTGGACTATTCAACACTTGACACTGGCAAAAATTACTTCCAAGAGGAAAGTAGATTGCCAAAACAAAAATAAGAAGAAGAGAAGTTAGGAATATTAGAAGGTAAAAGATTGAGGATATCAGTCTGCAGACCAAGGAAGCATCAGCAGATTGAAATCCTTATGAAATTCATCTGCAGAACAGATAAGCTTGAGATAAGTGCCTCGTCAGATGACATAGAGTGTGAAATAAGAACAACGTACCTACGTCTGAATACATATTTCTTTTCTGTTTGAAAAAACCTAATATTCATTATAATACCTATCTATCTACCTAATATTCATCATATTCATACATTTATTTCCTCACATAATCTCTTAGGAAAAGTTGGACACAATCATGATGATAAAGTTATATGCGAAGAAAAATAAATTAATAAACTGTAAATTGTAATTGTATCCATCTATACACGCTGAAATTTTAATCATTTGGTTCCCGCCGTGGGGTGGTTCCACATTGTAATCATGAGATTACAAGCAACTTTTACTATGGGGCCAACTTTCCTGCTCGCAAAAAAAATCAGCTGTTCCATACATTAAGGTAGAGTATATAGGTACTGCACTTTTGTATGGAACAGCTGTTTTTTTTTGCGAGCAGGAGAATTGGCCCCATAGTAAAAGTTGCTTGTAATCATGAGTGGAACCACCCCACGGCGGGAACCAAATGATTAAAATTTCAGCGTGTATGGTTTTGCATGTTTGTAGATTTTACTTTAGTGTAGACTAATAGTAAGGTTCTGTGTGACGAATAGAGATTTGGTGCCCACCGTAAAATACACTGATAAAACATGCTTTTCTGATTCGTAACAATTTTTGATTACGACGCACTAACAATTTTAATGTGTTTCATCAATGTATCTGCCTACTCAAAGCATTATTCCTTCTTGTAAGCTTGGTTATGTACCGATCCAAAAATCAAGCTTTCATTAAAACTGTAAAGTTATGTCAATGGTGTAAATAGGTATGTTACGGCTAATACCCGAAGTGCGGCTAAACCTAGTTTTAGCCGGCTAAAACTAGGTGTAGCCGATAGCTGTTGGCTAAAACTAGGTGAACCGATCTGCTTTACCCCTGTAGGTCCCGAATATAGGTTAGAAATCTTAAATTTCGAGGTTATTTTTTTTAACAGACAACAGAAATAACTTTTTTAATACTCCATGCTACACCTAGTTTTAGCCGGCTACACTTAGTATTAGCCGCAACTAAATCGGCTACACCTAGTTTTAGCCAACAGCTATCGGTTACACCTAGTTTTAGCCGGCTAAAACTAGGTTTAGCCGTAACAGGTACAATTGGTACAATGTGATTAATTTAACAATGTACAACAGAAGTGACCAATTTCAGAGCGCTTGCGCTACAAAACGACATATTTTAATCTGTAAAATATAAGTACATTGTCAACTGAAGTTGTAGCGGATCACCGGTCTATTGTCAATTTAATCGCACTGTGGGTAAATTTACGTTGGAATCGAAGTATTATCGGTTCAGCTTTGGTCTTCTCGTGGTTGGCGGGGTTAGTCTCAGTTGGCCTGAATTTTATAGTAAGTTCGCCTGAATACAACTTACACTTATGATGAAATTCAGGCAGCTAATATCATCTTTTTCACCGTAAAAGTGAGCACTGTTGAACAGCAAAGTTCCATTGGTTCAACTTTTCGCAGTCTTCCTTAAAGATTTCCTTCTCTCGTTTCAGGTATGCTTCCGGTCAGAACCACCTCACTGACTTCATCGGGATGGAGCCCAGCAAGAAGCGCAAGCGGCGGACGTCTTTCACTCCACAAGCTCTGGAACTACTTAACGCGCACTTTGAGAGGAATACCCATCCCTCTGGTGAGATAAATTTCTCTTGTTTATTTTCTCCTTTTATTTTAATCCTGTATTAACAATGAACCTGAGAAAGAAGCGGAAGCGACCGAATTCTACAAAACATGAATCTACTCAACGCAGACGTTTGGGGATATTATTATCTAGTTATGTCCTCAATGCGAGGCATGCTTACAAAGACTTCTATGCATGCTAAGGAAGTTTAACCACCTCTGTGGTCTAGTGGTTTGCCCACCTGTGTAAGACCCAGGCAGGGGTACAGGGTTCGATTCCCAGGGAGGGTACAATTTGTACTCGGTTAGGTTAGTGGTACGGCTTATTTCAAGTCCGCCTGGCTAGCTACCACCATTTTACCTAAGTCTGAAGCCATAACAATTTAAAAAAATTGTTGCGTTCCGGCAGATAGAGGTAAGATAGCCAGTTCCTCAGTGATGAGGATTCCGGGTAGTGCGCTTCACCTTCAGCCTTATCGTCACTTAACATCAGATGAGGTGAATGCCAACAAGCACTATACCGTTGTCCATAAAAAAAAAGTTGACGATCTAATGGCGCCACAAGCGACTGTTCTAAAATCATTTGATTAGTTGTTTCTAATGTCATTTCTGACGTATTATATTTAGGCTGCAGTCCGCAATGCGATAATATCGAAATTATCGCGAATGCGTATAAATGCAGTGTACAAAAACCCTATTAGGTATGTATAATAATTTGAGACTACTACTTAATTTGGTCGGATTCGCGCTGAAATCGATTCAATCGCCATGCGGACCGCAGCCTTAGTATTGTATTTTAACCAATCAAAACCATTGATAGCGGTTGGGTTGCCATCTGCGATTGTTGATTGTATCATTATCATTGCTGGAATGACATTGGTATCAAGTATCGTAAATGATAGACGTCCACTTCACCAGCCCCGATTTATTTAAGAGTTGAAAAAATATTTCCAAATTCAAGAGGTAGCAACTTAGTTAATTAGCAAGTAGGGTAGGTAATGTGCAAGTAATGCGCATGTACGTACTATGGGCAACAGCGTCGCTTAACCAGTTTTCAACAAAATTCGCGTGCGCGCGTATCGTCCCTGCACGAACTAAACGTATGGTTGTGACGGCGCGGCGTACAAGCGATTTTAACCTTAGCAGTGGTTAAGCAACGCTGTTGCCCATGGTACATTCTCAAAATAATTTTATTTCTGGCAAATTGTGTTTTAACTTTGGTTTACATCGACGACTCCCAATGAAATTAAAAAATATGAGGCATGAACTTTAATCATCGGTTTGTATTTGTTTTTTTTTTTAATTTTTCTTACTTAATTTAATTTTTCTGAATTCCAGGCACTGAAATTACTGGACTTGCGCACCAATTAGGCTACGAACGTGAAGTCATTCGAATATGGTTCTGCAACAAACGCCAAGCTCTCAAAAACACCGTCAGAATGATGTCCAAGGGCATGGTCTAAAATTAAAAAAAAAATGCTGATAATATGGCAGCTCTTTTAATTTGGCGGCAAACTTAGAATAAGTACCTTTAGAGATGGGACGCATCATTGTATCGATGTCGATGGTTTTGGCTTCAAGATCTAAAACGTAGATTTGTGATCTCGTCTCGATACTCACTTTATTGTTTGCATTAATAGTGTCTTAACTTAAAAAGGTGTTTTACGTTTCCTTATCAAATAATATTTTATAAATATTATTCTGGCCTTAACGCAAACCTTTGTGCGATTCCAGCCAACTTCAAAGGGAAATAATGATAAGCGTAATTATAAAATAAAATAAAATTTCGACTGAAATATTCGTCTCGACGTAGTTTACATTGATATGAATGGAATGTCATAGACTTTTAAGAAGTAGTTGTTTATTAGTACAAATAATAAAATGAGGATTTTCATTCCACTCGGTGTAGTGACTCCTCTTTTTATCTACAAAATATCAGTTTTTAATCGATTTCTGAACAAAACTCATTTTGGCTTAAAACAAGCTACACAACTACCATAGATTGATTTTTTTTTATATAAAAAAATATGTTACTCTACAGTATTAGGGTGTAACTCGTGGTGGGAAAAGCTGGGATTAATAGGATTCTAAGGAAAGATGAACTCGATGTATGGTGGACTGTGGATATTCCTAGTATTATTCCTTTTTTGTATAAAATACTGCATTTTGTAAATAAGTACAATAAAATTTTCGGCGATAAATCTGTAATGTAGATGGTACATTAATTTATTGAAATACTCTGAGTTATTTCGTTCTACTTAGCGAATGTTGCACTTTATAGTTTTAGAAATAATATTGATATTATGGAAGTAGATAATGTGTCGTCAGTCTTAGAGGCCTACTGAAAGTTTTTTAATCTTTGGTAGGTTTTTGTTGATAGATAGGCATAAAACGATATGTATAGAATAGATAGTAAGTAATTAAAATACTATCATAAATTGTAAATATTGTTTTCTTAATTTTATTTTAAATGCCGTATTATTAGTTCCACGATTAAGTTTAATTTCATAGATTTTAAATAAAATTGTAGATTCAAGTTGGATTTTTTGGCAGTATCAAAGATATTGTTTTATACGTTCCGAATTCATATTACAATTTTCAATTATAAAATACAAGTAACAGATGGTCTTGAAATTTATTTAATAAACAAATTTATTTATGTGCATATTTTTGGGTAGTATATTAAACTAATAAAATTGCCTCGCATTTGGAACTGTAGATTTTGAAAATATTATACATATTATATAAAAAGTTTCAAAAAGACAAATTTTGACATTTAAGTAATTATTTTAGAGATGTGGAGAAGTGCCCGAAAAGTATGCACAAATTAAATTAGGTATCTATAGTTTGAGCTAAATTCTCTTTTAATTACAAAAATATACGAAGCTCTCTTAAACTTTGTAATATACTTTTGGATACCAATTTATATAACCTACCTGGTATTCTTATTAAATTATTTTCTGTTCGATGATGGCATAAATTACATATTATAGTATTAAACAACATGGGTTGTTTAATACTATAATATGTAATGTACTTTGTGTACCAGTTCATATACTTACGAGCCTAGTAGACTTATACAGGGTTATTTGTAAAACACCAACAACCTCGCAGGACTAGATTACTAACATCATAAATAACAACATTTTTTCTACGACTTTCCCGAGAACAGCCAAAAAAATATCAACTTTTCATACAAAACTCGATCAGCTGTTCGGGACATTTGTATGGAGAGTCGATTTTTTTGTCGGTTTTCGGAAAAGTCGTAGAGAGTCGTATCGTGTAGTTGTTTACGATGTTAGACATCTACTCCTGCGAAGTTGTTGGTGTTTTACAAATAACCTTGTATTTCTTGGCAATTCACAAACAATATTATTTTAAATATATTATCTTATTAGGTACTTACTGTCCTAAATTACAAAGAGAGCTACTATACACCTTGACCTCCATTTATATTTGAACTGATCTTTAAAATAGGTATTTTTGAGTATTTAAAGTTTTCTATAAATTCTATCGTCAGTAAAATATGTATTGTAGTGTCGTGTGTAAATAATTTAGTTAGAATGTTTTCAATTTAAGACCTGCTGTTAACTGTATTACCAATAGAAATAAGGCTGTAATGTAATGTATGTTAATGACCAATGAAAACCAACTTGTGATCATTAATATTTGTACTGTTACCTACTACTTAACAAGAGTCGTTAAAAAAATATTATAAAATTGAACATATTTTTCGGCTGTTGAAAAATTGTAAATACAATATTAAGGATAATAAAACTATTTGGATTAATATTTAGGAACAAAAGGAAAAAAATATTATCAAAATTTATATTTTCAAAAATTATTACAAGTGCAAAAAAGTGTATTTAAAAAGGGATGTTTGGCCATAAAACTAAATTTATACTCGATGCATATTTTTATCGACTACAACACAACACTAGCCCACAGAAGCAGTAAGGTACACAGTGACTTATGATAAGTCGTGCGATGCGATGTTGCGACTAATCTGTACTTATAATTTGCTGAATCAGATTTTTCATAAAACACTTCAACAATCAATATGGTTGCCTACCTACTGTAAATTATTATTGTGAAAACAAATCCTTGTTTTTTTTTTTACAAAAAAATATATTTATAAATGTATTTTAATAGTGCAGTCCTTTAGTAACAGAAGATCACGTTCGTTACGTTTAAGTATTTTTTTTTTAATTAGATTTTGCCATCGATAGAGGAAGTATCTAATTATTATTCTCGTGTAGAGTGCGAAACTGCAAAAGTGCGAAAATATGTAATTAGTTAATTGTTTACTCTTCATATTGGTCTATCAATAAATATAATTTATTAATTTATCTTTGTGTACCTACTTACTTACTTAAATTTAATTTCAAAATCTACCTTGACAACTTTTCCAAATCTAGTTGTCAGGTTAGTTTTATGCGTCTATGATAAATAATTGATTATGTTTACGTTCATTATTATGATTCAAAACAATTGATCTAAAATGCAACGGAATTTTGTACAGCCAAGGGAAACAAATTAACACCTATAGCGACAGCAATACAACAAAAAGTTATTAAAATTCCAAAGGCTTTTTTCACACGAATTTTCAATTTCTTGTTATGAAAAATCTGATTCCCAACAAACATTAGTATAATAGAAGGAAGCATAGGATGCTAAGTACAAATGATATAATTTAACTAATAAACTGCTAGTCCCGTAAACTTTGTATATTTACAGAGCAAAATCGCATTGCACCCTGGTTTTCATGATCCATATGTAATTACATAGTAATACGATTATAAAACTCTACTTACACATAACTTCAGCTGTAACACATATTCAAACCAAACTGTAACAGTATGTAATAGTGTATTAATTTTTCTTCCTATAATGGTACCGACCGAATGATTATGGCTGCTGGTTTACGATGAGATGCAGAATAAAGGCAAATAACTGTTTGAATGATTGTTTCATTGTATTTTACCATAAGGTACGTTTCGTTATGTTCTATTGATTGATTGATTGTTAGGATACGCTTAGTTAGAGCCTTATCGGCTGAAGGTAGAGACACATTTTGGAGGGTATTTGGAGGTTTCATGATGTAGGTGAGCACTAAGAATAAGAAAGGATTTTTAAAATTTCACCCCCTAACGGGATGTAATAGGGGATGAAAGTGGCTAAAGGAAAAAAAACTCATTTTTTGGAGGGATACATTATTATAAGGGATACATATAGGATTAAGTTTTCATACATTCAGTCATCGGAGGGGTCTAGGCAGAGCAATCATGCGGGGTGGTGCGGTATGAGGGGGGAGGGTCCTCCCGAGCGGCCATTCTGTGACAATCTTTGCAGCTCGGCAGCTGTCCTATAGAGGGTTTACGCTTTCGATTGGGTTAAATAGGAGCGTTTTACCTACCATTAAAACGCATATTGTGTCTGAAGCCTTATTCGAAGCCTTGATAAACAGATTGAGAATAGCGAAGCCTTTCCGTTTCCCGTTCAGCATCATTATTATAGGTCTATCTTACCAAATTACGTCACATCCGCATCCGTCATACCTCACCCCACAATGTTCACCAGGCGGCCATTGCTACTTTCCGCGCTCATTGCAGTCTCAAAATCTGAAAAATACTTTACAACTAATTAGCATTAAATGCATACCAGGCAGCCCTTGAAGGTAGGCTTCGAATAAGGCTTCAGACACAATATGCGTTTTAATGGTAGGTAAAACGCTCCTATTGTGTCCTATTCGCCGTTATTCGAAGCCTTGATAAACAGATTGAGACATTGTTTGTTATCGCCTGGTGAACAGGGACAGGACGCCAATGTGACACTTTAAATCATAAATAGTTTATTTCTCTTAAAATTTATTTTAAATTAGATCAAAAGAAATCTTTCTTTAAATTAGTAAAGGGAAGAAAAAGAAAAAATACAAAAACATAACAATTAAAACTGATTTCAAGACAATAGACAAATCAAATCAGCTTTATTTACTTAAATAATTACTTAACATAAATTATTTACCTCATAATATTTTAGCCGTGTTATCGTTCAATATGACTGCTGACTGACAGTGCATCTCTGCTTGAGTCGCGTCGATCGCCTA
Organism: Agriphila geniculea; assembly: GCA_943789525.1. Taxonomy (NCBI): domain Eukaryota; kingdom Metazoa; phylum Arthropoda; class Insecta; order Lepidoptera; family Crambidae; genus Agriphila; species Agriphila geniculea. The sequence continues at coordinate 20,114,573 of OX038879.1, forward strand.
CTTCAAAATTATCTGGGACAAGAGAACGTTTTCTCCGCAGATTCTTTTATTATAAATGTGGTCGGTTGCTGCACAATTAATTCACTTAAAGATACAAACCTTACGAAATTCTTGAGCTTCTGCTCTGCAAAAAAAAAAAACCTTTATAAAATCCCTAACTGGATTTGGATATCATAATAAAATAAATCTTTGTGAACACGTTCACAGAGTTATTACGTTTATATTAAATATACTTGATTAAATTAATTTAATCGTAAACTGCAAACTGGACTCAATAAATACCTACCCAAAAATAAACGTTATACGACTGACTTAAGCCAAAGGCAGGCTAACTACCTTCGGTGTTACACACTTAAGCCGACTAGCTAACTAGAGTGTCTGTGTGCGCCACTGTCTGCGACACCTTCTTGTGTCGCGTCCGACATAAACTTTATGTGTGGGCGGAACAAGCACTAATGTCAGACGTTAGTGTTATATAAATTTCCATCGAATGTTAATTGACATTAACAAGTCCATTTGAATTTTTTCACTTAATAAAACATTTAGTATTCGATTGGTTAGCACTCAGCAGCTGTGTTAGCCCAAAACAAAAACAAAAAAAAAGGTAAGTAGGTAGATAATTGTTTAGGTAAGTACTACCACTACACTTAACTGTAACATTTTTAATTATCATCGCAAAATTAAATGACATCTTAACATTCGGAATCAAAATACTAGGTATAGACTATCTATTATAGTATAAAAGATAAAATCAAAAGATGTATTAAAAGAAAAAATATGACAGTGCTGCATACCAAATAAAGAAATATGACTTTAATTATTCCAACATATATTTACTATCTGTAGACAAAGTTTTGTCTTTTATAGATAAAGGTAAGTAAATAAAATATTTTCTTTTTATCAATCTATAAAATCAATAATAATAAAAAAAAAAAACAAGATTCTACATGTCATGGTTTCCATGGCCATCAGAAAAGCTGCACGCAGCATAAACTTAATACTTATATAACATTTGTTTTGACCTTGAATTCCTAACAATATAGCAAAAATGTTGCATATCAACAATAATAGTAATAATAATTACAATTAATATACTTGCAATAATTATTCAAATAAAATCACATAAATACTTTGGAATCATCCACCGAGAAGATTACCTGTGTTATCAGATAAGCTGTGATTAAGAAGTATATTTAAGTAACTTATTCGCAGACACCAACCAATATAACATCAGAGCGACAGTGTTTAAAACAACTGGCTAATGTCAAAGTGCATTAGTAGGTGTATTATTTTTAAGTTATTGCCAGAATATGGTACATGTTATGGTAGCTAATTAGAAGTGTTTTCATATTCTACTGAAATATTCAACAAGTACATAGGTACTTAAGTAAGTATATAACAAAATATTAACTTGCTATCTACACCGTGCTAAGATTTTAATCAAAATATAAAATGATACAATCGAGGTCTGAGTAAAATCGAGATTTCCCACGAATTTAATAGGGTTTACATCACACCAAAACATATACATGTGAAAGTGAATATTTAAATTCATATCTATTAATGTACATAACGACGTGGTCGAAGTACAATAAAAACTAGCACTTATATATGTACATTTGTATTTATATATATATTTGTGTATTTATGTACATACACACTACACGCCCCCGGCAAATCGGCTATCAATGCACTTTGTAATAAAGCCAACATCATCAGACTTAAATCTACATAAAATTTAAACATGCAAAACAGGCACAACCCTTGCTATGCAGTGACCACTTATCTAAAACTAGCTAGGGTATATGATCTGTCATCGGATTCTTGAGATAATATCAGTCTTCAAAGCATACAAATGAATATAAAATTTTCAAACAAAACATAATATCTGCGACAGTTATTTTGGCTACAGTGTAGCCAAGGAAATCATCAGTTAGGTTAGATTAAAACTGTAACCTTTTTGGTCAAAAACGGCAAAATAAAGCGCGAGCTAAGCGAGCGCATCGAATGTGCCACGGCAGCGGCCAGTGAAGCACCAGAATGCAACTGTTGGTGAAACTTCTTTGCGACACCCGGACTTTGCACCCGGTTCGATATTTTTAATAAGGAAACATTTTAAATAACAGAAAAATATATTGATTGAAATATTTCAATTGACATAACTTGTTTTAACAGGCCCATGGTAATGGTTATAAAAATTAATATTAAGTAATAAATAACTCACCAAAGAAAATTTCAAAATCCTTTTGATTGTTCTGTAAGCAGCAACTTATGGTTGTTAGAGACATGGTGCCCACCAGAAGTACGGGGATATCTTGGATGATCCCCTTTTTAAGTTCCTCTCCCTCAGGGATTAAGGACAGTGTTTACACCGAATAATTAAATTAAATAATAAGATAAAATGAGTTCAAATATGTACATATCGACAGTGCCTGGATGGTGCTTATCAAAAGCAACCGAAATAATTTATGTCAAAACATCAATCGACGGTGCTCAGAGCGACCGGCCGAATTTATGTTAAAACCATAATAAATGTTTATTGAATGTTAATCTATTAATTTACCTTACATAACTATAGTGACGGTGCCCATCAGAGGGCGACCGAATTTATGTTAAATAGTAAGATACTTAATCAACGGTATCCATCAGGAGTGACCGCCAGAGTTCATGGATGAATCCATATTAAAAATATTGTTACAACTCACACTACTCTCAACACGTGGGGCTTACTACCATAGAGGAAGAAAACAGCATGTTTTAATTACTTATTGTTTTAAATACTTATACAAAATTATGTAGATACAACTTTTCATAAACTTGTGTCAACGGTGCCAGGAGCAGCCGATAGACCTTCCCCGGTCCAGTTGCGGAACAAGCTGGAACCGAGGGGTATAATAATTATAGAAAATATCTAATTACTATGATAAACTTCTGAATTGCCTGCAATTAAAAATAGATTTCAAATAATCTAAAACAGTTACCACAATTAATTAATTTTATTAATAACTAGCTGTACCCGACAAGCATTTACCGCACATTTATTCAATCAAAGGTTAAAACACGAATTTTTTGGGCCAGAACCTTCGAGTGGCGTACGCAGATAAGGTGCTTCAAGTTTCATCACAATCAAATTAATGGTTTGGAAAGCACCGAAAGCAAATATAAAACTATGATCTTTATTGATGTACAAGACAAGATTAGTACGCTCATTTTACTGGGAATTGAACCCGGATCATTTTGCGCATTGATAGCGTTTACTGTCGCTGCATCAAATACGCCATCAATTGTTGTAATATTCCGCAATCAAGCCAATATCTGACTGTATAAATGTTTTAATTAAACACCAATATAAAGGCAACATTCTTTTGCAAAACCACTGAATACTTATTCTTGTTCAAAGCGCCTCGTTACGTATCTATTCAAATTCACAAAGAATACACGTTCAAATAGGGCGCAATGGTTAATCTCAACACTGGTCAAGTAAAACTATGAATTGAACGAAATGCTACGCAAATAAATGGCCGGATAGCGCCAGGATGCAAGCTGTATTCACTTTCTCATATTTTGAGGAACACAAGGACGTGTGTGCTCAGCTCACATTCAACGCAATATAGCTTTACCAACAATGTATAGGAATCGTACGAAACATGTTTTCCGAAACGTAAAAATTTTCATAAGCATTAAAATTGTCAAAATTATAACCTTTTCAGCAGATCGCTTAGGCCAAAAGCGAATAACACTCATGAACGGCAATTTTACGAATGTTAGAATTACCAGAAATATTTTTCAACATATCGTGGGTAGAATCATATCATTATAAAATATGGAAAAATTTCACTGACCTTATGGCGAGGCGTTAGATTACCTCAATTCAATTCAAAGTCTGCGTCGTATTTACTGTAGATCCATGTCCTCGCCCTCGTTCTCTGCTACTCCACTCCACGAACATGACGACGAAAACGGAGACGACACAGAGTCGGACCCAACTAACACTGATTTTACGTATGGTTTTCAAATGTCTCCGCACACGCATTTTAAATAGCCGAAAATAAATCGTAAGATGTTACTTTTCAACAAAAATATGTAATATAAAATCTAAATTTGAATTAAGAATTTCACGACCGCTAACAGCGTTTGACCTACTTTCAAAAACTTTTAAATTCGAACGCTAACAGCGTTTGACCTACTTAGGAAAATTTTAAATTTCGAACGCTAACAGCGTTTGGCTAGATGTAAACGGTTGCGAAAAAAGGACGCCAATGAGCGCGGAAAGTAGCAATGGCCGCCTGGTGAACATTGTGGGGTGAGGTATGACGGATGCGGATGTGACGTAATTTGGTAAGATAGACCTATAATAATGATGCTGAACGGGAAACGGAAAGGCTTCGCTATTCTCAATCTGTTTATCAAGGCTTCGAATAACGGCGAATAGGACACAATATTGAAAGAACTGTTCGAGATGCATATTTTGTTTAAATCGTACTTAGCACACTTTAAAACCCCTTAGAATGACACCAATATACTAAAAAAAGAATTCCAAATCTAACATCAAAATAAGTGCCTCATAAACTTTTTCATGTCACGAACATCAAAAAAATTGCGAACTTTTTTCTTTCTATAATTCTTTTAATATTTAACTCAATCGAAAGCGTAAACCCTGTCGGATATCTCCCAAGCTGCATACATTGTCACAGTACTCACAGCGTACGGCCTTTCGGGAGGTCCCACCCCCCTCCTATACCGCACCAACCCGCACGATTGCTCTGTCTAGACCCCTCCGATGGCTGACTGTATGAAAACTTAATAGACTGTGCTTACACCATGAAAGCATCAATGCAAGCAAGCAATCAAGCAATGACACCATCTACCCACCAGAAATGGTGTTTTTACCTTCAGCCGATAGGACTCTATCACACATTTAAATTTTCCACTTTATTCACGCACATTTTTACAAACTTTCATCCCCTACAACATCATCTTGGGGGTGAATTTTTAAATATCATTTCTTAGTACTCACCTACGTCATAAAAGGTTTTTACCCTTAAGAAAGTATTAAAAAAAATGCCTGAAAAAATTGTGTCTTTGCCTTCAGCCGCAAGGTTCTACGCGTACAATCAATCAATTTGACGTTAGTAGGTATAGATTAGATGTAATTTAACATAACAAAACATACTACGAGATTTATTAACTACTTAATTTGAGCACTACTTAAATTCTTACCTTCGTATTACTTATAAATGCAAAAGTCCGTTTGTTTGTTTGTAACGCCTTCACGTCTATTGAACCGATCATCATGAAATTTTGCATACACGTTGTCATCCCGAAAATAAGTATTGTTTCCGAGGTATAGTAAAAAAACTTTTCACACAAATGAAGTCGCGGGCAGCCACTAGTTAGTGCTAAATCAGCACTTAATAATTTTAAATAACTTTAACCGTCTATGTGGTCCAGTAGTTCGCCCACCAATTCTTTCGGCAGTTAGAGGTAAAATAGCCAGTTCTCCAGCTCAGTAATCAGGATTCCGGGTGTAGTGCGCTTCCACCTTCGACCTTTTTGTCACTTAACATCAGGTGAGATGAAGGCCAAGCACTATCACGTTGTGCATAAAAGAACTAAATCAAAATCAGTAGTCACCACATTAAGTAGTACTAAATACTTAAGTCTTATTTTAGTAGGTACCTACTTATTTAGTACTAACTAAATACTAAATTAGTTCTCATTGAGTATCCTAATTTTGGAGCTCGGTGGCGCAGTGGTTTAGCGCCTGGCCCAGCGATTGCGGAGGTTAAGCAACGTTCGCAAGGGTCAGTCATGGGATGGGTGACCAAAAATTTATTATCTCGAGCTCCTCCGTGCTTCGGAAGGCACGTTAAGCCGTTGGTCCCGGCTGTATTTGCAGTCGTTAACACCCACCAATCCGCATTGGGCCCGCGTGGTGGGTTATGGCCCGTCCTCCTTATCCACCCATAAGGAAGGCTTGTGCCCCAGCAGTGGGGACATTAAAATGGCTGATGATGATGATCCTAATTTTGTATTATTTGAGTACTAATTGAGTTCTAATTTAATACGAATGCATTCAAATAGTAAGTACTAGTTTGTTTTGTTACCAATTTTGCACTAATTTGATTCCCATTAAATTGTAATAAATAAAATACTAATTTATTCCTTATTTAGTACTACTATTTGAGTACTAATTTCATTTTTTTTTTACTTATTAAGTACCTACTTATTTAGTAATAATTTAGTACTAGTTTAGTACTAATTAGCTACTTATTTTTTACTTATTAAGTACTAAAAAGAATACTAATTGAGTACTAATTTAAGACTCGTTTAGTACTAATTTAATACTAAAATCAGTACTAGTTAAGTACCCACTTACTGATTTTGTAAGTACTTATTTAGTACTAATTTATTGATTTACAATTAAGATTATTATCATTATTATCATCATCACACATACAATAGGTAGGTACCCACCTACGGTAGGTACGTTATAAAAACCCTGTCAGATAATGAAACAGGTGATAGTGTTGCTAAAACAGAACAACATTTTCCATGGAGTATAAGTAGAAAAACGAAGAAAAAACATATTTTCATACAAAATGTGTTGGTCAGCATTAATAGTTGAGCGCTGAGTCAACGTGGATCAGCTGACCGACTTACTATGTTTTTTTTATTAGAAAATAGGCAAGGCAACCATCCATTAATCACGCGAACGAAGCCGCGTGCAAAAGCTAGTATTTCATAAAAAGTGTTAGATTGTTTCAGTTTACATTAAAATGCGGGTGCATCGCATTCCAATGCTACTTGGAGCATTTGGCACCAAGTATATCAAGACAGTTTACTTGGTAAGTTCTGCCGAGCCACAACTACAATAAAAGTCTCGGCTTCACACAACCAAGATCGCACCTATTTCAATTATCCCACATATTGTTCAGTTGCGTAGACACTTGTACCACAAAACTGCACCAATTTTAAGACACAATATCCACTATGAATCAATTTGCGAATAATTGAAATAATCGCCGAACTGAACTCGACAAAATCCCGCCAAAAACTCCTACATCTATCTGTGGCTGGCTATTGGTCGTGCCTAGTGTTATGAAGCATCGAATCGAAACCACGTACTACTTTTTTACAAAGGAATAATCGAAACTTTTGAATGTACTGTAACTGTGCGATGCTACAACGATCTTTTGTTTAACATTCCAGTGGTGGCGCCACTTTCCCTGTTAAACTAATATCTTATTGGAAACTGACCCTCATTAAAGCTGCCAAAACTATTTCCAATTTTCACCACGTGCCAAAAAAGTCTTGCCTTGTGATAGTGATGGGGAAAATGCCGGACATTTTGGGCGGATTGGGAATATTCCCAATAAGCGCCCATAAATTCCCGCCCACTGGGCATTTATCTGGGCATTTATTTTGTATAACATAATATATGTACAAAAAATATTTTACTTTGAAAGTTAATTTATTTAGATAAATTAGTCATAATTCATTGATCAAAGCCTAAATATATGTTCCAAGTCCAACCGTGCCGGTAGAATACTTTACGACAAAATTTTTGGTAAAATATCGGTGTAGTAGGGTTACCGTCTACCTATGTAAGGGAAGACGCCTAGGATGGACAAGATGCCTGATTTTTCAGAGAAATGCCTGTAAAAGTAAGTTGTAAAAAAACGTCCGCGCCGAGCGCTTTTTGGTCCTTTTCGCTGAAAGACCATTTACGTTGGATGACATGAAAGCAAGATACCAAGATAGCCGAAAGACAATTCAGCTACACGACATAAAAGCAGAATACCCAGTCAGCAGAGAGTCAACTCAGCCGGACGACATAAAAGCAGAATGAGCTAGTAGCAAAACGTCTGGAATTGCAAAAGTCTGTATGTTTAAAATACTTTATTAGCCGGAAGTCAAATTAGTTGGATGACAAAAACACAGAATGGGATATCCAAAAATATTCATAAAACTAAACGACAGGCTAGAAAATATTGTTTAAGCGATAAAAAGTATACCAAATAGTTTCTCTTGCGTGCATTAAAGAGAGTCAAAAATAATAAATATGTCGGAGCGCGAGCGCCGTGCTACCCAGGATTATCGGAACTCCTAGCGCCATCTATTGAGTTGAGTCGTAACTATCAAGTCGGAAACGTCAAGTGGCTCACTTGGGTAAGGTCGACACAGCGAGTGTATAATCTGTGCAGCAAGCGATGACTTTGTCTATGAAATAGTTTGACAGTTGTCAGTTTGATGTGTGACAGTTGACAGGTTTGATGTTTGTCAGTTTGACAGTTGACAGTCTTGACGTTTCCTGAGGCGGGAAAATGTGAAGAGTGCTTTCGGTGGGTAGTCTGTAAAAGATTCTGTTACCGGCAGCCGTAGTGAACGGTCGTTGGATTGAATTCGCCTCGCTGTGTCGAACTTGCCGCGTTTACCGACTTGAATCCGTGTGAATCTGTTCGATCGTCTGTTATTTTGTGCTAACTTGATGTTGATTGTAAGAATACAGGTTGTGCATTGTAAAGAGACTATTATTTCATGCTCGGCGATGAATAATCTTCTCCTGACGACACACCGCTCCCCCCCTGACTCCGTTATCAGAAGTTGGGATGCAATCCAAACGTCCAACGAAGAGAAGTGAATCAAATGATGTGAGGTGTGATAACGAGACACGTGCTATGGAAAACAATGTGACCGATAAAAAATGGCGTCTATTGATGGAGCAGCAAAATCGCAATTTTATGGCTTTGATACAAGCGATGCGTGCGCCTACTTCGAGTGCCGATGGTCGTTCCTGAGTTTGACCCCGAGTGAAAAGATGTTAGCGTGCATGCCTGGATCACAACGGCGGACATGTGCGTGACTGACAAGCAACAAGGTGCATCGCTGATGGTTGCGCTGAGCCGCGCACTCAAGGGAGAAGCTTCATCGTGGCTGTCTTCTGTTTCCTTTCCTGAATAATGCCATGTTGATAGATGACATGGAGCGATTTCAAGGAGCTGTTCATGCAAAGGTGTAGCATACCAGGACAGCGCAGCATCGACTACTTCCAAGGATAAAACAGGTCATGTAGTCGTTCCACTTTTTCTAGTAGTGCTTATTCTCACGACAAACAACAACCAAATGCGCCTGTGACTATCTGCTTCAGGTGCTTCACCAGACAACAGCGGTGCAATGGCGGCAGCTATGCAATGGCGGCAGCGATGCAATGGCGGCAACTATGCAATGGCGGCAGCGATGCAATGGCGGCAGCTATGCAATGGCGGCAGCGATGCAATGGCGGTGGCGATACAGTGGCGGGTGTGAACCCGAGAGCACCCTGTTACTCAGCTCAGCGTGGCGAACTTACAAGGTCACTATAGAGGGTCAGTCGTAACGATTTTATTTTAAAACTGAAAAGTCACTAAGTATTTCTTTTGGTAGTAATTATGACAAAGAAAGAATTGATCGTTGTAGAAATAGGAAAATTACAAAGAAAACGGTAAAGGTTGAAGTCTCATTATGTTTCAAAAGAATTCAAGGGCGTGAATAAAACTAAAATTAAATGATCTAAGTAATTTGTTGTTGGTGACTTCATTTATCAGAAATTGTTGTTAAAATAAGGAAAATAGAGTGAAATCTTCCTTAGTAATGTCATATTCTGTGGTAATGTAAAGTTAATGTAAAGTTAGCACTTTTCACTTATCAGCTGTTGTAATGTAACCACTTTTCTCTTCGAATTTACTGCTAACAGAAAGTTAGTAGATGCATGAATGTTTCTGAATATGTTTACTGCTAGTACAGTGTTAGTTAGTACACTGTTAGTACATTGTTAGTACACTGTGTTGGTACACTGTTAGTACATTGTTAGTTCACTGTTAGTACACTGTTAGTACTCTATTAGTACACTGTCAGTACACTTTTAGTGATAGTGTGGTGAATTTGAGTAAGCAGCTGTTGCTATGTAGGAATATGAATTCAGTTTAGTCACTAGTGTTCATAATCATGATATTAATTAGTTTCTGATTTAACAAAGTTTATGTTTGATTATCTGGAAAGTGATTGGATCTTCAAAAATGTGAGTGAACAAGGTTTTGGAGCGCATACTGTGTGTTTTCATCTCTGTTTCAGCTGATGAACCATACCAGAGGCATAGAGTGCTGACAGCGATGGTGGTATCAAAAGAAGTGATTTCATCACCAAGCGGCGTGAAGTCTTCGACGGCGTGCGAGACAAGGAGGTGAAAGTAGACGACGACGTCACTATGTCTCGAGGATCTCTGCTTCCATCAGGTGATCAGATCAAAGTTTTGCTTTGTTTTTGTTACTGTAAAGTTATAATGCATTCACGACTGAGTGACAAGCGTCAGTCTGGGCGTTCACCGGATATAGGTGACGATGACGGGGATGATGATGGCGATGATGGTGGTGATGATTATGATAGAAAAGATGATGATGATGGTGGTGATGATGACTGATCGATGCTCACTGTATTAATGATTCTTAGCTGTCTGAAGTATCGGTTGAGGACAGTACACCAAATTAAGTGCTAGGATGCCTGTCAGACTTCGGGTTGTCTTGAAGGGTTAATGACTATCAGACGCCGGACAGAGGTTGTCTTGTGTCATTATCAGACGCCGGATAGAGGTTGTCTTGAAGTGTTAATTGTTGACTGACTATCAGACGCCGGATGGAGGTTGTCTTGAGTCATTGTCAGACGCCGGATGGAGGTTGTCTTGAAGTGCTAGTTGACTATCTGACGCCGGATAGAGGTTGTCTTGAGTCAATGTCAGATGCCGGAAGGAGGTTTACTTGAAGTACTGGTTGACTATCAGACGCTGGATGGAGGTTGTCTTGCTTGAGTCGTTGTCTGATTCCGGATTGACGCTGTCAGACGCCGGATAGAGGTTGTCTTGATGTGCTGCCTGGTGTGCTCGTTGACTATCAGACGCCGGTTGGAGGTTGTCTTGAGTTACTATTAGCTACAGGTTATCTTGTGGATGTTATAGTTGATGGCTTCATAAGCCAGCTGCACATTTTAACTTGACAATTTTGATAATACTTGGTGTTGTTTGATTTATCATTTCTCTATGTGCAAACGTTGTTTATTGACTGGTTTGTTCATTAAATGGGAATGTCTAGTTGGAGTACTTGTGAATGATTTAAAGTTACCTACTTAGATAATTTAAAATTAATCAGAGAATTATCAGAAAGAGGTCAGTTAACATTTTGTTTAAATTGTAATCATCGAGTAAAGGATTAAGAAAGAGAGACGTTTCCTAAACTTTGGTCAGGAAGGCCGAGTGGTAAAACCTTGTACTGTCTGGTGTTGTTTGTTTCCAGGTATTCCACCGACTGCTTCACACGAGGACGTGTGAAATGTCAAGATGGCCGTGTCGGAGCGCGAGCGCCGTGCTACCCAGGATTATCGGAACTCCTAGCGCCAACTATTGAGTTGAGTCGTAACTATCAAGTCGGAAACGTCAAGTGGCTCACTTGGGTAAGGTCGACACAGCGAGTGTATAATCTGTGCAGCAAGCGATGACTTTGTCTATGAAATAGTTTGACAGTTGTCAGTTTGACGTGTGACAGTTGACAGGTTTGATGTTTGTCAGTTTGACGGTTGACAGTCTTGACGTTTCCTGAGGCGGGAAAATGTGAAGAGTGCTTTCGGTGGGTAGTCTGTAAAAGATTCTGTTACCGGCAGCCGTAGTGAACGGTCGTTGGATTGAATTCGCCTCGCTGTGTCGAACTTGCCGCGTTTACCGACTTGAATCCGTGTGAATCTGTTCGATCGTCTGTTATTTTGTGCTAACTTGATGTTGATTGTAAGAATAGAGGATGTGCATTGTAAAGAGACTATTATTTCATGCTCGGCGATGAATAATCTTCTCCTGACGACACACTGCTCCCCCCCTGACTCACCTCCGTTATATATATATAACGGAGTCAGGGGGGAAAGGATGATCGACCTTACCCAAGTGAGCCACTTGACGTTTCCGACTTCATAGTTACGACTCAACTTAATAGATGGCGCTAGGAGTTCCAATAATCTTGGGCAGCACGGCGCTCGCGCTCCGACGTATATTTTTCCTGTTCTTTTGTGATTTTCCACCTATATTTTCTGTGAAAAGCAATATATTTTTTCTCTTTTTTTGTTCTTCAAAGAGGTCATTTAGTAACTATGATATCTAAATATCCAAACTTTTTGCTACTATATCATTCAACGCTCATGTCTATTTAGTAACTATGACATTTTAATATAAAGACTATTTGCTACTAGCTTATTTTGAATTACGACATTTTAAGATCCAGACGTTTTGCTACTAAGGCGTTTAGCGTTCATATCTATTTAGTAACTATTGCGTTTTAATATCAAGACGTTTGGGCTATATTGTCATTTTACAATGTGGGTATTCTGATAATGACTCGAAAAAAGTTCTTCGGAACACGGCAACGGACAACCAATGCACAAAGCAACAAACTACATTACATACTCAACAAATATATGATATAAAAGTAATTACGTATCATCCTTTGCTTTTTTTTAAACCTACCTACTTAGATATTCAACGACATCTAGTTCTTTTTTATGTACTACTTTTTTCTTAAACTACCTTTTGAAAACTGCTCATTAAGATAGTGATTTTTAATAATGGTTTACCAAATTTAAAAATCGAATAATTAATATCGATTTTTTAGAGAAGTAGTCGATTATTATAACAATCGATTATTTTTGACATCCCTACTAATAACTTCTAATCTGTGTTAAATTCAAAATGGCGGACAGATGTCATGTCGTGTTCATGTCAATAATATTGTCAGTGCATTTTTATAATTTATTGATTTTAAAATTAAGCTAAATAAACATTTAGTTTACTTGCCAGCGAGTCTATTTTAAGACTAAGAGTTAATTTATCATACCGTCGTGTATTACGTTAGTGTTTGTAATATCAGCTGGGGCTGTCGTATGTTTATACAATACTGCGTTAATAAATAAACATTGGAATGGAATAGTTTCCGTGTTTTAAGAAGCAACAGTTCGCGTATGAAATTACGTCATGGTGGTGTAGTGGAGTGTCTGTAGTGCCGGCTAATGAGCCGCGAGGTTAGGTAATTAAGGTATTACGAAGGTCCTGGATGAATCACGAGGTTAATTGGCGTATGGGTGCAAGAGCGCTCGGTTATTGATACGTCTCCGTTGTGTTGACGCGGTATCGAGCCTCGGGCGTTGACTTATCTGATAGGAATCTGGTAGAAGTGAGTAATAGATGCAATGATCGAGAGTGTTTCGCGGCGTGCGTTCAGTAGCACGAGTGGTACATACAACGTGCGCGCTTCCGAGCTTGCTAGGGAGCGCAAGTTGAATATATTCAATGTCACCGTTCAGTTCCTTGATGATACCCAACAGTCGTTTCAAATCGAGGTAAGTTGTTGTAATATCTCATTGCTTCCAAATTCCAATATTTGTGTTGCTCTTCTCTTCATACTTATCAGAAAACAGAAGTATAGTTTCCTTAGTAGTGCTGGTTCTATACTCAGTCCGTTCATTTGCCATAATGTTACAAGCTACCTGATTATTATTAATTATTATTAAATATTATGAATGAATCTTTTTTGTGACAGCTGATTTTAGCTATAATTCCATTAATGTTCAAATTATCTCAGCCTCAGCCGCCATCCTTTTATTAAGCATTATTTTGTTAAAAATTGTTCAATCTATGTCCCAAAAACATTATTTTGGATTATTTAAGCTGTTGGTAGTTAATAACTGAAGAGGTAATAAGGGCCAAAGACTTCCTAGCTAAAATCTTTGGTTAAAGTTTCCTTAAATTTAATAAAGCTGTCAGTTTCATATCTGATCTGACAACTTTTTTATTTTAAGATGAACTTCAAAAATTGTTTGGATATTTAGGCGTAAGTGAGTGAAGCAAGGAGTGTTAAGTTTTTGTGATAATAACCAATACCAAACTGAAATAGGCCAAATGTCCATTTCAGCTAAATTATTTCATCATTTTGTGCTTGAAATTTAAATTATTACGTCTAAGACCGCTTTTACAGTTTGTTCCTAGACTTTTGTAAATATTCATTTCAATTATAAACATTCTGGTATTGTCTTTGTCTTGTCACCTTTCAATGTCTATTAAATAAATTCAAGTGTTAAGATTACATTTAGCCATAAAATAAATGTTTTCAAGAAAACTTTCAGCAAGTTGTCATCAATTTATTATATTATGCACATAAAAAAATAATGTTTTCAGAAAAAAGCAAAAGGCAGCGTTTTACTAGAACAAGTGTACCAGCATCTGGAATTAGTTGAGAAAGATTATTTTGGACTGCAGTTCACAGAAAACGGATCACCACCAAACTGTACAAATACTGAAATCACAGTAAGTATTATATTATTCCTGTCTCTTATATTAACTCGTGGATGCCCGGAAAATGAGACACAATAGATTTTTTATTGCTATCCGGTCACTGAGACCTCTCAGGCATTTATGAATTAACTAGCTGCCGCCCGCGACTTCGTCTGCGTGGAAAGTTTTTTGCTATCCCTCGGGAACAATACTTTTTTTCGGGATGAATACCCTATGTCCTTCTCTGTACCCCTGACAACGTGTATGCAAAATTTCATGACGATCGGTTCAGTAGTTGAGACGTGAAGGCGTAACAAACAAACAAACTGACTTTCGCATTTATAATATTACTAGCGGCCGCCCGCGGTTTCACCTGCGTGGTTCCCGTTCCCGTGGGAATATCGGGATAAAAAGTATCCTATGTTTTAATCTAGGCTATCTACTATCTGTGTGCCAAACTTCAAGCAAATCCGTTTAGTTGTTTTTGCATGATTGAGGAACAAACATCCAAACCCACAAACTTTCACATTTATAATATTAGTAGGATAGTAAGGATGAATAAACTTCACCTGTGACTTGTGCAAGGAATTTTTGTTTCCCATGTGAATTTTCAAAAATCCTTACTTAGTACTTAGGAACTAGAGAGTTCCAATAAGCTGTGTCCAATAAGAGTGTGCTGATATGTCATCAGTCAGACAGTTTCTACATTTACTAGCGGCCGCTCGTGACTTTGTCTGCATGGCCAGTTTTTTTGCTATCTCTCTAGAACAGTATGTTTTCTGGATGAAAGATACCCTATGTCCTTTTCTGAACCCCTGACAACGTGTATGCAAAATTTCATGATGATCGGTTTAGTAGTTAAGACGTGAAGGCGTAACAAACAGACTTTCGTATTCATAATATTAGTAAAGATAATAATATGTAGCTATAGAAATCAAAAAAATATATATAAAAATGGTGACTACTGATAAACATTGTTTTATAATGACTACCTATTTAAGTTTTCCCTGTGGGAATTGCTTTGGAAATAATTTCATTAGGGAAATTACCAATAACCTGACAATATCATTCTCTGTGCATAATTATTCAAGGACAATAATGTCTTATGTCTAGAGGGAAACCCCATTGTATTGTGAACCAAACTTGAAATGTTTGATGTTCAAAACACTGTTTCTGTAGTCCTAGTTGGTATTCCTTTCGTAACTTTTTTTATTGAAGATGTTTGTGATGATCATGCCAGGAAAAATATGTAATTAATTTACGCTGTAAAAAGTATCTGTGTCCAATAATCTTGACCAAAAAACCCTATGAAAAATTGCAAGCACTGCTCTGATTTTCCACCTGACACTTTTTTTGAAACATTGTATTTATGTTTTTTTTTTTTTTTCATTTGTGTCAATTTAAATAGAGTCTGACGTCTCAGACAAAATAATTTCAGACACTTTGTTGGAAGTGACACTTTTTAATATTTTTTTTCATTAACAATTCGGAGTGTTTTTGTACAATCAGACAAAAAGTTATAAAGCTATAATGGTGCCCGAACTGCGGTGAAAAAATAATAAAATTATTTTGTTTAGGATGTCAGTGACTCATTAGCTATTGCTATTTCTTATACTTTTGTATTGTTCTCAACATTTCACAAACATTCATTCAACATTTCAGTAATATAAATATATTTTAACAATGAGCTCTCTGACTATACTGATTAAAAAAATTGCACAAATATGATTCATAAAACATAACTTCGTTAGAAATCTTTGCACTCTCGTCTGGCTTCTTCATTTTATATTACTCATAGAAAATGACTCACTTCACATGTTGCAACAACTTTATCAGACACTTTTAATCACGTCAGTGATTTTGCAAGTGTTATTAGTTTTACAATTTTTCTTATCAATCAATGGCATTGTAACAAGGTAATGAGAATGACACACTTAACATTGCTGCTTTGAACATATTTTGTAGTCCAATCCAAGTTCTAAATTAGTTTTCTAATTCAATAAATTATGTGAAACCACTCACAAATTTTAACATTACAACTTGCATTATCACACAAGTGACTCAGTAGCTCAGTGGATAAGAGCTTTGGACTGGAGACGACCGGACTTCCAAAGATTGTGGTTTCAATTCCCGTCCAAGATTATGATCTGGTGCGAGTTGTATCTTTTCGAGTATTGTATAAATTTTGTGAATCAGTACAGTAGATCAATACCAACCATGTGTTTTTTCAGCGTTGGTTGGACAGCGGTAAATCAGTGAAGAAGCAAGTAGGTGCCAATGCCCAGTTTTGGTTAGCAGTCCGATTCTACCCTCCGGAGCCATCACGTCTGGCTGAAGAGTATACGAGATACCTGCTGTGTCTGCAGCTCAGGAAACTATTGCTGGATGGAAGAATGACAGCGCCGAAGAACACCGCTTTGTTGCTAGCTTCTTTCACAGTACAAGGTATTATGACTCTTATTTATAGAAGTAATAAAGCTAAAGATTTATCCAAATCATACTTGAGTAGAACAGCAACCTATTACCACGGTAAAGAAATGTATCAGTATTCTAACTCAGTACAAACGGCCGAAATGCGAGCCATATCTATGCGCCTCGAGTTCGGTTTGCACTCGGTATACAACAGTCGCGAATGCGCCGCAGTCACGAACGAAAAATTTACGTACTATTGATTGAAATACAAGTATTTTTTTACTCTGGCAAAGTGCAGATTCTGCTGTTTTAATTATATTTAATTAACCGAAACCGAAAAGTCCGAAAAATAAGATAAAGAGTCATATAGGCCAGTCGTCTTAGACACAAAAATCGCGTTAGGTCGCAAAAAATTGCAAGGTTGTGAGGTTTTGGGATGTTGTTAGAATAGATACTAATAGTGTAAATCCAAATTTGCAACCCTGAAAGACCTGCGCTAACTTCGTAGTGCTCGAGAAACCTCGACGTTTTTCAGTTTTTGGCTTACAACTTCTAAAAAATGCATTTTACGGCAAAGTTGTCTATGACACTTTTAAAGAAGATAAAATTACCAACAATTTGAATCTAATTTCAGCTCTGAGTGTCATATATACCTCGAGATACACACTTCAAAAACGGTCCATTTTTGACAAAAAGTTGTAAATTTGTAGTAAAGCTAGTCTTTCGAACAAAATACCGTCTAAAATACTGATTCTACGAGGAAAAACATTAGAAATAAAGTTGTAGACTAGTTATTTAGCTTTAATTTAAGATTAAGAAAAACACTTAAAGACCAATAATTTTCTTGTTATCAAGTAAAAAAAAATATATTAGAAAATCTGATTTTTCAAGAAATAGCTTTGAATGTAAATTGTTATCAACATTGCACAGTAATCTATTAATTGTTAATTTATTATCTATTTATGTACCTTTTTGTTGTAATTGATTAATAAATAATAGGTAATTGACGTGTTGCGAGTTTCTATCGCAGATGTAAGCTGAGGTCTCTCCATCACTTCGCCACTGTGACATTATTATGAAATAACACAATAATATTAATTGAGTTCGATTTTATTTTACAGGGTAAGCAATTTTACGCTGATTGATGTCTTTTTTACCATTTTAAAGAGTCCTACAATGAGTCAGGCTTCTTTTTTTGAAATTTCCAATTTTTTTTACCTGATATCAAGAGAACTATTATTGGTACTAAAGCGTTTTTCTTAGTATTAAATAAAAGTTAAATAACTGTTCTACAACTTTATTTCTCAAGTCTTTTCTCGTAGAATGAGTATTTTAGACAGTATTTCATTCAAAAAACTAGTTTACTATAAACATCAAACTTTTTTGAAAAATTACCCAATTTGAGGTCTTGTATTTCAAAATATATAGTACATACAAAGCTAAAATTACGCTCAATTTGTTGTCAATTTTATCTTCTTTAAAAGTGTATTCGATAACTTTGCCGTAGAATGCATTTTTTAGAAATGGTAAGCCAAAATCTGAAAAAAGTCTGAAAATTTCGAGGTTCCTCCATCATTTCGCCACTGTGACTTTATTATTAAGAAATTGGCAACCTACTCAGGCTTCGCTTTGATTTCTTCCTTTATTTTACCAATTGCAACCTTTCATCACCCCTAAAAGAAAACAAATACCTTCCAGTCGGCACCTCCATTTGCGCCAAAAATCTGTTTATTATTTATAGGAGCGTTATCGCTCGGATTATGTTATATTTCATCTAATTTACATAAAACCTTAACAAATGATATATCTAAACCTTCCTCATAAATCACTCTATCTATTAATGAAAACTGCATGAAAATCTGTGCAGTAGTTTTTGAGTTTATCGCAAACAGACAGACGAGGCGGAGAACTTTGTTTTATAATGTGAAGTGTTTTACACGTTAACATTAATTGTATTTAATTTAATTTTGCATGATACACTGTTTTCCGCATTCTTATTCTTTAAAAGAGTCCTACCACTCGTCAGGTATATTTTTTTGAAAAATCCGAATTCTTATTTTTTTTTATCTGATAACAAGAGAATTATTATTGGTCCTAAAGAGTTTTTCTTAATCTTAAATTAAAGCTAAATAGCTGTTATGCAACTTTATTTCTTATGCTTTTCCTCGTAGAATGAGTATTTTAGACGTTGTTTTGTTCGAAAGACTAGCTTGAATAACTTTTTGTCAAAAATGGACCATATTTGAAGTGTGTATCTCGAGATAATTATGACACTCAAGAGCTGAAATTAGATTCAAATTGTTGGTAATTTTATCTTCTTTAAAAGTGTCATAGACAACTTTGCCGTAGAATTTATTTTTTAGAAGTTGTAAGCCAAAAACTGAAAAAAGTCAAGGTTTTTCGAGCACTACGAAGTTAGCACAGGTCTTTCAGGGTTGCAAATTTGGATTTACACTACTGGTATCTATCCTAACAACATCCCAAAAATGCAGAACCTTGCAATCTTTTGCGACCTAACGCGATTTTTGCGACCTAGAATGTTTAAGATGACTGGGGTAATAGTCAAGTCATTTATATTAAGATACTTAATATTTATTATTATTATTATAGGTATTACCAACTATGGCCTTCTGGCCATAGTTGGTAATATCAATAATAATAATAGAAGGATTTGAAACTAATTTGTTTCTCCCTTTAATAAGTAGGTATTTTATTTAGCTTTTCTTAGTTTTCTGTTTTTACCATTAGTTTTGTTAACCTAGGTATTTTATTGCTAAGAAATTGATTTCTCGGCGAAGGTAAACCCTATAATATGGATTCTAAAATATTACGTACAATCACAAAACCAGAAAGATACGAAAGTACTTAGATGAAAATAAAATACTGTAGCCGGGCGGCCCTATCGCGTGTTGATGTACCGCGCGGCTCTAGGTAGTTTTTTCAAGGACGGCCGAGTTAGAATACAGATTAATTTATTTACCGTGCCAACACCCTGACATCGACATCATTAGAAAATCATACTGTATTAAAGTGTTTTTCATGGCTTGATCCCCTTAGTATGTAAAAATATTTTGCGACCCCTACCCTCCGCTGTTCCATTAGTACCTTTATTATTTTTTTCTTATTATATTACAAATATTAAATTGGTACAAAGAGACACACTTTGAAAAACACTGAAGTATGGGATCCAAAGATTCGACCTTCACCTTATCTGGTTACCAAATGTCAGCAAATTTTTAAAGACTATAGTTATACAAATGAATAAAATATAATAAAAAAAACTGTGTTTTTTTAGTTCATTTAACTGTGTCATGTCTGGCAATTTTTTATTAAGGCCATGAAAATTAGTTTAATAAATAACATCTATCATCATTATTATTGTAAATACACAGATAGGGTGACGCTCAACCTAATATACCAAATAGACTACGAGAAATATAGTAAATACTCTGCAGAATACTAAATCTTTCTTATGTCTTTCAAGCGGAACTAGGCGATTACAACGTATCAGAACACCCACCGGACTACCTCTCCGAGTTATGTCTCCTACCAAAACAAACCACGGAAGACGAGCGACGCATAAGAGAACTCCACAAGTTGCACCGAGGCCAGGCCCCGGCCGATGCCGAAGCTAACTTTCTGGAACATGCTAAGAGGCTAGATTGTTATGGTGTAGAATCGCATCCGGCTAAAGTAAGTTTGATTATATATATTTAAAGCGCTCATGGCGGAACTTGACAGACTAATCGTACTCGATCACGTTTGTTAAGCAACGCTCGGTCTGGTCAGATGTTGGATGGGTGACCGTTAAAGTGGCATTACAACTGAGCGCTTCCGTGGTTCGGAGGGCATGTTAAACCGTCGGTCCCGGCTGTTGTCATCTGATAACAGTCGTTAAGCCAAGTTAGAGCCTTACAGGCGGCTTGATAAACTCTAACACCAGAGATACTAATCCTCGTTTGATAAAAAAGAAGAAGAAGAAAGAGAAAGATTAACATTTGTATAGATAGATGAACGATAGAAGTGGTACTTTGTCGTACCAACTATTACTCTTGTGTTGCATAATAAAATGGTGAAGTCTAGTACATTATTGTAATCAATGCAGTGACATGGTGCTAAAATGTTACAATACTTTATACCGACATGTTATAAGAGTGTGTTTCTTGACATTTACCAAACTATGATACAAATTTTTGACACCAAAATACTTATACTTACCTTACAAGAAATTGTGTATTATTTATAATATTAGAACCAACCGCAATAAATTAATTACAGCCGAATGAATAAGGAAAATCTTTGTTTAAAATGAAAATAGACTCAAATACATGTAAATTAAAGTTGAAAGTTTTGATGTAGGTAGGTAGGTACATTTACTATACTTATATAATAGCTGTTTTTCCGATAGTGTGCCCTAAAAGCATGGAGGAAGTACCTAACTTATGTGTTTAAAGTTAATAAAAATAGGTACAAATAAGCTAATTCATGCAACTTAAAATTACCAGGATGATTTGCACGGTGGATTGGCCCAACTCACTTTTTAAAATCTTTAAATTGTCCTGTGTAACTACCAATGGTATGGTAAATGCCAATTACTGACACATTCCTTACATTTTACCATAATTAATGATTATAATTTTATGATGCGGCTTATTTAGATGATGTGCTAATGTGATTAATTTAAAGAAGTAACCAACTTCAGAGCGCTTGCAGTACAAATTAATGTATTTAAATCTGTATAATTTACTCTTTGCCATATATTCTCGAGTATAGTTGCAGCGGATGTCTGTCTATTGTCAATTTAATCGCATTGTAGATACAGTACGAGGCAAACAACTTGACACTTTTTCGACCGGTAGGCTGATTGTCTAATTTTGTTGCCCGTGCCCAGCAGTTGGTTAAAAAGTAGCCTATGTATGGACATAGGCTACTATACCTAGTCTGGCCATAAATTTTGTTACATATGGAAAGTTAAATAAGTGACTCAGTGAGTTACGCACTACAACCATATATATATATCAAATGAAAGGGTATAAAATACAGATTTAAACCACATTAAAATTATTCGAAATGTCCTCCTCTTGCTTAGATACAAGCCTTCAATCTGCGAGGCCAGTCATCAATCGAAACACGCACGACGTTCATGTCAATAGCGGCGACTGCTTTAATCAGGGATGTTTTAAGTGACGCCAAGTTGCGATGGGGTTTAGCGCAGACCTTCTGCTCTAAGTACTGCCATATTTTGTAATCCAAGGGATTCAAGTCTGGACTGGAGGAGGGCCAATCCTCATGCCTGATAAAGTCGATTTCTCGGGCCCTGAGCAAGTTTTGGGTACTTTTCGCCTTATGAGCGAGCGCAGAATCTTGCTGGAAAACCCATTGTCCGTTTTCGAACCTTGTTTGTGAAAGAGGTTCCACAATGCTTGTTAGGATTGTGTTTTGGTATATAAGGGCACTGGTTTTCACTCTTTTTTCACAAAAAAACACCTCCGTTGGACCCAAATAGGAGACCCCAAACCAAACCATGAATTCTGAAGGGTGATGATCACGCTAAACACGTGGCACACGTGTGCTTGCTTCTTTACTAGAGTGTGTATACACTTTATCATTTAGTTTGTTGAAACTCTCCAAAACATTAAAAAATTTTTCGCCCAAAAAATCAATTTCACGAATTTTTTTCCCCGCGTACCACATTAACAAAACCCGGCATCTTTCGAATATGATTTTCTTCAGCCATGCGTTAAGAAGATATGCTGTTTTTTTCTGTAAGCATGCAGTCCTAGGTCTTCATTCAACACCCTTTTAACAGTGATTTTGCTTAGTCCCATCTGCAGAGCCAAAATTTTTTGCTTACGGACAGGATTTCGTTAGATTTGCGCTTTCACTGCTTTGATAACCGCTGGAGTCCGAACAGAATGAGGTTGACCGCTCCTCTGATTATCTTCTAATCTTGAATCTTCTCTGAATCGTTTGATAGTACGATAAATAAATCGTAGTGGAATTTTCAAACTTTTCAGCAGTGTGAAAATCTCAGTTGGCGCTAGACCGCAACGATGCAATGAAATTACTACGACTTTGTCTTCTTTGAGCGTCCCCTCCATTTTAGAAAATGAAGAAAATTCCAGAAACTATATGTTTTTATTTTCTTTAAATGTTCAAATTTCGAATACCCACAATATTTTTTTTCGGCTTGCATTCTAAATTTGAAATTTTACCTAAATAACAGAACTTATGGCCAGACTAGGTATACATATTTGGTACAGATATCGATGGGACCTTGTGGATGACCCGAAGGTCCCATCTATATCCGTATCAAATCTTGTCAAAATTAGTGTGGATGAAAAAACGTTGCATCCATAAACAAATTCAACCATTATTATTTCTTTCAGGATTACAACGGCAAAGACATATTTATTGGCGTTACGTCAATAGGAATAGTGGTCTTTCAAAACAACATAAGAGTGAACACATTCTCTTGGAGTAAAATCGTCAAGATTTCCTTTAAGAAGAAACAGTTTTTTATTCAGTTGAAGCGAGAACCAGTAAGTACTTTATTTTACCTACTTATCATAATTTTATTTGTATAATGTGGATATTTTTTAAATATACATTTTTACAAATACCTGTTTAAATAATATATGCTTCGTTTACTGTAGAATTGTCGCATTGATTCTAACAATCTTGTTAGGATCAATGCGACAAAAACACAAGCGTGTCTCTTCTCTGCAATACGATAATTCGATAAACGATAACGAGAATACGATATTGAAATTGGTGTAATAAGAGACCCTTTACGAGCAAATAATTAAAATAATTTTGTTCTATCTTATGTTTATCAAAATACAACATGATAAATTATATATAATGGTGTATTTTTTTCTGAATAGATCTTTAACATCTGACTGCAAACTATATCGAGTGTATGAGTACAGTAGGCACATGTAGGTGTGCTACTAAGTTTGTAATCGATGCACTCGGGCATCACAGTACTTAAGAGGCATATTACGTTTCGACTGTGATTTTTGCGTAAAATGGCCAATTTTGGGGTTATCGATCTCAGAAACAACAATGCATTAACAGTTTTGACTTATTGAATAGTGTAGAACAGCTATTGGAATAGATCATAGCGGCCTCGGAATTTTGAAATTATGTATGGAATATGTGAAAAAAAAATCCCAATCAAAAACCATGAAACTACTAAAACGCTCAGAATTAACTGTGAATTTCTCCTAGATACATAATTATTATTACGTAAAATTTATATTAGAATAATCTTTACTTCATACGAAAATCAAATTTTACACTTTTATTTGTGGTTTGTACTTGTTTTTCTTTCTGTGTATGTTCAAAGTTGGCTCTAAGAAATCGTTCACCAACTTTAATTTTCCTTTCTAACCCTTTAACTTTCCAGTGTATCATCATATTACTTTTTGTCGCGAACACATATAAATGTATTTAGTAGACCCAAAGGTTTCTCTAGGTTGTAGCGCTAAAATCCGTCAAAATCGAAATTTCGACGAAAAAAATGTGATAGGGCCCTTAAGTGGTTAACGCCCTTAAAACTATCAAGATTTTTACACGTTTGTTCCAGTCTGAATCATACGACACAGTGTCAGGCTTCAACATGCGGTCGGCCCGCGCCGCTAAGGCCCTCTGGCGGTGTAGCGTAGAAAGAAACGGGTTCTTCCGCCTAAGGGCACCATGTAGGCGACCGTTGCTAGGTGTCTTAGCGGTTATTAAGGCCCTTATAACTGTTTATCAAGAATTTTACCATTTGTTCCATTCTGAATCATAGGACACAGTATTAGGCTTCAATATGCGGTCGGCCCGCGCCGTTAAGGCCCTCCGGCGGTGTAGCGTAGAAAGACACGGGTTCTTCCGCTTAAGCGCACCACGTAGGCGACCGTTGCTAGGTGCCTTAGCGGTTATTAAGGCCCTTATAACTGTTTGTCAAGATTTTTACACGTTTGTTCCAGTCTGAATCATACGACACAGTGTCAGGCTTCAACATGCGGTGGGCCCGCGCCGCTAAGGCCCTCTGGCGGTGTAGCGTAGAAAGACACGGGTTCTTCCGCCTAAGAGCGCCACGTAGGCGACCGTTGCTAGGTGCCTTAGCGGTTATTAAGCCCCTTATAACTGTTTATCAAAAATTTTACCCTTTGTTCCAGTCTGAATCATACGACACAGTGTTAGGCTTCAACATGCGGTCGGCCCGCGCCGCTAAGGCCCTCTGGCGGTGTAGCGTGGAAAGGCACGGGTTCTTCCGCCTAAGGGCGCCTCGCAGGCGGCCGTTGCTAGGTGCCTTAGGTGCTCTAGCGGGAATTACGGCACCTACGGTACCGAGAACGGAGACGCAGGCGTTAGAAGATGCGAGGAGGTCAAGATCTTCTAATAGGAGTTTTGTTAGGTATGTGCATTGATTAAATTATTTATTTAAGACGTCGCGGGTCTCTGTTTGTGCCAAATCAAAGAAACTTGTGCGACGGACGGGCTGCACCACGCATCGTTGTTATTTTTATTTGCTAGAAACAGACGGGGCACTATTGCCCGCTCGTAAGATATGCGTTTAACGCAGCAGACGCCCTTAAACTTGTTACTGATATGAAACCAATTGTGTTATGAAAACAACAAAAAAGTTCATAAAATACATATTTTAAAAGGAAATATTTTCTTGCTTTTTCTAAAAGAGACCTCAAAAAATATCTCCTATTATTCATTCATAATGACATCTGTTGTCACAGACGCAGTAGTTCCCGCAACCGCGAGCGTTCAGGCGGAACAGCGTCGCCGGGCCCCATAAGCGTCACGTGTCCCGCCCGCGGGGCGCGCGTCACCACGCACACCGAGCCCGCGCCGCGCCCCGCCTGGACTGATTTCGCCCCGCCCGACGACCAGTAAGTGTATACACCGAGCGCTCAGGCAGCACAGCGTCGCCGGGCCCCACACGCGTCACGCGTCCCGCCCGCGGGGCGCGCCTCACCACGCACACCGAGCCCGCGCCGCGCCCCCCCTGGACTGATTTCGCCCCGCCCGACGACCAGTAAGTGTGTAGACCGAGCGCTCATGCGGCATAGCGTCGCCGGGCCCCACAAGCGTCACGCGTCCCGCCCGCGGGGCGCGCGTCACCACGCACACCGAGCCCGCGCCGCGCCCCGCCTGGACTGATTGCGCCCCGCCCGACGACCAGTAAGTGTATACACCGAGCGCTCAGGCGGCACAGCGTCGCCGGGCCCCATAAGCGTCACGTGTCCCGCCCGCGGGGCGCGCGTCACCACGCACACCGAGCCCGCGCCCCGCCCCGCCTGGGCTGATTGCGCCCCGCCCGACGACCAGTAAGTGTATACACCGAGCGCTCAGGCGGCACAGCGTCGCCGGGCCCCATAAGCGTCACGTGTCCCGCCCGCGGGGCGCGCGTCACCACGCACACCGAGCCCGCGCCGCGCCCCGCCTGGACTGATTGCGCCCCGCCCGACGACCAGTAAGTGTGTAGACCGAGCGCTCATGCGGCATAGCGTCGCCGGGCCCCACAAGCGTCACGTGTCCCGTCCGCGGGGCGCGCGTCACCACGCACACCGAGCCCGCGCCGCGCCCCGCCTGGACTGATTTCGCCCCGCCCGACGACCAGTAAGTGTATACACCGAGCGCTCAGGCAGCACAGCGTCGCCGGGCCCCACACGCGTCACGCGTCCCGCCCGCGGGGCGCGCGTCACCACGCACACCGAGCCCGCGCCGCGCCCCCCCTGGACTGATTTCGCCCCGCCCGACGACCAGTAAGTGTGTAGACCGAGCGCTCATGCGGCATAGCGTCGCCGGGCCCCACAAGCGTCACGCGTCCCGCCCGCGGGGCGCGCGTCACCACGCACACCGAGCCCGCGCCGCGCCCCGCCTGGACTGATTGCGCCCCGCCCGACGACCAGTAAGTGTATACACCGAGCGCTCAGGCGGCACAGCGTCGCCGGGCCCCATAAGCGTCACGTGTCCCGCCCGCGGGGCGCGCGTCACCACGCACACCGAGCCCGCGCCCCGCCCCGCCTGGGCTGATTGCGCCCCGCCCGACGACCAGTAAGTGTATACACCGAGCGCTCAGGCGGCACAGCGTCGCCGGGCCCCATAAGCGTCACGTGTCCCTCCCGCGGGGCGCGCGTCACCACGCACACCGAGCCCGCGCTGCGCCCCGCCTGGACTGATTGCGCCCCGCCGGACGATCAGTAAGTGTATACACCGAGTGCTCAGGCGGCACAGAGTCGCCGGGCCCCACAAGCGTCACGTGTCCCGCCCGCGGGGCGCGCGTCACCATGCACACCGAGCCCGCGCTGCGCCCCGCCTGGACTGATTGCGCCCCGCCGGACGATCAGTAAGTGTATACACCGAGTGCTCAGGCGGTACAGAGTCGCCGGGCCCCACAAGCGTCACGTGTCCCGCCCGCGGGGCGCGCGTCACCACGCACACCGAGCCCGCGCTGCGCCCCGCCTGGACTGATTGCGCCCCGCCGGACGATCAGTAAGTGTATACACCGAGTGCTCAGGCGGTACAGAGTCGCCGGGCCCCACAAGCGTCACGTGTCCCGCCCGCGGGGCGCGCGTCACCACGCACACCGTGCCCGCGCCGCGCCCCGCCTGGACTGATTGCGCCCCGCCTAGACTGATTGCGCCCCGCCCGACGACCAGTAAGTGTATACACCGAGCGCTCAGGCGGCACAGCGTCGCCGGGCCCCATAATCGTCACGTGTACCGCCGTACGTACGACACGCGCGATCATACGTGACGCGGTGAACGTGTATCGAACTAACGTGCAACCCGGGCGGCGTGCGACAGCCATCTGGCGCCCGCCACGTACTTATAGTTTTATATTAAGCCAGCCAGATACAGACAAAATCCCGATTCGGAATTCCGTAACGGAATATCGATAACGTATGAAAATTCCGTAAGGAAAAATTCCGCATGTGTGTGTTAATCATCATCATATCAGCCGCACGACACCCACTGCTGGGTATAGAGGCCTCTCCCAAGGATCTCCACGACGATCGGTCCTGCGCTGCCCGCATCCAGTGGCTTCCCGCAACCTTCACTAGATCGTCGGTCCACATTGTCAACGGAATCATTCCGAAGGCAGCCATACAAATCTATGGACCTAACACACACACACACACACGTCTTAATGCGTGTGTTATTGTCCATAGATTTGTATGGCTGCGTTCGGAATAATTCCGTTTCGGAATTCCGAATCAAAATTCCGCTTGTATGTGACTACCCTTAAAGTGCGGAGTGTCCCTAGTCTCCTAATACCAACTGCACACATCTTGACAATTCTTATTTCCTCCCCTAGTGACGGCGGTTTCCTCGAGCGCGCTCTCCGCGTGCCCCTCTCGTACGTAGACGAGTCCGACACGGCGTCGGAGGGGGGCACCGGTGAGGGCCGCGTGTGCGTGCAGCTGGCGGCGGGCGCGGACGGACGGTTCGGGTTCAACGTGCGCGGGGGAGGCGCGGCGCCCGTGCTCGTGTCGAGGGTGGCCGCCAATACGAGGGCGCAGCTGCATGAGGGGGATCAGGTCAGTGCTCTCTTCTCCACTCTTTTGTTTTTTATGTAGCCAGTTCTCTCGTGATATCATCCACCCAATTATCTTTTTGGCAGCCGGCCGTTCTGCTGTCTATCCTCGGTTTCTCTCTTTCTTCATCTGCCATTGAACAAATCCCAAAAAAGTCCGTGTCGATTAGGTAAATCAAACAACAGATTCACGCAATAGCGAAAGTTATTTATTGTAACTAAATATTAAAATATACGTGTAATACAAAAAACCTTAACACCGCCGTTCAGGATGTGCGTAAACAAGTACAGCGCCATCTATCGGTAAGTAGATTAACTAACCACAATAACAAACATAATGATCTCTGAACATTCCGGCCGCCATGGACATAGTCCATAAACGGTTGACAGAGCATAAAGAAAAACACAAAAAAAAAATTAAAACTAAAAAGTTTCATCCTTAACTAATGATTACAATGTGACACTGCAAAAGTGTCTGCTTATCCTAGGTATCTATGGGTAATACAACTAATTTAGATACAGGTCGTTTAATTTTGTTACCTTTGTAACGTAATGTGACGACACGCGTAAGTTTGTCCGCACCGGGATGTTTTTCGGTTATGACTCCAAATAGCCATCTGGAGGGTGGAAGATCGTCCTCCTTCACTAACACTACACTTCCCACTTCAGGTTCTGGAACTTGTTGTGCCCATTTGTATCTCTGTTGAAGTTGAGTGAGATACTCATGTGACCATTTCCGCCAGAAGTCCTGAATCATTCGCTGCGTCAGGTGCCATCTTTTTAGGCTACTAATATTAGCGTTTTCATAATTGTTCTCTGGAGCAAGCACCAACGGCTCTCCAACCAAAAAATGACCAGGTGTCAGAGGCGTTGGATCATCCGGGCTGCTCGACAACTGACAAATGGGCCTGGAGTTTAAACACGTCTCAATTTGTGACAAGGTTGTTGTCATTTCCTCAAATGTGAGGGTGCTGTTACCTATGACCCTTTTTAAATGATACTTGGTCGACTTAACACCCGCTTCCCACAATCCTCCAAAATTTGGAGAATGGGGAGGGATAAAGTGCCAATTAGTACCATTGGAAGCCATCCAATCTGCTATTTCAGACGCGTACCCAGAATTTTCCGCAGCGAAAAGTTCTCGAAGTTCTCTCGCGCTTCCTACAAAGGTGGTGCCATTATCACTCCACAAATCAGCGACATGGCCTCTACGTGCTACAAACCGTTTAAATGCAGCTATAAAACTTTGAGAGGTCATGTCGCTTACCACCTCGAGGTGAATGGCCTTAGTGGCCATACATACGAATAAACATATGTAACCCTTTGTCGAGTGATGGCCCCGCCCCTTTGTAGCTCTAATACTAATTGGTCCAGCGTAATCAACGCCGCTGCTGAGAAACGCTCTAGTTGGGGTTACCCTCGCTGTAGGCAGCTGTCCCATAAGTTGTTGTCTAACAGCTGCCTTTTGGCGGACGCATGGAATACACTTATGCACGAATTGACGTACAAGATCTTTAGCTCCTATGACCCAATATTTGTTCCTTAGGTAGTTCAACATAATTTGAGGGCCCCCGTGCATAGTGTTTTCGTGTGCATCATCTACTATCAACTTTGTAAGATGAGAGTTATGGGGAAGAATGATAGAGTGCTTTACGTCATCACTGACTTGAGCATTTTGAATCCTCCCACCTACTCTAAGGATTTGATCGGCGTCTAAGAATGGACATAAGGAGGTAAGTTTGCTTTTCTTTGGTAAATTTCCCGTTTTTTGTAGACAGTCAATATCTTCATGAAAGTTCTCTTTTTGACAGGTTTTAATACAGGTGAGTAGTGTTTCGTTTATTTCTTTTGCTGATAACCATGTATTAATTGTATTTGTGCTTTCTTTTACAGGTTTCTTCCATCGCAGAACTCTACGGCAGAAGGACAAAACACGAGTAAGTTTCCTCAGTTTTGAAAATCGTGATAAAATGTCATCGATTTTATTATCTACTATCGTTGTGTGACATTTTACCTGACTTCTTCTCTTCCATGTCTGTACTCTCTAATTCTCCTTTACTATACTTTATATTTTCCAGATGTAACCACTTAGGACCTTGGTGCCAGAGTGTATTTTGAACACACTCCGAAGGTTGCAATCCTCGTGAGGCGGGGTCTGCAGGGTTATCCTTAGAAACAACGTGGGACCATTGTTCTCCATCTAAAACGGTAAGTATTTCTGTTACCCGATTGGCCACAAACGTTTTCCAGCGGCTGGGGTGGCTTCTCAGCCATGCCAGGACTATTGACGAGTCAGTCCAAGCGTGCCATCTTTCTTTTGGAACTTCCAAAGTTTCAGCAACTTCTTTTAAAAGTTTGGCTAGCAGAACTGCGCCACATAATTCGAGGCGAGGTATTGAGATTTGCTTTACTGGAGCAACCCTGGTTTTGGAGGTAACCAAATGGACGTGAACATGTTTGTCAACGATACGTGCATACACTACGGCAGCGTAAGCGACGTTGGACGCATCCGAAAACCCATGGAGCTCAAACAATTTCTCATCTCTATCGCTTTGTATCCATCGCGGAATCCGAATTTCAGAGAGATGGTGAAGGTCGTTGCGAAAGGCAATCCAATCCCTTAGCAATTCGGATGGAAGCTCTACATCCCAATTTATGCCAGCCAACCATGCTCTTTGTATAAAGACTTTAGCTGTAGTTACAGCGGGAGCTATCCAGCCCAAAGGGTCGAATAGCCGGGCGATATCCGAAATCATTTTTCTTTTTGTAACCGGAAGTTGTAAAGGTGGAAGATCGACAGTACATCGGAACTCATCAGCATCTTGATTCCATTTCAATCCAAGAATCTTTACAATATCGTCAGATTTCAACTCTACATTCTGATTAAAGTCTCTTGATTCTTGACTAAGTTTGCTCATGAGTTCCTTAGAGTTACTCGACCACTTTTGAAGAGGGAATCCACCACGGTTTAGCAGAGCTGTTACTTGTTCGTAAACCTGGAGTCCTTCAGTGACAGAGTAACAACCGGTCATAAGATCATCCATGTAAAATGAGTCAAGGACTCTGGGCACCGCCATAGGATAATTATCACCGTCTTCATAGGCTAGTTGTTGAAGGCAACGTACGGCTAGATAAGGCGCCGACGAGGTTCCAAAAGTTACACGCAAGAACCGAAGATGCTGTAATTCGCAATCAGGGTTTTCGCGCCAGTAAATACGCTGAAAATCAGTATCCTCGTCAGCAACTCTTATCTGCCTGTACATTTTAACAATGTCGGCAACTAATCCTATTTTATAGAGCCGCCACTTCATAATCAAGTGTCGAAGCTCTGGTTGTAACGTAGGACCCACTAACAAATCACTATTAAGTGATGCTCCATTAGAGTCGCTACAAGATGCGTCCACCACCATTCGTATCTTAGTAGTGGTTTTATCTTGACGAACCACAGCATGGTGAGGCAAATATACTGCTCTGTTAGTCTCTATGGCTTGTGGCTTTACGATTTCCATATGACCTGAGCTTAAGTACTCTGCCAAACACTTTGAGTACTCCAGCTTGAGCTCAGGATTTTTCAACAATCGTTTTTCTAGCATTAGAAATCGCTTCAGTGAAATATCATTCAAATTACCATGTAAACAAGCTGGATCTTGTGTTTTGAATGGTAACTTCACAATGAACCGACCAGAATCATCGCGCCTAGTAGTTTGAGTGAAAATATCCTCGCACATTTTCTCATCGGGAGTTAAATGTTTTGACTTATCAAATGATGGTTCCGACTCTAGCTCCCAAAACCTTTTGAGAAGTTCATTCTCACTAGGTTGCGTTAAGTGTAAGCTAATTATATTATGGCAAGACTCTCTGTGGCTGTTGTTGTTCTCAGCCCGTATCTTACCGGAAAGGATCCAACCTAAGGTTGTGCGTTGTGCAATAACTGCGCCCTGCGGATCCTTGATCAATCCGTCTAATAATATATGACTGTAAACGTCAGCGCCTAAAAGCAGATCGATTTTGTTGGGAGTACCAAACGACGGATCTGCTAATTCTGTAGACGAAAGTGTTGGTAACACTTGGATAGGGACCTTACTAGTAGGTAGTAAGGTTGTAAGTCGACTCAAGACATGAGCTTTAATCGTTATGGTAAAGCTGGGGTCAAGGCGGGACTGAATTTTCACTAATACTGACGATCTTGAGGACAAGGTCGCTTGGTCGCCGCCCAAACCTGATACTAAGCTAGTGCCTGGTATTTTCTTGAGCCCAATTAGTTGAACCGCGGCTTCAGTTATAAATGAAGCCTGAGAGCCCTGATCAAGTAGAGCTCTCAAGATGAATACGGAGTTTGTTTTAGGTGACTCTACCTTTACTAAGGCGGTAGCCAATAGTACTTGCCCTATTGCATTTGTAAAGCAAGAAGCAACTACGTGTGAATTTTGAACTTCGCTATGGGAATGTGAGTGTGATGGGCCGGGAGACTCTACGACCTCACTATTCACAGACTGATCCGATTTGACTTCATTGAATGATTTAGGACTTCTGGGATGAAGCAAGGAGTGGTGTTTCTTTTTACAAAGACGGCACCTCGTTAACAATGTACACTGATACACTGAATGACTAGAGCCAAGGCAGTTGAAACATAAGTGATTTGTTTGGACAAAGTTACGTCGCGCGTCAACATGTTCTTTTGCGAACTTTTTACAGTTAGCCAATTTATGGCCATCCGAGCAGAAAATACAATTAACTATTGTAGTGGCTACATGAGTACAGTTTTGCTTTTCCGATTTTTGAACTTTGGTATCGATGAATTCTAATGCTCTAAATCTACCGTGTAAAAACTCTACAAATTGCTCAAAGGTAGGCAAATCCTTAACAGAGTCGCTAATTCGTTGCTCCCATTGTTTACGCGACTCGGGATCTAACTTCTGACTAATTAAATAAATTATGATAGTATCCCAGCTACTGACATCAATGCCTATGTTAGTTAATGCAGACAAACACTCTTTGGTAGTATCTAACAATTGTTTGATACAACTAGCCGTCTCAGATGTTAAAGGTTTTTGGTTTGTTAACTTTTTCAAAATGTTGTTGGCAAGGTATCTTTTATTATTGTATCGACTCTCTAATTGATTCCAACAAACATTGTAATTGTCTGCAGTGACTGGTATGTACCGTAAAAGCTGTTCTGCTTCACCGGTTACTGAACCTTTTAAATAATGGAGCTTCTGCACGTCATCGATACCAGAATTCTTATGAATGAGAGATGTGAATAAGTCTCGAAAGCTTACCCACTCTGAATATTTACCTGAAAACTTAGGGATTGATATCTTTGGCAATTTTACAGCAGATTGTTCACTAACTTTACTTTCCTTAATTACTTCCCTGTTCTCCAAAGCTAATTTCGATAATATACCTTTTAACAATGACTTGTACTCATAGTATAACTCTTCCGTTTGCTCATATAAACCAACAGATTCATAATTTGATTCTTTGACCACTTTTGGGTCCAACTCCAATATAATTTTGTTATGATTATCGTTAAATAAAGACCAACTTTGCTCTAAAGACTCTAAGCGTGCTTCTAGATAAGCTATAGTAATTCTTTCTCTAGGACTTTTCTTAAAATTACCTTTAGATTTATTAATTTTATTAGAAATATCTTCTTGGAGTTTAAAGTACTTGTCAGTCATTGTGAAACAGGAACTGATTCAATTTAAACAAGGAAATTACAGAAATACAATTTAAAATTCCAAATAAAAATGACAAGTTTCATACAAGTTCGGTAACAAAAGTAAACATAAACTTCAATCAACTAGGTATTTAAAAAAAAATAAAGTCCAAATTTTTCACTTCAATAGACTTCCAAGACTAAGTTGAATGAACACCGTACAAATTATAGCAAAATATTCTAAGTCCGAAATTGTTGAGAATTCTTCTAAGTCCCAGGCAAACGTAAATATTACAAGTCGAAAGTTCGGCAAATTTTTCTAAGTGTTTAGAACTTAGTAAATTCGCTCAGAAAACCGGCATAGGTTCCCCGTTGGATCACTTTTATTAAAATTATTCTAAGTCTAAAACACTTTGCCAATTTCACATGCACTAAACTTTGATTTTTCTAAGTTAATCACTTCTTGACAATAAGGTTCAAAATCGTACTCACAATTATTTCTTCTTTTCACTCACTGTTTTGGATGTTTCAGGGGTGTTCCCCTTCAGCCTGCTCCGGATTCTCTGCAATTTTCCTGAAGTTTTTCCCAGGGGGTGCTCCCCCCGCTGCCAGCCTTGCCTCTCCGATGATAGTTTCAGTTTCCGGGGGTGCTCTCCCCCCGCGCCGAAACCGACGTGACGTCAACAGCTGCTAAAAACTGCACCCTTGACAGCAATCCGCTGCCCGTTCGGTGCCTCCACAAATTTGTACAAGTGTCAACTCCGTGCCGTTTATTACCGGCTAACAGAAGGACCATGAACAAATCCCAAAAAAGTCCGTGTCGATTAGGTAAATCAAACAACAGATTCACGCAATAGCGAAAGTTATTTATTGTAACTAAATATTAAAATATACGTGTAATACAAAAAACCTTAACACCGCCGTTCAGGATGTGCGTAAACAAGTACAGCGCCATCTATCGGTAAGTAGATTAACTAACCACAATAACAAACATAATGATCTCTGAACAGCCATATATGCTACAACTTATATAAACCGCCCATCCCAATTATCAGTAAGTTTAATGTAATTTCATATTACCATATTTTTAGATGTCAAGAGTTGCTGCCAATACTAGGGCGCAGCTGCATGAGGGGGATCTAGTTAGTAGTGTATATCATCATCATAACATTCCAGGAAGTTCATTCCAGTCCATTGCAGGAAGTGGTTTTGTTCCACGCGATCATTTTCATCGGAAAACGCTGCTGTTCATTTTCTAGTTCACGTAGATGTAAGATATATCTCTTGTTACTCCTCTAGGTCATAAACTGCCTTTTGCGTCACCTGTTAGTGTGAAGGGTTGGTGCTATTATAATTTGTCGAACCCCAGACGGCTTAGCGCCACCCGTTTTTATTTAGCATCAGCGATAGTTATAATGAAGAGCAATAATGCTGCGTTCATAGTGGTTGCTAGGATCGCATTAAGAAACAATGAGAAACAGCTGCATGAAGGTTAGAGTCCGACACAGCGTCATACCGGGTACCGGTGAAGGCCGCCGGTAATCGGTTCGGGTTTAACGTGCGCGGGGGAGGGGCGGCGCCCGTGCTCGTGTCGAGGGTGGCCGCCAATACGAGGGCGCAGCTGCATGAGGGGGATCAGGTCAGTGCTCTCTTCTCCACTTATTTGACTTTTTTGCAGACAGATTTTGCTAATTTCTCAATTCCGCCGGCCGTTCTGCTGTCTATCCTGGGTCTCTCTCTCTCCACCTGCCATCGGTGCTATGACTTATATGAACCGCTCATCGCGTAAGTTTAGTGCATTTTCAGATGACCATATTTTTGGGTCGACGCCATTGTCACTATCTATTGGCATTGACTATAGTTATTGCGCGGTAGTGAGCTCCGGTCCTAACGTTGGGTGCAGGGTCGCACGCAGCGGATTTATAGGAACAGCTATATCCAGCTCTAGCTCTATCAACTATACAAGGTTATTTTTAGTTAATACAAAACCTCTCGTGGGGTTGACCAGACATCAAACTGAACAACTTTCATTATGGGACCAAGCTCGAAAAAACGAAAAAAAAATCAGCTGTTCCATACAAAAGTACAATCCTACTCCATCGAAATGTATAAAACAGCTGATTTTTTTTCGCGATTTCAAGGTCGACCCCGTAATGAAAGTTGTTCAGTTTGATGGTCTGATCAACCCCACGAGAGGTTTTGTATTAACTAAGAATAAAGTTTATCACGGGTGAGGGCCGGGTGTGCGTGCAGCTTTCGGGCGTAGACGGCCGGTTTGGGCACAGAATAACTAAGTACAAGTACAGAAGCAGCACTCCGCAATAGCGACATTTGCTCCGACACAATAAAGTGCAATTCAGGTCGCGCAGCGCTAATGGCCTACAGTTATATTCACCTAATAGTTGCCTCTCTTTCTATAGCGTGCTCTTACCTTTTCTCACGACGCAACGTTAGGGTTGTCTTTTTTAGGGTTCCGTACCAAAATGGTAAAAAAGGAACCCTTATGGTGTGACTCTGTCTGTCTGTCACAGCTGGATATCTCGAGAACTATTAATGGTATCAACTTCAAATTTAGAATAATTTGAGATGACATTTGCCCAACTATTTTGCAAATAAGAAATAAATAAAAAAATAAATATCTTTTTTACAACAGGGACTGAAAAGGGGTCTTAAAAATTTGAAGTGGAGCTACTAGGGCATGTGGGGTATCATATGAAAGAACGCCGTTTGCACGTTTTCAAACATTTTTTTCTTTTTGTTTTAGGCCGCATAGTTTTCGATTTATAATGAAAAATGTAAAAAAAAAATACCGTTCCCCCCCCCCCCCCCTCCTTATCTCCGAAGTTTGCAAAGAGAAAAATCTGAAATAATTCTATGTGATAGCAGTTTATATAAAGATTACAGGAAAAATAAAACGATATGAAATAAAACAATTTTTAACTGATACTAGCGCGGTTTTATTGAAAGCACTTTGGTAATTAGTTGGACTTTGGTTTGATTTTTGGTTTTCCCGACGTTTCGGCAACTTTGCAGCTGCCGTGGTCACGGGGGACTGAAGCTACCCGTGAGTCTACCCTCAAGCGATGAATTTTTTTTAGACGTTCAGAAATTAAAATTTAACAAAAATTTTAATTGTTTTATGTTGATTTATAATTTAATTTTATGAATTATTTAGTGCTAAAAAGAGAGAGAATCTACTGAAGCTACCACCATTTCATAAAATTGGGAGGCCCCTCCAAGAAAGAAATGGCGAAAGAAAACTTGGAGAGGAAAACCGACCTCCGTCTTTTATATTAATTTATTTATTTGCAAAAGGAACTAACTGTATCATTAGATCTTACAGTGTGTGTGAGGGGCTTAAGCTTGTGAATGATGGGGTCCCAAGCTGATGGAATTTTCCAACCATCATCTCTATTGAAATTAGGGTATTTATTTATTTCGATAGCCTCGCGGAGCATTCTAGGAATAAATCTACGTTCCCTAGCAAGGATTTGGGGTTCGTCAAATCTAATATAATGGTTGGGCCCCTCAAAGGCGTGTTCACTCACTGCAGACTTGTTATCGCGCCTATGTTTCATGTCAGCTACATGCTCTTTGACGCGGGTCCCTATGCTTCTCTTTGTTTGCCCGATGTAGAAGAGCCCACAGTCACAATCTAGTTTGTAGACGCCTGCGGCTTGAAGGGGGATATTACACTTGACGGGTCGTAAGAATTGTTGATCTTCGGCGGCTTGAAGTAAGTTTTGATTGACGCTCGCTTCAGAATGTTTCCAAACTTGTCAGTCCCTTCACGTATGGTAGGACGGCAGGTTGACGCTCTACTGTGGCTGGTTTGGCGCGTTTTCTGTGATGAAGGCGTGGTACTTGCAATTTGTTGTTACGCAGTACTTGTTTGACATGCTGAAGCTCAGCAGTCAGGTGTTGTCACATGCCGCGGGCTCTCTGAAACAAAGATTTCCCTACGGTAGCTAACTGTATAGGATGATGGTGAGAGTCACCATTAAGGTATCTGTCTGTATGGGTTGCTTTATTTGTGATAGTTGTCCTCTCAAAGGACGCCGAGCGCTTCATACTCGGAGTGATAGAGCCCTAGCATTGGATAGGCTTATTACGTTTTTATATTATTTTCTGCGTGCAGAATCCGTGTCCCACTAATTACGGCCTAAGTAATCACTGACTAATGTAATTCATCGTTAGATATTTCATATTTAATAACTTTATAAATCTATTGTTTCAGGTGATATCGATAAACGGCAACGACGTGGATGAAATGACGCACGAGCAAGTAGTACAAATGATCAGAAACACACGAGGGGTTCTTTCTCTAGTCATCAAGCCGAACGGTAAGAGACAACAATTGATAACAATATATTTGAAAAGTAATTAAACTCTTTTATTTGATACCCAACACGGCATCATTAGAAAAAAATATTTTAGTTTATTACTTTTAAATCCTCTAGAGGGCGCCATATTTAATTTAATGGTACGCCTCTATACGAACGATTAAAACGCTTCTATGATAACTAATTTGTCAAATAATTATAAGTAGTTTAGAAGTTATGGGGAACAGATATACATACATACCCATCAAAATCGTAACCCTTCTTTTTGCTTCGCCGTAGTCGGGTAAAAATGAATTTCAGATTTACTACTGACTACTGATAAATTTCAACTTGTAATGTATTCTGTTAGTCTATTATTTGTTATGTATCTTTGCCGTTTTCCTTATTTGAGTTGTCAGTTTTTATTTTATTTTAGTTTCAAGTCTAAATTCAGATGAAAAAGCTACAAGTTATTGAAGATAGCAATGGCGATTTGAATTCGTCGTTACGTTTTCTAAAAAATTTAATTTTACTTTTTATTTTTTTAATCTGTGATTCATAATCAGCTGTGCTTTTTCACTTATTAGTCGTGGTGTCTACCAACCAAATGACAGATCAATGTCAAATTGACATGTCGTTTTCTTAATTTTAGAAAAAAAAAGGAATATAATTATGGATTATGCACCCACGTTTTTACATTTCATAGTGACTTTTCTGCCATTTGAAAATTTAATGTGGATAACGGAACGTTTTTAGGGTTCCGTAGCCTAAATGGCAAAAAACGGAACCCTTATAGATTTGTCATGTCTGTCTGTCAGTCTGTCTGTCTGTCTGTCTGTCTGTCTGTCTGTCTGTCTGTCTGTCTGTCCGTATGTCACAGCCACTTTATTCCGAAAGTATTAAGATTACACAGTTTAAATTTGGTACGCAGATGTATTCTGTCAACCGCTTAACGAATTTAATACAAAAATAAGAAAAATAAAAGATTAAGGGGGGGCTCCCCATACATGGAACGGAAACTGAAAAAAATTTTTTTCTTCAAACCAACACGTGTTGGCTGTCTATAGATAGGTCTTTAAAAATGACATTGAGGTTTCTAAGACAACTTTTTCTCAAAGTCAACCGTTTGAAAGATATACACTGCCAAAGTGGTAAAATGTGTGTCCCCCCCCCCCTTTAACTTTTGAAATAAGAGAGTGAAAAATCAAAAAAAATATATGCTGTAGATCTTAATAAAAACTTTCAATCAAAATTGGTTTGAACGAAATATAGTAATTAGTTTTTGAGATATAGCACATTTTCGAAAACCGCAAATATAACTTTGTCATTCATACCAACACTGTGAAAAACAAAGTTATTTTTGCAGACGAAAAATGATATGTGGTATTAAATATGGTATAGTATAAGGTAACTACGGAACCCTACGGCGCGTGGCCCGACACGCACTTGGCCGGTTTTTCAATGACTTGTTGTTTCTGTAGTGTTTGCATATTTCTACATCCGCTAAAAGTAAGACAACTTGATAAATGTAGCAATTATTATTGGCTTTAATTTAAGACCATATTCTATGGAATACAAGTTAAGCATTTTTTTCTCCTTTATTCGATTAGGTTTAGTTTGCAAAAAATGCGCGATTTTAGCGTATAACTAACCATGCCTCATAATTTTATCCAGCGGTATACGAACCCGAAGAGACCGGCCCCGAAGAGCCCGCAGTATGTTTCGTCCCGCTCGGTTCAGGCGAGTTCGAGGGAGACGCACTAGAACAGTCCATGCTCCTATTAGGCGACGGGCTAGCGAGCGGCGCTGCGTTGAAGCAGTACGAAACTTTACTGAGAAGGCTCGACGAACCTTCAACAGCGTCGAAATTACCGCACAATCTTAACAAGAATAGGTACAGGGATATCGCGCCTTGTGAGTATATACCTACGTTTCAACCAGCGAACTAAAATCTATGGAACAAGCATTCCGCTCAAAAAATTGCGGGCCAACCAAAGGCTAAAAATGTTGGCATTTAGGTATGTAGCACAATGCGACTGAACACTGCTTGCCTAATAGTGACCATAATCTATATACTTACTCATAGATAATTTCTATACTTAAAAAAATATTTCGTACTTCTGATACGTTATATTTGCATCTTTTTGCTCTACACAGGACGTCATTTCTAATAAACTCTCTTTTCTTTAAAATACAAACTGCAATTACTGTAAAGAACGCTAACATCTATCCCCGGACGCGTGACCGGCCCGACTAAATGCTGTGCGGGTTGTCATTATTTAGCCCTGTTGTGCTATTTTTAAGCAATAATTATTTGCAATTACACTTCCATAGATTTTTGTTCGCACGTTCCAACACTCAACAGACATTCCTTGTTTATTAAAATCGAAAATATTACTCAATCTCAAATTCACGTTTTATGAACAGATGATTCTACTAGAGTGGTATTGAAAAACGGACCTACGGGCGACTACATAAACGCTTCGTACATCAACATGGAGATTCCGAACTCAGATTTAGTGCTGACGTATATCGCTTGCCAAGGTAATTTGCCCAACTTCTTATATTTACGTGCAGCCTAGCTTGACCGAAACGCGATATAATATACCGACTTATCACTTTTAACCGTCAAAAACAATGGATATTGGTTCTCTGCCAATGATTGACCTAGCTATGATCTGATGATGGATATCCAGGGAGTGAATGGAGGAGATTCAGTTCGTTACACAAACCCAACTGGCCTGATCAGCATTCTAAGAGATATTAGGATATGTTAAAAAACCTAGAAATTAGCATAAAAATGTATCCATGGAAATTCTGAAACTAAAAACTGATCCTTATATCTCTTAGGCCCGTATTTATAAACCGCTCTCAATACCGATCTCAAGATCGATCTCAGCTGATACGCTCTCAAGATGTGAGCAGCATCTTAAGTTGGATATTAATTAATAGTCAGATATCAAGAGCGTATCAAATGAGATCGATCTCAGCTCTTAAGATCAATCTTAAGAGCAGAATCTTAAGTTCACGGTGGTTTTTATACAGTAACATGACACTTTTGAATTAAGATTGAATGATTAACGTTTCGTTTAAGCTGTGTAGAATAGTTAGCTCAAATTACAAAAAATAATAGTTTTATAATTGTACTCTCATAAATTAGTGCAAAACATTTTAGACAAGTGGTAAAATTAAATATTTATTTATATTACTTTATTTACACTCAAATAAAATATCACTTTATATTACTACGTCAGCTCAAGAAGACTGAAGTCTTGGATTATTTATTTCGTGGCTGTATGATGCAAATGTGCCTTTGCCTTTTCTGTTTCATGATTAAAGAAACGGAAAAAATTGGCGGGATATTGTAATTGTTATTATAACTAATACATTTCATAATTTATGTAATATCGTAATCAATATCATCATAATGATTAACTCCGTTTATTAGATTTTGAAACTATATAATTTTATCCACGTACATAGGTACAAAAACATACGTAGCAGTTCAAAATAAAATAACTATCCCGCGCGCGCACGCTCTCAAGTCACGGTTTTGCAGCACTTGGCGAACAGGCTCTCAATCATCATCTCAAGAGTTATCTCAAGTGCAGAGTGTTGTTTATTAATATGAGTGATCTCAGTTGATACCACGAACTTAAACCTGTACTTAAGTATGATCTATTAATTAGAACAGCATCTCAAGTATGATCTCAAGATAGCTCTCAAAGTTGAGAGCGGTTTATAAATACGGGCCTTAGGCTGGTTACAGTGCTCAACTGACCGTCAGTGCGTAGTGCGTACGTCAGTCGCGCTTGTCATTTATATGAAAATGCATAAATCGTACAGTGCTAGACCGACCGTACGCACGCTTATATTGCTACGCACTGCGTACGAGGATCGCGCCGTCGATCGGCCGACGCGTTATGGAAACATCATCGCAGCCCCAAATGGTCACCCATATCGTAACCGGCCTCTTCAAAAGTAGCTTAATATTCGTTATTGCAGTTCCAAACGGTCACCCATCTCACACCCGGCCATTTTTTAGAATTGCTTAACATTCGTCATCGCAGTCCCAAATGGTCACCCATCTCGTACCCGGCCTCTTTATAAGTAGCTTAGCAATCGTTATTGCAGTCCCAAATGGTCACCCATCTCATAAGAAAGAGACAATTCGACACTTCGACTAACGTAACGTTCGAGATATTTTATCTCTACCGCTTTCGACCACACGTTGCATGGCGAGGGCTAGCCATCGACATATATTTATGGTGACAATTTAGAATACCAAAAACAGGTTTCAATAGACAAAATGGCGGATCCGCCATTTTACTTCGACATATCTCTATTTCGACATTTTGTCTATCGCTTGAGAATCGGCCCCCTGTGCTGCACCGATCGGTGGACCGACCGTACGGATGTGTCTATAGAGATTTTGCACGCGGACCGGACGGTCAGTTTGTTGGTCAGGAGAGCACTGAATACTTTTTTTTGTATTCAAATACAACGTATCGTCAGGAGGGATCATACGCACCGGTCGGTCGAGCACTGTAACCGGTCTTAGAATGCTAATAAAATCAGTTGGGTGTGTATATCATAGCAATCTGAATCTCCTCCATTCACTACCTAGATATCCATCATCAGATCACAGCTAGGTCAATCCTTGGCGGAGAACCAAGGCTTCAAAGTTATCTTGTTTGTATGAAAATCAACTGGTGTCTTTAATTATGTGATCGTTTTTCGGTTGTTATGCTAAGGGGCAGAAATATTGTTTTTTAATTGTTACTAGGATTTCATGAATGTTTTCAAAGTACGGCTTAATACATTTTATTGTGTGTTTCAGGTCCGCTATCATCAACAGTAGGCGACTTCTGGCAAATGGTGTGGGAGAGCGAAAGCAGCCTGATTGTTATGTTGACTGTACTTAGCGAACGTGGCAGAGCAAAATGCCACCAGTACTGGGCACAACGGCTGCAAGTGACGCCCACACTTACTGTATTCACTAACAGCGAGACTAACCACGGACACTACGTGCGGAGGGAAATGTGCCTCAAGGTGAGTGTACTCATGTTATGACACTAGTTTGTGTAATTGTAATGTATCTAAATGCCACCAGTACTGGGCACAACGTATGCAAGTGACGCCCACACTTACTGTATTCACTAACAGCGAGACTAACCACGGACACTACGTGCGGAGGGAAATGTGTCTCAAGGTTAGTTTATTACTCGTTAGGTTCCATTGCGACCAATCAACAGGTCGGTTCTGGCGAAGTACCAGAACAAACCTGCTGGCATGTATGCATTAT
Source organism: Agriphila geniculea (assembly GCA_943789525.1). Classification (NCBI taxonomy): domain Eukaryota; kingdom Metazoa; phylum Arthropoda; class Insecta; order Lepidoptera; family Crambidae; genus Agriphila; species Agriphila geniculea. The sequence continues at coordinate 20,158,153 of OX038879.1, forward strand.
GTCGCAAGTTGTTGTACTAAAAAACTTTATATTGTATGTTATAGCTTAAAATTATATGCATTTACATATGGACCCGCTGGGGGCCTGTATTATCTATTAATCGATTTTAGTCTGATAACAAATACACACATCAACTTTGTCTAGGGATACCAGGTGTTATTTTCATACAAACGAGGTAACTTTGAAGCCTTGGTTTTCTGCCAGGGATGTACTGTGGCTGTGATCTAATGACGGCTATCTAGGGAGTGAATGGAGGAGATTCAGATCGCCATACACACCCAACTGATCTGATCAGCATTCTAACGGACGGAGTAACGGACATGTTTAAAAAACCGCGAAAATAGCATGAAAATGTATGGAAATCCTCAAACTGAGAACTCTAACCCATTAATCTTTTAGAATGCTGATCAGATCAGTTGGGTGTGTATAGCGATCTGAATCTACTCCATTCAGTCCTTGGATGGCCATCATCAGATTACAGCACGGTACATCCCTGGCAGAAAACCAAGGCTTCAAAGTTACCTCGTTTGTATGAAAATAACACCTGTATCCCTAGACAAAGTTGATGTGTATAAATTCAACCGCCAAGTCAGTCACTCCCCATTAAGTCTTTAAGTCGCCCACCAATTCGCATCGGGCCCGCGTAGTGGGTTATGACCCATCCTTATACATCCAGAAGGAACTCCTTTGCTCTAGCAGTGGAGACATTAAAAATGGCTGATGTCGAACAAATAAGTTAATGCATACGTATTTAAAATTAATTATTCTACCCACTACACCGTGCCATACCATGACCGTGCTAGGAATGTATCAGCCACGAAAATCAACACGATACTCTCTACTATGCCCACTGAAACGGATCGACGGCGTTCTGTGTCCGTATGCAACCCGTATGATGCCCGTATGCAACCCGCATGGTGCCCGTATTCAACCCGTATGGTGCCCGTATGCAACATCCAAAACCGATAGTAATCTGATTCATTTTGCTTTTAATTAGAAATAAAACACTTTTTACGGATAACAGCGCGTATATTTGTTAATAAGGGTTAACGCGTATGAATTCACCGTAGAGGCGCTGGTGTTGCGTGAGGTCTTCGAAACGTCAAATTTCATACTTTGTGTGTAAGCTACGCGCGTTTATTTCTAAAATAAATAAAATGTTGTGATTATTTTGCAATAGGAGATTCCAAATAATATCCCATCTTTTTTATTTATTTATAATCATAAAACACTAATTTGTCAATAAATTTCATAAATTTTTCTTATTTTATATTCATTTCATACATGCGACTTCATTTCGCCCATACTCTTTATTTCGAATTATTAACCTTCTTTTTAAACAATCCTTATTTAAAACTCCTTGGTATCCGTGCATTTTATTTTTTTACTTTTTAATCCATGTATGACACCAGAAAGCACTCTCCTTTTCTCGCATATCAATTTTACAAATCTCATCCTTGTCACTTTATTTCTTTTTTCTTTATTATTTTAAAAGTTGTATTAGAAATTAAAAAAGCATTTTGCCTCACGCTAGCAGCAAAAATCGATTTTGCTGCGAGTTTTTACATGCCAAAAGCGCCCTTTTCATGCTGGAGAGGTGAAAAGTATATTTTTTGCTTGACACGTTCCTAGCACGGTCATGGTATGCTACGGTGTAGTGGGGTGAGACCTTTATTCTCATTCACTTACCGCAGGAGAGTACCGGCGCATCTCGCAACGTGACGCAGCTGCAGTACACGGCGTGGCCTGACCACGGCGTGCCCGACGACGCCACCGACTTCATACGGTTCACGCAACTCTGCGCCGACCTCCGGACGAGGCGCAATGGTCAGTATACACTACATACATTGTCTATTTGCTAGGTTGTGTGACTATAGGAGAATATAGCGAGACGTTATTTCAGTAAATGTATTTATCGCGGACGGAGTTTTGCACCCACGTGTCCTGGAGTTTCGCATCCAACGGATCCATACCCCAGAAGCTCTGCATCACGCAGCGTTTGTTGGCCGTAGTACAGTTGCGCATACTGCAGTACTTTGGCCATGTCTCTAGGGTGGGTAACGACTCCATAGAGCGGCTAGTCGTACAGGGTAAAGTGGAGGAAACCAGATCACGTGGCAGGTCACCGATGCGTTGGACTGACCAAGTGAAATCCGCAGTGGGCACCGCGTCTGCACCAGACAGTCTGTCAACCGGGAGAGATGGCAGGAGATCGTGCGGAAAGCTGTGTCCGCCTCTACCGGCGTGGACGCCTCAACGAGACTACGATCACTCTGCCAAGAGCGAAACGACGAAGAAGATTCATCGTCATTTTCCACAGATCACCTCCCAATACCGTATATACAGGGTGGAATTTCTTAATGCCACCTCGAGGGAAAGTACTCTAAACAATGGAGATAGCTAATTTCACTCAAAGAAAACATTCCTTTATTTTTAAAAAGAAACAAAACTGCATTCAAAGTTTTTTAAAAATTCGCTTCCCACACCCAGGAATCGAACCGGCTAAAATTAAAAAAAACAATACCCTGTACTTTTATGATATCAATCGTTAGGGTCAAACATAAGGATCAAATCTCTCTAACAAACATGGTATATTAAATGAAAGGAAAACCATGAAAGAAGAGATAAAGCACTTTTACTTAAGGCTCCATTATGTTAGTTAGTTCACAATAAATTATCTATGTAGAACTATTTCGATAAGATGTTCATAATGCAGACTATTACGCATCCATTGCATGCAAATGAGTTCCTTAAAATAATTAATTTATGTATCCAGCAACATGGGGCCAATTTCGAACAACTTAGAAAAAATAAGTTTAGATTTAATAATTTTCCTTTCATTTAATTTACCATGTTTGTTAGAGAGATTTGAACCTTATGTTTGACCCTAACGATTGATAACATAAAAGCATAGGGTGTAGTTTTTTCGAATTTTAGCTGGTTCGATTCCTGGGTGTGGGAAGCATATGTTTAAAAATCTTTGAATGCAGTTTGTTTTGATTTCAAAAATAAAGGAATGTTTCCTTTGAAAGAAATTTGCTATCTCTATTATTTAGAGTACTTTCCCTCTAGGTGGCATTAAAAAATTCCACCCTGTATAGTAGATCTAGTAGAATCTACTATATACCAATATAGTAGATTCTCCCGAACTGTTAGGTAAATTTTATATTAATATACCAAAAAAATTTACGCGGCAAACACAGGAACTTTATGTACCCCCCTCAAAAACGAACTATTTAAAGAACACATTTGTTAACAGGGCGCCTAGATCTTTCAACTCTGCTAATGATAACATAGACTTTGAGATATTTCATACGAGCATACCTGGATTCAAAAAGTTGTATAACAATGGATTTTTTTCATAATCTTTTATAACAGATAGCTTTATGTAACACTTACATTACACGATATCGACTTGCGTTTAAATTTAGTTATTGTTTTTCCTATATGTGAAAACTTGTAATTGGCTTTACTGTAATATTACTATACATACTAAACTTTGTAGTAGCTGTAAGTTTTCCTCAAAAGCTTAAAATAAATAAAATAAAATAAATAGATACCGCATACAAGGCAACAGACACGCATAACGCATAAAGTCTGTCCATCCTTACTTGTCTTATTTGCTAAACAATTTTCACACAACTCTTTTTTGAAATAATTATTTATAAAATACAACAAGTGGTTTTCCACACATAGATTACGAAATGAATTGTTAATTATTAATTACAATTTTCATAAAGTTACCAACATATTTTTAAATAATGATTTAATTATAAAAGACGTATGACAACTGTCAAAAACTGTTTACTAAATAAGACAAGTAAGGATGGACCATAGAAATAGAATGCCAAAGAACAACAATGTCAATAAACAGGTGATCCGAAAACGAATGCATACATTTTATATGAGATACGTAAAATATGACTTAGATTCATAAAATATGACTATATATGGCAAAGGAAATTAATAAATTATGTTCCATACTGTTTTCTTCGTCGATAAACGAATAAATGTAGCGAAATTTGGTTTGAGAGTAATGTGTGGCAATATCTTATTTACCTGTGAAAAGTGTGATTACTTGGATTATTTCTTTTTGTTACATCACAATTACTTAGAGCACAAGACACCATGGCTCCTCGATACCTTTATTTCAAATTCTAATTAAGATTAACAAATATTTTAAACAAACTGTGATTGCTCATTTACTAGGCGGGACGCTAGGGGCTCTTATTGTAAAAAATGTTGGCACATGTCACTTGATCCTTTGTCTCTTTTTTACATAGACTGTGTCCGTATGATGTTGACTTCTCTTTTCCACGCTTTGTTGGTCTTCTTGAGCGCAGCGAAAATTTTTCTATGTCTATGGGATGGACAGACTTTACTTGCTTTAGCTAGCATAACTTACTGTGCAGATTTTTTTACCGTAAAATGTTATGTAATATTTTTGATATTATGACGTCTGAGCAGACTTTCCACACCATTTCACTGCACAAGAAGCCATTTAAAATATATTTAGGTTACAAAATAATTCTCGAAATTGTAAAGAACTCAGACGTACTTAGGGTTAGATTTGGTCGGGACTGAAGTCGTGCTTTCATACAAACATGCCCGTTTATGCTAGCTAAAGCAAGTATGTGTTGTGCGCGTCTGTTGCCTTGATGCGGTATCTATTGGGGGCTGATCTGTGTAATCATCAGGTCAACCGTACGACGGCCCACGACACCCGTGGCTAGATATAGGCTTACAGAATGTATTCTTAGGTTTACTTTAGCCTTCAAGAGCACTGCAAAAGTATTCAACCGCTATTTGGCGCTGTGCTTTTGGAAGGCCGAGCATACACTAAGTTTTACTATTTTCACAATTGAGTGATATATTCTCATACATTGTTATCTACCAACAGAAATACCGACAGTAGTCCAAGAGCCGGACTGTGAGGAAACCGTCCTAGATCCTCCGATGATAGTACACTGCTCGGCCGGCGTGGGGCGCACCGGCGCGCTCATACTGGCCGAGACTGCCATGGAGCTCATCGCGAGAAGGCAACCTCTGTACCCACTGGACCTAGTGCGGGCTATGAGGACGCAACGACCCATGTGCATACAGAATGTGGTGAGTAAAATCAGGGTCCCTAAACTCTTAAAAAATGCGGCCTTCTAATTAACTTACAACGGACACCAACAGCCTTGTGCTTGACAACAGTTGCGTGCCTCTTACCACAAAACTCAGTGCACGCGGCGACAAGCGATAATTAAGCGACAGTCGCCATTTAGAGACTATTTCATAATATTTATCAACTTGCGGCGAACTGACTTTATATTCGTAGTAGGCCGAAAACTGTTATATTATAGCTAATAATACCATATTAGACCCACTGATGGTCACGCACTACTGTACCGTGGTCAGTTTTTTTTATGTTTTCCCAATTTCTGTTCCTTCTTAACCCACATACATTTGTCCACAGAGTCAATACAAGTTTGTGTGCGAGAGCATCCAGTCTGCGTACGCGCAGGGCCTCACCAAAGCGCCCTCAGAAAGCGGATCCAACTGATACTCGCTTACAATTCACTACTCTACACTACCCTAGTGTCTGGTCACGTTATAACTACTACTACAGTTTTAGGGTTCAATGCCTAAATAACTACAAAAAGCCACTAGAATCTAAAAAACAACATTTTGAAATCGTTGCAACTTGATTCATGTACCCTTGTATGACGTTATGTAAACGTATTTGTCTTTGAAAACTGTCGCTCCATCTCTTTTACTCGCATTGACTGTTTTACCGACACGAGCAGTAGATCCAATAAATTTGATAATGGCGTCGATTCGGTTGGCAACGACTTAACTAAGTTGACAGGACTAAACTAAATTTCGTTTTCCATCCTTTTCTTTCTGTATCGAAAAGACGAGAACAGAGTGCTAAAATTAAGTTTAGTCCTGTCAATTTGGTTAAGTCGTGCAACGGAAACGACAACATTGGCAACTTTATTGGTTTTAAGTTGCTAGGTATTGCAAAGTTATCTGAAAGCACAGGTATGTTACATATTTGGGGTCTTAAAAAAAAGATACGCCAGATAATGAAAATAAAATCAAAACTGGTAGTGCATATCTTTTCCTGATATTGAAGTATTTCATCAACAACTGTGTTCAACTAGAAATAACTCTGTATTGTATAGAAACCCAAATTCGAAGTTTAAAAAGTTATTTCCTTAAAATGACTATTCTAAGTTATGAATTAGTTGTCAATATGACTTTAGTATAAGAATTCAGTGCAATTTTATGTATTCAATCATTAATAAATTAAATTAAGATAATAGTTGATTTTTACGACAGTATTTAAAAGTTTGATGTCAAATCAAATAAAATAGACTGATAATCTTGAGATGATTTATAATAACGTTATTTTCATTTATGCATCGACAATTTATAATATCACAAAAACAGGCTTTTTGGTATTAATCCTAATTTGCCGCAGCGAAATTGTTTTACAATGAGTTTATAATTGTATTAAATTTTATACTTAGTGTCTTGCTATAAAGTTCAGGTTACTTCAGAACACTTCTATTTTTTGCTGTCATCATAATTGTGTGCTATACTTGTTATTATAAAGTCACTCTTACTGATTTACGATAACGCGTGTTGGAGTTCATTAAAGTAAATGAAATTGAACTGTAATAATGAATTAAGGTTTATATTTGCGTGGAATATACACATTTACTATTGTAAAATAAGCGTCGACGCGCGATTTATACTAAGAGCTGGCCCCGGAAGTAGGTGGCCAATCATGTATCTAAAACGAATATAACATTGCCAGGAATTTTGACTGCTGGAAAAGTAATGCCAGGCGGCATCAAACTTTACCACTTTTTCGCGCACCTTTGATGCCGCCTGGCACTACTTTTCTACCAGTCAAAATGCCCGGCAATGTTATATTCGATGTAGATACATGATTGGCTTACTAAATCCAGAGCTCTGTAAATTGTATACCTTCATTCGCTTTTTTGCTTATCCACTCCCACCCCCCACCACTGAAAATCTGCCAGGTGCCCGCATCTGTTAACAATGATTATGTAATATGGCACACTAACAAAAGGGATTTCGTCTAGACATGGGTTGTAACAGGGTAAATTGCCTACCTGTTACAACTGTTCCTGTTACATTAAAATAACAATTCCAACACCCTGTTACAAAAATAACAGTCGTAACAATTTGCTTCCATTGTTCCTCCTGTTCCGTCCGTGGAACAAGCGCTTCTTTACTCTAACCTTAAGACTACTTACATAAAGAAAAGAGACGAAGCTTGTTATTTTTATCTATAACGATCATAAACTGTTATTTTTTCTGTTAAGCAAGACTAAACTTTATTACAATTAAGTAAAATCTAATATTATAAAATATGTTTTCCATTACGGCAGTTACGGCATACATGCGACATCTTGTTTGTATTGGGTGAACCATCATGTCACCTAATGAAGTTGCTTGCAGTATTACTTTCATTAAGCTTTTTACTTAAATTGCGATAGATGGCAGTAATTATCATAAATTTACTAAATAAGTTCAAATAATAAAAATAAAAATAGATTGTTGTTAAAAACAGGAGCAAGCGATTTTCGAGCATATTGAAGTTTGAAAGTCAGTAAGGTCGAAAATCGCTTACACCCGTTTTTTAACGAATGATCACTAGTGAAATGTTTTCCTACATTCTCTACATCATTTTGTTCTTCCGGTCATTGCCTGTGCCCCAGCAGTGGAGACATAAATGGTGATCATGAAATACCAGGTGAATTAAGTCTGCTGAAAGAAAATTTTTACTACAAAAAACCCCCAATCTGGGAACCATGATCTTTTCCATAACTCCCTGGCAGCACTAGATATCCCATTTCCTACCCGCACATCCTAATTTGCTTATAAATGCATCCATTCCACGTAAATAATAAAGTGCTTAAACATCCTTTAGAATCTAAATAAAAATAAAAAAGTTTTATTTAATTCAGCCTGTTTACCTACCTTATAACATTGGCAAAACAGCCACTCTATTGCCACAAAAAACAAAAAAGGCCATAAACAAACACAGGAACAGATAACACGACTAATTTACAAAGTCGAATGTATTTTTGATATGGTCGGTTTATATAACAGATAAAAATAACAAGCTTTGTCTCTTTTCTTTCCATATATGTTAGAGTAAGAAAGCGCTTGTTCCACGTAACAGGCGGAACAATGGCAACAGGTTGTTACTCTGATAACAGCTCGGTACAGGGAACAGTGAAGACGGCGAGAACAGTCTGTTTCGCCTGTTCCTTTGAACAACAGTTATTTCATAGCGCTCGTAACAGGGCGAAACAGTTACACTTAATTATCCGTTATTTTTAACTGTTACAATAAATACGCCTCATGTCTAATTTCGTCGCTCTGTAAATTGTCCACCTATTTCCGGGGCTAGCTCTTAGTCCAATTATTATTGTACAATGTAATTCTGATACATTTTGTGAAACTTTTAGTGACGGTTACAATATATTTCGGTACAATAACGACTTGTTTGACATGATCCGGATAGCTAATGGTTTAATTAAAAATTTAATAGATTTTCTATGAAATTATCTAACAAGGTTAATTCATACGAAAGGTATCCAAAACTTTTTGAAAGATCCAAGTTGATAGCAAATGTAAAATAATATAATAACGTATTATAACAGTGCGTATAAATTAATTATGAAATGTAGGCAAAGAGTATTTGTTTCAAAATGTTTCCACACAGAAGAAATAAAATAAAATGAAATAGAATTGTTTATCAAAAATAAAATAAATGTTATGGTGGGAGTACAATAAATAGAGTCGGTCTGTCTAACGAAAACTGGCACGTGGTTGGAAAAGGAACTAATTTTGACTGTACTCCTTTTTGATGACGGCTTTCGTTAGACAAAGTATGGCATTTATAAAAGGCTCTCAACGTTGAGAGCTATCTTGAGAATCTCATAGCTCTTAAGGTCAAACCGCACTACAGCGGAGCAGCGCGGCGCTGCGCGGCGCGGACCGACGTGGCCAAATATTATTTATATTGATTGCAATGATGCAAATCGCACTATAGAGGCGCGGCGCGGCGCTGCAAAAATGTGTTTTACATACAAAATATTTGGCCGCGTCGGTCCGCGCCGCGCCGCTCCGCTGTAGTGCGGTTTGACCTTTAACGTTGAGAGCGATTTATAAATACGGGGCTAGGACAGTAGATTGCCATAACAAAAATAAGAAGAAGAATACGGGCCTAAGTATTCATTATCCGGAGAGGAGATTTGGCGTGTAGCCACTTGACTTACGTTTTCTAATAATGATAAGTCAATATCAACATCAATACTTTCAACATAGTTAATCGCCGCACTTTCAGTGTTCATACGCATTAGGTTAAAATAAATGAGACCAATTTGACCAAAAGACTTGCGTATTAAGTAAATGTTAGGTCTCTACGATGACGTATTAGATTTAAATTAGTAAGTGACCAGTGATTTGTTCGTGTGATGTGTTTGTATCGATTTAAGTGCATTTCATCGACTTTTGTTAATCTACTAACTGGTTTCTACTCGATTTTCAAATGCAATATCGAGTTCTCGAATAATATACCCATAATAACATATCAATCTTGTTAAGAAATGGTGGATTTCTAATTTTTGTTCCAATAATTTATTTTTAGATGTAGGATTTTTTTCTAATTGTAGTTCACTGTGATTGTTTATTTTTTCAAAGATCTATGTAGATAAAAAACTTGTAGGTAAATCTTGCCTTTCTAACGAATTTAATATTTCCTAATTTTAAACAGACGACACGTAATTTTTTATTAATTTATTTTCGTATTTAAATATACATATTTTTATTGCTTCTTTTCTGTGCCATTTACGAAGAGTTGTATTATGTAATTAAGGACAATACATAATGTTTCGTAAAACGTGTTTGTTTTATTCCAATTTTTATTTTATCCTTTACTTAGTGGCAGCTTTTGAGGGCTCGATAACAAAAAATACTAAAGTAATAGACAATGCGATCAAATTGACAATTTTTACAGTGATCCGCTGCAACACTTATCTCGAGAATGTATGACAAAGAAAAATTTACAGATTAAAAACGAAATTTTTCATTTACCTACGACACTACTGGGCCGGTAGTGTAGAAGGGAAAAAATACCCACGACACTACCAGTAGTGCGCCTTGGTAGTGTCGTGGGGAAGAATGGAAAAAAAGCTCGCTTGGAAGTGAGCCACTTCCGTTGCTTAATCTAAGTTAAATTAATCGCACTGTCGACACGTTATACGACAGAATATTTTATCTTCACTATTATGTATTCTGTGCTACAGGGTGAAATCGAAGTCATTGGCAATCTTCTAAGAATCTGTTCTCTTCTTCTTCATGTCAGTGCAGGCGGTTTCCGCAACTCGACGTTTATTGCGCCTATTTTGCATCTGGAGGGTGTGCGGCCGGATCACTCCAGCCAGTCCCAATGCTCCAAGGGCTTTCACATTCGTGATCGCTTCCTGGACGCTGCCCAACGATCCGAGGTACCTCGCCCGGTAAGGGGCGACCCCTCTGCATTCCAGCAGTACGTGGGCGGCTGTTTCTTCTTCCTCCATGCATCATCTGCATAGGGGACTGACCGTGACACCTAAGTTTAAAAGATGTCTGATTGTAAATGACCAGTAATAGCACCTGTTACCAGGCGAAGTTGCGGTCTGCATATTGCATAGTTGTATCAGGGCCCTAGATAGACGAGCGTCTACGCGCGGTAGTACGAGTTTCGCCTGTATGTACGAGTCCAGTTCTGTTGGTGTAATCACGAATCTTACTTGCAAACCAGCTTGTCGGGAATGGCGCGATCGGCTCTGGGCCAACAGACGTTGAACCAGATGCGCGCCTAGCCAGTTTGTCGGCTGCATCATTTCCCCGTGATTCACTGTGACCTTTATTGGATAGTAAGTAATAGTATTAAGTACAGTACTACCACAGCACTCCTTAAGGTTACTGAAGATATTCGTCTGGGCATGGAAAGCCAATTGGTCACTCTTATGGTTCTCTTTGATTTTTCCAACGCTTTTAATATGGTTGACCATGACATTCTGCTAGCCGTCCTTCTTCTTATCAGTGCAGGCGGTTTCCGCAACTCAACGTCCATTGCGCCTATTTTGCGTCGGAGGATGTGCGGCCGGATCACTCCAGCCAGCTCAGCCAGGAACGCTCCAAGGGCTTTCACATTCGTGATCGCTTCCTGGACGCTGCCCGGCGAGCCGAGGTACCTCGCCCGGTAAGGGGCCACCCCTAGCGTGCTGCATTCCAGCAGCACGTGGGCGGCTGTTTCTTCTTCCTCCATGCATCCTCTGCATAGGGGACTGTCCGTGACACCTAAGTTAAAAAGATGTCTGTTAAATTGTCCATGACCAGTAATAGCACCTGTTACCAGGCGAAGTTGCGATCTGCACAGTTGTATCAGGGCTACAACTGTGCAGACCGCAACTGCTAGCCGTCCTTAAATCTCTGAATTTCTCGTCCTGTCACTTGAGTGGCTTTTCAATTATCTCCGTGGTCGTCAGTTGTATCAGGGCTACAACTGTGCAGACCGCAACTGCTAGCCGTCCTTAAATCTCTGAATTTCTCGTCCTGTCACTTGAGTGGCTTTTCAATTATCTCCGTGGTCGTCAGCAGGCAGTACGTTTGGGATCAGATATTTCCCAAAGGTGCCATCTCTCTGCAGGCGTGCCACAAGGTGGTATTCTATTTCCTCTCCTTTTTTAGGGTTCCGTACCTCAAAAGGAAAAAACGGAACCCTAATAGGATCACTTTGTTGTCCGTCTGTCTGTCTGTCCGTCCGTCTGTCTGTCAAGACCCTTTATCTCGGAAACGCGTGGAGGTATCGAATTGAAATTTAAACCATATATTAAGGTCTACGGGCCCTTGAAGCTGTAAAAAAATCAAACTTCTAAATTAACGTAAAAAAAAGATACTGCCGTTTAGGGCCCAAAAAACGCATTTTCGATACTCTCAAAGGAATCAAAATTCATAGGGTACTTCCCGTTGACCTAGAACTATGAAATTTGGCAGGTAATAGCGTCTTATACTACACTTACAGGAATAAATCTGAAAACTGTATATTTGTAATTAAATCATAATAAAATATGGTCATTAAAATACGTAATTATTAATCATCTTGGTGAAACAACGGTATGCGCGGTCATAGTTTAACTTCTAATTACTTTTGGATTAATCGCGCCACTAATTCTTTTTAAAATATCAATATTTATTATTATTAATTATTAAGATCCTTTCAAATATTGTTATAGTTAATTACTTTTAAAAATAAAATTATAAAGTAATAAATTTGGCTCTAAATATTTTCGCAACATGGCGGTGTGTCACGCTGTATGACAGGGGGTCTTCTTCTTCTTATTTTTGTTTTGGCAATCTACTTTCTTCTTGGAAGTAATTTTTGCCAGTGTCAAGTGTTGAATAGTTCAGTGGTAGATTGTTTCAGTTTACATTAAAATGCGGGTGCATCGCATTCCAATGTTGCTTGGAGCATTTGGCACCAAGTATAATCAAGACAGTTTACTCGGTAAGGTCAGCCGAGGTAGCCACCACTACAATAAAAGTCTCGGCTTCACACAACCAAAGGGTCCTGTTGGAATACACCCATTTTCTCTAATAACATTGCGATAGATAAAACCATTTCACAGAACATTATACAGTGTACTATCGATATACAGCGCCATCTGTTGACAATCAACAGTACTTGTATTTTATACAGGTGCGGTGGGTTTGTAATTATTTTATTTTTTCTCAAAAATGCTTGGAAATTCGAACATTATTTTGACAACCTTCTTCGTGCTAAATCAGAGTTTACGGACAGACCTAAACCGCGCCGTCAATATTTGTATGAGAATCCATTACTAACGTGTTATAATGGATTTTCATACAAAATTGCCGGCGTCTGTCCAGCAATGTTTCTATTAAAACTCATTACACACGTGTAATTCAGAAATGGAGCGAACTTTTCAATGAAACACAAACATAGGTATCAAATGTCGCCTTGATGAGCGAGCACATTCCAAAATATATTTTTTTTAATATTCGGTATAATGGTATCACGTGAAAGGCCTTGATGAGCACATTCCAAAAAATTGAAAAAAAAAATAAAAACGAAAAAATACTGTTTTGGTGCAATATGGGTATCAAATGAAAGGCCTTGATGAGCGCATTCCGAAAAGATAAAAAAATTAAAAACGAAAAAAAATTTTTTTTTCAATACCTGGGTATCAAATGAAAGTTTTTTGAAAAGTTTTTTGGAATATGCTCATCAAGGAGCATATTCCAAAAAACTAAAAAAGAAAGGTAATTTCTTTTTTGCAATATGGGTATCAAATGAAAGGCCTTGATGAGCACATTCCAAAAAAACAGAAAAAAAAACAAAAAAATATTTTTTTTTGCAATATGGGTATCAAATGAAAGGCCTTGATGAGCACTTTCCAAAAAACTGGAAATAAATGAAAAAAACCGGATTTTTTTTTTCAATATGTGTATCAAATGAAAGGCCTTTATGTGCACATTCCACTTTCCATTTTCTTTTTTCAATAACTGTAAGTAATTTAAAATTAAAATAAAAAGCTTAAAACTTTTAAAACTAAAAAGTTAAAAATTTAAAAGTACTACACAAGCCTTGGCCGCAACTAGGCATTGATGGACTAACGTATGTTCTTCAATGCCTGTCTTGAGTGCCGCTGCAGTAATGTACTATTCCATTTCAAACTTCGCCCGTGGTCAATTCTTTGTCGTAATCCCTGGAAGGGTTATTTTCTACGTGGCGACAAAGGATTTCAAATGGTTATCTATATATAGCAGTCTGCTGAACGGATTTTGATGGTATTTTTTTACAGTTTGGTAGCTTGGAGTCCAACTTATAAACTAAGCAATTTTTCACATAATTCCGGTAGGTAGAACCTGGGATAAAGCTTGAACTCTCCGTAGTACAGTTTTCATATAAAAAACTAATAACTACCAACCACTTTTTTTCAAAATATTTCCTTTGTACCGACACAACTTTTCCATAGCTTTATTTTATGTATAGATGTAGGTCTGTACGGAACCCTCGGTGGGCGAGCCCGACTCGCACTTGTCCGGTTTTTTTTCCATATTTATTAACTTCCTCTCCTCATCGCTTAGCTGTTCTTACCATTTTTATGCTGACGACTTACAGATCTATGCACAGACATCTGCAGACGATATCAACTCAGCTGTCTCATTGTTAAACTGTGAGCTATATAAAATTGGGAAATGGTCGACCAATTTTGGTATAGCTAATAGCTACCCATCCAAGTGTCAGGCAATTATTGTCGGAGGCTTGAAACAGATCGCAAAGATTGATTACAGTTCGGTACAGCCCTTTATGTTTGACAACATCACAATCCCCCTCAGCACTAGCGTTAAAAACTTTGGTTTGCAAATCGACTCTTCTCTCAGCTGGACAACGCAAGTTGCTGAGGTCAGTCGATCTGTTATAGCCTCTCTAAGCTTTCTGAACCGATTTACAAACTTTCTTCCCATTCACACAAAAATCACTCTAGTAACTTCCTTAATTCTTCCAATCATTGATTGTGCTGATGTCTACTCTGACCTGAATGAGGATCTTCTTAATAAGTTGGACCGGCTTATTAATAATGCCATTCGTTTTATATTTTGCCTTCGTAAATTTGATCATGTTCCTTCGTACCAGTCTCAGCTTAAATGGCTCCCTATCCGTCTACGCACGCAGACAGCTAAGGCTGCTCTGCTCACTCTATTCCATCCTCAACAATCCCCATTCTCCAGAATACTTGAAATGCAAATTTCAGTATCTCTGTGATACTCACGATCGTCCCCTTCGCTCTGGCAATTTTCTTGCTCACTCCACTCCTCTCGTTCGTTCTGACTATATGTCTGATTCTTTTACGCTGCAAGCTACCCGCCTCTGGAATAATCTCCCTGAAACTATCAGGGGCCTATTGCATAACAAAGTACAAGCTGATATTATTAGTGATTTTCCATATAAATTCACTAATAATATTCGCTTGTAATTTGTTATGCAATAGGCCCCAGGAGATCTCCCAGCAAATCCTTATTTAAATAAAATACACCTCATGCTTTTCTTTTGGAAATGTGAATGATCATTGTCTCAAACTAATTTCTTGTTATTTTTATTATATATATTTATAATATATGTATTTATATATTAAGGTTTATTTATTTTTGTATATATTATGTATCTATGTATTATTTTGATATTTTTTAAGGTTCTGTAACTCCTTTGTTACTATGTACCGCAAATTCATGATAGTCTTTTTATTGATGGTTGACTAGTATAGAATGCTCTTAGCATTAAGTCCGCCTTTGTGTGTGTGTTTTTGAGTGTATTGATGTGCATTAAAGTTTAATAAATAAATAAAAATAAAAATTAAGTGCACCTACTGTATTTAAGGCGTAGTGACACTCAAGTAAAAGGCTCGATGTGATGCGACTGCCCTGGAAATCCCGTAGGACGGATCATCATCAATCTAATAAAATGCAACGCGAAAGTTTAATAGTTATTTATGCAACTGTACTATAATGAAGGGTATTGAGTTTTTTAATAGGTACCTAATTAGGTAGATACTATGTACAGTTGCATACAAGACTTTATCTACACCCATGATAAGTATCCTCTATAAAGGGTTTTGACTTTGACTTTCCTCCTCTTCCCCGAACGAGTGTTATAATGTTACGAATTACGAATACGATATATAAACTATTCTAAGACTCTAAATAATTCTTTGACGAGAAAGACTCTTATAAAAGTTTCATTTGTAGGTATATTCAACTGTCTGCTTTAGACTTACAATTTCTATAAATTATCTACATAGAATTTTAAGATAATTATTTGAATAGAAAAAATACTAGGAAAAATCGACTCACCCGTAGATTAGAATATGTTAAATATGACGTCTTGTGGTCTGATCACTTTCCCCTAGTCATACAATATAAATTAGATTGTAGCAGCTCAGACGGGACTCGAACCCGCAAATACATAGAATTTGCTCAACGAGTAAGCTTATTTCTATACGATAAGCCTAGGAATAACATTATAAAAATAAGATGTTTGTAATTTTTTATAAAACGGCAACGAATATAAACAACCTTTAGATTATTTGAGAACGCAAACACATAAGGGGATTTAATTCTGTTTGTATTGTCTCGTTAACGCGTTAGCTGAGATAACACCGTGCGATCAAACGGTTGCTGTTGGAATATAGAACTTATGTAATTTGTAATAGAGTATTGACTAACGCTATATTCTCACTAAAATATTTTTGGTCAATTCTACAAACAAGACAGAGGGCTGTAGCAAAGATACCCATATTATTGTATTAGGTTGTTCACACAAAGCTAAATTTCGTTACATTTGTTGATCAAATTATTATTATGTTACCTATATCTGTGATCTTAAAGGTGTTGTGGTATTATTGAGGATAAGAATATTTTGTTATTTTTAAGGCAGCGCATTAGTTTGGGTACAAAGGGTACAAATGATGAAGTATGTTACTCAAGTACCAACGTCAATAAAATAGTTTAGTACCTACTTTTTTATAATGTGATATAATTTTATCTTATTATATAGTCCCTGTTCGGGCGCCATTGTAGCTGGGACGTAAATAACTCAGTGAGTCTACAGCCAACGTATAATGTAGTAATTTAATTTTAGGATAAAATTAACGAACCTATGAAGAGAATCAGATCATATCAGCCGCATGACACCCACTGCTGGGTATAGGCCTCCCCCAAGGATCTCCACGACGCGCGACGATCGGTCCTGCGCTGCCCGCATCCAGCGGTTTCCCGCGACCTTCACCAGATCGTCGGTCCACCTTGTTGGGAGCCTACCCACGGAGCGTCGTCGGGTGCGCAGTCGCCATTCAAAAACCTTTCCGCCCCAACGGCCATCGGTTCTTCTCGCTACATGTCCAGCACACTGCCACTTCAGCTGAGCAATCCTTCGAGCGATGTCGGTTACTTTAGTTTGCCTGCGGATCTCCTCATTTCCGAATCGATCACGCAGGGAAACGCCGAGCATGGCATGGAAAAAGAGAATACCTACATAATCAAAAATAGTCCATAAAATAAACGTTTAAATGTCTATTCTGATAGGTACTTACAGGTCTACAACATAATTTTTCTTACCTGCTCGACGGTTGCAGGTTCTTATACGATAATCAGCATACGAACATTACGTATTTTACTCCGATATTAAAATAATATATTAATTAAATTTAAATATCTTCAATATTACCCATTAAAACAACATTTTTCTTGAAATAATTTTGATGGACTGACGACGTTAAAAACCAATATTATTATAATATCAATGAACATACATAATTGCTTCTTCAGAACAAAGGTTAAAATTTGACAGATAGTTTGATATTTCCAAGGTTATATTCTCTAAGAAGGATGTCGAAACGACATCGTTACAGTACCACATTATTATTGATGATTTATTCCGCGACCGTGCCTTCGTAAGTAGAAAAATAACCTTGATACAATCAAATCGCGAAAAACACAAATCCAGAATTGATCCATCAGTATCAGTAGTGTGAGTACCTGTACTATAAGTAAACTTGAGTGATAATCGAGTGAGTCGATACCTTAGTAGAGGATACTCGTCAAATCAGCAAAGAAGCCAGCGCGGCAGTCGCGCTCGTGAGCTTATCGCCAGTAGGGCGGCAGTCCGCCCGCCCAAACCGAACATGGGCTCGAAAAAACAAAACAAGTGATATAAAAACAGAAGGTGACGCTCTTCATTTGTTTGTGTGTGTGAAAGTGTTTTCTAAGATGTAATCAAACTTAAGTGTTTAATGTGTGATCAAATTATTTAAAATGTTTCATCACTAACACGTTTGAAACATTCACTAATTAAAACTTATTTTCTAAAATTACCTACTTGGGAATATAATGCATAATGTTCAAGTTAAACTTACATATTTGAAGGAAATTGAAACTTTCCTTTACTTAAAAATGTTTAAACTGCGTGCTTAAATTGCCTTGAATAAGTTGGTTCAAATATGAAATTAAATAAATCATGTTTAATAGGTAGGTACTTATACAAGAAGTTTGGAATTGCAAACTTAAGTTTAAGTTTAAGTCACTGCAGTAAAACTTAAACACTTATTTTACTTAATTGAAACACTTAAACTTGAGTTTCTTAATTATATTAAACTTATTCTTTTAGCGGAAAACATAACCTTAGTACGATAGCACTTTTCTACATTTTCTCGAATCTATAATTTTTCGTAAACAGCTAAAATTAGTGATCCTATTCATGAAATTGTTGGATCAGAAATATTTACTTCTCAAGATACCTACTTACATAAATTCAATTGATAATGAAGAGTACCTAACCTAATTGCCGTTGATTGTAATTAAGACAAATGAGGGTACTTTCAGACTACTTTCAGATAAGAGAAACAGATTACAGTGTATAGTGTATGTCCTAGTAATAAAATCATGAGAACCGTAGTAATTTTGTAATTAATCTCTATAAATCAACATCTATCGGAATAGATATTGTGAATTGTAAATAAAAATTACAGTTTACCGCATTTGTTTTCGATATAAATTACTTAAATATTAATAATTTTAAGTTATCGGTTTTTTACCTTTGTATCAATTGTACCAATTATACCTAATTGTACCAATTACAATTTATATGATATATTTACAATTGTAAAATTTACAATTTATAGGGAAAACCTGATAAATTTAATAATTATAACGAGACATAATAAATAATAATTCTAATTAAACGGTCATAAGAACTTTTCGGTGAAATAAGTATACAGAATTAGAGATGTGTTAAATACAATACAAGATTATAAAATATTAATCGAATAGGTAGAAATATTTAGTCTTGAATATGTCCAGGATAATAAAAATGAGCCATTGAAAACGACAACAAAGCAATCAGCAATTTATTATTTACTTTCCGGAAGGCTTCATATAAAATATTAAAACAATTCTCACATTTAAAGAAACTTGAGCAAATACAGAGATCTGGTTGACAGTTGCCAAAATTATAAATTACAAAAGGATCAAACAGCAAAAGGTCGTCCTTTTTACATTTTATTATTTGATCCAGTAAAGTTAAATCACATTGGTGATAGCACGTGTATAGTCAAAGTAAGAATACAAATGGCGTCACTCTATCCCGAAACGAAAACACATCGTAATGTAAAAAACAATTTTAATACTATCCAGCTAAAAATCAATGGACAACAGCGTCGCTTACACTGCTAAGGTTAAAATCGCTTGCACGCCGCGCCCGCTGTCACATACGTTTAGTTCGTGCAGGGGCGATACGCGCGCACACGAATTTTGTTGCAAACTGGTTAAGCGACGCTGTTGCCCATAGTACCTACTTACTATACAATATATGTATAAAACAAAAATCCTGTCAGATACTGAAACAGATGATAGTGTTGCTAAAACTGAACACCATTCTCCAAGGAACATAGGTTGAAAAACGATTTTTTTTCGCCTTTCCATAGTAAGTCGGTCAGCTGACCAATACATTTTGTATGGAAGTATGACATTTTTTTTCATTTTTCTACCTATGTTCCATGGAGAATGTTATTCAGTTTTAGCAAGACTATCACCTGTTTCAGGATCTGACAGGGTTTTTGTTACATATTGTATTCAATACTTTACGGTAATTACGACTTTACGGCCTATATACAGGTGTCCCAAAACTTTGCCACACGGAGGGAAAGTACCTTAAATAGTGAAGATAGGAAATTTTACTGAAAGAAGGCTTCATTTTGTTTGTAAAATAATTGAAAATGCTTTTAAAGATTTTTTGAAAAATCGCCTGCCTTAACCAGGAATTAAACCCACCAAAAAAATAAAAATAAAAACTTTTTTATTTTTACCATACCAATCGAAAGGGTTACTCATAAGAATTATTTTTTCTTAAGTGATACAGCATCTTAAACAAAAGGAAGACCATGAAATTTAACATTTAAATTTTAATTATTACAAATTGTATCAATTTGTATTGAATCGTATGCGATTTAAAAAAAAATCTTTTAATGCAGTTCCATTTATTTTTAAAAATAAAATGAAGTGTTGTTTCAGTTAAATTTCTTATTTTCAATATTTAAGGTACTTTCCCTCCGTGTGGCAAAGTTTTGGGACACCCTGTATATGTTTTTCTTTTTATACACAACGGGATAGTGCTTGGCCTTCATCTCACCTAATGTTAAATGACGATAAATCCGAAGGTGGAAGCGCACTACACCCGGAATACTGGCTATCTTACCTCTAACTGCCGGAACACAACAATTTAGTTGTTATGGCGTCAGACTTAGGTAGGATGGTGGTAGCTAGCCAGGCGGACTTGAAATAAGCCCTACCACCAACCAAACCGAGTACAAATTGTACCCCCCCTGGGAATCGAACCCAGGACCTCTGCGTCTTACACGGGTGGGCGAACCACTAGACCACAGAGGCGGTTTAAAAATGTTCCTGTGAACTAGCTCAAAAAAGTTTTAATTATAAAACTGGTTGTGATGACCTAGATCCCATAAAGTTAAATCAGATTCATGATAGCACGTACATAATAATATCATTAAAGTCAAAGTCAGAATACAAATCGCGTCACTCAGGTCACTCTAAAGCGCTCATGGCGGAACTTGACAGACTGATCGTACTCGATCAGGTTTGCTAAGTAACGCTCGATCCGGCCGGCTGTCGGATGGGTGACCGTTAAGTGGCATTACAACTGAGCACTTCCGTGCTTCGAAGGGCACGTTCAACTGTCGGTCCCGGCTGTTGTCATCTGATAACAGTCGTTAAGCCAAGTTAGAGGCCTTACAGGCGGCTTGATAAACTCTAACACCACAGGTGGCCATTAATTCCTCATTCAATAAGAATCATTCACAAAAGGTCACTCTATCCCGCAAGGAAAACACGTCGCAATGTTAAAAAACATTGTGTTAATATCCAGTTAAAATATGTTTATATATTTATACTATACGGCAATTACGACTTTAAGGCATAATCATGTTCCTATGAACTGAGTACCTAGCTCAAAAGTGTCAATTATAAAAGTGGTTGTGATGTTGTGAGTGCACGATGAGATGGCACTTAAGTATGGTGCTGGTGGCGTGTCAGCTGAGACCTGTGGTCTCTCTGCTGCCAGGGAAGAACGTGCTGAAGATCCTACCGGAGATCCTGGCGCCAGCAGCCACTGGTCAAACTTCACCCAGCACTGAGGAGTCCACTACTGAAAGTCTGACGACTACAGGTTTTTTTTCTGTAAGTATTAAGATTTAATTAACTTTTACTAAGAACTTAAATGTAACAAGGATGTCCATATCTGCTTGTATATCGTCACGCAAAAACTAGTGGCCTCTATCATGACAATGAATGTGCGTCAGGCAAAAACTACTGGCCCTTAACAACACGATATACAGGCTGTCCCAAAACTTTGACACACGAAGGGAAAGTACCTTAAATATTGAAGTTAGGAAAAGGCATGTAACGTTTTAGTATGGAGCCTGGTATACCTATTCGAATAAAATGGTATACCTATTCGGAAATTCATCGCAAATCGCAACTGATGAAACTAGATTTAATCGATAGCAAACGTCAAAATAAACATGAATTATTGATTGTCGGACAATTTGACAATCAATAATTCATGTTCAGAGATATTGGGACTTAAAAAACATCGTGATGGAAAGAAATACTTCTAAGATCTCCGAAAGTATACATTTTACGAGAATATGACCATCAATAATTTGTGTTTATTTTGACGTTTCCTATCGATTGATACTACATTTTGATTTTATAAATAATTGGAACTGAATTCAAAGATTTTTGAAAAATCACCTCCTGCCTTAACCAGGAATCAAACCTATCAAAATAAAAAGAAAAAAAATCAATATTTTACTTTAACGATACCGGTTGAATGGGTTATTCATAAGGAATATTTTTTCTTGAGTAACCAGCGTCTTAAATAAAAGACAATGAAAATGTTTAATTAATACGTATTGTATCAATTTGTATCGAATGCGATTTTCCCATTATTTTTAAAAACAAAATGAAGTTTTCTTTCAGTAAAATTTCCTCTTCAATATTTAAAAGGTACTTTCCCTTCGTGTGGAAAATAACACCCTGTATATCGCGTGATATAGCGTTTTATCACTCATTAATTGTCAAAATTCATTGTCTATTAACAATTAAACGTAATAAATTGCGAATAATATCGCGTAACAATGGTCATGCTTAGGGGGCTGATTTATATAAACAATCGGTATTCTTCATACAAGCGGTCGCTTGTGAATTCGTCCGTGTTGTTCCAGGTCATATGATTTATTATTATTAAATCAGCTTCTGGGGACGTATCAACTACAACAAATATAAATTAGATTTTTAAGTTAGACTTCTAGCAATACGGCAGTAAACACCGCACATAATTTCGTGCAGCAGTTTTTGCATGACGCACATTTATGAAAATACAAGCAGATATTAGATAAAATAGGCTCTTACAGATTCATAAGCAATGCTGGAAAAAAATCATAGTATAGATTATCGAAATTTATTGACTACATTATCGTTTTAATTTAATAACCAATAAACTATTTCATATTTTGTAAAACTGACAATCACAAAACTAAAGAGTATATGTTTATTATTGGTTGGCACAACATTTAAAATTACAAACTTGGAGGTCACTTTACCTAAATCTAAAACATTTCTATCGAGAAAAGTTTTAGCTTTCATGTTTCTGTCAATCACTAACTGAGTACTATAATCTACTTTCTACATTAATTGATTTAGGACCGATATATCCAGTAATACTGTGTGAAATCTTTGCTCGAAGATGTCTATTTGATGCTGTACGGTCTCTTAAAATGCTACCATTGCTACCCTGGGAAAAGCCGCAGGAATCTCTGCTCCTAGCTCATATTTTTCTAATTTGCTTATGTTACAATGTGTGTTCCTAAATAAAGGTAACAGAATATCAAGTTACCTACCAAATCTGATGAAAAAAATATTTTTTGAGATAACATAATAAAATAATAAGCCTGTACTAGTAAATCATGAATATTATCCAATATCTTTTCCCAGTTCGAAAATAAGATCGGAAAAAAATGTTACGTAACAAGAGAAAGGCGTAGATTGCATAATAGTTAGTTGATGAATAATTTAATATGTTTTATGATTCTTGCAAGCTAAATTTACACATCTCTTTTAAAAGATGCAGGCAAATATAATTTTCATTTCCTAAAAATTTCTGCCGTTTCATAACACCTTTCTTTCATTAATTATTGCGGGTATCTTAAGGTATTTCCAGACTAATATACTCACTCCCGTAGTTCATCACTGGCACCACATGCTAATAAAATGCATGCGTGCAGTGCATGCATGCGAAGAAAAGTAGCCGATATTATGTACATTCTCAAGATAATAAATGGCGCCATCGACTGTCCTGATCTTCTAGCAAAATTATCGTCTTCGTGCCATCAAGGTCTATGAGGCATTACTGGCCCATTGCAGTTCCATTAGCGTCGACCAACTATAGGCAAAATAGTTTTATTCCTAGGTCTACCAAAAGCCTAAACGCGGTGTTGGGTGGGAGTGAGCTTGATATCGACGTATTTAATTGCAGTTTAGATTCTTTTAAGCGAAAACTTATTGAACATCTATTTACTAAATAAAAGCTCATGCTGGTATGATGAGCATCACACACATAGGATTAAGTACTTTTAATTTGTTTATGTAGCTACATAAAATTATTGTTTTGTAAAATTCTATATTATTACTATAAGCGAAAACCTATAATTAGCTTATTGTTTCCTACGTTTTTTTCCTATACCTATTTGTACAGCTGCTGGTTTTCCATGAAATAAATAAAATAAATAAATAATCACAACTGAAAATACTGAAGAATAAAGTTTATTTTCTTCTTTATCGTGAACTGGAATCGCAAGTTCCACAACCAAGGTTACTTGCTGCTCATAAGTACAAAATCGTCACGCAATGATCACAGGATCCACATTAGGGTTGCCAGATGGTCGGGATTCGCCTGGATTCTCTCGGAATTTCAAGTGATTTCCCGACTCCCGAAAAATCTAAATATCTCCCGGAAAATCAGCTGTTCCGAAAGTCCTCCAAAAAACAATAATTTTGCCAGATAATTCCACAGATTACAAGGTTATTGGATAAAACTGACTAAAAATCGCGCTGCGCGGCCATTTTATTTTACTATAGACAGGCAAAAATACAAGATTAGTGGATAAAACTGACTAAAAATCGCGTTGCACGGCCATTTTCTTACTATACACGCTGAAATTTTAATCATTTGGTTCCCGCCGTGCGGTGGTTCCACTCATGATTACAAGCAACTTTTACTGTGGGGCCAACTCTCCTGCTCGCAAAAAGAAAAACCAGCTGTTCCATACATTAAGGTCGAGTAGGTACTGCACTTTTGTATGGAACAACTGATTTTTTTTGCGAGTAAGAGAGTTGGCCCCTTAGTAAAAGCTGTTTATAATCATGAGTGGAACCACCCCATGGCGGGATTTGGTTCCCGCATTAAAATTTCAGCGTGTATACAGGCATTTAAGTTACATTTTCATTTTAAATAATTGTTTCTCCCGAAAACAACAGCAAAATCCCGACATTTTCAAATTTTTTCCAGATATTTTGGACTTCCGATCTGGCAACCCTAATCCACATGCCCACACGAACGTGCAAACAATTGCCCATGCCATGTGCAGAAATAATGATTTATCCGGCATAGTTATCTATAAGCTTGGACAAATATATGATCGACATTATTAAAAAAATTAACACGTTCTGTGTACAAAAGGTAAGCACGACTTTTGTGACTTAAGGCCCTTATAGCGGTCAACTAGCTCCACCAATACATTTATTTTTTTAGGTACACGTAAACCAAGTCAATAATTGACTCTTATATTTTTTGGAAAACTCTTTAACATTTTTCATTCTTTGTACTAGTTTTTAAATGCAATCGAAACGACGGTGGCCACTTTTGGTTTAAATGGATTTTAAAGGGCCCCCGAGACGGTCAAACTGTTTGATTCAAGCTTTACGTGTTTGATCAAATGGCACTGCGCAGTTTAGTTCGGTGCGCTGTCGTAATTAAACTTGTGATACAGCCAAGATGCCCTCGAATAAGGATCGCGATTTTTTTCTCATGGTTATAACGTTAATGTTCTGCATAAAAAGAGAGAAAAATGAAAAAAAAAAGAATTTGGCCAAAGAATGGTACAAACTTTGTTCAAACGCTTCGGAAAACGATCAAACGGTGCGTCAAATACAAAAAAAATATTAAATTTCATCAAACGTGCTTCAAGCCCGTAAATGTTTGACAATACAATCAAAATGGTTTAAATCCAGAATCAAACCATTTAACCGTCTCGGGGGCACTTAAAACTTACAGAAAGAATGAAAACTGTTAAGGAGTTATTCAATAAATATAAGAGACAATTTGAGAGGGCATGGTTGTTTCCTTTTTTAGGTTTCCGTACCAAAATGGTAAAAAGGAACCCTTATGGTGTGACTCAGTCTGTCTGTCTGTCACAGCTGGATATCTCGAGAACTACTAATGGTATCAACTTGAAATTTGGAATAGTTTAAGATGACATTTGTCCAACTATTTTGCAAATAAGAAATGAATAAAAAAATAAATATCTTTTTTACAACAGTGACTGAAAAGGGGTCTTAAAAATTTGTAGGGCATATGGGGTATCATATGAAAGAGCGCCATTTGCACGTTTTCAATCATTTATTCTTTTTGTTTTATGAATGATGATATGAAAAATGTAAAAAAAATTACCGTCCCCCCCCCCCCCCCCCCCCCTATCTCCGAAGTTTGCAAAGAGAAAAATCTGAAATAATTCTATATGATAGCAGTAGCACTACCATGAGTTTACAAAAACCATTCTCGATATCGACCGCGTTAGCAATTTGTATGGGAAATTGAAGCAGAGCCTCTAGCGGATACGCGAAGAACTAAAATCTATAGTAATTGTGCTCACCATCCACGAGTTTACCATCTTCGCTAATGTAAACTCGATACGGGGTAAATGTCCCATATTTCGGCATGTTAAGACTTGGGCTATTCATTGTAAATGTATGGGGAAGGTGGCAAAATTAATAGTTAAGTTTTAATGCGGCTATGTTATACCTTTAGGTGAGTACATTATAAAAATGACTCTCCCCCTCCCCCTCTACCACGTCACCCCTCCCCCCATGAAATGTGACCCGTTTTACAGATTTTCTAAATTTTCAGGAAAACCATACTAGGCTATAATATATATAAAGCATAAGCTAGGACAAAATGGTCAATAATTAAATTATTTATTAATAAACTACCTACAAATAAGTATTACTATTCATTTTGATACAAGTTATAATTTACAAGCTATGGTGTGTCAAATTTTATGATAGTGACTGTACACGACAAAAATAATAAAACTCCGGCTATTGCTTAACCAAAGGTTTCCTTCACCAGGATTGATCTTTGTGTTCCTAAGATGGGTTTACTAAGTGGAGCAACCTGGATTTTTCATGTAGGTGGGTGGGAGGGGAGAGTTCAGCCTTAATGAAGTCTGATGTTAATAACTGCCTAAGTATAGTACTAAGCCAAGTTTGGTGTCATTTTCGGAAAAATCAATGACCTAGAATTAATTTTTGATTTAAAAAATGCCATCTTAGGTTAGGTTTACGTTTACGTGATCGAGTATTGTGCCCCGATTTATGAAATTGTGACATTTGCCTGTAGTTTCGCTTATATAAAAGGTACGCGGATGGGCTATATGTCAAATTGTACGTCTGCCAGAGGGCTTCAAAGTGAAATTTGAATTCCTAAAAAAGGTCAGTAACTTTTTGAGATTTTCCAAAATTTTCCAAAATTGCAAATTCTTTTCGCCGACTTGGATCGAGAATTCCCCAATATAGTTTTATTATTACCCACAAAAAAATCCGCGCGGCTATACAGGGTATCCCAAAACTTTGCCACACGGAGGGAAAGTACGTTAAATATTGAAGATGGGAAATTTTACTGAAAGAACACTTCATTTTATTTTTAAAAATAATTGGAACTGCATTCAAAGATTTTTGGAAAATCACCTGCCTTAACCAGGAATCGAACCCAACAAAAACGTTTTTTTTAATTTATTTTAACGGTACCAATCAAAAGAATTACTCATAAGGATTATTTTTTCTTAAGTGAGACAGCATCTTAAACAAAAGGAAGACCATGAAATTTTACATTTAAATTATCATTATTACAAATTTGTATCAATTTGTATCGAAACGTAAGCGATTTTAAAAAATCTTTGAATGCAGTTCGGTTTCTTTTTAAAAACAAAATGGCAAGATGGCACTGTTAGATTAATCGTGCTATTGAGTTGTAATGTTAGAAGTATAAGGCATGAGACAATTTTGTTAAAATTAATTATTCCAATACACCTGTCGTGTACTAAGTGGATTTTTATTGAATAGTACACCCTCGAAATCAGGCCTTGGCTGCAACCCTTACTCGAGGGTTGTTCAAAGTTTCTTTCAAAAAATTTTCCTATCTTAAATATTTAAGGTACTTTCCCTCTATGTGGCAAAGTTTTGGGACACCCTGTATATCTAATTTTTATAGTGTAGTCGCAATGACCACTTTTTGTTCAAATTAGTCAATCAAAACTGGAGTAGAATCGAAAAATGATTACATATTTTGTTTCATGATATTAATCCTTATCCAACTATATAATTTAATGATCAAGGTTGATTATTTACATGTCAATTCTTATTTAAATTATTCTAATCGGACCTTTCGTTTGGAAGTTACTACGGGCATACGGGATCAGTTGTACTATTTTACTATTTAAAGTTTTATTCAAATTGACTTTCTGTGAGCTTAAGAAGTAGGTACATACGAGCGCTAATCTTATGGTGGTGACAAGGAATACACGCCATAAAGCTGTCTGTGCCGACGACTGAGAGTTTTGAACGTCGCATTGCCCTCAGTCACGGTAATGGATAGATACCGTAACCGTGTCTCAGTTCAGTTACCAAAATGTTGGTACTTGATTTTTAGACAGTTTATGTGGTTATAGATTTGGTACTAATGTAGGTGTAATAATTAATAATTTGCGACAGAAAAAAATACTAAACGAAATAACGTACTAACACGAAATATTGGTCGTTTACCTTAGTTTGCAATTATAATCCGACTAAGTAAAAAAACACTAGTTAGTGCGTGTATACCGAATGTAAGTGAATTTTGAATTTATGTTGGTTACTATCTTTTTACTTTCCTCTATGGTTACTATTTATGTCAAATCGAAGATGTCAAATGTAATTTTCACGTTTTAATAATTATTTATTTTGTGTTTTCTTTGTGTATTTTGTTGTGCAATAGCTAGCTTGTTAAGATTGATAAGAATAAAATTAGAAGCAGTCGATTAGAGGAGTTTATGGAAAGGTGAAATAAAAGGTTGGTACTTGATAGGTACAAATCCTTGGACGATTCGTCCAAGTACAAATCATTAGAAAACTCAGATAAACCTAAATCCAACCAGGAAAATACATTTATGAAAGTTTTTATAAAACTTACGCTGTTTTAGTTTAAGCTTCTCTTATAATTGTTTCTTAATATTTATGATTAGCTATCCATGACCTTGATTTGTTTTTACTATTGGCTATAGATGCATTTATTGCAATTTTTTAAAGACGACCTGCCCCCATGCTCCAATGGCCAACCTTACTTTTAAAGCTTAAAAATCTTAAAATATGAGCAATAGACGATTAAATAACGTGTCGCAAGCTTATGTAAATCTCAGACTTTGATATTGTGTGACAAGCTTATGGCACGTAATAACGTAGCGTTCAAACGCATAGAATGTTGCCCATTTGAGTAGGGGGGACAGAGCGTGATTACGATAATAGCCTAGGTCTTATTTCAACACGGTAGAGCTTAATGAGAATCCCGCAACTTATACAACTTATGGTTTACTTATTTCATTACAGATAATGTGTGTATCATCCAACAATCGACAAAATATCCAATTTTCCTTCCAAATTAATAAAAACGTACAAATTGGACGAAATACAATCTGGCAGAGCGACATGCGGCAGATACCTACGTTTTTTTTGTGCCTTATTCAAATATGATATTAAATAAACAAATAAGGCCCAAAATGATACAAATCCATGACTTAAAGTGAGATCTTTTTTTTTGAATATATTATAACATGAATCTTTACTTTGTTATAATAAATATTCAAATTTATTGATAAGATGTTTTTATTTAATATGGTTTCATATTTAACCTCAATTTAACATAAAAAAGTTATAGGCCTTAATTTAATAAGTGTAATCGATTTATTACGGCCAAAGTAAATTTTTCGGAAAATTACATTTAGTTAGAACTGTTTTCTTATATTCCTACTGTTAAATAATAAATATAATAATATTTAAAGACTTAAAATTAAATAGGCCTTATTTGTATCAAGTACTTATTACCTTGATATGAACGGAATTAACATATTTGCAACTAAGTAGATTATTATTTAGATTTAACACAATATTTTCTAATTTTGTAATAATTATGCTTGATAGGAAAGTACTTAATTAAACTTTTTTATATTAGTTTCAAAGTGGAGGAATGCATTACGTTACGGCGTATTTGAATGGTGACCTTAGTAAGCCCACTGAATGGAGGGCCCACCTAGAAGGGCCACTATTCAGCGTTGGGCACAACCTGACCCACCCCCTGACTAGAGAATTTCTAACACGGGTTTTCATATTTATCGGTTTATAATTTGCCCTTGATTTCGTCGCATTATGCAGCTGTGGCGCACATATTTTATGCTAAATAAGCTTTGAAAGACATTATTTAGACTATTTTAGACACAAAAAATACTAAATTAAATTAAAATAGAAGTATTCACGCCAATGACTATGTTTACCGCGGTTGATTACATTCTCTTTTGTTGTACCTATTTTTTACATTCCTCTATGCCATAGAGGATAGTAAAAGGTATACTCATTGATATCACGCCTCAAAACGCAAGTGAGTGACTTTACTACTATCGTTATGGTATTTCTCGATACCATCTGTCAATTAGTAACTCATGGTACCGAATTGCTATGAAAAAGGCCAAAACGTTACTCGATGCTCGCTAGCGAGTATAGTAAACTATTGTAGTTTACTATACCAACTCATGGTAGAGCTACAGTTTATATAAAGATTACAGGAAAAATATAACGATGTCTCAATATAGCTCACTTTTTTAGAAATTATCCTAAAAATGTTAACATTAGTTCCACTATCGGTCAAGAGATGGCGCTGACCTAAAACTGCAATACTTATTTTATTATTCTACTCTGCAGTGTGGTTTGATGGTGCAATTATGTTCAAGCCAACCAACGCCTAGATCATTCGTCCTAGCAATTTTATTATTAATTTTTGATATGTGGCAACACTGGGTAAAGCCCACCATGTAAGGTACCCTTTTTTCAATAAAAAATATGTCTGCTGCTGAGTAATTTTCATACAAGTCACATCTTTTATTTCGCATCTCCAAGTTTTTCCCCGAACATGGTCCTGTACTACGCCGGATAATTATTTAAAACTGGATACCAGCGCAAATAATACTATCCAAAGGAAATATCAAGTGGAACTTTCATTTTCTTGGAGATTGGTTTGTGACATGGGTTTGGCGGCGTTTGGCTGAAGATTGAGGAATTACGGTGTTAAGCATTAATTGTTGCAATAAAATAACCCAATACTCATAATTAACAGGTAGTATTTAGTGTAATTCGCCGATTTAAAAGGTTAGTAAACTATTTGTCAATTCCATTACTTAAGTTCTGACCAATACCTACACTTTGCCTATTGTAACTTTTGTGAATTTTGTTAGCAATAAGTCTATTTAATTGTTGTCAGACTGATTTAATCATTATTATTTCAACTTAAGTTGCATAAATTAGTTTGGTTTCAGTGAGAATATTGCATATCATTCAGTTCCAAAAGTACTTTAAATTTTACTAGGCTGTTATAAAGTGTACCTAATCATTGTGTTCAATCAAAAGTGCAATTGCCTAATTTGTTTGTTAACTCAATTCCGTTTAATGTTATTGAAATTACTAAGTAAATAACATAGTAATATTCATGTAAAAGAAATTAACTGTTCTTATAGATTTAAATCTGTTCTGTACCTACCCACAACATTAATTTAATCAAATCACTTTAAACTAAATTCTTTGTTTAAACTTACTTTAAGTGTTGTGAAACATTAATTCCAGTTGTTATTTAGGCTACCCAAATACTGAATTTTGTTATTGTCATAAAATAATAGTTAAATTGTTGTGAATTCCAGGATAATCACACTTGCCCCCCAAATATGACCGATGTTAAGGACCCCCCAAAAATTACTGAAAAGGATGAAATTAAGGAATTGATCAGGAAACGTGGGAGTTACAAAGGTCGTATTACCAATTTTACATCGTACCTGAATGGATTGGATAAAAAATCTTTAGACGCATCTGAGGTATGTGAATTACAATTACGTCTTAGCAAAATGGAATTATTGTACGGTCATTATGATGAAGTTCAATTGAGATTAGAATGCCTGTCTGACAATATCGAGGTACAGTTGTCGGAGAGAAATGAGTTTGAAAGCATTTACTATAAATGCATCTCGGAAGCACAAAATATTTTATCTCCTAACGTTAAGGACACTGCCTGCAGTAGTGATAAAGTGTTTTCATGTGCTAGTAATAACCGTCAACTCGTCAAATTGCCCACTATTCAATTGCCAAAGTTCCGTGGTTCATATGAAGGTTGGTTGGAATTCCACGACACTTACTGTAGCCTTATACATTCCAATAGTGATATAGATGATATTAACAAATTCCATTACCTTAGAGCATCATTGGAGGGGACAGCGGCATTGGTTATTCAGTCTATTGAATTTTCTTCCAGCAATTATCAGATAGCTTGGAATTTGCTTTGTGAGCGTTTTGACAATAAGCGCTTACTCATACAAAATCATATCTCAACATTATTTAATATTCCACCCATTCCGAAAGAGTCTTCTCATAATATAAAGTCCTTGATTGATCAATTCAATAAAAATTTAAGGGCCTTAGAGTCCTTAGGTGAGCCCACTAAACATTGGGACACATTATTAATACATATGATGACTCAAAAAATAGACAATAAGACCTTTCGTGAATGGGAGGAACTTAAGGGTAGGTTAGATAAGGATAAGCCCATAACCTTAGTAATATTCCTTGAATTTCTTCGGAACAAGTCAGATCTGATAGAAACTTTAGAATTATCCCGTAATAATAATAGTCAAACTTGTTCTAAGAATTCAAAAATAAAAAGTATGGTTTCCTTCGCTAAAGGGAATGAACAACCGAGTATGCTTAACAATAATACTGTGATGAAACCTTGCCCTAAATGTAGTGGTACACACACCTTACAAACATGCTCTCAATTTTTAGCTCTTAGTAATCAGGAAAGGTTAAATTCGTTACCTAACTACAGGGTGTGCTTTAATTGTTTTAAAGGTGGACATTATGCAAATCATTGCAAAAAGAGTGGTTGTAAAATATGCAAAAGAAAACATAACACTCTTGTTCATGTGTCAGATTTTAACAAATCCGCTGCAACTTCACGTGTGACAGATGATGAAAAGCCGTCGCCGCCGTCAACTGACGGACCTAACGCCGTGACGTTGTCGTGTGTGACCAAATCAGGTACAGGTGATAATGTTCTGCTATCGACTGCTTTGATAAAATTATATGACACCAACAACCATCCGCATATTGCTCGTGCTGTACTTGACAGTGGAAGTACATCCTGTCTGATCACGGAATCATTAAATAAAAAATTAAATTTGCCCACACAAAATGTTTCAAAATCTCTTTTGGGTATTAACAATTCGGTTTCAAATATAGGTAAACTGGTTCATGTTTCTGTTACTTCATTGAATGGGACTTATTCTAACAAGTTATTCTGTTATGTCTTACCCCAAATAACAGAACATGTACCAAATAGGCAAATAGACATGTCAAGCTTAAATATTCCTTCGGATATTTGCTTAGCGGATCCTAACTTTCATACTCCGTCTGCAGTAGACATCATCATAGGCGCTGATGTATTCTGGGACTTGTTGGGATCTCGCAGTATCAAACTGGGTAATGGGAATCCAGTTCTTTATGAAACTCAATTGGGTTGGTTAGTTTCTGGCCCAATTAACAACAATTTATTAAATTCTCATCGTATTAGGTGTAATTTCAGTCAGGTAGATGTCACTAATAATGAACCTCTTAAGGATGACATTCAAATCCAACTAACGAGATTTTGGCAACTGGAAGAAGTCAGCCATAAGTCATCCTATTATTCTGAAGAGGAACAAATGTGTGAAAATCATTTCATTAAAAACACTACACGCTTACCGAATGGTCGTTTTTGTGTACGTATACCTACCAATCAAAATCCCAATGTTTTAGGTAATTCACTATCACGTGCAAAGCAATGTCTTTTATCATTAGAGCGTAGACTCAAATGTAATCCTTCTTTCAGAAATAACTATTGTGAATTTATGTCAGAGTACCTGTCGCTTGGTCATATGTCAGAATGTAAGTTTGATCCTCACCAGTTAGCATACTACATACCGCATCATGGCATTATTCGTGAGTGTAGTACTACTACGAAGCTGAGAGTAGTTTTTAATGCGAGTGCTCCCACTTCTTCAGGTGTATCTTTCAACTGTATTCAGATGGTAGGACCTACAATTCAAGACGATTTATTATCCATACTCCTTCGATTTCGGCAGCATCCTTACATTTTAGCTGCTGATATCGAAAAAATGTACCGCCAAGTTGAGGTACATCCAAGTGATAGGCATTTACAGCAGATTCTCTGGCGTCAGAATCCTTCAGATCCCATTAAACCGTACCATTTAAATACGGTGACTTATGGTACGGCTAGTGCGCCGTTTTTAGCAGTTAGGTGTCTTAAGCAAGTTGGTTTAGAATGTGCCGACCCTGAAATTGGACAAATAATCATCCATGATATGTATGTTGATGATTTGCTCACTGGTGGGGATACCATAGCTGAAGTTCTGAATATAAAGGAAAAGGTAACATCTACGCTAGCTTCAGCCTGTATGCCATTAAGAAAATTCAAGTCTAATGCGCCCGAGTTAGTTGCGGATCCGCAGTCTACATTAAATTTAAATATTGGTTCAAAGGAACTCGATAAGACTTTAGGATTAGGCTGGAATACAGTGTCTGATGAGCTATATTTTACTATAAAAACTGATATTACCGGTAAAATTACAAAAAGAAGTATACTTTCTTTAATCGGTCAGATATTCGACCCGATGGGTCTACTTTCACCTTGTGTCATTTCATTGAAAATAATGTTACAGAAGTTATGGTTGTGCAAGCTGTCTTGGGATGATGATCTGCCACCGGAAATAACGCAATTATGGAGTAGAATTATTAAAAACTTACCAGTATTAAACGAAGTACGCATTCCAAGATTAGCTCTTTGTGATGCATTTGCATTTGTAGAACTGCATATCTTTACAGATGCATCACAGGATGCGTATGGGGCTTGTGCTTATCTAAAAAGTTCTAATAATAGTGGAGACACAGTAGTAAGATTGATTCTAGCTAAAAGCAAGGTAGCACCCATCAAACCTACAACAATACCAAGATTAGAATTGTGTGGGGCGTTAGTAGGGGCTCGATTATACGAGAAGCTTTGTAGTTCCCTTCGCATTAAAATTGGTCACACATACTTATGGACGGATTCAATGATAGTCTTGGGTTGGTTAAAGATGACCCCTAATAAATTACAACCGTTTGTCCGAAATCGTATAGCTGATATTCATGGAATCACCAGTTGTTGCACTTGGAGGCATGTCCCCACTGATAGCAACCCAGCAGACCTTATATCACGAGGAGTCGAACCTGGGACTATTCAATCGTCTGAGCTATGGTGGTGTGGCCCAGAGTTTTTGAAATCTGATGTTTCTTGTTGGCCGTCAAAAACAAAAGAAATTGAAAGTCTCCCTGAAGTTAAGCCTGAATTATCACTACTGGTTACTACCGACAACCAGCAAACTCTAATCGACTTTAACCGGTTTTCAAATTTATCAAGACTTAAACGTTGTCTGGCTTATGTTTTAAGGTTCATTTCGCGTTGTAAAAAACAGCAGCTTAAAACTAATCATCTGAACAATGACGAACTTCAGTCAGCGTTAAATTTACTTGTAAGGATAAGTCAATTAGAGTCATTTCATGAATACCATCTGTTAATTGCTGGAAAGCCAATAGGAAAGAAGAGTCCGCTTATTAAATTTAATGTTTTTCTAGACGATAATAATCTAATGCGTGTGGGTGGTCGCCTGGAAAACTCTGACTTTCCATATGAAAAGAAACACCCGTTACTAATACAGTCCACTCATCCCTTTACAAAGTTATTGTTTAATTATGAGCATAAAAGGTTAATGCATGCTGCACCACAGTTATTGTTGGCCACTATCAGAGAACAGTTTTGGCCAATCGGTGGTCAAAATTTAGCTAAATTAAGTTTTCGTCAATGTATTTTATGTAAACGTATGCGAGGAAAGATTGTTGCTCCAATAATGGGCAACTTACCTAAGCAACGTCTTTCATCTAGTTACCCATTTGAAAGTGTAGGCATTGATTATGCTGGGCCAATCCTCGCAGCTAATCGTTCTGGAAGAGGTTGCAGATTGGTAAAGGTTTACGTTGCCATTTTCATATGTTTCACTACCAAGGCAATTCACATTGAACTGGTGGGTGATTTGACGAGTAATAATTTTCTTTCATCTCTTCGAAGATTTATGTCGCGACGTGGAAAACCAAAAAATATTTTCTCCGATAACGGTACCTCGTTTGTCGGTGCCTACAACGAAATTGGTAAATTTTTAAAGGCTAATTGTAATTTACTGTCTGAAGATGCGGCTAATGAGGGTATAAGCTTTCATCTTACGCCTCCTTATACTCCTCATTTCGGTGGTCTTTGGGAGGCAGGTGTGAAATCGATCAAATTTCATTTATATCGAGTATTGGGAAATTGTCATTTAACGTACGAGGAACTTAACACCGTGCTGATCCAGATTGAAGGGCTGCTGAATTCGCGTCCACTTACGCCTCTGTCACCAGATCCCAATGATCTGCTACCAATCACGCCCGCACACTTTCTCATCGGACGTCCGCTTACGTCGTTGCCGACAGCTAATTATGAAGATTCTAATACTTCTCGTTTATCTCGATATGAACGGATCGAGCAGTTGCGCCAACATTTTTGGAGTCGTTGGAGTAAGGAGTTCATTGCTGAATTACAGCAAAGGGCTAAATGGCAGTCAACAGCGTGTGACCTAAAGTTGAACAGCCTGGTTGTTTTGAAGGAAGACCACCTTCCTCCATTGAAATGGAAACTGGGTCGCATTGTCGCTCTATATCCTGGCCAAGATGGTGTTAATAGAGTAGCAGATGTGAAGACATCTACTGGCATAATCCGAAGAGCCTTCAGCAAGATCTGCCCATTGCTAGAAGATGACCAGAATTCTGTTGAAAGGAGTACTTTCAACGCCCGGGGGCATGTTCAAGCCAACCAACGCCTAGATCATTCGTCCTAGCAATTTTATTATTAATTTTTGATATGTGGCAACACTGGGTAAAGCCCACCATGTAAGGTACCCTTTTTTCAATAAAAAATATGTCTGCTGCTGAGTAATTTTCATACAAGTCACATCTTTTATTTCGCATCTCCAAGTTTTTCCCCGAACAAATTATGATGCGGAACCCCCGGTGCGTGAGCCGACTCGCTCTTGACCGGGTTTTTAAATATTGACCTGGTTTACGTATATAATAAAAATAAATGAATTGGTGGCGATAGTTCATAGCTATGGGTGCCTTAATCAACGTGTGTTATATTTTTTTATCCCTACTGATGGCAGTCGATCATATTATAACACAAAGAATACCTGCGATGTATGCTTTTAGCATGTAAATGCAAATATCTAAAATTCAATAACAGTAAAATTTTATAATGACAACCTTAATTCTCTTTACGCAGGCAGGTGGCAATATGCAAAATCTATCTTCGCTACAAAATTACTCGGTTCAATTTGATTACGAAAAACATTTTCAAGCTAAGGGTAGAAAGGTACCATAGACTGCAATAAAATTAGGTTAGTGTTGTCAAAAGAATAACACTACATTTTCTACGTTATAATAGTTTGCGCGTAACGTAACTCATTCGATAAGATACGTATTATCTCCGTAGTATTGAAAACGGTCGTCGAGTGTCAAATGCCTTTATCAGTAGATTGTTTCAAAACGGATAACAATATCTGTTAATCTTCAATCAATTTTGTTACATTTCTTTAGTCTATTGTTTGTTATTTCAATAAACGTTTTTGTATTTAGTTGTTGTTCCATAAAACATTTGCTACGAAAATATAGATTTATTTAAACTAAGGATGTAGATGCTTTAAAATTAAAGTGTATTTGCATTAAGTGTCTTTGCACAAGTCACACAAATAATAATTGTGTTAATGTAGTGTAGTGTTTAAAAAGTGTTAGTGTATGTTCAGTGATAATGGTGAAATACGTCACAGTGTATATGTTTTTAGTGACTGTTTATCAAGAATGCGTTCCGCAGTTGTTGGACCCTGTGGAAGGTGTACATTGGCTCCCAGAAGGTGATTCACATCCCAGTCATCAAGCTGGTCAACACCATTTCCAAGAACCTTGGCCAGATTTTGTAAGTTTTTCACCCTCATACAAAGGACTATAGTAGTTATGAGGACATAATCAATAGGGGTTAAAGCAGCGAACTAAAATCTATGGAAGTGTAATTGCAAACAAATCTTGCATAAACAAATTTTTGAAGTCGGTTAAAAATGGCACCACGGGGCCGAAAAAGTAAAACCCACTCACCTTCAGTCGGGCCAGCCACGCACCCGGTGACTGACGTTAGTGTTCTTTTCAATAAATTACAGTTTGTATTATGAAGAAAATATACAAAGAGAGAGTTTATTAGAAATGACGTCCTTTATATTCAAATGGTGTAAAAGATGCAGAGAAAGCAGTAAAAAGATGCAGAGAAAACATATTTTATTTTTTCGTTTAAGTACAGAAAATATCTATGAGTATACAAATTATGGTCGCTAATAAGCAACTAGTGTTCAGACGCTTTGTGCTGCATAATTAAATGCCAGCATTTTTAGCTCTATCCACTTAGTTGTACTTTTCATGTAATGCCATTTTTTGAGCAGAATGCTTATTCCATAGATTTTAGTTCACTGGGTTAAAGTATGAAATTGCCGATTTTTGTTCTCACACATAGAGGCTCTCATATAAAAATGTTTCGGCTACTGGTTATTATTTCGAATTATGATTATGACGGCCCACTATCAGGCCCCTATTTTGCTATCCTTCGAGAACAGTACCTTTTTTCGGGATGAAAGGTACCCTATAACCGTTTCTGTACCCCAGACAACGTGTACGTAAAATTTCGTGATGATCGGTTCAGTAGTTAAGACGTGAAGGCGTAACAAACAAACAAATGGACTTTCGCATTTATAATATAAGTAGGAATTTTCTTTCCTTAACGTTAAAAAAGTGTCTTAAAAGTGACACCATTTTTCGTTAGCAGAAATGACCACTTAATTCGTTGTAACCTAGTTGATACTTATTTTATCACAAAACACAATATATGGCATTAGATAGCTGAGTGTTTAAACATTTGCGCATAAAAGTTTTAATACATTATCGTTAATGGTTGTTAAATATTGTTAAACAAATTAAGACTATATTAATATGAAAAATGCTAATTGTTTAAAATTCTCTTTACAAAACGGCAATTTCATACTTAAATATGCATTAAATGTTTTTTGTATCAAAATCAAAAGTAGGTATGTGCAGAAACGTGAGAAACTGATAGGCTAGCCGCGGCCCGCGCACACGCAATATTGTCAATAATATTGTGTGTGTGCGGGCGGTATTGAAGATTATCTCAGTATTAAATCATATTGTTCAATATTATTGTTGCCAATATTATTGCGTGTGTGCAGCTGGTCTAATATTAAAACTTTTCTCTCTTGCGTTTTTTCCTCGTGATATAGTTACTTGAAGTTAGCACGCAGCAGCACCCGCCGAAAACGCTCTATACAAACGGTCATGAATTGTGACGTCATTTGTCACGTTTCAGGTTGTTTCAGGCGCGTTTATTATGGAGTTAGCCAAGAATTATCAAAAATCTCCCTAAATTTTGTGTTTAAGTACATATGTGTCATACAAAATATTATTTCCTATTCGATTTTCTATATGACTGTTAAGTGCATTATATCCGAAGATGAAAAAAATATTGTTATTTTCCCCTTATTTCATCGTGTGATAAAACTAAAATACTTAATACATTTTTTTTCTGTTCCATCATGTTTTTATACGTATCCACAGCGATCAAGCTCAAATTTATCAAAATCGGTGACTTATGCATATTGCCTAATATACATGAGGGAGTAGAGATGGGAAAGTGTTTCTGCCCGGGCGGGAAAATTGGGAAAAAACCCAGGCACATTGGGCATAATTTTTTTATGCCCAAATAAATGCCCAATCTGTGGGCAGAAAAAAAAACTTTTGTTCAACGACGAATAAATGAAAATGTTTTAAAGAAACAAAACGAAATATTAGTTATTTAACAAATAATAAGTCTTTTGGGTATATATTTTACTGATTAGTCTAAGCAAACAAAGGTAAATAGAATCAACATTTTTAAAAACTCGCTTATATTCGCCTTCTATCTATTCCGTGTCGGTAGGGCTGCCATCCGTGCGGGTTTCCTCGGATTTCTCCTAGTTTGGAGGGCGTCCGGGGAGCGGAGGAGGAGGTTCTCAGTTTGTCGGAATGTTTGTTTTTTTATGTATGTTACTCGATTACTCGAAGACGGCTGGACCGATTTGAAAAATTCTTTTTTTTTTGTTTGAAAGTATATACTTCCAAGTTGGTTCCAGTGTCATGAGGTCAGGATCTGATAATGGGATCCTGGAGAAATCAAGGGAACTCTTCTAATATTATAGGCACACCTATAGCGATTTTGGTATTTTCTTAAGTAATTTATGCATTTGCTTTTAGAAAGTATCATTTTGGTGAAGTGGAACTGATGATGAAGACCATAGATGACCATCGAAATTATTCAATACTATTTCACTGGTGCGATATGGTTACTTTTACATGATTGCTAGGCTATTTATGCTCATCATAATGCACATGGTGAATTGGAGCTGATAGTGAAGTACCAAAAGAACTCCTCAACAATTAACGCCCCTGCGTCGGGAAAAGCAGTATGTTGTAAAAGGTGATGAGACGTTGACATGAGGCTGTTGTAACTTATATAAATCGTCACTAAATATACCTACCACAAAAAAAGTTTAAAATAAAAGTTTTTTTAAAAAACAAAACCTCTTTAAAAAAATAACTTAATAAAAATAGCTTTAAAAATAAATGGCTCTAAAAAGCTAGAAATAAAATATTCAAATCTGCATAATTACTAATTCGAAAGTTTGTACGCATAAAATCTAATATTAAACAACGTCTTATGAAGTCGGGTTTGGTTTAAAACCTATGATTGATGATGTTTAGATAAATAAAATCTTTCCTCCCCCCACCCGACTTCAAAAGATGTTGTTTAATATTAGATATGCGTACAAACTTCCGAATTAGTAATTCATCATATCAGCCGCATGACACCCACTGCTGGGTATAGGCCTCCCCCAAGGATTTCCACGACGATCGGTCCTGCGCTTCCCACATCCAGTGGCTTCCGCCAATCTTCACCAGATCGTCGGTCCACCTTGTCGGGGCGGGGCCTACCCACGGAGCGTCGTCCGGTGCGCGGTCGCCATTCAAGAACCTTTCCGCCCCAACGGCCATCGGTTCTTCTCGCTATGTGTCCAGCCCACTGCCACTTTAGCTGAGCAATCCTTCGAGCGATGTCGGTTACTTTAGTTCGCCTGCGGATCTCCTTATTTCTGATTCGATCACGCAGGGAAATCCCGAGCATGGCTCTATCCATTGCAATGAATTAGTAATTATGCAGATTTTTTTATTTAGCTTTTAAAAACATTTATTTTTGAAGCTATTTTGTTTTGGTTATTTTTTTAAGGTTTTGTTTTTTTGGGAAAAAAGGCTTAAAATTGTAAAAGTTACCTAAACTTTTAAACTTGACCAAGCTAAAAGTGAATATAAAAAATGAAATGTCCGGGGTCTAGGCTCCAAAGTCCGGGGTTTTTACGCATCCGGTCCTGAGCGGCAGGTTTTAAAGATGGCAGCCCTTTGTGTATCGTAGAACGGAAAACAATATTTACCCAATGTTGACATACAAATACAAAAAACTTCTGACGGAGTGGCTAAAGACCCTTGCATTATGCAGAAACTGAAATAATTTTGGAAAGGATAAATTAAAAAATATAATTTTTAATTAAATTTAAATCATATAATACCGTTTTGATTATGCATATAAATAATCAAATAATTCTTAGATATCACACACACACACACACTTGTTGTTGTATTTGGGAAATAAACTATTTTTATTTTTCATTTATTTATGTGTCGGTACATCAAAGGGTTCTCGGGTAGTTTCGCTAAGTTTTATGTATAGTAGGCGAAACTATCTCTCCAGATTCCCGCTGTCCCTCGCGCCAGTTGGCCGACATTTACCGTAGTGAGCCTAATAAAAGCTTTTAAAAATGTCGGTAAATTGGACACTCGAACTATTATTAATAATAATAATAATAATAATAATAATAATTTATTTGCATAAAAGTATTACACAAGTTAATACATTCATAATCATAACACAGATATTGTATTTATTAGGAACTATTATTATTTTATTTCGAACCATTGTTATAATATTATTATAAATTATTATTATGCTATTATTATTATTATTATTTTGAACCATTATTATATTCATTAGTTCAAAATAATAATAATAATAGCATAATAATAATTTAAAATAATATTATATGCAATGTTTAAAAATTTAAAATAAAATTTTATGCCTAGCACCTACTCAGCATTAAGAATTTTATTGCGATTATACCCTTTTTTTCTACCTACCTAATAAGAATAGTAGTAAGGTAGTAGAATAGTAGTATCTTGTATTACGGATGTCGGCAAAATGTCAGACAAATAATCTATACTTCTATAGGTGTACCTAGTATCCCCGTAAATTGCAAAAAAACCTGGCGACCATTTTTTAAATTAAAAAACTAAAAACAATTGTATTGCTTATATTTTTTATTTCCTAGACCCTATCTTATTGAAAATAATAAATAAATAATTAAGCGGATGACGTTAACGTGGATGTTAATGTAACAATATTTTCGTATTTTCAATTTCGGGTATAGTTCCTACAATGAAAGTAAATGATTAATTTACTTCTTCGATTAATAAACCATTTGTACCAACTCGTTTATTGGACGACTTATGATAAGATTATACAGATTTATAGACAAACCTTATGCCGTCATTTCGCATAAACTCGTCGCTCTCGCTATTCGCCAAAAGTTTTGCCTAACGGCGAACACCGGGAATGTAGGGAGCCGCTCTCGCCAATGCCGTTGTTTGACAAAAGTTTTGCCTCTCAGCAAAAACGATGATTGGCAACCTACTAGTATTAACCTCACCGAGTGGTGCAGGGTGGCCAAGAGAGTTTAAATCGGGAGTGTCCTTTTCTACTTGTATTTTCATATAATTATTTTCCTTTAGTAAAATTTTTACTACTTTCGAAGATTTTGTGACAAATATATACTTACGTCTACGATCACAGACAATATTTTAATTAGGACATCCAAATTCATGAAAATATAAGCTTATGAACAATAATTTTAACTAATTTAATTCAAATTTACTATATTTTAACGTTTAAATAAATTTTGTAGATCAATTTTGTAACAAAAAATAAATGCCCAGATAAATGCCCAGTGGGCGGGAATTTATGGGCGTTTATTGGGAATATTCCCAATCTGCCCAAAGTGCCCGGCATTTTCCCCATCAGTATGAGGGAGGACTGATTGCATGGCCATTTACCAAACTAACATAAGTTTTTGGATTTACCGATTGGTAATCGGCACCTTTCCAAAATTACGGTGTTTTGTTTTGTTGGCTATCTTAATTGAAGAGTGGACCTCCTGCCAGAGTCTGTTTCCTGATAGGTACAATCTGGGGGCCTTCAAGTCGCGAGTGATTTGGTTATTTTGGTTACCTACTTTTAGGTAAGCGCATTTCATCGTAGATTAATGCTTACCAATAGGCGTGATAGCGGGCAAGCGCTTATGTGGTATTTATTAACATGAGTCGACTTTTTTATTTTTTATTTTATTTTAAGCTTTTGAGGAAAACTTACAGCTACTACAGAGTTTAGTATTTATAGTAATATTACAGTAAAGCCAATTACAAGTTTTCACATATAGAAAAAACAATAACGAAATTTAAACGCAAGTCGATATCGTGTA
Source organism: Agriphila geniculea (assembly GCA_943789525.1). NCBI lineage: Eukaryota > Metazoa > Arthropoda > Insecta > Lepidoptera > Crambidae > Agriphila > Agriphila geniculea. Next base: position 20,201,796 of record OX038879.1, read on the forward strand.
ATGTAAGTGTTACAAAAAGCTATCTGTTATAAAAGATTATGAAAAAATCCATTGTTATACAACTTTTTGAATCCAGGTATGCTCGTATTAAATATGTCAAAGTCTATGTTATCATTAGCAGAGTTGAAAGATCTAGGCGCCCTGTTAACAAATGTGTTCTTTAAATAGTTCGTTTTTGAGGGGGGTACATGATGTAACCGTGAGTGCCGCGTTAATTTTTTTGGTGTATTAATATAAAATTTACCTAACAGTTCGGGAGAATCTATTTCACCTTGAAATATTTTTAAGAGAAATGCTATGCGACATTTCCCTTCTTTTCTCTAATGGTAAAAAATGAAATTTCTTGCATCGCTCTATGTAATTTTCACAATAAGTGTGGCATTTGTACTGCAGGTAACGAAGAAATCGTTTTTGCACTGCTTCTAACCGCGAAATATAAATATCGTCGTTTATCTATTTACCGATTGAAACACAGCTTTTACACTATATTCACGTTTAATTACTATTTTTCAAAACACAACGTGAAAATTTCTATACGTTTTTTCTAAAGCAAAAATCAATACATTTATTCTTAAACAAAAAGACAAGCGCTGACTTAAAAACGCAATCGATAGCAATGAGGTTTTATGTCATGACTCAATGGTCGAAAAATCTAACTACAAACCAAACAATCGTATTGCGGGTTCCATACCTGTGACGCATATTCTAGGTGACTGCGTACGAAAGCACAATACAACAGTTTTATGACTTTTATGTCCTTAAACTCGGTTTTTAAAAGCACTTGGGTTTATTATGAGGATGTCATCAGACATCCTCATAATAAACCCAAGTGCTTTTCTGGCCTTTGTTATAATTGTATCTACGTGTTGATCGAAGAGCAATTTTGAGTCAAATATTACACCAAGATCCCTAATACTAGTGACCCTTGTTATAGGTTGGTTATTGATAGAGTAAGTGAAAGAATGAGTATGAGGTTTTCTGTAAATGAACAAATAAAACACTTAGAAATATTTAGGTCTAGCTTATTGTTAACACAGTAGGCATGAAAATTAGTAAGACTTGAATAGAGTTTGGTTAACAAAAGATGAGACTCGGTTGGAAATGGAACTTATTTTGCGCCTTATTTTAAAGTTCAGTTTCCAATAATTTAACCTCTAAACGTTAATTTAACAGGGAAAGTGGCGCCGCCATTTCAATCTCATTTTTCGTTGCAGACTCAACCTACTCTCATAAAAAATAACACAGTGACCATTATAAGTATCGGTTGAGGTATCAAAACAACATAGGTACTTACCTACGCCTTAATTTTCTTGAGGAGCTGATGGGAAGCCAGCGAACTAAAGCTATGGAATAAGCATTCTGCTCAAAAAATGGCCCCACACGAAAAGTACAACTAAGTGGATAGAGCTAAAAATGCTGGTATTTAATTATGCAGCACAAAGCGTCTGAACACTGGTTGCTTAATAGCGACCATAATTTGTATACTTATAGATCTTTTCTGTACTTAAACGAAAAAATAAGATACGTTATATCTGTATATTTTTACTGCCTTCTTTGCATCTTTTACACGATTTGACTATAAAGGACGTCATTTCTAATAAACTCTCCCTTTCTATCTTTTCTCTACAATATAAACTGCAATTTATTGAAAAGAACTCTAACGCCAGTCACCGGGTGCGTGGCTGGTCCGACTAAAGCTGAGCGGGTTGTACTTTTTCGGCCCCGTGGTGCCATTTTTTAAGCAATATTTGTGTGCAATTACACTTCCCTATATTTTAGTTCGCTGTGGGAAGCTAATTAATTAGTAAGTAATTTGAGTGCGTAGTATCTATTCTATAACTGTAGGTATATAATATTATATCACGGTGGGCGTTAGTAAATGCGAGGTTCTAATTATTTCATTATTTTATCCTAAGCCAAGGTTTTCTTATTACCATGGGACAAAGTTTTATTCAGACACACTTGTGTAAAGTGTGTCTGAAAAAAACTTTGTCCCATGGTAATAAGAAAGTGTTTATTTTTATGGTTTTCGTAAAAAGGATCAACGAAGCAACGAAGTGATTTTATAAGGGTTCCCGTTTTATAACAATACTTCGCTGTTCGTAGGTATAATGTCTACCTTCAGAATAAAAAAATTACAAAAATATAGGTACCTAGCCTGTCGGTCATGAATTAAATTGATATTATTTTCGCATACTAAGGTCTACTGACTTTTAATATACAAAAATCAAGTTTCTAAATCAACTCAATTTTTTACATAAAAACATCAACAGAATCCTTGGCGTGTGAGTTTGACTCATAGGTATTATTATTCTGTTTATATATTATTAGTCTGTTTTTATTTCTATACAGCGTTTATCGAGAGACGTGTAAAAAAATAAGGGTAGTATTTAATCGAGTAACAATAAATTCCCATTTTGGGTATCAAAAATACTGAATACAGCGTACTGAAATACTAAGTGGGCGACGGAGCGAGGGCGACTACAGATATTGAAAATGGATGACTTTAAAATCAAATTGAGTAACTAGCTATTCAGAACGGGCGACCAAATTACTATTTGGGGGACAACTTTAGGGCACACAAAACATTTAAAATTTGCATATATTTTATTTATAAAAAAGGTGACTATTATCCTAATCGAGATGACAAAAAACAAACAAACAAGAAAGCAACCTAAACGTGTTAAAATACCATGTTGGGTAGCTTAAATCAGTTATATAGTTACCTACTTGGTATAATAGTTGCCCACTCAGTGTTTTAGTCACCCATTTAGATTATTTGTCACCCACATGTAGTCGCCCGTTTTAAGTATTTTTGTAATCCACTGTTTGTCGCCCGTTTAGTTATTTTGACGCCCAAAAAATAAATTGCTGCCTGGTTTAGTAGTTAAGTATCCCATTAACAGTCGCCTTTAATTATTTCCATTCACCCAATTAATTTAAAAATAATAAGATTAAGCGAGGGGTACACGCCTCAATAAATAAATTCACTGACGCAAAGTTCTCGTGTACGGTTTTATCACAAAAATATGGACATCGCACGGTCACGGTCATAGCACAGTCCCTTGTTCCTCGGAGATAACCATGGCCAGATAACTGGTAATCTGTAAATATGTTTTTTCTACAATATAACCCCCAATTGTCCCCTTTCGCACTACGAATAAGTCACGTAGCGGCAGGTAAAACGCTAGTTTTTTTACATTCTCTTTGGCGGCGGGTGGTGCAATACCTATTACAGGGGCTACGGGATTAAATGAAGGTATTCCGTATTCTATCATAAAAATATTCTACCCACGAATATTTAATTCCGCTTTCTACTCGAAATAGATTCATGTTTTCTCAAGATTTCTTAAATCTGAGTGCGTAATTGAAAAATGTGTCTCGGCCACTTTCCGCCATATAATATCGCGTACATTTTAACATATATTTCAGTTTCGCGTTGCTGAAGTACAAAAATTTATCGTTTTTGCCAGTTCAAATTACTGTTAGAAACGACAACTTTTTGTGCTTTAGCAACAAAAAACTGAAATATAATTTAAAATGTCCGTAATCTTATATTGCGAAAAGTGGCCGCCACTGTTCTCAAATACGCACTCAGATTTAAAAGAAATCTTGAGAAAACATGAAATGTGCGAGCGAGAGAGCAGCGGCATAACGTGTACGGGTACGGGCTCATAAACACAAACATGGACCTCTCACGTCACGGTCATGGTCGTAGCACAGTCGAACTACGAACAAGTTACGTAGCGCTCTCCATCCAGGCAGGCGGTGCTAAAGTTAATTATATATTCTGTGGCTAAAGTAAATAAAGTGCTATACTACCCCCTGTAGTAGTTACGCAATTATACATTCAGTATTCTACACATGAATATTTAATTCCGCTTTCAATTTAAATCTATTCCGTTTTATACCTTCGATACAACAAATTATTATATTTCTGAATACTTAGTTTTGTGGGTTGAAAACAGAACAATAATAATTATTTTATGCTTGTGTGTAGAATACGGAATACCTACATCCGTGATTGTGATGTTTGTGATGCGAGAAAAAGGTGTATATTTGGAGAAAAAAAGCTTTCATTTTAATTTATTTTTGCTCAGGGACTCCCAATACATGTTGTATATTGCCCTGACCAGAAAGGTTTTCCGAAATCAATTTGGTGTCCGAAAATTCGCGTCCCAGCTTGTGTTCGTGTCAAAATCTTTTTACAATTCTAATTATTTTTTGTATTGCCCTAGATGTCATATCAGATGATTATACCTACCTACATTCAGTATCTTTATACTCTCAATTTATCATTATTATATATTGAGATTCCCGATATCCAAAGTTCTAGAACGATATATCAGTGTCACACTATATTTTTTCTTCAACTTATTTTTTTCTTTACGAGACTAAACTCGTTATAGGTACATTACTTGGAACTTGGAACTCTTAACTAGGTTTCTGTATCTAATTTAATCCATTCGGCTTACTTTTCTTTCAGTTAATGTAACGCAGAAGTTATTCCAACATATACCTGCATATACATTATGAAGTAAGTATAATACTTACGGAAGCAAGATATATGGATTACGCTCCTCCTGTGGGCTTTTCCTAAAAACTTTCTGTTGAAAATATTTGAAATTAATAAACTTTTTTTTTAACCACATTCGTAAACAAGGCTAAGAAGATGCCGAAGGTGGAGTGAGCTTTCCCAGAAGAAGTCTATTCACTCGGGTTTCAAAATTCACTGGGTTATGCTTACGGGAGTACAGACGCAGAATTTGAGTTCTAAAATGTTTCTGCAGAATCAATAATTTTAACTAAGACCTTGTCCAGAATAGGCGAATTCACTGTGAGTGTCTCGCGCGTATTCCGCGCGTCGCAGCGTACAGAGGGAACGTGCCAAAATGTGCGAACTCAGTATCAAAATTTTGTCGCTTTATGCACTACTGGTGGTGGCTGTTAACTGTTTTTATTACATAAATAAAAATCCATAAAACCAACATATCTGTCTATCTATTCAGCGGGTTGTCAGCGAAACTAAGCGAGTCTCTTCTCGAAATTATTTCTAGCATCATTGTGTCATCAAGTGTCACCTACAAATTTGCTTTCACGCAAACGTTTTCCTTTAGACGTAAAACACCAACTCGAGATTTTGTGGTGTTTTGCGGATTTGTAGAAAAAATACGTAAAATACCAACTACGTATAATTCCATAAACGCAAAACACCACCTGGGACTTAGAATTATTTTGTCACTGAAGTGGAGTGGCCGAAGAAACTATTTCGCTAAGATTACTCTGCCCTTTAGACGCAACTCAGCTATCCTAGCTAGAAATTATATCTATTCTGTGACTATGCTTAAAACTAAAAGTACCAGGCTATCAGGAATGTAAAGGAGCTAATCAAAGTACCTGTTCATCAGATCCGGTCAGCATTTTCCCCACAGCTCTCAACGCAGGAGTGCTAACTGCTGGAGAGTTGGTCTAACAGGGCAATCAGTCTATTGAAAAGTACCAGGCTAGCATGAATGTAAAGGAGGTCTTATCATACCTGTTCATCAGATTCGGTCAGCATATTCCCCACAGCCGTCAACAGGAGTCCTTACTACTAGAGACTTCGACTTTACTGATAGCAAATCAAAGTACAGAAAGTATTTTTTTTCAATCAGTCAATTACGAAAAAGTTGGTGTTATGCGTAGTTGGTATTTTGCGTAGGTAAATCAAAGTTGGGATTTTGCGTAAATCAAAGTTGGTGTTTTGCTAAGTTGGTATTTTGCGTAAGTGGTATTTTGCGTTTATGGCGTATTGCGTAAAGGTGGTATTTTGCGTATGTGGTATTATGCGTCTAAAAGAATGTTTTAATTGCATATCTAATGTTTTCGTTTGATTTTAAGTTATGCAATATGCCAGTCTGTAATACAGAAAGATATTTGTCAAATTTATATCGATACCATCAGCGCAAGTAGGTAAGTAGGTAGTTGGTCAGAAAGGAAATGAGTAACTTTGCTTAAATCATTGCGAGTATGGACTCATAGTGTCGTTAATTTATCAACAGCAGGACATTATAGGCCATCTTTAAAAGGGGGCATTTGCTATAATCGCTACAATAAAGAAATATGGCGGTCGCAACCATATACATTGTGTTGATATTTATGTATACTTAAGCTAAGGCGATCGCAGCCCCATGTCATAGTAGAACCAAATAAGTAGGCCAACTCAAGCCTCGAGCGAGCGATAATAGCCTAAACACGTAGGGTTGTCACTAGTTTATTCAATCGTCAAAAATGCATAGTCAATCTCTATACAAAACAAATTTTTCCTTGTAGGGTAAACATCAGGGATCTTTAATACAAAGTTTTTATAATATTTTTTTGTAAGTACATAGACCAGCGGGTCTGTCGGCTAAAATAATAGAGTTAAAATTTGAAATATGTACCTATGTGATACATTGCCACTTTCGTTATGACACCAATAAAAACTTACAAAAGAAAAGTAGCAATGTATCACATCCATCTGTCAAATTACAGTAATTCATAGCTTTTAGCCGATAGCCCTGCAGGAACTAACTACAATATTTTCATGTATGTTAAGTGATTTGAAAACTTACGGTCGAAATAGGATTAATTAAAATGTTGCTTTACTAAATCAAGTAGGTGTACCTACTTATTTATTCAAATAAAATGATTATGAAATTTTATTTTTTACACTATTAACTATTTTTTACTCTTTCATTTAACTACACTTATCGAAATTTTAATCTTATAATTAATATAATCTAATCTTAAATTTGGAAATTGAATATTGACTTACGGTGTACTATAGGTACACGTACAAAGTACAAATTATTACGAGCGGCACTGCAGCGGCGCGTGTGAGCGCGGGCGGCAGCCACGACTGGCGCACCTTTATCACCTTTAAATTTTGTCAGTGTGTGCGTGCGACGGCGCATACGTACGGGCGCGCTCACAAACAAACCGCGCTCGGTGCTATAATGAGTAAGATGACTTACTTATTTGATTCTACTATGCCCATGTTTAAGAGACGCTACTGCCCGTCTCCTGAGGCCGTATTACAAGCTCTTAAAACCTGCCAGGTTTATAAATTGCTGTAGTGACATCTCTTTCTCGCTGTATAGCAACTAAAAGAGATAGATTGATAGCCAGTCAGATAACTGCCAGGAAATAAGAGGTCATAATACGGCCCCTGGTGGCCGTACCTACTCTCTATTCTCTTAAAGGATTGTCCATTTATCACGTTATGTTTTTTTAGCAACTTTTAAACGTGGAGTTTTAGACTACATTGTTATTATTCACTTCTCAAGCTTACGCGCCCACTAGACATTAAATAAAAAATAAAAACTGGGGACTGACCACGTCCCCCGTGACCACGGCAGCTGCAAAGGTGCCGAAACGTCGGGAAAATCAAAAATCAAACCAAACGCCAACTAATTACCAAAGTACTTTCAATAAAACCGCGCTAGTATTCGTTAAAAAGTGTTTTATTTCATACATTGTTATTGTTAACCAGATGACTGCAATAAACAAAAAAACAGACATAAAAATGAATCATAAAACCACTGTAATCTGAGATTTGCTGACATTCTTTTTTACTTAAATGATAACGAAATATTATTTGTATCTGATACAACAAGCTAAATGTGCATGTTACCATTCCGATACTTGTCAATCAAAAAGGTATAGGCCTAGTGCTCCAGATAACGCGACGACCAATCAAATATTATCTTTGATAGTACAGTAAACATTAATATTTTAGCAAGTTCCATGCTTTGATTATTTATGTTCCATGCTATTTTTGTGTGAATATCTGTGTTGGTGTCCAGCAAAGAAGAATGCACCACACCTGTTTTTGCTGGAATGAAAGTACATTTTTACACGACTGCCCAAAAAAGGAAGAATGTATTGTGTTTAGGGTTCATGTATGCTTGTATGTACCATGACTTTCTTTATTCCACCATAACTTCTAAATGCCTAAACGGGGGACTGATTACGTAACTCTGTTGCTATCAATTCTTGATTGAAATCGATTGAAACAGCCAGATACATTGCTGCTTTAAGTAAGATAGTTGTCACATTGGTTTTTAGTAAAGGAGCAATGTAACTGCGATTTCTGTTTCATTGCAACAAAGTAATAAAATCAGTAGGCAGATTTGGATGTGTGAGGTATTGTTAGAATACTTACTCACTGTCATTTTGTAATGTATTTTTTTTTTTCAATTATACAATATGGGCATTATGAGTTTCAAATGAAAGGCCTTGATGAGCACATTCCAAAATATAATTTGTCCTTAAAATATATGACATAAAAGTTAAAAAGCTTTTTTAAATAATTAAAAAAGTATATTGAAAACACGACCGCCCTGCCAAAAACGAACTCAAAGTTAAATAACAAGTGTTATGGCTGTCCAGGGTAGGTATTACAACCTCTTAAAACTTGCCAGGTTTATGAATTGCTATAGTTACATCTCTTTCTCGCTGTATAGCAATTAAAGGAAATAGATTGATAGCCAGTCAGAAATCTGCCAGGAAATAAGAGGTCATAATACGGCCCCTGGTCCTCTATTAATAAAAAATTTTTCTACATTACGGTCCCCAGCTATTTGACTTTTAGCTCGTTTTAGGCAGTCGTTTTTTATATTTTTAAAAATTATTTATTGAAAAAGTATAAAATCTACTTTCTAATGTATTGATTTCTTGAGAAGGAGCCGGCACTTAAAGATAACTACGTCCAACTTCTATTCGGTACAGTTATTTCAGTATAAACTTGTTAACTTCTAAAGTTCTCAAGTTATTTCGCTAATTTACATAGTCCAAATAGTCAGATAATTTTGCCTGGAATGGAAATAATTCAAGGAAATTTAATATCTTGTACGTCAGATAATTAAATTTTAATATTTATCAATACAAAAATTTGTATTGTTTTTGATCCCATTAATGGTAAAAAAAATAGAGATTTCAATATTTACCCTATCTTTCTAGGCGTTGCTACTATCATGGGGTCTCATTGGGAACATCAGATGTGGCTTAGTTAGCAGGTACCGCCATCTAGTGTCTAATCCCCAAATTAGTTTAAATTCACATCACTAGATGGCGGTACCTGCTTCAATTTATTGTAATATTCAAATACAGATAAAAAATGGTCATGAAACTTTTAAATCGTTTCTTAAAAAAATCACCAAATGCAAAATTGTTGTAAATTCATTTGAAAATTTGGTAAAGTTTGTTGCTATCAGCTGTGCTAGGCATGCTGCATCGATAGCGGCGCTATCTAGCATTTCACAAGAAAAACATTTTTAATCGCCCCGATAGTCGCCTTACAACGGGCCATTTCTTTAGTATGGGATGAGGTATATGTACTAGTATAGTATTATGTAATCTGTGCTACTATGCAGTTTTTCATAAAAGCCATATAAATGAGGTCCTATAGGCACTTTCTGCTTTTGGGTCGAATCTTGAAGGTCCATTGGGTTTTATTTCATACATGACGGGATTGTGCTTGCCCTTAACTTCAAAGGCCGAAGTTGGAAGCGCACTACACCCGGATTCCCCATCATTGAGGAACTGGCAATCTTACCTTGAACTGCCGGATTAAATATTTGTTTTAATTGTTGTTATGGAGTCAGACTTAGGTAAGGTGGGAGCTAGCCAGGCGGATTTGAAATAAGCTCCACCATCAACCAAACCGAGTACAAATTGTACCCCCCCTGGTAATCGAACCCAGGCGTCTTACACGGATGCACGTACCACTAGACCACAGAGGTGGTTAAAACAAGGTACACGATCAAACAAACAATTAATTTTTTTGTCAAGTGGTGGTTTTCAGGTTTCTGGCAGAGTTGTATGCATGCCTTGTAAGGCCTATTCCCTCAGAACACAGAAACAATTTATATCTGTGATCTGTGGCCTATTCCTGTTGTCCACCACTGGGGGATATCGAGAAGAAAATACTTATAGATATTTTATTTATCTCGATTTTCCCCAGAGGAGACAATGGGAAAGCCCCTTTATAGGGGTTTTACCAAACACCCTATATCGGGTCATTTTGAACTTACCATCCAAATTTTAAGGATGTGTCCAGTCCATGAAACTAAACAACTTTCTCTAGGAAACATGTGTCAAATTTCGCCAAAAAATTTTGGTCATCCCATACTAAATTAATCACGTGATCTCTTTGATTAGCATGGAAAGTCGATTTTTATTTTACTTATTTGACCATGTGTTCCTTAGAGAAAGTTGTTCAGTTTCATGAACTGAACACATCCTCAAAATTTGGATGGTAAGTTCAAAATGACCCCGTATATCATTGTTACAGGAACAGAGCCCCGAGCCTCCAGACCCGCACCCAGTGCAGCACGCGGGCGCGCCCCGGGACCTGCAGGCGTTCCCGCTGCCGCTGCAGGGCTCCGACCACGAGCTCATGTTCAACGTCACCTGGAGCCCCGCTTTAGGTGAGAGCTTTTGGATATTGATGGTAAATTATGTAAGAATCCTATGCATGCAAAGCAAAGAAATGCACATACAAAAATAGGTGCAGACACACTGACAGCAACACCTTGCCCTGATACAAACTACTCTACAAGTGTTTCGCCCCTACACAGAGCGTGATAGCCAAGCACAATATATACTTACTTGTACTACAATTTTAAAAGAAAATAGTGGCCACTATAATTATAATTTTCCATATAAACGTGCTAATTTCTGAATTGTTTTTAGGGTTCCGTACCAAAATGGTAAAAAAGGAACCCTTATGGTGTGACTCAGTCTGTCTGTCTGTCTGTCTGTCGGCTGGATATCTCGAGAACTACTAATGGTATCAACTTGAAATTTGGAATAGTTTAAGATGATATTTGCCCAACTAATTTGCAAATAAGAACGAAATAAAAAAAATATTGTTTTTTACAACAGGGACTGAAAAGGGGTCTTAAAAATTTGAAGTGAGGTGATTTTGGAATGTGGGGTATCATATGAAAGAGCGATGTTTGCACATTTCAAAACATTTTTTTCTTTTTTCTTAGGCCGCATAGTTTTCGACTTATGATGAAAAATGTAAAAAAATACCGCCCCCCCCCCCCCCCTTATCTCCGAAGTTTGCAAAGAGAAAAATCTGAAATAATTCTATGTGATAGTAGTTTATGTAAAGATTGAAAAATAAAACGATGTCTCAATATAACACACTTTTTAGAAATACAAAAACAAACAAAAATTCTTTAGTTTCACTACCAGTCAACAGATGGCGCTGTCCTAAGAATGCTGACCTAAGAAAAAAAAAATAGTTCTACTATCGGTCAAGAGATGGCACAACCTAATACTACAATAATAATTGGTGGGTGGTTCTAATATAATTACCTACTATTTGCCGTACGAATAAACGAAGAATAAGTTCCTACTTAAACAGTTAGTGGTCAGTCCTACGACGTGGACAGTCCTACTTAAATGTGGAGTGGCTGAAACGTTTTTCAGTCACCATAAGCAGCTGTGGTTAAGATTTGTAAATTAACTGTCTGCCTGTTCGCCCTTCCACCTGTCTGCTGTTTATCCTACTTTTTTAAAGACTGTACTAAAGTAACATATCCAAATATATTTATGATTGTACGGAACCCTCAGTGCGCGAGTCCGACTCGCTCTTGACCGGTTTTATCCTTACTAATATTATAAATGCGAAAGTCCGTTTGTTTGTTTGTTTGTTTGTTTGTTTGTTTGTTACGCCTTCACGTCCTAACTACTGAACCGATCATCATGAAATTTTGCATACACGTTGTCAGGGGTATAGAGAAGGACATAGGGTACCTTTAACCCCGAAAAAAAGTATTGTTCCCGAGGGATAGCAAAAAAACTTTCCACGCAGACGAAGTCGCGGGCGGCCGCTAGTTTCAATATAAATTCAATCTGTTTTTATTTGAATTTGATATTGTTCGAAAGCTGTGATACTCGTAGGCAACTTGCGGACTTTATTGTCGAATTTACTGAATTTCTGCCATTCGCTGTGTGTTAGTAAAATTAAAAAAAAATGTTAAATGTTGCGTATTTTCATAACTGACACACGGCAAGTAGGAGAAATTATACCGTAAATTCGAGAGTAAAGTCCGCAAGTTGCCTACGAGTATCACAGCTTTCGAACAATATCAAATTCAAATAAAAACAGATTGAATTTATATTGAAATAAAACCGGTCAAGAGCGAGTCGGACTCGCGCACTGAGGGTTCCGTACAATCATAAATATATTTGGATATGTTACTTTAGTACAGTCTTTAAAAAAGTAGGATAAACAGCAGACAGGTGGAAGGGCGAACAGGCAGACAGTTAATTTATCACATCCGAACAACATCAAATTCAAATAAAATCAGATTTAATTTATATTTAAAAATTTGCTCGTTTTTATGGAAAACATAAAATGGCCCCTATTTTCTTTTGAGCAGTATATAAACTTTGTACTGATATATAATACTACTACTTCAGTACAATTCACAGAATATCTCAATTAACAGAGAAGTCAATACTCATTACGAAATGGATAAACATCGCAAAATTACAACTCATTTAGGTATTTTCGTACCCATCAGTTCCTTGTCTGACTTCAAACTAACTAAGACTAATGAAGCATCAGCTCTAATAACACAAAAGTGCGCAATAATGAAAAAACTTACTATTTCACTGAACCGTATTACTAGAAATACACCCAAAATATTCCCTGCTCATTTTTTTCCGTAACATACAATAATACGCACATAACAATGAGTTGCCCAAACAAACAATCGTTTTATTACCAAGATTCGGTTAAAAATATAGAGCGACGCATAATAAAAAGAATATATTTTAAATGAAATATTGGGACCAAAAACTGGATGGATATCTTCTGGCACAGAATAAGTACCTACTATAAGTCTATAAACTGTACCTCAGTCAAGTATCAATGGAAATAACTATGCAGGAACGACAGATCATTTAATTAACTTTACTCTATATTCATTTAAACGTTGGCTCAAAGCTCAACACGAGCTTTAGTACACATGCTCACAGAAACAACCTGTCCGAACAAAGTGTAATTTGACTAAATTCTCTATGAAATAAAACTCTTTTGGTTAGGGTTTAGGGTGGCTTAAATTCGAGAACTTTAGCCCTACCACTACCTTTTCTTGCCCTGCAAAATCAAAAACGAAAATGTTACACTTCGTGGCAGGTTGATGAGCTTTTATCGGTACTTTAATAAAAACTCATACATTCATGCACTTTTTTGCGAGCTCGATGGCACAGTGGGACATAATTATCACATTCGGCCTATGCGATTGCCTAACCGAAAGTGGTGTGAATGTTATTTAATTGTAATTATTATTAATAACGTGAAATTCTTAAGACCCAAGTCTAGTATTTTTAGAAGGTATAATTACATTTCATCGTAGTCATTTCTAGAAGTAGATAGCAAAACTGCTAAAAGAGGTCATTTTGCTATATACTAATACGAATTACTACGAGGGAATGGAAATTACATTTCTTTGCGTTGTGAACTGTATTTTGCCGTGTCAGTTTTAAACATATCGAGCCCTACTTAAAATATATCTTCGAATATATATTTGTCTCTATTATACTCATAGGATAACCTTATAGAAAACTCCCCCGCACCGCGCTGATTCGTCCAAGGTATTATGGCCCTATCTATATACTGGGGCCGTACCGGCTAACGCATCTGACTTCGATAAGTCTGCCGAGTTGAAACTTAAAACAGCTAAATCGAAATAAGGAATTTCGTATTGTACTATTTGCCGAAGTTATTTAGAAGATATCGATGTTCTTGTGACATCATGAATTGGGGTTCGCCATTTTGGCATGATTGAGGCTCAATTTATCTGTTTTAATATGAAGCCGGGCAGACTTATCGAAGCTCGATGCGTTAGCCGGTACGGCCCCTGGTCATAACGTGTTTACTTGACTCGATCTTCGTTTTTTGCACTTATTTCTCACAACGTTTAAGCACAAATTCAAGTTCTAGTAAACTTTTTACATATTTGCGGTTAAGGACGAGGGTGTTTCTCGTACCTGTTGTTTTTAAGTCGAAAACAATTAATGTTTTCCAGGACATGGTTCAAAGCCCTTTATGTTTCCATGTTCCACCCCATAGAGACAGCCTAGCACATCTCACTCACTTTTCTTCCAAAGGAAACGTTAAACTAACTACAAAGGGTATGAATAGACTTTTATCAACCGCACTCTTAATCTCATCATATTAATTATACATATATCATGTAAATCTACCAAGATTTTGATTTTCTCTTGTATTCCCTTGATTTATGTCCATATAAAAAACAATATGAGGAACTCGGTGGCTCAGTGTTTTAGTACCTGACCCTGCGATTGCGGAGGTAAAAAACTTTCGCAAGGTTCACTCATGAGATGCAAGACCAAACATTTATTATCTCGAGCTCCTCCATGCTTCCGAAGGCACGTTTAGCTAGTGCTGGATTAACCCTTAAACAAATTAAGCAATTGCTTAGGGCATCACGTCTGGGGGGGCACCATAATCGGCAAACAAAAAAAGAAAAAAAATGTTTGAGAAAAAAAAATTAAAATGTTTTATTCAAACTCATTTGCGTGACCATGTTAAACGACTTCTATAAGATTAGTGGATGAAACTGACAAAAAATCGCGCTGCGCGGCCTTCTCTTACTATGGGCAACAGGCAAGACAAAAGTACAGGAATAGTGGATGAAACTGACCAAAAATCTCGCTGTGTGGTCGTTTTTTCTTAACTATAGACAAGCAAGACAAGAGAACAATGTCAGTGGATGAAACTGTCAAAAAATCGCGCTGTGCGGCCATTTTCTTCAACTATAGACAAGCAAGACAAGAAAAGAAAACGATATTAGTGGATAAAACTGTCAAAAAATTGTGCTGTGCGGCCGTTTTTTTAACTATTGGGAGGGTGCGAAGGTATAATAATCGATCGCAGCGCTCATGGTGGCAAAAAGTAGAAATAATAAAGGCTCTGTAATCTGTTTGAAAACGATATTTAATTTATTATTAGCAATACAGGAATAATTGTAAATGTTTATTATCACTTAGTAAAATTATTAAAGTAGCTTTATCCTCTTGTTTTACAAAATCTACAACAAAAAAAAAGTAAACAAACCCTGATATAACCAAAATAAAACACTGTTTTTGAATAGATCTTACTTGCCATATTTAATTTAAATGACCTAAAATGATTTCACAACGCTTTGTCCACCCAAATCACAGTAATTTTGATATTTACATTAATAACATAATATGTATAGTATTTTTTAATATTTTGTCACAATGCCGCCATTACATATCAAAACGTCAAAACGGTCAGGTCAGAGCCAACAAAGTTGCAACACGCTAGGTGGCGCTAAAAGCGTGCACGGAGCCAATAGACAGTGGATGAAATTAACTAAAAATCGCGCTGCGCGACGAAGAATAAAATTCCTTACAGATAACCAGTTATCTGGCCATGGTTATCTCCGAGGAATAAGGGACCGTTTTTAGGGTTCCGTAGCCAAAATGGCAAAAAACGGAACCCTTATAGATTCGTCATGTCTGTCTGTCTGTCTGTCCGTCCGTATGTCACAGCCACTTTATTCCAAAAGTATTAGGACTACATAGTTGAAACTTGGTAGGTAGGTGTATTCTGTGAACCGCTTTACGATTTTTATACAAAAATAAAAAAATAAAAGATTAAGGGGGGGCTCCCCATACATGGAACTGAAACTGAAAATATTTTTTTTCATCAAACCAATACTTGTGGGGTGTCTTTAGATAGGTCTTTAAAAATGACATTGAGGTTTTTAAGACTATTTTTTTTCAAAGTCAACCGTTTGAAAGATATATGCCGCCAAAGTGGTAAAATGTGTTAAACAAACTGTGAAAAACAAAGTTATTTTTTCAGACGAAAAATGATAGCGGTATTAAAATATGGTATGGTATAATGTACCTACGGAACCCTACTGCGCGTGGCCCGACATGCACTTGGCCGGTTTTTTTAACTACTGACAGGCAAACATCATTGGGCAAGACAAAAGTACCAGATTAGTCGACGAAACTGCCAAAAATCGCGCTGCGCGGCCGTTTCTTCTGACTATAGACTGGTATTTTTCTGAAAAATCTGAATTTTTTTTGCATATCCTAGATAGGTATCCTCACTTACGTAGCTGGTAACCCTATATAGGGGGCCCACAGGCGTGGCTTGCTTAGGGCACCAAGTAGTCTTAATCCGGCACTGCGTTTAGCCGTTGGTCCCTCCTTCTTATCCGCTCATAAGGAAGGCCTGTGCCCCAGCAGTGTGGACATTAAAAATGACTGATGTCAAATAAACAACTTCGACCTTAAATTATATTCCTTCATGTTTCTTTCAGATTTCCCAGCAAGGGACTATTCTCTGGAGGTGCGGAGTGTTACAGAAACTGTAGATTGTAAGACGCCTCTCATGTGCTACGAATATAACATTCCAGGTGTAAGTATTTACATACACGAAATAAAAATAAATAAAAAAATACAATTATCACTTTGCATTCTACATAATATGTGATTTAATTTATTTGACTGATGCTTGAAACAAAACATTTTACGGATACTATATATTAGGAGGTCATAACAAATTTGGTAACGATCGCGTAAGTGACTGACTCTGGGTTCACAGGATGGAGAGGCACTCTCTGATGCTTAGTATGTCAGTCTGTATGCGTGAAGTGGTTGCGTTATTTTTATATGCAGGGTGAAAAATGTGTTATTGTAACCAGAAAAAAAAAACGATAAGGTAAATGGCTGACAATAGTACAGCAAGTAAGTACTAGTTGTACTCACGTGAACTGTGTAAGAACTGACCAAAATTCGGTTGCGTTTCATAGGTATAAGCGATTAACTTTTTGTTTGTTTGTAATGTATAAACTCAAAAAGTACTGACCCGATTTTGAACTTTTTTTTTACCTATAGATAGCTACATTATTAGTGAGTAAAATGGGCTATAATTTATTTTCAAAAAAATTATAGCCTTTTTTCAGCCTACATATAAAAAGAACGCAACCACTTCACGCATACAGACTGACATATTTAGCATCAGAGAGTGCCTCTCCATCCTGTAAACCCAGAGTCAGCCACTTAGGCGATCGTTACCAAATTTGTTAGGGCCTCTTAATCTACTAGCGCGGTTTTATGATATTTTGATTGCTTTTTCTAATAATTTTCTGGATTTTCCGAAATATGAGTGTGTTAGTTTGGATAAATATGGATAATGGATAAATAAATAAATTTAAGAGGTACCGGCGGAGTGTGATGCTCGATTGCATCTATTACAAACTTTTTAGTTGTTGCGCAAGTAGTAAGTCAAATAGAGAACAGTTGTTTCTTTATTATCTTTGAAAGCTCATTCTGCTTTTGTTCGGGAAAAACATGTCGGTTCAACGAAAAGTGTATTCGTGAAAAAGATTGAAAAATACACAAGATCACACAAAATCGGTGTTTAATTATAGTAGCTACGCCACCCATGTGTGACAGTACGTACCTAACCAAGTTTTATTTCCATGTGTAGGTAGTACGAGCTTAAATTCGAGAAGTAAATTCATAAATTTACTTCTGGAATTTAAGCATTATAATTTATGAATTTAATTCTGGAATTTAAGCTCGTACTACCTATACATGGAAATTAAAAAAAACTTGGTTAGGTACGTACAATACATATGTATGCATTGATGCTATATTTTTTAAATGTTGAAACAACTATAACGATGATAAAATAATGTTTATTGAAATGAAAACTGCTTGAAAATTAAATTTCATTCTCAAATAAAATTAAAAAATTCTGAAATAAAATTAAATTTCATTCTCACGGATAATTAAGTATCAGAAATTATCATTATTAAATGATGATAATTTCTTTCTCTGTCATCAGTCAGAGAAGAAAAAGTACAAACATACCGATGAGAATTTGATGAAATACGATAAGTGTATGTTTTGGTGTTATCCAAACATTCACTTATCGTATTCTTTTGTTTGAGAAAGTTATACGACAGACGATTATTAACTTCATTTATATAGATAATATGTCAATAGTCCTACCTTAACAAATAGTATTATTCTACCAAAGATACATTAATATTATTAGGTACGTTTTTTTTTAATCATAATACATAACGAGCAAGCTTAAAAAGAACTAGGTAATAGGTATACAAGTATTACTTTGACATAACATATTTTAAGTATTTTAATACGTATTAACATTTTTTTTAATATTAAATGTGTGATGGTACTTAATGGTGACCCCTGCAAGGTAAACTGATGATCTGGTGAAAGTCACCAGATGTGGGCAACGCAGGACCGATCGCCGAGTAGTTCCTTGGGGCAGACCTAATGATTAAGAATGAATTTTGTTATAGGACGCGTTGTGGTGGCTGGTCCCAGCGTACGCCAGCTCAGTGGCGGAGTCGTGCGCGGTGCGGCCGGGCTGCGAGTACGCCGTGCAGCTCACTGCGCACCCGTGGGACGGCCGCACGGTCACTGAAAAAATCATAAAGTTAGATGGTGAGACTACACAGAAGTTTATTATGGTAGCTCGTCTGGTATGCCAGCTCATAGTAGCTGCGCGTACACCGTACAGCTCACCCATGGGATGGCCGCACGGTCACTGAAAAAATCATAAAGTTAGATGGTGAGATCATACACGTTATTATGGTGGCTCGTCCGGTATGGCAGCTCATAGTGGCTGCGAGTACGCCGTGCAGCTCACCGCACACCCGTGAGACAGTCACTGAAAAAACTCATAAAGTTAGATGGTGAGATCTTACAAAAGTTTATCATGGTGGCTCGTCCAGTATGGCAGCTCATAGTGGCTGCGAGTACGCCGTGCAGCTCACCGCGCACCCTTGGGACGGTCGCACGGTCACTGAAAAAATCATAAAGTTAGATGGTGAGACCGCACAGCAGTTTATTATGGTGGCACGTCCGGTATGCCAGCTCATAGTGGCTGCGAGTACGCCGTGCAGCTCACCGCGCAACCGTGAGACGACCGCACGGTCACTGAAAAAATCATAAAGTTAGATGGTGAGTTCTTACAACAGTTTACTATGGTGGCTCGTCCAGTATGCTAGCTCATAGTGGCTACGAGTACGTCGTGTAACTCACTGCGCAACCGTGGGACGGTCGCACGGTCACTGAAAAAATCATAAAGTTATTTGGTGAGACCATACAGCAGTTTATTATGGTAGCTCGTCTGGCATGCCAGCTCATAGTTGATGTCGCACGGTCACTGAAAATCTCATAATGTTAGATGGTGAGACATCACAGCATTTTATCAATCTCGTTCTTACTTTAAATGGATAGAAAAACAAACAAAACTAATTTAAAAAGTAATTTGGATTTGCTGAGCTCTTTAAGCTCTAGGCCAGGGGTGGCCAACCTTTTCGACACTTGGGCCAAAATTCAGTAGTAGAATTTTACCCCGGGCCGCACTATCAAATTTTATGTATAGTGCGCGCCAGATCTGATAAGTCCGACTTTAAAAAAATGTGCTCGGCTTCGCGGGCCACAAGGTAACAGACGGCGGCCCGCATGTGGCCCGCGAGCCGCGGGTTGGCCACCCTTGCAGGCAAATAAACATATACATGTAGTTAAATTGTGTTCTAGACCGACCCGAACTATTAACCACATTCGTGTGTGTGTGATCAACTCGGGTTGTTGGTTTTGCACTAATCTTATGAATACCGCCAGTGCTGGTTGTATCGTAATTTCAATTAGACAGATACCTACTCTCGATTTAATTATGTTTACTTTAATTATCAGGCGTTTCCAAATGTGGACCATCTTATAAAAGTTTCATTCCGAAAAATAAAATACTTGACTGAACAAGTACGCTATAGCTAGCTATTAAGGGCCCTATCACATTTTTTCGTCGAAATTTCGATTTTGACGGATTGTAGCGCTACAACCTAGAGAAACCTTTGGGTCTACTAAATACATTTATATGTGTTCGCGACAAAAAGTAATATGACGATTCACTGGAAAGTTAAAGGGTTAGAAAGGAAAATTAAAGTTGGTGAACGATTTCTTAGAGTCAACTTTGAACATACACAGAAAAAAAAACAAGTACAAACAACAAATAAAAGTATGAAATTTGATTTTCTTATGAAGTAAAAATTATTCTAATATAAATTTTACGTAATAATAATTATGTATCTAGGAGAAATTCACAGTTAATTCTGAGCGTTTTTAGTAGTTTTATGGTTTTTGATTGGGATTTTTTTTCACATATTGCATACATAATTTCAAAATTCCGAGGCCGCTATGATCTATTCGACTATATAAGAGATAATATTCAATTTTTTTTATTTCATTTGTTTAGCACAGTAGTTCAATCCATGACCCCAAAAAAGTGCCTTCGCGCATTTTATGAAAATCTTTAACTGCAATTTCGGGTTTAATTATGAAGTTAAGCAAATTTTCAAAAAAGCGAGGCCGCTATGATCTATTCCAATAGCTATTCTACACTATATATGTATAAGTCAAAACTGTTAATGTATTGTTGTTTTTTTGGCCATTTTACGCAAAAATCACAGTCGAAACGTAATATGCCTCTTAATAATTATTTGTCGTTTTCGTGGGCCATGCCATAATGATTGAAACTCATTTTACATATCGACGGCCGAAACGAATAAACCTGCAAGAGCTTTTGCAAAAAGACTTTTTTGCTTTATTGCATATATAGAATTTGATAAGGTTATATTATTGACTAGCGGCCGCCCGCGATGTCGAAAGCTTTTTTGCTGTAACAATACTTTTTACGAAATGAAAGGTGCCTTAAGTCCTTTTCTGTACCCTTGACAACGTGTATGTAAAATTACATGATGATCGGTTCAGTGAAGGCGTTACAAACAAAAGGCTTTCGCATTTATAATACTAGCTTCCACCCGCAACTTCGTCCGCGTGGACAATCGGAAAATCCCTAGGGAACCTTGACCGAGATAAAAGTATCCAGTTTTAATCCAGCCAGGCTATAAACTATCTGTGTGTCAAATCCAAATCTGTTCAGCCTTTTTTGCGTTATTGAAGAACAAACATCCAAACCCACAAACTTTCACATTTATAATATTAGTAGGATTAGTAAGGATTATTATTATTATTGATAAGTTTTTACTGTTCTTTGAGAGAAATATCATCACAAGTAGGTTTTCTACGTGCAGATGATCCCAAAATAAGTCTCATCAAAAGATCGACTAGCAAATCATTGAATATGAAAAAGAATCTCCCTCTTTATCTCTTCATCACTGGAAAATTTCATCTGTTTAAACTTTTTTTTTGCCAGGACAAGAGTCCCCATAAACAGAAAATATATCTCCCAAAATAATTGGAGGAGTGTTCCTCGATTCATAAGGCATGTAATGACAGCGCAAAACTCGACTTTTTTCCCATGATAAAAAAATCTTCCGGATTCGCTTGTTTATTGATCTGTATCTCAGTGAATAATGGCCCGATTTTTATAAAACTTTTTCTATATATTCTCAATAAGTGTCACAACTAGTACAAGTAAAAAAATCATCCTTTTACCCCCCCAGCCCCTCCATTCCGCGAACTTTTTGGCCTCCCCTCATAGATATTTAAATCAGATCTTTTTATTAAGATCCATTAAATAAAACATGAGATCGCATCGCACGGCTCTAATACAATATTTACAATCGAAATTAATTTAATTCGAATCCAAACTCGGTTAATTTCAATTCAATATTTATTTTGCCGTTTGATATAACTTACCTACGTACACTCAGACTGTAATCTAAGGATCGAGGATATTGTTTTACCAAGCTACTTAATTCAATATTCATGATATCGCCATGAAAATTCACTGTTTCCCTCAAAAACAATATTATTTATGTAAGTAAATAATTATACAGGGTGGAAAAAGAGACGGTAACTAGTTAGAGAAAAAGTAGGTAGGTACTTATCCTAAATATTGATGATGGTAAGTTTACTGAAAGGAAACATTCCTTTATTTTTATAAAGAAGTAAGACTGTATTCGTAGATTTTTGATAAATCACATGTCCCAACTAGGAATCGAACGGGCTAAAATCGGAAAAATTAAATCCTGTAGTTTTAAAATATCAATCGATAGTGTTAATGATAAAGATCAATTTCGTCTAAAAACATAGTAGATAGGTATATTAAATTAAAGGCAAACCCAAGAAAGATAAAAAAAATAATTAGCCCGTTCGATTCACGGCTGAGATAAACGATATATCAAAAATCATTGAATGTAGTTTTACTTTTTTTTAAATAAAGGAATGTTTTGTTTCAGTAAAATATGCTATCATCAATTTTTCGGGTACTTTCCCTACAACTACCATCTTTTTTTACCCTGTATAGTTAGATGGTTTGCTAAGAGCTAGAAATATTTATGAATAAAAAATAAAACTATTAAATGTTTACATCATAAAATTATTTCCTCTAAGCGTGCACACAGACAGATCTGCCGCATAAGCAAACTATAAAACTATAAAATGTTCACATTATAAAAGTATTTCCTCTTCCAAATATAATTTTTTAAACAATTGAGCAAAGAAAGAAAAGTTATTTTCATGATGAAACCTGTTTCAAAATTATGTTACTTTTGCACATTCCACTGGGACCAATTACAATTTTTTTATGGATTACCAGTTGGTTTTAAATAATTTATAAACTCTGTACTTGTTTATTGTTGCTTAGCTGTTACTGTATTTGATAATGTGTTTTTTACATTAATAATAATAATTATATACTAAGAGCTGGCCCCGGAAATAGGTACCTATGAAATTTACACGAAATCCCTCTAGTTAGTGTGCCATACTATCATTATTAACAGATCCTCAGGGCACCTGGCAGATTTTCAGTGGTGTGGGTGGGAGTGGTTGGGCAACAAAGGGCTAAAAAGGAATTGAAGGTACACAATTTACAGAGCTCTGGGTTTGGTGTGGTATTATAGCCAGCCAATCATGTATCTAAATCGAATATATTGCCAGGCATTTTGGCTGGTGGAAAAGTAATGCCAGGCGGCGTCAAACTTTACCACTTTTTTGCATAATGCAGCGCGGCAGTGGGGAATCCATCTTATTTTAGTAGTATCATTTTATAAAATAATATATATTCATTTATGAAATCTTTTCGTACGTTTTCTTTTTTAGTTACAAAGTCTATAGTTACATTTTCTGAGAGTGTTTGTTGACATGCTGTTTACATTTAATTTTAAAATTACATCACTTCACCCATATTGAATATTTAGCAAAGCCGGGTGCATCTGTGTATGCCATTGATAGCTTTGTAAACAAACTCTAATACTCTAGTATTGCGTAAACTTTTCTCTGAATCGTTTCAGTCAACGATTACGCAAAGTTTTTGATCTGCAAATACTGAAGATTTCATTACCAATAGATGCGATAGGTTAAAAGTTAAGTACCGAAATTAGATTTGAAAAAAAATTGTTTTTTTTATTGTAATCGTAATACCACATAGGTATAAAATCAGTTGAAAAAAAATCTGATTAATCGCCTTAAACTTTTCAAAACCTAATTACAATTATGGATACAAAGTTTGACAGTGCTTTAAATTAAAACTTCACTCTAACCTATTAAATGTAATTGAGGCAGGGGGGAAGTAGGGAAATGGGAGCACACTTGTCTGGGATATTGTAAGTAGTTTCATAAACGATCTTGATTATTTTACGGTTAAAAAGACGATATTCGTAACTTTACTCGAACATAAAAATATGCAAAGACAAGGAAAATTTTCATTATTTTATATTTTTTTAGATAATACCTACTTAAAATTAAGCTCTAACTCACGAATAATATATAGAAACTATTTTTCTAATGACATTTAAAAAAATATTCAATGGTTACTTTTTAGATGGTGACTTTATGCCCAAAAATAAATTAAAACGTGAGGCTATTTTTTTACTCTTCAATATAAAAATAGCCAGAGACAGAGTTTTTCAAATATCATCATCATCATCATCATCATATCAGCCGCACGACACCCACTGCTGGGTATAGGCCTCCCCCAAGGATTTCCACGACGATCGGTCCTGCGCTTCCCACATCCAGTGGCTTCCGGCAATCTTCACCAGATCGTCGGTCCACCTTGTCGGGGGCCTACCCACGGAGCGTCGTCCGGTGCGCGGTCGCCATTCCAGAACCTTTCCGCCCCAACGGCCATCGGTTCTTCTCGCTATGTGTCCAGCCCACTGCCACTTTAGCTGAGCAATCCTTCGAGCGATGTCGGTTACTTTAGTTCGCCTGCGGATCTCCTCATTTCTGATTCGATCACGCAGGGAAATGCCGAGCATGGCTCTCTCCATTGCACGCTGGGTGACCTTGAGCCTCCTTATGAGACCCATAGTTAGCGACCACGTTTCACTGCCGTAAGTCATCACTGGCAACACACACTGGTCATAGACTTTCGTCTTGAGACACTGAGGTAAATCGGACACGAAGATTTTTCGGAGCTTCCCGAATGCTGCCCATCCGAGTTGGATTCGACGAGAGATCTCCTTCTCAAAGTTGGACCTACCTAACTGGACTGCCTGTCCTAGGTATACATAATGGTCAACAGCTTCAAGTGCAGTGTTCCCAACATGAACTGGAGCGGGCACAACATGGGCATTCGACATGATTTTCGTCTTATCCATGTTCATTTTAAGACCCACTCTTTGGGAAGCACTACGGAGATCTTCGAGCATTGTGTTCAGGTCCTCCAACGTCTCAGCCATTAGAACTATATCATCGGCAAAACGAAGGTGTGTTAGGTATTGGCCATTAATGTTGATGCCGAGTCCTTTCCAGTCTAAGAGTTTAAAGATATCCTCCAACGCAGCTGTGAAAAGTTTCGGAGAAATAACATCTCCCTGTCTCACACCTCGCTGCAGTTGGATAGGATTTGTTCTCTGGTTCTGTACTCGGACCGACATGGTGGCATTTTTGTATAAATACCTCAACACCTCGATATACCTGTAGTCCACTTGGCACCTTTGGAGAGACTGCAGCACCGCCCAGGTTTCAATCGAATCAAAGGCTTTCTCATAATCCACGAACGCCAAGCAAAGTGGCAGATTATACTCCTCGGTCTTCTGTATGGCCTGCCGCAGCGTATGGATGTGGTCTATGGTGCTAAAGCCTTTTCGGAACCCGGCTTGTTCGGGAGGTTGGAAGTCGTCGAATATACTTATCACAAATCTGTTCTTATACAGAATGCGCGGCAGGCGTGTGCTCGTGCGCCCACTCCCCCCGCCTGCCCGCGCCGCAGGTGTCAGCAACCACGGTCGTGTTGCAGGGGGAGATCATGGTCAACGTCAGCTGGACGTTGCCACCACCAAAGTACCCGCAGAGATTACCGAAGGACCTTAACAAGCAGAGCTATGCTGTCAGGTGTGTACCTTTCTCTGCATACTGCAGGTGATGCCAACCACGGTCGTGCTGCAGGGGGAGATCATGGTCAACGTCAGCTGGACGTTGCCACCACCAAAGTACCCCCAGAGATTACCGAAGGACCTTAACAAGCAAAGCTATGCTGTCAGGTGTGTTAAACCCTTCTCTCTACAAACTGCAACTGACAGCGACTACGGTGGTGCTGCAGGGGAAGATCATGGTCAACGTCACCTGGACGTTGCCACCACCAAAGTACCTGCAGCGACTACCGAAAGACCTTAACAAGCAGAGCCATGCTGTCAGGTGTGTACCTATCTTTGCATACTGCAGGTGATGGCAACTACGGTCGTGCTACAGGGGGAAATCATGGTCAACGTCAGCCGGACGTTGCCACCACCGAAGTACCCGCAGAGACTACCGAAGGACCTTAACAATCAGAGCTATGTTGTCAGGTGTGTTAAAATCTTCTCTCTGGAAACAGCAACTGACAGCGACTACGGTGGTGCTGCAGGGGAAGATCATGGTCAACGTCAGCCAGACGTTGCCACCACCGAAGTACCCGCAGAGACTACCGAAGGACCTTAACAAGCAGAGCTATACTATCACGTGTGTTAAAATCTTCTCCCTGGAAACAGCAGGTGATAGAGACCACGGTCGTGCTAAAGGAAGAGATCATGGTCAACGTCAGCTGGACGTTGCCACCACCAAAGCACTCACAGACTACCGAGGGACCATAACGAGCAGAGCTACGCTGTCAGGTGTGTTGAACCCTTCTCTCTGCAAATTGCAGGTGACAGCAACCACGGCTGTGCTTCAGGGAGAGATAATGGCTACGTCAGCTGGACGTTGCCACCACCAAAGTACCTATTCGCAGTGACTACCGAGGGGCTTTAACAAGCCGAGCAACGCTATAGGTTTGTTGCTATAGTGTCTTCAAGTATACGACTAATGTAAAAGTTGTTAGCAACCACGGTCTGCGCAACAGGAGGAGATTATGGTCAACGTCAGCTGGACGCTGCTACCTAGAAAATACCTACAACGACTACCGATGGACCTTAACAAGCAAACGTACAGTGTCAGGTGGGTCGCTCCTGTCTGTTTATATCGCAGATGTCACAGGTGTGATGTGACTGCGCGCTATAGATAGGTACAGCAAAAGCGATTAGCTCAGGAATTCAGTACTAACTTCAGTATTCTTTTTTATATCTCTGTACTGCACTGCTGTTGGCAGGACCAGGGGCCGTACCGGCTAATTTACATGGCTATCGTAATCGCTTTCATTTGACAGAAGGATGTGATACACTGCTAATTTTTCTTAGTAAGATTTTGTTTTGTACCAAAAAGAAGTAGCAATGAGTCAGATCCATCTGTCACATGAAAGCGATTACGATAGCCATGTAGGGATGAGTGCCAGGGAAAAGCCGATAGTGCGTTTACGATAAACCAAGCTGGTTGCTGAAGTCGCTAGTGTCAGAAACAATATTTCTTGTAGATGTAGCCGTCCCCGTCTCTCGTGTCTGTAGCACTTTTTAAGTGTTCAATTATTCCACAGCATAGGCAAGCAAATGGTGTCAGACGCCCACCCATCACCCTGGTTTGCAAACACCGTGCTTCGTCACGTAGACGCCGACGGACCGGTAGCCAGTGGCGACATCTTGCGGTGGTTACTGCTTCCCATAACTGAGCGAGACCGTGCTGACGGGCGGAGCGGCAAGCGGGGCGGACGGGGCGGCGGAATAACGCTCGATGTCAAACTTCTGGCGCGAGTGAACTTGATCGACGATAGAAGTTGCATCGGACCTGCTGGAAATGCTACTGCTTATGGTATGTTTGTCACTAACGTTATTGTTCTAGAATTTTTAGGGCCACTTACTTTTTTAAAACTTACGATATTTACTTACTTTACAATGAATTCTATTATAATTGTCAACAATCGGAATTTTTCACAAATAATAGTAATTATAAAACCTAAGATTTATTGAAAACTAGCGGCCGCCCGCGACTTCGTCTGCGTGGAAAGGTTTTTTGCTATCCCTCGGGAACTATACTTTTTTCGGCATGAAATGTACCCTATGTCCTTCTCTGTACCCCCGAGAACGTGAATGCAAAATTTCATGATGATCGGTTTAGTAGTTAGGACGTGAAGGCGTAACAAAGAAACAAACAAACGGACTTTCGCATTTATAATATTAGTAAGGAAGTAAGGATGTAACAGATATTCACACTCCATAAGTTTATAGTAATTATTATGACAAAAATAATGAAAATCTCTCACTCAAGCAAGTATGATTTCTGCATATTTTCTTTTTAGATCCAGCAGTGGAAAAGAAACGACCATTTGGAGCCTACGTAAGT
The DNA here is from genome assembly GCA_943789525.1 of Agriphila geniculea. Lineage (NCBI taxonomy): Eukaryota > Metazoa > Arthropoda > Insecta > Lepidoptera > Crambidae > Agriphila > Agriphila geniculea. The sequence continues at coordinate 20,229,543 of OX038879.1, forward strand.
AACATCAAACTTTTAAACGTAATTGATTTTTCTACATTCAATTTTTCTTTTTTTTTTGTAATAACCAACTTCGTTCCATACCACACATTTAGTAACAAAAGTATAATTATCTTCGTAGATGTTATGGGCGGTATTCGGCGGGTTGTGCGTACTCGCCATGGTGGTATTGTTCGCGATGAGCTCGCGGATAGTGAAGCGGATATTGTCCGCTCTCCGCCCCGCTTCCGCCTCCACTCCGCTCACACCCTTACGGCAGCGTCCCGCTTGGCTCTGTCGGCAGCTGCGCCCGTGAGTACTATGTTTAAGTTTAAAAAAATAGATAAAATCTATTTTTTAAGGTACCTAGGTACTTAGGTAGGTACCATGATTTCTAAATTGTGTTTTTTAGATTAGTTAATATTTTTGTACGTAAGTACAAAATAGGTAAACAAAGCGATCCAAATTCCAACGGTTATTTATCAATAACTATATTTAATTGACAATGCGTTTACAAAGTAATAACCAAAACTACTTAAGTAGGTGCAAACTAATTACTAAATCGTAGTATTTTATTAATATAACCCCTTAGTTATAAATGTATAGCATATTAAATTAGTGTGTAGGTATCTAAATTATATTTTTACTATACCTACCTAAAGAAAGAAAGTTTCAGTTGGTTAGTATGTTTGCAAATTTTGCAAAATTAATTTTAAACATTTAAAAGTTTTTCTTCAATCAGTTTGATTTACTTAATTTAGATTTATATGAGCTTAAACTTCTCCAAAAACCTATATTTACTAGACTGTTATGTTCACGATTTTTGAGAGCTGGACGAACTTTGGATAATAAACATAATATTAATTTATCTTTAATTAAAATTGGTGATTATTATGAAGAGCAGATAAAGGGCATGTAAAGCAGATATAAAAAATGACACAAGATTTCTAAGGGTGAAAATGATAGTGGCGAGTAGAATTTTTTTCTAGTAAGTATATTATTTAATATCATATTAAACAATGTGAATACAAAAATCTCGAAAAAAAAACTCCCAAGAACTACTTATTACCTATTTGCAGGTATAAAACATTGCTATAATATAAATGTAGGTGAATATCTGGACTAGGTAGTAGGTACTGTACCCATAGCACGGACATTATTCGAGAAAAATCGCTCGTCAAAGTTCTTGATAGAGTATAATATCTATGGGAAATCTCATTTCGCTTTTCGGCGGTAGATGGCGCTGTACAAATTATCCATACAGAATGACTCTATTGAACGTTTTATTTTACTCGATAGCTGTTCATCTTGGATGAATTAAAGCTGTTCATGCTATGCACTGTAGTGCCGTTTTGGTTCAATTTTTTGATATTTTTGTTATTAATTCTTGTCTGAAACAGCAGATTTTTTTTTCGCGATTTCGGAGTTGGTCCCATAGTAAAACATGTTCAGTTATTCAGTTTGATGGTGAATATCTACCATTTGTTGTAACACGTTGTATAACCAGCGAACTAAAATCTATGGAAGTGTAATTGCAAACAAATATTGCTTAAAAAATGGCACCACGGGGCCGAAAAAGTAGAACCCGCTCAGTTTCAGTCGGGCCAGCCACGCACCCGGTGACTGACATTAGTGTTATTTTCAATAAATTGCAGTTTATATTGTGGAGAAAAGATAGAAAGGGAGAGTTTATTAGAAATGACGTCCTTTGTAGTCAAATGGTTTAAAAGATGCAAAGAAGGCAGTAAGAAGATGCAGAAATTACGTATCTTATTTTTTCGTTTAAGTACAGAAAATATCCATAAGTATACAAATTATGGTCGCTAATAAGCAACTAGTGTTCAGACGCTTTGTGCTGCATAATTAAATGCCAGCATTTTTAGCTCTATCCACTTAGTTGTACTTTTCGTGTGGTGCCATTTTTTGAGCGGAATGCTTATTCCATAGCTTTAGTTCGCTGTGTATAACTAACTAGGTTTGTAGGTACATATACTTAATTTTGAATATGTACAGTTATTTAGTGCTGAGTAATTATTATTACTAATATTACTTACTATTTTTATTTCTTTTTGTAAAATATAAAGTATCGTATAAAATAAATTCAACTCATTATTTTTTGTTTTTACAATAAAATAACCTTATCTTTCTATGTTAAAAAACATCCTATAAAAATAGGAAAATACATTTGTTTTATGAAAAATCCGGCGGATTAACTGATAAACCTTTTTGTTTTTCGTATGAAAATAGCTTTCTTTCAGTGAAACAACGCAAATCTTTGTTATATTTTTATATGAAAATCAGACACATTTTGTTTTTCAAAAGTCTTACAAATACCGAAACAATAAGTACCTATACTTAGGTCTATACCTAGGTAGGTGTTTATTGTTTAGGTACCTATGTACCTTATCTAATGGTGATACAAAAAATCTATATCAATGAGTAGGTAAAACACTTTTACATAAAATGACCACTCGTGTTCTCTAAGACATTTTGTTTAGTTTAAAATAAAAAAAAACCGGCTAAGTGCGAGTCTGATCGCGCACGGAGGGTTCCGTACCAGAAAATGGCAAAATAAACACATTTGTTGTATGGGAGCCCCCGTTAAATATTTATTTTATCCTGTTTTTAGTATTTGTGGTTATAGTGGCAACAAAAATACATCATCTGTGAAAATTTAAACTGTCTACCTGTTGTGGTTATTAATATCGAGCAAAAAACGTCAACAAAATCACGTTTGTTGTATGGGAGCCCCCTTAAATATTTGTTTTATTCTAATTTTAGTATTTGTTTTAGTTATAGCGGCAACAGAAATACATCATCTGTGAAAATTTCAACTGTCCATCTATTACGGTTCATGTGATACAGCCTGGTGACAGACAGACAGACAAATAGACGGACAGCGGAGTCTTAGTAATAGGGTCCCGTTTTTAGGGTTCCGTAGCCTAAATGGCAAAAATTGGAACCCTTATAGATTCGTCATGGCTGTCTGTCTGTCCATATATCACAGCCACTTTATTCCGAAAGTATTAAGATTACATAGTTGAAACTTGGTAGGGAGATGTATTCTGTTAACCGCTTAACTAATTTAACACAAAAATAAAAAAATAAGAAATTTTTAGGGGGGCTCCCCATACATGGAAGTAAACTGAAAAAAAATTTTTTAATAAAAAAAAATTGCAAATATTATGATATAAATCTATAATAGAGGCGAGTTTACAATACCATTACCTATATACCGATGATGAATTTACAATACATTTTTTAAGGGGGGCGAATTTACTTCCAATTTATCAACTTATCAGATTTTGATGTATTGTATGATTTCTATGGAATTAACAAGCTTACGGTAAGTAGTTTTATAGTTTACTGCTTACTTTAAAGCTTTAATAGTAAACGTAGCGTTCAAACGCATAGAATGTTGGCATTTGAGTAAAAGGGCTGAACTGGAAGTAACGTTATTTAAGTTTCGTTCCAGATTATAAGTACATAGTTACAAAACATACTTAATATTCAAGAGGACCTTAGTCAACTTACTTGCTAAGGTAAAGTTTACTGTCCTTAACATACACCTTTACTGACCTTAACATGAAAAACAACTTAAATTACCTACACCACCTTGTTCTAAATTTTGATAACAAAGTCATAATTTCAACTTACTTAACTATATTTTTTATGTCACAAAAATTATTTGCTTTGGTATTTTTTTTATACACAACGGGATAGGGCTTGGCCTTCATCTCATCTAATGTTAAATGACGATAAGGCCGAAGGTGGAAGCGCACTACACCCGGAATACTGGCTATCTTACCTCTAACTGCCGGAACACAACAATTTTTAAACTGTTGTTATGGCGTCAGACTTAGGTAAGATGGTGGTAGCTAAGCCAGGCGGACTTGAAATAAGCCCTACCACCAACCAAACCGAGTACAAATTGTACCCCCCCTGGGAATTGAACCCGGGACCTCTGCGTCTTACACGGGTGGGCGAACCACTAGACCACAGAGGCGGTTAATAAGTGAAGTAAATGAAGAACGAATGAGTAAATGAAGTATGTTAATTTTCCTCAGTGGGGTCATTAGTGATTTATTATTCCTAATGATATTGTTTTTAATAATACTTTACAACCATAGAATCTATATAATATACCCCTATATTTATAGAGTCCCAAAACTTTGCCATACGGAGGGAAAGTTTATTGAAAATAAGAATTTTACTGCAAGAAACTTCATTTTGTTTTAAAAATAATGGGAACTACCAACTTTCAAAGTTTTTTTTTAAATCACATTCGATATTACACAAATTGATACAATATGAAGGTACTAATTAAATTTTAAATGTTAATTTCATATTCTTTGTTTTATTTAAAATAGATACTGTGTTACACAAGAAAAAATAATGGAGTAACCCTTTCGATCGGTATCCTAAAAATAAAAAATTGATTTTTTTAGGGTTCCGTACCCAAAGGGTAAAAACGGGACCCTATTGCTAAGACTCCGCTGTCTGTCTGTCTGTCACCAGGCTGTATCTCACGAACCGTGATAGCTAGAAAGCTGAAATTTTCACAGATGATGTATTTCTGTTGCCGCTATAATAAAAAATACTAAAAATATAATAAAGTAAATATTCAAAGGGGGCTCCCATACAACAAACGTGATTTTTTTGCCGTTTTTTGCTCGATATTAATAAAGACAACAGGTAGATAGTTGAAATTTTCACAGATGATGTATTTCTGTTAATGCAAAATAACAAATACTAAAAACAGAATAAAATAAATATTTAAGGGGAGTGCCCATACAACAAACGTGATCTTTTTGCCGTTTTTTGGTACGGAGCCCTTCGTGCGCGAGTCCAACTCGCACTTGGCCGGTTCTGGGAGAAAAGTAGGCAGTCTGCGAAGTAGTCGCTTCGAGAAGTAGACTGTATGCGAAGTAGGATAATTGCTAGGTTGGGTAGCTGCGAAAACGTTTCATTGAGAAGTAGTCGGAATGATAAATTGGCTATTTCACAAGTAGACGCCTGGCGCCGAAAGGTTATTTTTAAGATCAGATGAAGTCTTCTTTTAGAAAAATTTTCTAACTTCAATATTTAAGATAATTTCCCTTCGTATGACAAAGTTTTGGGACATCCTGTATATTAAATAATGCCAAAGAAGATGGCCCAAAAAAACCCAGAATTAATACGAACAAGATATATATCAATCGATTGCTTATATCGAGAGAAAAAATCCTATCTAAGTCGCAGACCCCAAACCTTTGGGTTGTGCGACTTGTACGCTCACAATTTGACAAAGGAAATATAGGTCAGTCCAGCATTTAACATCAATCATTCCGTGAACGAGCTATATCAATCGATTGATTTAGTTAGACCGAGCGAAATAATACGAGTACAATCGATATTATATCACTGAAGTTGTAAAAACTGATGTTAAATCAGACTAGACTTTACATAATATTTCAAAACATACTTTGTTAGCCTATATCTTCGATACCCAATGGATTTGGGGTCTGCGACTTAGGTAGGATTGGTTTGCTCATTCTATATTCTCATTCAGTTTAAGCTTGTTCGTATTAATTCTGGGTTAAAAAGATAATATTTTTTGGTGTTTTGTTTAGCGTTTTAAAACTAGAGACCGCCCGCGACTTCGTTTGCGGCGACTTTGGTCTAGCTCAGGGGTCTCCAAACTATGGCCCGCGGGCCAGCTCCGGCCCGTAAGCACCTACAGTCCGGTCCGCGAAAACAGGCCGGATCGTACCAACATACTGTAATTTAATTTATAGTATGTTGATACGATGAGCTAGCTAAATCCTGGCTCTTGGGACTTCATGGTGGAGTTAGTCTGGCCCTTATGCTAAAAAGTTTGGAGACGCAATGCTAGCTAGTAGCTAGACAGCTAGTTGGTTAATGATCATGATGAAATATGAACCAGATTTTAAGTTAGACTCTCAGAAATACAACTGGGAAAACCGTGTATAATTCGTAGTTTTTGCGCGATGTACATACAAACATACCTACAGACAGACAGACAAAAATTCGGAAAATAATTGTTTTGGCTTCTTTAATTTTATTTTATTATATTTTAAATATCTTCAATACACAGATTTTGACCAGTTACAATTTTAATATAATAATATAACATTATTTATCTTATTCAATAAAAAAGCTTAAAAAAGCTATCAATAATAATAGCAACCTAAAATGATTAAAATTTTCTTCTATAAGTATTATTGGTTATTAAATTAATTTAGTTTTTACGGAGAACTTAAAAAAGTATCTTGAGACATTTCTGATATACTATAAAATAAAAACCGGTCAGGAGCGAGTCGGACTCGCGCACCGAGGGTTCCGTACAATCATAAATATATTTGGATATGTTACTTTAGTCATGGGGTCCCATTTAGTACATCAGATGTGGCTTAGTTAGCAGGTACCGCCATCTAGTAAGGTGAATTTAAACTAATGTGGAATTAGTTTAAATTTACCTCACTAGTTGGCGGTACCTGCTTCGATTTGTTTTTGTAATATTCAAATACAGATAAAAAAAGTCATGAAACTTTTAAATTGCTTCTTAAAAAATCACCCAGAGCAAAATTGCAATAAAACAGTAAAATGGAGGGTTTTTTTTAAAACAAATTTCAATAAAAATTTAGCGACATCTATCGGCAATAATTTGTACTTTCTTTGAAAATTCGGTAATGTTTGTTGCTATCTGTGCTAAGCATGCTGCAACGATAGCGACGCCATCTAGAATTCTACAAGAAAAACATATTTAATCGCCCAGATAGTCGCCTTACGATGGCCATTTCTTTAGTATGGGATGAGGTATCTGTACTATAGTATTATGTAATCTGTGCTTTAGTACAGTCTTTAAAAAAGTAGGATAAACGGCAGACAGTTGGAAGGGCGAACAGGCGGACAGTTAATTTACAAATCTTAACCACAGCTGCTTATGGTGACTGAAAAACGTTTCAGCCACTCCACATTGCAAACTGTTTATATTACTAAGTAGGAACTTATTCTTCGTTTATTCGTACGGCAAATAGTAGGTAATTATATTAGAACCAGCCACCAATTTATTATTGTAGTGTTAGGTTGCGACATCTCTTGACCGATAGTGGAACTATATTTTTTCTTAGGTTAGCATGCTTAGGACAGCGCCATCTGTTGACTGGTAGTAAAACTAAAAAAATTGTTTGTTTTTGAATTTCTTAAAAAGTGTGTTATATTGAGACATCGTTTTATTTTTCCTGTAATCTTTACATAAACTACTATCACATAGAATTATTTCAGATTTTTTTCTTTGCAAACTTCGGAGATAAGGGGGGGGGGGAACGGTATTTTTTTACATTTTTCATCATAAGTCGAAAACTATGCGGCCTAAGAAAAAAAGAAAAAATGTTTTAAAATGTGCAAACAGCGCTCTTTCATATGATATCCCACATGCCCTAGTCACCTCACTTTAAATTTTTAAGACCCCTTTTCAGTCCCTGTTGTAAAAAAAATTTTTTTTTATTTCTTTCTTATTTGCAAAATAGTTGGGCAAATGTCATCTTAAACTATTCAAGTTGATACCATTAGCAGTTCTCGAGATATCCAGCTGTGACAGACAGACAGACTGAGTCACACCATAAGGGTTCCTTTTTTAACATTTTGGTACGGAACCCTAAAAACTTAAAGATTGCTTAGACGAGAGGTATTGAACAGAATGAATAAATGATACCTTCCAAAGTCAGAGTCAAAAATAGCTTTATTCATCATATCAGCCGCACGACACCCACTGCTGGGTATAGGCCTCCCCCAAGGATTTCTTGTTAGCTTTATTCAAATAAACTTAATTAATAAGTATTTTTGAATCGTCCAATCGTCCACATTTTCCTATCACTCGTTCAAGACATTTTTAACTGACAAGAAGAACGGGCACAAGAAACTTATCAGCTGTAACAGCCATAAGTAACGATATTTACAAACATAAATATATCGTTACCAGATAATTACAACAGGGTGACAGGATCATTGGCAACAAAGTACTTTAGCACAGAATAGCTAATAGTACAAGTACTTTAGTAGCAAGTTATGTGTTACATCATTTACACGCATTTTGATCTTTGAGATAATCTTCTACTTATAATAACCTTTATACCCATAAGCGTCTTTTTAACATGAATCTTGTCTTTAGAGTGAGCTATCAGTCACTTATATTTAAAAGCTCTCCTTAGGCCAGGCATAACACACACCCACTTAGAATTAGAACTTTTACTTTTCTTATGGCCGACACTAACTAAGACCACCAAACTTTAACGTTTTGGAGGACAAAAGTAGGGTTTTATGTCGAATTATTGCTGAAAAAATGTCGATTGTTAGTCAGTGCAATATGATAGTGAAGGTTATTAAATGCGAAAGTGTGTTTTTTTGTTACGCTTTCATGTCTTAATTACTGAACCAATTATCGTGAAACTTTGCATACACGTTGTCAGGGGTACAGAAACATAGGGTACCTTTCATTCAGAAAAAATACTTTTCCACGCAGACGAAGTCGCCAGTAAATATTATAAGTATTACTGATATTTGGAGTGATGGATGATGATCTGATGAGTTTATTTAAACTACTAACTCCATAGTAAGGTTGCTTAATTCTATCCAAAATACATAGGTTTTTCTTTGTTTACCGCCCTTGTTTGAATTTTTGCATTTTACGTAATCTTCTCTTAATGAATTACTTAAAGAAATCACTCTGGATATGAGTAATAAGATAAGCTTCTTAAATAGGTAAAATACTTAGGTACCTACTATAATTAAAAAATGATTGAATTATTTTTCGGATCTGTAAGTATATATTTACGTAAACAATATCTGTTCATCCACTCATATGAATGAATGGATACGGGGCATTCGCTAAAAAGGACACAAAATGGGGTTTTTAGGGTTAAAAAACGAAAAAACGGGACCCTATTACTAAGACTCCGCTGTCCGTCTGCCTGTCTGTCTGTGTGTCACCAGGCTGTATCTCATAAACCGTGATAACTAGAAAGTTAAAATTTTCACAGATGATGTATTTCTGTTGCCGCTATAACAACAAATACTAAAAACAGAATAAAATTATTGTTTAAGGGGGGCTCCCATACAACAAAAGTGATTTTTTTTTGCCGTTTTTTGCTCGATATTAATAACGACAACCGGTAGACAGTTCAAATTTTCACAGACGATGTATTTTTGTTGCCGCTATAATAATAAATACTAAAAACAGAATAAAATTAATATTTAAGGGGGGCTCCCATACAACAAACGTAATTTTTTTTGCCGTTTTTTGGTACGGAACCCTCCGTGCGCGAGTCCGACTCGCACTTGGCCGGTTTTTAGTTAATCTTCTTTTGATCTTTAGTATGGTCACTCTAGTGTAACCTAACTTTGCTATTGCATTAAATGACAAGTTAATAACACACTCGTCTGATGCGAAGACAGACGTTGTTATTATTACCGTACGCCTGAGGACATTCACGGTTGACCAATGATTGATCGTAATCATTCTAGTCAAGATGATCGCCACGAAATATATTAAACTAACGGGCGCCCGCGACTTCGGCTGCGTTCAAACGATAACGCACGAGTCGCCCTCAACCCGAACTCAACTCAAACTCACCTCAACTGCAGCCCACCTTGAAATACATCACTTACAATTTTGAGTCTTATGATTGCTTGTGTAATGTTCAGGTGAGTTTGAGGTGAGATGGGTTGAGTTTGAGTTGAGCTCGGGTTGTGTTCGGGTTGAGTTTGAGTTGAGTTCGGGTTGAGCGCGAGGCGTGTGCAGTTGCTACGACAAAATATAACGGAGCTTATTAATGTGTTATAAAACTCAAAATTGTAAGCGCTGTATTTCAAGGAGTGGGCTCCGGTTGAGTTGAGTTCGAGTTGACTAGTTGAGTTTGAGTTGAGTTCGGGTTGAGGGCGAGTCGTGCGTTATCGTTTGAACGCAGCCTTCGTCTGCGTGGACAGCTATTCCTTAAGTATGATTTTAACAGTACAATTTCAATTCAATTCAGTCAATCAAGGGTTCAAGTGATCAAGTCTGCAAATGTTAACGTCAAGATCGTATTTCAATGGTGTTTGAATGGTAATGCTTTTTGACACAATTCTTTTTTCTTAAACCCAAAATCGAGACACACTGTGTTTCCGTTTTGGATTTAAGAAACAGAATGTGGTTCGGTTTTGGGCTTAAGAAACAAGAACTGTGTGAAAAAGCATTACCATTCAAACACCATTGAAACACGATTTTGACGTTAACATTAGCAGAATTGACCCCCAGGACATAGGGTTATGCAAGTATGAATAAAGGTTCTTGGGGTTATGTCCTTTTCTGTACTTCTGTGACAGAATGGTTGAGTAGTAAAGATGTCAAAAAAGATGAAACAAAAGAAAAACAAACTCACTTGCTTATTTATGGCCTAGTAATATATTTTCTGCTCGTTTCGTGAAAATCTCTTGGCAGGTCTTATTTTATTTTATTTTATTCATAAGGTACACCAACAGGTCATAATATTAGTTAAGATAATTGCTTTATTTGTTGTCGATTATGCTTAAAAGTCAACTGAGGCAATGATTAAAGAGCAAAAAACCGGCCAAGTGCGTGTCGGGCCACGCGCCATAGGGTTCCGTAGTTACCTTATACCATACCATATTTAATACCACCTATCATTTTTCGTCTGCAAAAATAACTTTGTTTTTCACAGTGTTGGTATGAATGACAAAGTTATATTTGCGGTTTTGGAAAATGTGCTATATCTCGAAAACTAATTACTATATCTCGTTCAAACCAATTTTGGTTGAAAGTGTTTATTAAGATCTACAGCATATATTTTTTTTAGATTTTTCACTCTCTTATTTCAAAAGTTAAAGGGGGGGACACACATTTTACCACTTTGGCGGTGAATATCTTTCAAACGGTCGACTTTGAGAAAAAGTTGTCTTAGGAACCTCAATGTCATTTTTAAAGACCTATCTATAGACACCCAACACGTGTTGGTTTGAAGAAAAAAATTTTTTTCAGTTTCAGTTCCATGTATGGGGAGCCCCCCCTTAATCTTTTATTTTTCTTATTTTTGTACTAAATTCGTTAAGCGGTTAACAGAATACATCTACTTACCAAGTTTTAACTGTGTAGTATTAATACTTTCGGAATAAAGTGGCTGTGACATACGGACAGACAGACAGACAGACAGACAGACAGACAGACAGACAGACAGACATGACGAATCTATAAGGGTTCCGTTTTTTGCCATTTTGGCTACGGAACCCTAAAAACACTTTATTGCATACTCGGACAAATTTTAAAAAATTGAGAAAGCACACAAGAGAGGGCCTTATTGCTAAGTAGCAATCTCGTCCAGAAAACTTTGGGTAGTAAAATAATAAAGAAATGTGACGACATTTCTTGGTTAAAAAATCATTTCTGAAAAGTGATTAATTAATGTCTGTGAATTGAGGTGTCAGAAATAATGCCAAATTGAGATTCCGGGAATCATATCGACGATTAAGGATAAGTGATATTAAATTGACCTCTTAAGGTATTTTTTTCAATTCACAAATCAGTTATTTCAACAAGACAAAATATATATATTGTGCATTTTTGATATTTTGGAATGGTAAGGGAATAATTTTGCACGAATTGCCGTCTTACGAATTAACTCTGCATTTGAATTTACGAATACAGAACAGTATTGTACGAAAGTCCTATCCATAGCTTGACAGAAAATGTAGAGTTTTGACTTAAATTAAAAAATTGGTTCCCTATGTATTTGCATAAAATTTTAAGGCATAATATGTCATAGCATAATATGATTTCGCCGAATAATGTTTACGCATAATATTATTTAGTCATAACAGCTTATGCATAATTTTTTTAAGCATAACTACTTTAAGCATAATCATGTTTAAGCATAATATTCTTTAGCATACATTTAAAAACGCATAATGTTATTAACGCATATTTTTATAAACAAAAAATCACGATGTTTAAAATCACGAAAGAACATTTTATCTAAAATACAAAATCCCGAAGCTTAAAAAACCGAAGGTTAATTGAGGGTTACATGCCAGCAGGTCGGTTCTGGCACTTCGCCGGCCGCTGCCGCGGCACGCTCGCTTCGCTCGCTCGGCTCGTGCGTTGTTGGTCGCAATAGAACCTTACCTCCTCCTCGCTCGCTACGCTCGCTCGTCGTCGCACCTAATAGACCTAAACAGACTTTCGGGATTTTTAACTATCTGCATTTTAACTTTCAGGGTTTCGAACTATCAGTTATTTAATAATCAATCTTTCAATTTCGGTCTATTGGTTATCGACATTTAGGATTTTCGGTATTTTAAAAATATGGGGGTTTTATAAGTCGATATTTAGGTCGTATGTGTTATGATTTTTTGGCATTTTAATACAAACCTACCACTTTTGCATGAAAATTAATAAGTGCGTAAAAATATTTATTCTTATTGTTTTTGATTATATGTCTAAATAATATTAGTCGAATAGACAATATGCCTAATAACATTATGCGAAAATAAATTAGTCTAAATGGTAATTATGCCAATCTAAATAGTATGCCAAAAAACAATTATGCCAAAGTATTATTATGACAAAAAAGATTATGCCAAATCCGTTATGCCAAATCAAATTAGGTATAAAACCATTATTCGAAAACAAGGGATCCCTAAAAAATTTGCGCGTTGCTATGGTGACACAAGTGTTTACGTCTTGAAATGACGCGCCGCCATTTTCACCGCGCCCCGTAGAAAGAGAGGGGGATACTTCCGCCGCCGGCTGTCTACTCTCCATCCGTCACATCCGTCTTACGAATTTTCGATCAGGGTCACGTGATTCTTACTGACGCGAGTTTAGCATTTTTTTCCCATTACAAAAAGCGTAAAGAAGTTTTCACTTCAAAAATATTAAGATAAGTAGATCTAAAAATAGCTAGTACATTTTGCATGATAATTATAAAGGGATGAAAATATTTTGTCCAATACTGTTCTTAGTTAATTATAGTGTGCTGCTTACTAATTAAATAGTCTATAAGAAATTGGAAATTTAGTTTTTCATAAAGAAAGAATATTTTGAAAAAGACAGCGGTAATTATATCGCATATAAAAAGCCTCGGTAGCGACTATAAAAATAATAATAAGTTTTTTTAAATTTCTTTGTTACCGGTGTAACGTACCAAAGAAAATAAAATACGGTTTTGAATCATTATTACCTAATTTAAGTAATTGAATGGTCTGAAAAAAAAAATACGGAAGAGCACAACACTTACGTCGTAACTTAAAAATTTACAAGTCTGCAACAGTTTGTCACTTTATGAGCTATAAAAATTGTTGGAGCGTCTAGGGATGATAACTACTGAGTATAATTTTGCATACTCGTATAATTTTTAAAATGCCTAGGTACTTACTATGTCGCTTATAATAAATCAATGTTTGAGATTGATTTGTAATTGTTTATTGCTTTTTTTTATGCACAACGGGATTGTGCTTGGCTTTCACCTCACTTGATGTTAAGTGACGATAAGGCCGAAGGTGGAAACGCACTACACCCGGCCGGAATCCTCATCACTGAGGAACTGGCTTCTTACCTCTAACTGCCGGAACACAACAATTTTTAAATTGTTGTTATGGCGTCAGACTTTGGTAAGACGGTGGTAGCTAGCCAGGCGGACCTGAAATAAGCCCTACCACCAACCAAACCGAGTACAAATTCTAACCCCCTGGGACCCCTGCGACTTACACGGGTGGGCGAACCACCACACCATAGAGGCGGTTTAAAATAAAAAAAAGATTGCTTTCAAAACTTAAACTTAAGGCATTTCAACGAAATTAATGTTTTTCCAATGAAGTTATCTAAAGAATGAAAGCATTATTATTGATGTAAACTTTAGTTTTAAGAAGCAAAATTCTTAAATTAGTGCCGTATAGAGAAAAAAACAATAAATTGTCAGGTATTTTAAAACGAAGACAATCTGTTCAAGTGGAATTTCATATTTGCTTGTAAGAGGTATTTTTCAAAAACGTTTCAGCTGTAACAAATAAGAATACGACTCATATTTATTTTTTCACTTATTGTTTGTATTGTCAAGGAGTTCCTTATAGAGAGAAAATTAAAAAAAATGCTTTTAATCACAGAGAAATAAAATACTAAAAAATGCTCAAATTGGTACATTTTGACATGTTTTTTTACTGGTATTTACAGAATCTAAAGTAATTTTAAATTTTTCATAGGAATAATGAGGTATTTGTCTAATATGTATTGCGTGTTTTGTATATACTTATATCTATTTAATAATTTAATAGGAATTTTCAAAGTTCGCCCTCATTACGGCTCGCGCAGAGTTGTTTTGATCATTTGTATTGAAAATTTAAAAATGGAACGTGATGCGACTCTACAGCCTTAACTAAATTTTCAAACGAGTGACAACTTTGCCACCTGGATAGGGGGAATGATATTTCCACAGTTTACAGATTCTTTGAAAATCTAGTGAGAGATCATACCACGTTTAACTACAATGCGATTAATGAGAGCTTTTCAAAATGACAAATAACTGTAGGCTCGATAGATGGCGTTGATAAAAATGTATGTGTCAGTGCATTTTTTTTTACTAAGCTTCGAAGAGTACTTAGGTATATAAGGTTCTTGGTAGGCAAGCAGATGTAACCCTAAAATGTTTCTCTTTGGGCAGATGTCAGCCAGCGAGCGCTTACCTTTCTCTTTGGTACACGCTGCTTATTTTTAAAAGCCAATTTTAACACTTCTCTTTCCATCAACGCCATCTTGTGAGACAAATAGTTACGATTTTTATTTTTTAAATGTCAATGAAAAGCCCTCATGTAACTTTGTACTACAGAAGTGACCAACTGCAGGGCGCTTGCGGTACAAAACGATGTATTAATTCTGTAATTCTCGAGTGAAGTTGTCACGGATCACTGTCTATTGTCAATTTAATCGCATTGTAGCTAGTTCACACGCAAATTAACAAAATATCTATTGAGTTAGCATAAGGTCAGTTTTGATTGATGACAATGGTGTCAAATGGAATGAGCGATGATCGCGAGTGTTGACATATTGACTCGCATTTTTCGATGTTGACGAAATATTTACCTATTTTATTATGGCAACGATTGCTAGATATAAGGCAATTGTCTCGGACATTTTATAATCTTATATTTGACTCTCATTCCTCTGCGATCCACCGACGAGGCTCCACCGGTGGATCGAAGGATGATATGTTTTAGCTACAAAAAACGTCAAGTGTTCAGCAATTATTTTCACTACTTTTCTGTACCTATCTATTTTTTCGTCTTAGGTACCTTACTGTACTTACAGTTACATCCTGTATAATAAGACAAGAAGGATCTTTCATTTGATTTTCATTAAAAGTTGTGAAATTATGTCGCTGAAGTTAAAATCGATCACAATCAACTCAAATCGATTTGCTTTTTATGTGATACTAGCAATCACCTACGACTACACGTCTACTGAACATTTCTTTTTCTATCCTTCGGGAACCGTATTTTTTTGGATAAAAAGATATCCTATTACTCTTTTCTGCACTCTTGATAATGAATACCTATGCAAAATTTCATATCGATCGGTTGAGTAGTTATGACGTGAAGGCGTAACAAACAAACAAATAAACTTATTTTGGCATTTATAATATTAGATTAGTAAGGTTTATTTCTAACCCCTGGGCTAGACTATCTTGCAGTCGTGAAGCTTTGCGTTTTCGTGTTGTACTATAGAAACTTTGAAACCAGAATTAGGTAATTTTACTGAAAGAACAACGGCGAAATAATTGTTAAGTTAATTATTTAGCGTATTAAAATGTCATTATTACGAATTTACGTATTATACATTTATAAGATTTTCCAGATTATAATTAAGTCTTAGCTGACTAAGTCAGGAAAAAACCAATTTAAAAAAAAGAAACTCGAACCTAGTAATAAAATAAGTCTATGCACGAATATCTGTTTCTTAGGAAACAGCAAAATGGACATATATTGTTGTATTTGAAATATCACTCTTTTTTTATTAAGGCTTCAATATTTCGTCTTTTGGCCAAATAAGGTTATTGAATCTACTATAAGTTACTTATGAAAGTGCTTTGCGCTTCACAATACGTTCGATTTTAAATACAATTACTCTTCAGAAATACAACAACAATATTATTTCTAGAAATCACAATAACACTGTAAAACTCAAATCGAGTATGGCAACTATGACCACCAAAAAAATGTCTTGTAAACCTGCCTGTCACTGTCAGGTCAAATCTGAACTGACTTATAATTCCTTGTTTCAAAGTATACAACATAACAACGAAAAGCTCCGCGACAGCGCGTTAGTCTGGCCCAGGCATAAAAGAACTGGGTTTTTTTAAAGACAATTTTTTAAACTAACTAGCACAAACAAGATAAAAAATTAAGTCTTGCTTAAAGAAGACGATGATACTTATTAAACTACTTACGTAACCGGATAACCATCGTACAGCGGAAGCGATCGGACCATTGTGAGGTTCGGTTCTCGGTTGATACAATCTTTTGTGAATAGGACTTTCAATAGAAATATTCTCATACGCTATAATATCATAACTTTTGGTAATTGGTTGCTAGATAATAGTATGTGATTTCAATTGACGTACACGTTAAAATTATAGTCCAGTCGGCAGATACTTTTGACGTGGACACAATTCTCAATTTGATGAAATTTTCGGATATTGTTTGGGGATATGGTGTGGGGTGTGGAATTTAAATTTTTACCTCGAGGAGTCTGTGGAAACTTAGAGGGAGGCAAAAACTTCGAAAATATTGGCCTTTTTTAGCCTTTCGCTCATATCACCTAAACCATGCGTTTTTCGGGAAAAGCTGTAATGAAATTTTTTTACCCCGGGGTATTGATGGTATTTATCCCACTGAAAATTTTAGTCGGTAGAGCAAAGGGGTCATGTGGATTCGCGTGGCTCAGTCATCCATAGACTAACTATGATTTTGGGCGCCGTTAATGTAAAAAAGTAAAAGATTAAAAAATAAAGTGTCCACAGATCGAAACAAAGTGAGTTTAATAAATCAAACCAAGATTTAGGTTGAAACAAACATTTATTTAACGTATCGAATAACTAACCCAAAGTTAACAACTATTCGTTAAGAAACGTGTCATAAAAATATTTAAAACCACTTGGGTTATAAGGGGTTTAATGAGCAATCCGAAGGGTTAAAGTGAGGTCACACATTATATTTCAATACAAATTACCTTGGGAACCCATCCTAATGTTAAAACCGCACGAAGGCAAAATGGCATAACAGGGGCCCTTAACAGGTTAAAGTAAGACCCATACATTGATCACAATAATTATACCCTTGGGACTCACTATAAAATTAAAACCACTAAAGAATGAGGAATTTATAACTAGGAACCCTTAAAAGTTAAGGTGGGGACATATTCGCTCGCTTCCAGCCAGTCGGACGTCATAAGCTGCCGTCTGTCTAGAAACAAACCTATATGTACCTACTGATAGGACTTATGCTAAAATACAAATCACTTATTATCTTAACACAAGACATTGCTGATCAGATCAGTTGGGTGTGTATAGCGATCTGAATCTACTCCATTCACTCCCTGGATGGCCATCATCAGATTACAGCACGGTACATCCCTGGCAGAAAACCAAGGCTTCAAAGATACCTAGTTTGTATGAAAATAACACCTGTATCCCTAGACAAAGTTGATGTGTATATATTCACTCACACACATAATGTGAAATAACTTTTTCGTTTTCATAAAACGTAACACGATTTCATTGACAATTTTCAAAGCCTGAATAAATAAAAGTTAGCTGAAAATTTAATAATAAATAAAAAACTCAGTAATGTCATTGCCAAGGTTGTCAGGGTCAGACGGATCGAGTAAACTTTTTTTAACTTACGTACTTACCTACCTATTTGATTTACTATCGATGAAAACTTCGTACTTGTAAGAACAAGACTAATTTATTTATTTTAATAAGTTCTTTCGTTTTAGGTTTTATTAATTTCATATAAATTGCTTTCTATTCAATGATAGTTGTATTTATTGAAGGCTTCAACTAAGTAAATACTTACTTACATAATTTAATTTATCTACACCCATGCTTTAAATCCTCTGTAAGGGGTTCTGAAACAGTTAGCTTACTGCCATCATTTTAATATCCCGAGCGAGAGCTGGTCCTACAGCGCCGCGCGCCCACGCGCGAGCGTTGCATTATGAAATATTAAAAATAAAATTAAATTATAAATCGTCATAATAAAACGTTAAACGTTATAAAACGTCTAAAAAAATTCATCGCTTGAGGGTAGACTCACGGGTAGCTTCAGTCCCCCGTGACCACGGCAGCTGCAAAGTTGCCGAAACGTCGGGAAAACCAAAAATCAAACCAAATACCAACTAATTACCAAAGTGCTTTCAATAAAACCGCACTAGTATCCGTTAAAAATTGTTTTATTTCATGTCTAGTGAGCGCGTAAGCTTGAGAAGTGAATATAATAAAATATTATTTAAACTGCCCCGAGGGGCTATGGAGCATAAGTCCCCAAAACATTAAAAAATCTGCGATTTATTTTAATCCCTAATGTCTTCGTATTTATATTTGATTACCCTGTCGTTGTAGCTCACCAGAGCGCGCCGTTTACTGTGCATAAATTGTATTTAATCCCAAAACTTAATTATTTTTTTTTGTCAATTTTATTATTAATCATGAAAATAACAGAAAACCCTTATATGGGATTAATCTCAAATACGAATCCGAAATCAAATGGAGTAATTTCACCATTAAATCATAACAAAACGGCCAAGTGCGAGTCGGACTAAGGGTTCCGTACGAAAATACGGCAAACAATCACGATTAGTAGTAGTAGGAACCCCACTTAAATATTTATTTTATTCAGTTTCTATTTGTTGTTATAGCGGCAACAGAAATACATTATCTGTGAATATTTCAACTGTCTAGCTGACACGGTTCATGAGATGCAGCCTAGGGCCCTATTTTTGAATCGCTCGGCAGGCGTCGAGCGCTCTTTTGTACTGATTTTCGTTCGACATCTCATTATTTTGAGTCATATGTCGAACGAAAATCAGTCGAAAAGAGCGCTCAACTCCAGTTGAGCACTTTTTTCTACTGATTTTCGTTCGACAAATCAACTCAAATGTATGAGATTGAGTCAAATGTCGAACGAAAATCAGTAGAAAAAAGCGCTCGACTCGAGTCGATCGATTTAAAAATAGGGGCCCTCATTCATTTGAGTCAAATGTCAAACGAAAATCAGTAGAAAAGAGCGCTCAACAAACACGCTTACTATATTTAGTGTCCTAACTGCACAATGCATGTTTTTAAAACATGTTTTTTTTTTTTTCAAAAATAATGATAAACAGCTATTCTACCTAAAACAATGACGCAAGGGACATTAGAAAACTATAATCTTTGGGTACTTAAATGTGTTTCTTAACTTGTTTATAACGGACCGATGGTGTTTTATAGTATCGCATCGCATAATGTCGACGCGTGCTGTTATGGACTTATTGAAGGTATGCCATACAAGATAGTCACAGTATAATTAAGTTAACAGTATCTGGAATCCTTACTTTCTTACTATTTTATAAATACGTTGGTTACAAACTTATATTTACACGTTTTTAGACAACTAATTACTATTACTAAGTATAAATGTAAAAATACCTAACTATTTAATGGAATGTTACCTACGATTTTTTTTAAATATGTATAAGATAATCGAGTCTACTCGTCAACTTGTAAAGCCTTTATCTGATAGAAATTGGGCAGAGACACTTGACTCTTATAAAATGTTGCACTTTAAATCTCTGCAAACGGTCTCCTGAATTGAAAAGTGGTCTTCAAAACCTATAATATTTTAAAAAGACCTATCCAAAAACGCCCCACACTATGAGATTGACAGGAATATTTTTTTTCATACCCTCTTTATATTTATGGAGATAGGGGAGAGGTAAGTACACTAAAAAAAAATATTTTTCAAGATTTTATTCTTTTTTTTCTACCACCTGACCTACACATTAATGCCAAATTACAACTTTCTAGTAATAAGGGCCTCTGAGCTAAGCCGGTTCAGCGGTCAGAGCATTGGACCGGACTTCCGAAGGTCGCGGATTCGATTCCAGTCCGAGAATATGATCCGGTGCGAGTCGTAATTTTTCTAATATATTATTTAATATTGTATAAAAATTGCATTGTGAATCTAAAATCTCGAAAAAATACTGTAACGGTTCCATGTTGACTCGACTATGGAACCCTAAAAAGGATCTAGGGTACCTTTCATCCATAAAAAAATGTTAAGTACAAAAATAACTTCACGCAGACTGAGTCGCATCGCGGCTGTCTCACTTCTTCAAGCTATGCTGTGGTATCTAATATGAATTGCAACATTTGAGAGGTCGAGATCCGTCGTTATTTCTGCCAAAGTGTCGGTTATATAATCCCATAGTAATTATTATGCTATGATAATGCTAAACGACCTGCAGCGAATTACTGCAATCAGGCATACTCAGCGGAAAATTATGATAGTTTGTATGTTGGCATTAAGTTAAAGCTTTTTATCTTTCCATAAAAGCACTTTTTTAAGACATTAGAATTAAACCACAGTTAAACTCGTATAACTGTAAAGCGTAATACACACCAAACTTACTTTTTTCACACAATACATAATACTAGTACAAGTCTTGCAAGTCAGAAAACTTTGTCGGTGGCGTTGTGTGTATTGCTCTTAAAAATAAAATTAATTACTTTGTCGCTGTTTTACCTTATTAATTAACCCGCCCTCGCTTCGCGCTTCGCTTCGGTGTAGTATGGAATTTAAGACCATCATTCTATCTATTAAAAAACCGCATCAAAATTCGTTGCGTAGTTTTAAAGATCTAACCATACGTAGAGACAGACAGCGGGAAGCGACTTTGTTTTATACTATGTAGTGATTAGGTGCTACTTTATTAATTACTTTATTAATTAAAATATTTGTGATCGCTCCATCTTCTTTACGTTTTTGAATCTAAATTAGCTATAATTAATAATATTGGTACCACCAACATGGGGAAAGCGAAATCGTTTTTTTTACATTCGCAACAGGTGGTTTGAATTATCATTAGTAATTGATAAATATTAGTAAAATGTGTCTTAAGATATTAGAAATAAGGACCATATATAAATAGATACATAGATAGATAGGTATTATAGACTTTGACCTATGCGTGTGCTTTCTAACTTAGCCATAATGTCAGGTTACAAAAATACCGTTTCACAACTTCAGTTTTTTTTAATCTTGTGACCTCTTCACTCGCTTTAGCATTCGCGGTTTTTATTGCAAAATTCACAGCATACTCTTTGCTGCCGTATGCTAATCAATGGAGCAGTGGTTCCTAACCTTTTTAATACTGTTACCCATATCACCTAGTAGATAAGCAGACTTTATCCCCATGTTGCCGCCGTATCACAGTGTCATTAAAAATAGAAGAAATGTTACTTGAAATGAGCCATAGTGGTATCTCTCTATTCTATTCATTCTTACTGGTACCACCTCTGTTACCCCCATAGAATAGCTGTTTTACCCCTACGGGGGTAATTACCCCAAGGTTAGGAACCAATGCAATAGAGCAAATGCGTATTAAAATGGAATATTAACTATACATAGATAAAATGTACTTGTTCTCTCACATAAATTGTTAAGTTTTTTCGACAAACATAAAAATAAACTATTTTTTGCATTTATACAAGGAACCCCCATTTCTGGCTACAAATAATTGGACCCACTCAGACGGGACACACGGGATCAGTTGAAAATTACAAGGAAAAAATATTTATTTCAGTAGACAAACATTTTGTTTAAATAATGACTTTTTCTCCTTGACTTTTTGTCAACGGGCCCAATTGCCCAATTTACATTGGAATTTAATTATTTCATCTATTAAGTTGACTGAATTGTCAGCTTTAATAGAGGGACTATTAAGTTGACTAATACCAAATTCCTAATTCATTTTGTAAATTGGCTAATTGGGCCCGTTAACAAATATTGTAATTTGCATTGACAAGGAGGAAGAAACTATGTTTTTATTTACCAGCACTTAGTTATGTAATGCTACAATCCAGTGTGTGCAAGTATTTTAATGCAACGGGACGCAGGCCTATTACATAAAAAGAATTGCGATATTCGGACCCAATTCGTCATTCAATTTACTTGATATTGAACCTTATTCCTGAGTTAATAGTGTCACAGTGGGACGAACATACGCCCGCTTATGGTGATTTTTATGTAAATAGGCTTGGGACCCCTTTTCCGAAATCGTCCGGTGAAACAGCCATGACTGTCCAATGAAAATGATAAGTAAAGTGCGCTCAAGCCCAGCCAAATGATTTCAAAAATAGGGGCCCTCTAACTTAATCTCGCTTTTCGTAAAAAAGCTTTTAGTGTAGATGTCTAAAATATCTACTTACAAATAAGCAACCATTAAAGCCTAAGTCAAACCAAATGCAGCACAGCGCGTTGCGTTGCGTAGCGTAACGACAATGACGACGTTGTAATGTATCAAATGCTATATGCGACACTGAATGCCGCGCGCTGTTTGACCTGGGCTCAAAGATGGCGACTCCATGCCAAGTCAGAAAGTATAAAAAACAGCCAGTAAAAGGTTTATTTTTGGTATAATTGATTCAATTTGGACAATTCAAGTCATCAAAATTCCCCTCTGTCCAGTAGGTTCCACCATCTCGATCCACCAGTGGATCGAACAGCACGCTGAAGTTCACTGTGATCCACCAATGGGTAGACATCATGTGATACTTGCATTTCAACTAAGAACTACAGCTGTGCAGGCGTCCACCAAGGATCTCCACGACGATCGGTCCTACGCTACCCGCATCCAGTGGCTTCCCGCGACCTTCACGTGTCGGTCCACCTTGTCGGGGGCCTACCCACGGAGCGTCGTCCGGTGCGCGGTCGCCATTCCAGAACCTTCCCGCCCCAACGGCCATTGGTTCTTCTTTACTGTCATTTTGACCTAGGTCATTTAGACCCGAATGTTAGTATTACCGTTTAGTAACCATTTTGTCCTTTCACTTAACCTTAACCTCAGCCGACCTTGTCACCTCATCGCTATTATTTTAATGCAATATTGCAATACTCGATGTACCACACTGTTTCGCAATTCTCGATGTTTTGAGAAATAAGGTAAACATATACATTACTTGTTAGTAAGTTAGTACTTACTCGAATTTATTTCTGTTATCAAATATTTGCTTCAAGATTTTGTGATATAACAGATATATTAAGCCTAAAAAGATGAATACGAGTTGTGGAATTCCTTTCTGGGGTTAATTCAAAACCAAAACCGTAGCACCAATCCTACTAATATAATAAAAGTTTGTATTTTTGTTACTCAATCACGCAAAAACGGCTGAACGGATTTGGAGAGAATCTGGCACTTCTTTTTATCCCGGTAAAAGGTTCCCTAGCAAGTTTCTGAATGTCCACGCGGAAGAAGTCCCGGGCGGAAGCAGTATAGAAATAAAAACTATTTATCCTAACTAGCTGAAAAGTAACTTTAATTAAATGATACCTAAAATATTTTTCTCTCCAAGTTTTCTTTCGCCATTTCTTTCTTGGAGGGGCCTCCCAATTTTTTGAAATGGTGGTAGTTTCAGTAGGTTCTCTCTCTTTTTAGCACTAAATAATTCATAAAATTAAATTATAAATCAACATTAAACAGTAAATTTTTTTTTGTTAAATTTTAATTTCAGAACGTCTAAAAAAATTCATTGCTTGAGGGTAGACTCACGGGCAGCTTCAGTCCCCCGTGACCACGGCAGCTGCAAAGTTGCCAAAACGTCGGGAAAACCAAAAATCAAACCAAATACCAACTAATTACCAAAGTACTTTCAATAAAACCGCGCTAGTATCCGTTAAAAATTGTTTTATTTCATACCTAAAATATTGTTTTACTATTGTAGTTCTTACTTTTACTAAAATAAGAAGAAACTAACAACCCTATATTAAATAATCAAAAATAAAATGGAAATCATAATTTTGTTTCCGAATTAATTAAAAACTTTAAACTAAATTAAAAACACCAGTTGCCTTGTAAAAAAAATATTTAATAATACCCGTTTTACAACACCACATTCGTTTAATTATACATGGTTTATCCGCTGCTCATAAAAGGATCAAGTTTACATTATAAATACGGCTACCCTTACCCTTCCAAAGTTGGTTTATTTACCCACTCGAACATTTACACAAACTTTGACAAATAAATTAAAATATTCACAATTTTATCTCAATAAAACCAAACTGGTCCAACTGAGCAACTTTAAGTCAACATTTACTTTTTGAACACATTTCTCGTTAGATGACATAAAAGCTAACAAAAAAATCCAGCTGAATTATTTGCTGGCATTGGTTAATATTATAATTGGTACCTACGCATTTTTCATATTAATGTCCGTTTTTCGAATTTATTTAACAACGATAATGTTACATGATATGTAATAAACTTGCATAAAAGTTTCAGCCAAGTTACTAAAATTAAAGTGCTTTTTTCTCGCCCACAAGAAAAAGAAGTAATTCATAATGAAAGAGTATATTTTCGTAGAAGTTATTAGAGTAATAATTTGATTAATGGCCGGCAATTGGTTTGGATTTCATAATACTTTGTTCAAGTTCAATTTTGTGTTTTTATTTAATTTTGCTATAAATCTCTTCTTATTCTAGAATGCGATGCGGTGGTTCTAATCAGGATTCTTATGTTAATGCCGTTTAACAAACACTCAAATAGGTACATACCTAATTAATTTCATTTGACGTTCACGGGTCACACCAAATACGTTTGCGTTACAGCACAGCGCGCTGCATTGCGTTTATCATGAGTCATGACAGACATGTCACGCGGCTGCTGCGCATCAGTCGCGCGTTCGGTGTGACATAATTATACCATAGTATTTCATACATTACAACGTCGTTTGCCGTGACGGACGCTACGAAACGCAAAGCGTTTGACCCAGGCTTAATTATGACCTATTTTTGTTTTATAACTATTGTTGTCATCGTTATAAAACCTTCCGCTTTAACAACTTGACAATAGATGACAATAATATCCCGGCAGCTTATTAAAAATAAGAAAATAATTATAGAATTAGGCTACTCCTAGGCTAATTAGTGAAAGTGCAGGGTGTGTTGCTGTCTTGCTAAATGCAGGTTTGTGCACTGATATTTTGTGGTGTGCATGTGCATATTGTTGCGGGCGGGCTGGCGGTGCATATTGCATATATTGATTGCGGAAGTAAGCTACATATATTTCTTTTTTCAAAATGGTTTGGGACTTCCGCCAAGTGACGCCTTATTCAATCAAATAATGATAGAAGATATGAAGTGAAAGAAATATGTAAATCATGAAAGTAGAAAGACATGACCTTAAAACCTTATGTACTTAAAAAATCAATTAACAGTATAACTGTCTAGAATAACAATACATCTTTAATTTCATAACCACAATAATATAATCATTATCCGATCTTAGGTAGGTACAATAGTAGATTGTACCATAAGGGAGCAAAATAATATTTTTACGGCGAGGGCGTTTTTTGAATCCCGAGCATAGCGAGGGATTCTTTAGTAGAATCCTGAACGTAGCGAGGGATTCAAAGTACGTCGCCCGAGCCAAAAATATATTTGCGCCCGAGTGATACACTCTACTTTTCATTACCCTCTATGAGAAAATAAAAGGCACCTCACATTTTATTTTAATAATATTATTTAATAAAACATAGAGTAACAACTAAATTGAAATTAAATAGTATCTAATAATAAAACTACTCAAAACTGATATAGGTATACATTTAAGACATTTTCGCAATTATGAAAGCATTGCATTCTCCATTCAATAAATGGTGTTTTCTATAAGAAACTTTTAGCGGGCAGTAATGAGTTTTTACATCATACTTGCTCGGTAACTAGGATTTACTTATACAGTATGAGGCTGTGTAAGTTGGCATGTGCAACACAGTGCATTGTTTAAATAGAACGTTCCATTTTCAAATCACTTTACAATTCAAGGATGGTGAATGCTTTAACTGTAAAGTTACTTTACAATTCAAGCATTTAAAACTCCTTAGTGAACCAATCTCTTTTCTTTTATTATAAACTGACGAAACTTTTGGCTGAAAAAAAAACAATGAAAATGGCGGCATTTAATTTCAGTTCAAGCTAGGTATGCAAAATTCTGCAATGCAAAAACAGTTGATTTTTTTTCGTGATTTCGAGGTTGGTCCCATAATGAAAGTTGTTCAGTTTAATGGTCTGATCAACCCCACGAGTTTTCAATGAAATAACCCTTTAACGTTTTATTTTTATTTTTGTTTTTATTTTTATTACCTCGCATGAATGATGTAAAATAGTATGCTTACCTCGGTTGTAAGTAGCTATTACACCCTCGAACTATATTCGCCCTCGCTCGCTTCGCTCGCTCGTGCGTCTAAATATCTCGGGTGCACTCGATCCATTAGCGCCCTTTGCGAGCTGCGCTCGCACGGGCACCAAATTGGATCTTGTTCTGTAATAGCTCACTTACATCCCTTGTGTAACAAACTACTATTATTCCTCTTTATAAGTGCGCCGCAAAGATCTTTGCCGCGCACTTTTTGAATTTGGAACATCTTAACAGCGTCAAAGAAATCGGACGCAAATATTGTTTGAATAAAGATTGGCTGGTACGACGGCCCCATAGTCACATGAGCTGAATAAAAAAAAAGAAATCAAATTAAAAACCTTGTTAAAAACGCGCGAACTACGGCTCGCGTTTTCGTCAATTTCCACGGATTGTTAGAAATTCATGGTTTTCTTTTGATAAATGAGTTCTTCAAGAGACTGTGAAAGTATAGAATTAACTCCTGAAAGTACCTATTAGAATTAGAACTGATCAACTGACGCAAGAAATGTGACGCAGGTAATAACCTATTACCTGCAAAATCGCGGGAGAAATATGAAAGCCTATGGTAATTTTTTTGTATGGAGAAATCTTAGAATTATTCTAAGGGAGAAATGCAATGCTATCATAGTTGCGAAAATGTCTCAAATGTATACCTATATAGGTTTTAAGTAGTTTTATTATTAGATACTATTTCAATTTTCAATTTAATTGTTTTCTTTTGATAAATGAGTTCTTCAAGAGACAGTGAAAGTATAGAATTAACTCCTGAAAGTACCTATTAGAATTAGAACTGATCAACTGACGCAAGAAATGTGACGCAGGTAATAACCTATTACCTGCAAAATCGCGGGAGAAATATGAAAGCCTATGGTAATTTTTTTGTATGGAGAAATCTTAGAATTATTCTAAGGGAGAAATGCAATGCTTTCATAATTGCGAAAATGTCTTAAATGTATACCTATATCAGTTTTGAGTAGTTTTATTATTAGATACTATTTCAATTTCAATTTAGTTGTTACTCTATGTTTTATTAAATAATAATATTAAAATAAAATATGAGGCGCCTTTTATTTTCTCATAGAGGGTGATGAAAAGTAGAGTGTATCACTCGGGCGCAAATATATTTTTGGCTCGGGCGATGTACTTTGAATCCCTCGCCGTAAAAATATTGTTTTGCTCCCTTATGGTACAATCTACTATTACCACAGTCAATGCCTCTACTCGGAATCTCCACGGTGTTAGTCTTATAAAGCCAAATATATATAGAAATAATTATAGACAGGGTACCATGGATACAACCCCGGAAAATTAAAAATTATATGATAAACTGTATAGTGGCAACCTTAGGCCAAAATTATGTTTTACTCTACATTTATGGGATTGCTTATCAAAAACAATACTCTATTTGCGACTAGGGTTGACACTTAGCAATTTTCCAGACAAATAGAGAAACAAAAATAGATACTCGTATATATCCTATCGCGGAGTTTTTGTAGATCTACAAACTCAATCAGCTGATCGGGACATTTGTATGGAGAGTCGATTTTTTTTGTCGGTTTTCGGAAAAGTCGTAGAACAAATGTTGTTGTTTATGATGTTAGTAATCTACTCTTGCAAGGTTGTTTGTGTTTTACAAATAACCCTGTATTGATTCTGAAAATGAATATATGTGACCCGTGGTTTTCGTATATACAAAAAATAATGTTGTAAAAAAAAAAATATCCCATGTATTTGTTGTTTTGCTTTTTTTTCGGCCATGTATGCATTGTTTTTTTCTCGGCTAAATGGTGGGTTTTAGGTGTTATAATTAGGTAACTAATTAGTTTTCCGGGGTTGCATGAATGGTACTATATCTACCATATTCTGCGTGTGCCCTTTATTATGTTACTTACACGTTGTAAAATAATAGTAGATATTATCTAGTAGACGGAACATTTTGCAATGTCATCGCGTGAAGCATATTGCGGATTCGTGCGATCTGTCGGAGTTTGCGCGCGCGTTACTGCACAGCGATGATCCGCGTCACGATACAAGATACATGACTTTTGTTAAAACTGTAGATAACAGACTAGGTCACGAACCACAGTAGCTAGCTACTTATGAAATCTAGAACGTTAGAGTAAAATCTAGATTAAGATGTCCAGATGATGCTAGATAAAATCTTACACGTTCAAAGTTAGAACCTAAGTTGAGTTAGAAAACAAGACAAGTGCTAAGGATGTGAAATCACTTTCCAAAGAGATTCAAAGCATTGTATTAAATATTCTCGAATTAAAACAATATTGCCGTGCAAGTAGGTACCTATTTTTAACCGCCGACGCAAAAAGAGGGGTGTTATAAGTTTAAAGTGTCTGGGTATCTGTGTATCTGTCTGTGGTACCGTAGCTCCTAAACGGATGAACCGATTTTAGTTTAGTTTTTTTTTTGTGTCATAGATAATTTTATCCCGAGTGTTCTTAGCCATATTTCATGAAAATCTGTTCAGCCGTTTGAAGATCATCAGCTCTTTTCTAGTTGATGAGGGAATCTGACTCAATGATATTGGAAGTATATGGTAGGGTAACCATGACCTGATCAGCCGTTTGAAGATCATCAGCTCTTTAATAGTTGGTGAGGGGATCTGACTACCTTCCATATGTCCTATCGATTCGAAATTTGGTACCGTGTTACTACAATAATATTGAAAGATATGGTGTAAGGTAATCATGACCGGGGTCAAGGGGATTTTAAAATTTTAATTTTGTACTTGTTATTTCTATTTGATGTTTAATTAAGCGTATAAATAAGTACACACAAACAAAGCACCATGGTAACCACGATTTTTTTCATATAACCACAATGCTGATAAATTCTATAAATACTTCATACATAACAAACAACTTGACGTTTCATGGCCACCATAATTATATTTCTATAGATTATTCTTATTTCTATTAAATCTTGCATATTCAGATCACAAAGCCGAGATCGTTGCACACTATAAAGGTGAGTATAGACTTGAACATTTTCTCGAGCATTTCTGTGTACCAAATGTAGCTATGTACTGGTACAATACAGGTAAAAGCTCGGTTTAAATAAAGATTTGAATGTATTGTGACGTTCCTGCGAAAGCTCCTCTCCTCGCTGCGTTCGACGTAAAATTCTCAGTGAGTGAGCATTTGCCTGCAACGTCAACGTCCTGGGGTCAAGTCTGCTAATGTTTACGTCAAAATCGCGTTTCAATGGTCTTTGAATAGTAATGCTTTTTGACAGTGTTCTTGTTTCTGCAACCCAAAATCTAGACGCAATGTGCGTCCGTTTTGGGTTTAAGAAACACAACGTGTTTCAGTTTTGGGCTTTAGAAACAAGAACTGTGTCAAAAAGCATTACCATTCAAACACGATTTTAACGTTAACATTAGCAGACTTGATCCCCTGGTCTTTTGCATGAAAATAATTACGTAAAAATATTTATTCTTATTGTTTTTTATCTTTATGTCTAAATAATATTAGGCGAAGAGGCAACAAATTAGGCCAAATGATAATTATGCCAATATGAATAGTATATCAAAAAAATATGGCAACGTATTATTATGTCAAAAAATATGCCAAATTCGTTATGCCAAATTAGGAATAAAAACATTATGCAAGAAAAGGGATGCGTTGTCTGCAACATTACTTTTTATTTTCATTTCATACCTCGCCCGTGTCCGCCTTTGCTCGATGAAAACTAGTACACACGAGTGTTATATTTATAAGTGTAGTTATTTTTGCTTTGTAAAATTAGGTTGTCACAAACCGTAAATCGTGTGGTGTTAAAAGTTCAGCTCGTGTCAGGTTCATACATATCCAATCCAGTCATAATACGCTATACCCATAGTACTTGAGCGCATAGTACTTGAGCGTATACTCATAGTATTCGCTCAAGTCTATACTCACCCTAAGCTATTTCATAAAGTCAGCTTTTGTGCACATAAACGAGTATAGTAGGAGCTACGTAATGCGTGAGACTCCGTCCTTTCTATTGCACCTTTCAAATTAAGTTGCTATAATGAAATTATGCGCTGCCACATGCGGGTTAACAGTCACTTCCTAATGGACAGTCACTGGCACACTAGTGTTGCAAAAAATCTACTATTGATCAATAACTCCTACTTTTTCATACATATTCTTGCCGTGGGATGAGTTAGGGATAAAGGGATGAGATCAGAATTTAATGAAAAATATATCCATGGGATGAGTTAAGAACACGATTTGGGATGAATGAAGAAAAGATAACAAGTGGGATGAGACTTCATGGGATAAATACGGAATAACCCATCGAATCGATAATATGCTAGTATTTTGGCAGGGGTACATACATATCCGATCACATGCTCGGCTCGATGTTCTGTAGAAAGTAGGTAATGTTACAAGTGTGCTTACTTACCGATGATATTATCAATAGTGAGAGACCTTAAAGAGTGCATGATAGGAAAACATGGTTTGCGCGGGCCATATTTTCATATAGAAAAGGTAAAAGTTAAAGCCACAAAAAAACATACGACAAGCTAAAGAGATTATCTAGTAGCTACTAGTACCTATTATATTGCGTATAAATCTCACGGATGATTGTAAAAAAAACAGAATATCCGCATAAGCGCTTGTCGCGGGTCGTATTTTTGGCGTAAATAATAGCGGAAACGTATTGAATTCTACATAAAAATATACTTTAACGTACTGTGTAGTTGCTCCAATAACTGTTTTCCCAAGAAAGTTAATTGTGCTAAAAATAATGATGGAAAAACAACGAAAAACATCGCATAAGTGCAGAAGTGAGGTTATTTTCCATATACTTTACACGTAAAGAAAAAGAAAGAGACACGTGATTCCGCATAACGGAGCCTTAAAATAAACATAATACCACCTACGTAATATACAAGCAGATAAACGCACTTTTCCATTGCCACTTCACTTCAGTTGTATAGGTATTTCAATTGCGATACCATCATAGTATCGATACTATCGATAAACAATCGATTTTCAAGCAACACTATTGTGCAGATATCGTGAATTCGTGACTCGGTATACAGGAAAACAAATAATAATAAATACTTAGTTTGAAAGCCGAATAACTTGCGAGAGCTAAGTTTTATTACAGTTGTATTAAAAAGCACTACCTACCTAAATAATACGGTTTGTGAGCAATAAATATCCTTACTAATATTATAAATGCGAAAGTCTGTTTGTTTGTTTATTTATTTGTTTGTTACGCCTTCACGTCTTAACTACTAAACCGATCATCATGAAATTTTGCATACACGTTGTCAGGGGTACAGAAAAGGACATAGGGTACGTTTGATCTCGAAAAAAAGAATTGTTCCCGTGGGATAGCAAAAAAAATTTCCACGCAGACGAAGTCGCGGGCGGCCGCTAGTATAAAATAAATAAGAACATCATAAATATGAGGAGGTAGGAAGTATTCAACTGTACATTTAACGATGACTTGAAAATCTAACGAGTAGGAAATGAGGAAAATTAAAATAGATACATGTAGTTTATTTCGATAGATAGATAGATAATTATTTATTCAGAAACCACTACAACACAAAATAACAATAAGAACACTTGAGGCAATACAAAAATGAGATAACTTAAAACAAAGGCATTG
Source organism: Agriphila geniculea (assembly GCA_943789525.1). Classification (NCBI taxonomy): domain Eukaryota; kingdom Metazoa; phylum Arthropoda; class Insecta; order Lepidoptera; family Crambidae; genus Agriphila; species Agriphila geniculea. The sequence goes on from OX038879.1 coordinate 20,261,647, forward strand.
ACTAAGGTAGTACCGTACTGGAGTGTGCAGCAGCGGCAGACTGAAAAAATAAATAAATTTAAAAAATATTAAAAACACGACTGCCCTGCCAAAAACGAACTAAAAAGTAAACAACAAATGTCATTGCAGTCGGGGGACCTTATTATGGATCAATTTTTGATGAAAGAGGTCCCCCGACGGCAATGACACTTGTTGCTTAACTTTTTAGTTCGTTTTGGCAGGGCAATCGTGTTTTTAATATTTTTAAAATTTATTTGTTTTTATTTCACACCTTTTAGTGACATATTATATAGTTTTGGAATGTGCTCATGGCCTTTCATTTGATACCCATTTTGTAATAATAGAAGAAAAAATTATTTTTTTCACTTTTGAAAATGGCGTCGTACAGTCGCCATATTATTTTTTTCTAAAAAAAATATAGCCAGTGTCACTCAAAATGCTCTAAGAATTCTAACGATACCCCATTTATCTAAATCAGTTCAGGCATTTAGAAGTTATGGTGGAATAAAGAAACTCACATACCCACAAACATACATGAACCCTGAACACATATACACTCTTTTTGCTTTGGGCAGTCGTGTAAAAAGAACTCAGCTCAGTGTTGATACTTCCAAGGAACTAGACACTGATTTTCAGTTGTGTCCCTGTTTTTTACACGACTGCCCAAAAAGGAGTGTATATGTGTTTAGGGTTCATGTATGTTTGTGAGTATGTGAGTTTCTTTATTTCACCATAACTTCCAAACGCCTGAACTGATTTGGATGTCTGGGGTATCGGTAGAATCCTTACAGCAACCCGAGTTTACTGGCTATATTTTTTTTTGAAAAAATTCATTATGGCGACTGAACGACGCAACGCCACTTTCAAATGTGATAAAAAAAAATTTTTCTTCTATAATTACAATATACCTAAGCATCAAATGAAAGGCCTTAATGACCACATTCCAAAATTATATAATTCGTCACTAAAATGTGTAAAATAAAAATAAATAAAATTAAAATATTAAAAAAACGACTGCCCTGCTAAAAACGAACTAAAAAGTTAAATAACAAGTGTCATTGCAGTTGGGGGACATCTTTGATCAAAAATTGTTCCACAAAACGGTCCCCCGGCTGCAATGTTGTTATTTAACTCTTTATATAGTTCGTTTTTGGCAGGGCAGTCGTATTTTTAATATTTTTTAAATTTATTTTGTATTATATTGAACTCAAAGTGTGCAATGTGTGAAGTGAAACAACCCTTCGGATGATTAAATTTCATTATTATAAACTTCCAAGAACTAGGAGAGTGGACAATAGATTGTTATTATTGTTCTGTTTCGGCACTATTGTTTTGTTGTGAAATTCTATTGTCAATGACATCTAATACGAAAACAATAAGATGTTACAGTAAGATGAGATATCAAGTTACAATGAGCATTCACATAATATTGTGAAATAATTTCAGATAATATTTTTCTTTATTTTATGTCATCTAGAATCTAGGTTTAGTTAGATACACTAACTTCGTAAATTGTGATTTTTTTTCTATGTACCTAGGTCTTCTTATAAGATTAGATAAAATGGTTCAATCCGAATTTTACTAAGGCCTAGAATTAATACTTACTTATATGTAAGTAAAAGAGTGTTTCGGGTATAATAATTATTTTATTTTTCATCCCTTTCTTACTTCTAAAATGCATAGTTTACTATCTCGCTCACATGCAACCTGTCATTCCTGTCAAAATAGGGACAGAAAGGGACAAATCCCTTTTATCACCTTACTTTCCATAGATATAGTAAGTATCTTTTCAAACTATTCACCTCTCATTCACACTCACGTTTCTTTTCACACTATATTTTAACCTTACATGCCCAAACATTAGGTTCAGTACGAGGCACATATCTTGAAATTTTTTCGACGGAGTGGGGATAAGTTCGCGCATGTGGTCTTGTGAGTGACCAATAGCGCGCGCTCCTCTCCCGCCGCCCGCGCCCCTCACCGCTACGCATACCCAAAATACGCGTTCCGGGCAATCCCCACCCGATTTCAAGATATATGCCTCGTACTGTAACTTCTTTAGAAAAAAAATGTACATCACTCATACTAAACCACAGTTACAGTTCGGGGGTAAGCCGAAATACAGTTTCGACTAAAATAGTTCGGTTTCAGATGCTAAGTATCAAGTACAATATGCCACTCTTCTTAGCCATAATGTTGCTTAGCTAAGTTAATGTATGTAAATCAAATCAAATATATTTATTATGAAACGCAGGTAAATAAAGTAATTATACAAAAAATATGAGATGTTCAGCTGGTTTCCGCCGTTATGGCATACAATTGAATACAATACAATGTTAAAGTTTGAAATAGTCAAAGAAATATTATTTAAGTAAGAAAAATAATGTATCATCATGTCATTCGCAGTACATATTTAAAATTTTAAACTAAGGAAATATTATTGAAATTCATTCAAAATATTATAACAAAACAGTTTCAATTCATATAAAAAAATATTAATATTTAATTAAATTGGATATAATTTACAACATAAATAACTTAAAGAATAAATATATAAAAAAAAACAAAATCATGTAAAAGGTTATTGTGAAAATAAAATAAATTATGAAATTATGAATCACTAAATCAGTTATCGGCTGAACTATGTGCTACGTTTACTAGCTACTCATAATTTATGTCTTCAGTTTTACATGAAAAAGCTTTTTTTTTACCAAAACATGCATAGTAATAAACAAAGTCGTCCGATAGTTTAAACACAATTTAAGGGGCCATAATAGGAAAACATGGTTTGCGCGGGCCATATTTTTATATAGAAAACGTAAAGTTGTAGCCACAAAAAAAAGATACTACAAGCTAAAGAGATTATCTAGTTACTACAAAAATTAAATTGCGTATAAACCTCACAGATGATTGTAAAAAAAAATCAGAATACCATCAAAAGCGCTTGTCGCGGGCCATATTTTTGGCGTAAATAATAGCGGAAATGTATTGAATTCTACATAAAAATATACTTTAACGTGCTGTGCAGTTGCTCCAATAACTTTTTTTCAACAAAAATAATTGTGCTAAAGAATATGATGAAAAAACAACGAAAATCATCGAAAAAGTGCAGAAGTGAGATTTTCCATACTCTTACACGTAAAGAAAAGAGACAAATGATTTCGCATAACGGAGCCTTAATGCCATTATGAAATGTCTACAGTACCTACTACTAGGAATAGATTGGATACCTGCCCAGTTTTGCAATTACATTATACATAAATTTTCCCTTTGCCTTCTGTACTAACATCGCTTAAGTTTATGAGCGTAGTCTGCGGTATTCTACAAAGTATTTTAGAGTTGCAATAATGAATAAACCATGTTAGGTTGACTACACAATATTTTGTTTTTACCCGACTACGGCGAAGCAAAAACACGGAGGGTATATGATTTTGACCAGTATGTACGTATTTCTTAAAGTAAGAACGCTTAGCGACATTTTCTCACGAGGATTTCTATCTAGCCGTATGCTCCTGAAAGCATACGGCTAGATAGAAATATTAATAGTTACTTTCTTTCATACTTAATCAACTTAATCAATGAAAAGAATCCTTATCTTTTGGTCAAAATAAAGTTACATCAATTAGTTTCACTTACATATCTTGCGTTCTCAAAATACGGCTGCCAAAAAGCAAAACACAGTAAGACCCAAATTAATTATTTTTTACTTTTCTGGTTGACCTAATAACGTTCTATAAAAAAATGGTCTGATCTTCGTAGCGCTACATCGCCTAGCCCTAGAGCTTGAATTATATTTTGAGAAGTTTAAACCTAGTAAAAGACAAAATAGCATAAAACAAACACAATAAGTATGTCTCAGAAACAAAATCAAAACACAGCATGAGACAATGGGTGGAGGGAGAGGTTTGTTACTGTGACATTTATTTATGCTTAAGACAGAGCAAAACGCAGTTCTGCTTGTCCTCTAAAATTTTCCAAATGTGGCTTACTATGTTCTGGTTTTGAGCAGCCGTATAGTTAACCAGATGCCAGGTGATGTCCAACAACTCGTTCGGAATTCATAAATGACATAATTTCACTTTCACACTTAAAACCGGAGTCATCACCATTTATGCCAAACAACAACCAATACCAACCAAATGCACTTTATTCCGATGCTAATAAGTGCGTTATTTACCTGCTCTACTTCACTCCGAACAAAGATGTTGTTATCTTGTTTTTGGCAGATTACATAAACAGACTGATGTCTAAATTCGTGGGATGTCCTAAGGGGGTGTTCTCACGACGCGGATTATCCGATCGTCTATTGTTATTGGATAAAAAAGTCGACTGAGCAGTGATATGAAGGAAAATGTACTAAGAGTGGGTGAATACAAAAAGGCGGCAGGTTAAACATTGTTAAGAAAGATAGCTACATGACTTTTTTTATTATAGAATTTAAAGTGTAGTTTTCTAACTTTGTATAAAACTTGATTAACGCTCACGTTTGCTTACAGCATCCACGCTACCTACAATTATAATATACATAAAATATATAAAATACTTACCCTACTAAACTCTCCAATATAGTAGGTATCAAATCACCTCGTCTAAAATTTATTTAAACAAATTAAAATAAATCAGAGAACCAAAAGCAAACAAAATAGCGACAAATAAGACTGATAAAAAACACATCGATACGGTATCTCGTTTTATGGCGACTCTGCGTTTGATTGCGGTAAATAAATCGCGATTTCTCTATCGTAAGATCGAAAAAGCGAGAATTAGCTACCTAGGTGTTGATGATGATGCTGCATCGCGTTAAAGCGATTTATAGTAGCAAAAGTGTTAGTGCACTGACATGAAAAAAAATTTTTTATTTAACAGGACTGGCTGTCTGTATGATTTGACAGCTAAGTTTTTGTGCCTATTTGAAACGCCACTAGCGTGCGTCTAAAGAACTAATTTTGACGTACAATATGAAAATTGTTGCCGTGATGGTCTCTCCAAACTTCAAACTTTAGTACCATGTACGCACGCTATGCTCACGCTACGTCCTACAGCGCCAAAATGGCGGAAATCAAATAGGCACAAAAACAGTTTGACATAAGCCTGTCCAGTGTAAATATATGCAGGTCAGTGTGTTAGTGAGTAGCTGCATCTTTCAAAAAGAAGCCCACTATCTAAAGGTATCGATTGCGCTAGGACCGAAACTGGAACGTGAGTATCCGGCATAACCGATCCAATTTGAATAACATTTCGTTTATGCGACTTGAGAACATCATGTAATGAATAGAAATAACCAGTTTATAGTAGTCAGTAATAGATCTGTGTTATGTAAATGACTGGTGACAAGTCTGTCATATTACAATGGCATTGTTACCTGTTAAATTAGGATTATCGAATTGTTTTTATCTTCATGTACTTCATCAATACACATTCGAGATCCTCCGGGACATGATCCTCGGGGAATGAGATCCTCAGGCTCAGGGAATAACTAACATTAAGAAAGAAATAATTACCATAAAACCTCCTAACTATAATCCTAAGGGGCAACTATAGTCCAATTCTCCTACGACGGTCAGACATTGTATTTTCTTAACCAAGGGCTATTTAGTGATCTGGCGCAGAATTACGTGGTTCTTTAGATTACTTACTACCATGTGAGGTGGTAATGGGGAATGTCCGAAAAAAATAAATTAGCTAAATGTTTTTCTATAGGTAGGAATAAGCTTCCTCAGTAATAGAAAAAGTTTCAGAATTTTCGGTTGAGTGAAAAAATTTAAAAAAATTAAAATCTCTTCCACTTCACAAATGTACGAAAGTAACAGCAGAATGGAAATTATACTTTTGCCATCTATTATATTTCGTATGCAGAAATAACTCTGTTTTTCACAGTGTTGGTATGAATGACAAAGTTATATTTGCGGTTTTGGAAAATGTGCTATATCTCAAAAACTAATTACTATATCTCGTTCAAACTAATTTTGGTTGAAAGTGTTTATTAAGATCTATAGCATATATTTTTTTTAGATTTTTCACTCTCTTATTTCAAAAGTTAAAGGGGGGGACACACATTTTACCACTTTGGCGTTGTATATCTTTCAAACGTTTGACTTTGAGAAAAAGTTAGCAACCTCAATGTCATTTTTAAAGACCTATCTATAGACACCCAACACGTGTTAGTTTGGAGAAAAAAATTTTTTTCAGTTTCAGTTCCATGTATGGGGAACCCCCATTAATCTTTTATTTTTCTTATTTTTGTATTAAATTCGGTAAGCGGTTAACAGAATACACCTACCTACCAAGTTTCAATTGTGTAGTCTTAATACTTTCGGAATAAAGTGGCTGTGACATACGGACAGACAGACAGACAGACATGACGAATCTATAAGGGTTCCGTTTTTTGCCATTTAGGCTACGGAACCCTAAAGAGAGTTTCAAAACAAAATGTCAAAACTTTTTTTTTAATACTTGTTGTAGTTGTGGCAGGTAATGCCACAGGTGTGCCAAGTACAAATTGTACCCCCCCTGGGAGTCGAACCCGGGACCTCTGCGTCTTACACGAGTGGGCGAACCACTAGACCACAGAGGCGGTTAAAAGTTATTCCAATCGAATCAAACGTGTTACAAAAATAGGGCTTTTTTTGTAACACGTAGTTATTTGTGTGCCGAATATGGTAGTTAGATGGGGACCATCAAAATGAACAACATTTACCTACTAAGGGATCAATTCTGAAATCGTGAAAAGAAATCAGCTGTTTCATACATTTTGATATTTTCGTTATTAATTTTTGTATGAAACATCAGATTTTTTTGCGATTTCAGAGTTGGTACCATAGTAAAAGTTGTTCAGTTTGATGGTCCCTATCTACCATATTCGGCAGTGATTGCGGCGATGAAAACTTCTAATAAGTGCTAGTATTTGACACTAAAGTCAGATCAGAAATGCGAAGGTGTCTGTACCTACGTGCCTAGGGTCCAAACGGTACTTAATGGTGTCTTAAGAGATCAAGTTACCACATAGGGTGACGGCACCATTGTTTAGTCACTTCTTATATAACTGAGTATGTTAGGAAAGGTCCATAAAATAAGACGTACTTAAGTAAGTGCATTAATTTTAAATTATTCAACTCACTTGCTTCTAGCATATAAATCTCTATGACTTATTTATCGTAACTGCTCATGGGCGACTTTTTGAAGCTGCGATAATCGCCCGCGAAATGACACGACAAAGGTTTTACTTAGCCAGCGACAAAAAAGCGCCGCGATTAACGCCGCTTTTATCGCAGCTACAAAAAGTAGCTCGTGGGCGTTTACGTATAGAACTCCGTATATTCTATTCTCAGCGACAAAAAATCGCTCAGCGATTAATCGCCCGTCAGCGGGGACGCTTAATGCTCTTTTCTACACACTTAAAAACCTTTACCTTATTTCATGTTTTCCTGATACTAGGTATTATGTCACTGCACTTTTTTACAGCTGATTATCTTTATCTTCTTGTTTCTGAAACTCTGATCAGAAACAAACCTTAAGGCTGGCCTATCCATTGACGCGGAGCTAGGCGGGGCGGAGCGGAAAAACGAAGGAACTATTAACCAATAGGATTGCATATAATCTCCGCTCCGCAATTCTATTGGTTAATATTTCCTCGTTTCTCCGCTCCACTATCAATGGACAGGCACCCATACAAGTGAAAATGGCCCTTAATGACTTAATTTTCAGTTAAGTATTGCGTTTAATAATAATTAGGCAATACAAAATAACATTTTTCGATACAAAATTATACAAATTATACAAAATTAAGTCATTCGCTGTCTTTTAAACTTATCGTATCCTTAAAAAACATCTCAAAAATTAAATGATAAAATTAAGCTCTAATATTTTGCCCGTTTGTTATGATTTCACCTTAAGTTTAAGCTCCATAAGATCAATTTTATAATTTATTACTCAAAAGTAATTACTTTTGCGTTTTCAAAAACTTACACTCCGCTTAATAAAACATAAACTTTGACTTGTTTATTTACCTCCGACGTCTTTCTCTCAGATCACATGACAATGAAACCATGTATTAATTAAAACTTCATCAGTATATTTAATTAAACGAACTAATTATAGTATAATTAAAATGCGTGAAAACTTTTCATATGGAATTTTCAATTATTTAACCAAATATACCTCATGATAATAATTATTGTTTGGTTAAGTAAATTGAAACTTTCATTAACATGAACTTACCTACTGATTCATAGCTAATAAGCAATTAAACTCCCATTTATACCTTCATTATTGAGAGTAATTAATTATGAAAATATTATTTTAATACGAGTAGGTTAGTATATTCTGTGGTAGTAGTTTAAGATAAACCATTAGTAATAGCTAAATAGCTCGCAAAAATACTGCAAGTGTTATCTCAAGGTTCTTCTCTCAATATGATAGAGTGTTTAGAGTGTACATGAGTCAGCACCTACTCCCAGCGCCAGAAGTGGAACACCTGGCGTCAGCACGCTTCCAAGTGTGTAGCATTTCGACATCTTCTACAATAGTTATCTCAAGGTTCAAATTTAGCAGTATAGTAGAGAATAGCACAAAAAAATAAGATGGTAGTCAGACCGCAGTGTCATGGAACATGCCAAGTCAGCACGCCACGTATATTGTATGAATTTCGAGGTCGGTATAAGAGCTATCTCAAGGCTGAAATTTCGTAACTGCTCAATTATAATGCATAATTTATGAAAATAACAGTGAGACCACAGTGTCATGGAACATAGGCAGTCAGCAGTCGCTCAAAGGTTGGAGTCTAAACCGCGGAGCGGAGCTTAAAGAGAGGTGTAAAGAGTCACTGTAATTAGATGGCGAGTCACAATAGATCTTTTAAGTTGCAGTGACAACAGCTCTATCAGAGCTTCAGCGCCCCTCAAGGTGCTATTTCGAAGCACGCTGCCAACTGCATCTGCCGATAGCACGTGCAGCGGCTGCATGAAGTCGGCCGCAGCTGCACTACTGGTTTGTATGTATTTATATGGAATGGCTTTAGAGCGCCGCTGCAGCAGTGGCTACGTTCAAACGATAACGCACGACTCGCTCTCAACCCGAACTCAACTCAAACTCACCTCAACTGCAGCCCACCTTGAAATACATCGCTTACAATTTTGAGTCTTATGACAGATTAATAAGCTCTTGTGTAATGTTCAGGTGAGTTTGAGGTGAGTTCGGGTTGAGCTCGGGTTGTGTCCCGGTTGAGTTTGAGTTGGGCTCGGATTGAGCGCGAGGCGTGTGCAGTTGCTACGACAAAATATAACGGAGCTTATTAATGTGTTATAAAACTCATAATTGTAAGCGCTGTATTTCAAGGAGTGGGCTCCGGTTGAGTTGAGTTCGAGTTGAGTTTGAGTTGAGTTCGGGTTGAGGGCGAGTCGTGCGTTATCGTATGAACGCAGCCTACGCTCAAAATTATTTGAGAGAAAATATTGAATCCCAACCAATTCTTGGTGCTATTAATTAAAATAGCACCGAAAATTGGTTGGGATTCAATATTTTTTCTTACCACATGATTTCAACATTGGCACTAGGCGTGTTAATTTGTGACACTGCACTTGAAACATTGCACAATCTTAGGCGTTGCTGTTTGACCATTGTGGTTAAAGTGGATTGAAGAATTTCAAGACCCAAGCTTTTGCCTAATTTGGCAACAAAGGTCGCCCAAGATGAATCTGATTATGAAATCACACGCACTAATATTATTTGCTATCATAACCTTTTATAAAACAGCTGAAGGTTTGAAAACAATAATCGATGATATTAGACATGCAATAAGTACTATTAAGTACCCCTGTTTTCAAATTTTCAAAAAAAAACACTTTTATAAACAAAGAAAGGAGAAGATTTTTGAAGATTTTGACGAAAAACATGATGGTATTCATATTATGCCACTGTTTACCTAAGGACCGAGACTTACCTATCTTATATAATCACAGGTAAAGAAACATTGTTTAAGTACTATACAGTTTACACATACATTTGTTGTAGACGAGAAAATATGCCTATATCAGTTAATTGTTTTATTGATCCGGTATACGGAGCGTTATAAATAAATCGATTTATTGCTATAACCACTGCTATAAGTCACCCGAGTTAGCAGTGTTCATAAGAACAAGTTTAAACAAAAAAAATACGGTCACGGACCACTTACAGAATTTTAAAAAATCTACGGACGAGAAAGAAAAGAAGCCTTATATTGAAAAATCCCTTTTACTGGTGGTTTAATTGCGGGTTAAAGGTTAACTGTCCTCCGTTGACCCCACTTTAAGAATTTTTTTTTTTTTTTTTATTTAACCATTTATTTCAGGCTACTAGGCCCATATAATATATACCTTACAGACTAACATACATAATTAATAAAAATACATTTAATTAATTTAAATTGACACTTTTTACCTCAGAAGTAAAATTTCTGTCAGCAAAAAATACATGAAGGTCATAAAATATAACCTTTCAGTGTTCTATTTTAACTCGATACTAAATAATAGTATACTTATTTTTGTCTAGACTTATCATAAATATTTGTGACTCACTCACTGGCTTCAGTCAGCCAAGATAATATTTAATTTTTATCCAGCAATTTTCTATCAAATATAAAGTGGTTTAAGTTTTGAGAACTTTCAGTAAAAAAAATTGCTAATTATTTGATTCCTCAGAAACTTCATGTAAATATTTTCATAAACAAATTGATGACGATTTCATGCAGTAGTAACGACACCAGAGGTCACGGGTTCGAATCATATTCTTTTATTATTCAGCATTTACTTGATTTCCAAGTCATAGTTAGGTTATTATATTTTTAAAGTAGGTACCTATTCTATCCGTGATCCAGTAGTCTATTTAACCTCAGCTTAGTTTGGGACTTTATTGTTAAAGTTAACAAGAATTATTAAAAATGTGTTGTGGGTGTCATCTGCCTGGTATGATGAAAAGGTTAAGTAGTTACCCGTTTTATTCTCTGCACAAAGTCTGCACCCAACTCTGCTATGTATATGTTACTGTAAAACCCCGAACTTATATAAATCCTAAGATTTTCCAGTAAAACCAAAGATTTACCAACTCTTAATGGTAAAAGTCCGATCTTTTCTGAGATCATCGTTCATTTCGAACATTTACCCCCATCCACCCGCTAAATCTTAGGTTTTACCTCAGAGACGAAGTAAATGCTGAAAAATATATATTTTGAAGGTATTTTAAAATTGTTTTACTTAAGGTGGTACCCTGAGCGAAAGTAGCGCCGCGGTGAATTTTATTTAATATTATAATTCTAATACACAATTTTAATAATGTTTATCGTGGAGATTTTAGGGCCTACAGTCTAGTATTTTTAGACGGTATCGTTACATTCCCTAGTAGTCACTGCTAGAAGTAGATAGAAAAACTGCTAAAAGTGGCCGTTTTTGACACATTTGCTATCTACTTCTACGAATGACTACGAGGGCATGTAGTGATACCTTCTAAAAATACTAGACCATGGGCCCTAAAATCTCCACGATAAACATTATTAAAATCTTTCTTTATTAATAACTTATTAAATAAAAACCTCTGAGGGCGCCACTTTCGGTCATACAACCGCCTTAATACTAATGAATTCATCAAATCATAATTATTTAAACAAAAGATTTGACTGACGGGTAATTTTATTGTAATGTATGACCACAATGAAATACTCCTACAAGATAAATAAAATACTAGGTTATGATAGCTAATTCACTGTTTTATTAAAACAATTCAACATTTACCAGCCGCCATTGGTGAAACCTAGCATGTGACAAATTCTAATGGTAAAAGCCCGAAAAATGGACTCCCTTTTAAAAAATCCTTACATTTACCAACTCATGTTGGATTTTCCAGTAAAACTTAACATTTAGCAAAATACGGACTTTTACAGTAACATATCTTATACCTTTAAACGAGCAATTCTTGTATATTTATTTATATGTAGGGATATAATTTTTTTTTTTGTGATCTCGGAAACGGCTCTTTTTCGCTGAAATTTAGTATATGGGGGTTTTCGGTGGTAAACAATAGATCTAGATTAGTCTTATGTTTGGGAAAACGCGTGTTTTCGAGTTTTCATGCGGTTTTCTTTCCACGCAGAATATGGTCGCTAATTTCTTCCTGCCGGCCACTGTTCGTCTGGTCCAGACGCGGACGGCAAGAAACGAGGGTTACGGGTTCATATCCCGCTCGGTGACTCACTTTTGTTTTTTTTATATGTTCAAGTTTATATATTTTTTTTAAATTTTATAGTTTTTAGACAAGTTTAAAAAAATGTAGTTAATGTTTGAGATAAATAGTAATAACCGGTCGCCCAGATACTGGTCATTTTGAACTTACCATCCAAATTTTAAGGATGTGTCCAGTCCATGAAACCAAACAACTTTCTCTAAGAAATATGTGTCAAATTTCGCCTAAAAATTTTGGTCATCCCATACTAAATTGATCACATGATCTCTTTGATTTGTATGGAAAGTCGATTTTTATATTACATATTTGACCTTGTGTTCCTTAGAGAAAGTTGTTCAGTTTCATGGACTGAACACATCCTCAAAATTTAGATGGTGAATACAAAATGACCCTGTATAAATGTGTCAATTGCGCTGGTTTGTATTGTTTTACTTTATTAACTTCGCGTTGATAATTTCAAAAGTAAATTCTTTCCTTACTTGGCGTGAAGTTGTCACGACTATGTTTGAGAAAAACATTTCAATTTTATAGCTTCTTTACAACACACGCTGGGTTCAATCTCTACAAAAACATGAGGAATCCTTATAAAATTATTTACTACTATACTTTATTATAGCTTTCTGATACAAAAGTTTTATTTCCAATTGTTTTTATTAGGTTCCTGATTTTCAGCACCGACTGAACACATCCTCAAAATTTAGATGGTGAATACAAAATGACTCTGTATAAATGTGTCAATTGCGCTGGTTTGTATTGTTTTACTTTATTAACTTCGCGTTGATAATTTCAAAAGTAAATTCTTTCCTTACTAGGCGTGAAGTTGTCACGACTATTATATGTTTGAGAAAAACATTTCAATTTTATAGCTTCTTTACAACACACGCTGGGTTCAATCTCTACAAAAACATGAGGAATCCTTATAAAATTATTTACTACTATACTATATTATAGCTTTCTGATACAAAAGTTTTATTTCCAATTGTTTTTATTAGGTTCCTGATTTTCAGCACCTTTAATTACAACTGCCATGGCTAACTCTTACAATCCCACGAAAATCCAGAGCCCCAAAAACCATAGGAAAACTGCGTTAGCATCCGTGGTCCGCATTTTATTTCAAGAATAGGAAAGTAAGTAAGTATTAATGACTATTTTCGGAGCTGATAAAAATCCCAAAATTATTTTCATCAAAATTACATTTTCTTTGATTATCCAAAGTTTCAATTTAATCAATTGTTTTAATAAAGTGCTTTTACTATTTTGGAATCGTAGCAGTGTGATGTTGACAAAATATTTGTTTGTTATTTATATCCGAGTTTCAAGTATCATAATGAACAGGCCTCCCTTCATGTTCGTAAGAGTACGGTTTGTAACGGTATTTTCCGTTGTTGTCCTATTATCGAGACGTTTCGATACGGTATGGAGTGGGTAATCAGGTGATTATGAGTGATTATTGGGAGAAAGAGGGAAACGATCGCCCGACTACGACCTAAATCTTCTTGTTACTGTGTAATTTAAGTAAGCATCACACAATCTTTGTGAAAGTTGAGCTTAGTTAGGTTAGAATTGTGACCAGCAAAAAATTACATTCAAAGTCAAGTCTTTATTCAAAATAAACTTAATAATTAAGCACTTTTGAACCGTCTATATTTTCCTACCACCCGTTCCAAATTTTTTTATTACATTAAGGTCACTTGCCCCCTATCGCCTAAGCCCTGTACCAGTGTTGTCTTTGAAAAGAGACAAAATAATATTTTCCACCCGCTTAATTATACTAGCAATATTATGAAAAATGTGAAATTCTACTAATATAATAAATGTGAAAGTTTGTAAGTTTGGATGTTTGTAACATTGTGAACGGATTTGGATGAGACACACAGATAGTTTATAGCCTGGATTAAAACATGGAATACTTTATAACCCGGTCAAAGGTTCTCTAAGGATTTTCCAAAAGTCCACGCGGACGAAATCATAGGTGGAAGCACTTTCTTTGCCAACATACAGGATAATTGAAACTTGATATCAACAAGGAAATATTAAAAACACATTCATCGTAGATCAAATTTCAAAAACGTCAAAAGGTCAGGTGTTCCAAACATTTTCTGCTCCCGTTTAATTTTCTTTCAGGCTAATATCGTCGGGGAAAGCTCAATTAACAAGTTGTTAATGTTAACAAGGTCCAGCACTTTTACCTCAACAATGAATTTGACGTTGAAAAGGGACGTTAATTTACGTCAGACTCCATTATCTACTAGTACATTAACTACATAGTACCTACTCCTCTCTTAACAAAATCGGTCTCAATTCGTCGTTCAATTTACTTGATATTTAACCTTATTCGTGAGTTAATAAGGACTTATTCGTGAGTCACGGAGTAGAACGAACATCGCCCGCTTATCGCGATTGTTTTTATGTAATAGTCCTATTGAAATTAATTATTTCGTAACGGTCGACCAGCATTAAATTGAAAACAAAAATCTCTATAAATAGAAATCCATTCCGATTCCATAATTTTGTTATAATATAATATGGATTCAAATCATTATTTCTTGCCGATAGACAGAAATCAATTTGCTTGAATTAATAATAGACTGGTTGGAAATCCACTTCCTTTACCGTTTCAACGGCATTTTGTGAGCCATTTGGGCAACATGACTTTTCCGATGTAAAAAAGCCTGCTAAATTCGATTCTGAATGTTGCCATGCCGAATTTTTTTTCAAGCGTGTTTTGATCTTATAACGACTTGATTCAAGAAAATAATCTCTTTATTCCTCTATAGAATTAAAACTATGAGGACTTGCCTCAGAAAAAAAATACTGGTAAATAGCCCAGTTATTTCACTATATAGATTAATAAATTTATTGAACATTTTTGTCATATAACTGTATAAAAAAAAAAATTGCGTCGCGCGGCGGATTTTTTTTTATATAAATCCTCTACTGAATTAAAACTATGAGGATTTGCCCTAGAAAAAAAATACTGGTAAATAGCCTAGTTATTCCACTATATATAGAATGATAAACTAGTTAAACATTTTTGTCTAGTAACTGTGTTAAAAAAAAATTGAGTCGCGTGGCGGAATTTTCTCTCCTCCAGCCACATCTCATACTTCCGGTACCCGGATGGATTTTAGGTTATCAAAAACTTGAAAATTTTAATATATGAACTACTAGTCTATAAGGGTTGACAGGCTTGCAAATATTTTTTTTAAATATAAGAAGACCATACAAACTCTCAACAAATCACCTTCATGTTACTTCAAACATTTTGGCTATAATGCGGTTGTTATATTACAACATTATTTTTTGTATATACGAAAGCACATATTACTATTACTACTTACGGAAACCGCTGCGATTTCTTTAATTCGGGTTGCACTCCGAGAGTGCCGGCAGAAGTGAAAACTTGAATATTAACGTTGTGCATTTTTGATATTTTGGAATGATTAGGGAATAATTTTGCACAAATTGCCGTCCTACGAATTTACTCTGCATTTGAATTTACGAATACAGAACAGTATAGTACGAAGGTCTTATCCATAGCTTGACAGAAAATCTAGAGTTTTGACATTGAATTAAAAAATTAGCGCGTTGCTATGGTGACACAAGTGTTTACGTCTTGAAATGACGCGCCGCCATTTTCACCGCGCCCCGTAGAAAGAGAGGTGATACCTTCACCGCCGGCTGTCTTGTCTTCTCTCCATCCGTCACATCCGTCTTACGAATTTTCGATCAGGGCCTCGTGATTCTTACTGACGCGAGTTTAGCATTTTTTCCCATTACAAAAAAGCGTACAACGCCGCTATAGAAGTTTTCACTTCAAAAATATATTAATACTTACCTTAAAAAGTCACGAAGTTACAAGCTTTTTGTGTTGTGCGCGCGAGACATTTTAGTAGAGCGTGCGAATATAGCCCTATTTATTATGTTTTCCTGAATTAATTATTATTATTTAAGGCTCCACAGAATACTACTCGATGCTGCGTGGTGACCATTTCGGTTTCATAATGTTCCTAAACATAAGCTCTGCTACTTATCCTGTACCCACATACCCATAATTGTGGAATCGAATAAACTTTTATGTATTTGTATTTTGTAAATATTATTTAGTCTAAATATAACATGATACAAAAAATATTGCAATTGATTCTATTACCGATTCAGGACAAACAGTTTTCAGGTTTCGTATATCCTTACTATCCTTACTCCTTTAATATTATAAATGCGAAAGTCCGTTTGTTTGTTTGTTTATTTGTTTGTTTGTTACGCCTTCACGTTTTAACTACTGAACCGATCATCATGAAATTTTGCATACACGTTGTCAGGGGAACAAAGAAGGACATAGGGTACCTTTCATCCCGAAAAAAGTATTGTTCCCGAGGGATAGCAAAAAAACTCTCCACGCAGACGAAGTCGCGGGCGGCCGCTAGTAAGTACAAAAAATAACCTTGTATAATAATTTCATCACACATAAAAACAAATGTTAAAGAACTGCGTAAGTCGTAGGTACTTAGTAAACAAACATGTTGGCAAATTGCCTCCTTGTTATTCTAATAAGCAACTTGTAACTTAGTCTTTGAAGTTGAAATTAAACCATTAACGCTCCATTTTGACCTAATGTACTGTGTAAACACCTCTCTTATGTTACTGTCTTTTCTACGTTCTACTTTAGCGCAAAATTTCTACGTGAGCAAAAAATGTAATGCAATTTGTAATTAACACAAAAGGTTGGCAACCTCATAATGATCCTTAGAAAAACTTAAATATTCAATATTCTACTGTTATTAAAACATACTACGGGATCCCACTGGCTTAAAACCATCTTAATTATTATAATGTTAATTAAAACTTAAAACCTCAAATCTAAACATCTAGCAATAAATTATAATAAAACATGAATAATAAATGTTAACACTCGAGTATTCCCACAGAACACTTTAAGATTATCCTTACAACATCTAAAATCATATATCTTGTTATTAAGTACTACAATTATTTAATATTTCATTAGATATGTTAAGTTCTAGAGTGTAATTCATTAGAGATTTACGAATGAGATTGATTAACTTAGTTAATTTATTAACAGTAATAAGCAAAATGTAAACACTGTAGGTACCTATTAAGGCGGTTGTATGACCGAAAGTGGCGCCCTCAGAGGTTTTTATTTAATAAGTTATTAATAGAAAAAGATTTTAATAATGTTTATCGTGGAGATTTTAGGGCCCATGTTCTAGTATTTTTGGAAGGTATCACTACATGCCCTCGTAGTCATTCGTAGAAGTAGATAGCAAATGTGTCAAAAACGGCCACTTTTAGCAGTTTTTCTATCTACTTCTAACAGTGGCTACTAGGTAATGTAACGATACCGTCTAAAAATACTAGACCGTGGGCCCTAAAATCTCCACGATAAACATCATTAAAATTGTGTATTAGAATTATAATATTAGATAAAATTCACCGCGGCGCCACTTTCGCTCAGGGTACCACCTTAAGTAAAATATTTTTATTTAAGTCATGTCGAACTACTTATTTCAAAAGTGCATGAATCATTTTACTTTTTGTTAGGTACGTCTGCTGAATTTACTTATGAATACAAAAAAATTACTAACGTTTTTATAAAATGTCACTGTAAATAATATAATAGGTCTTTACCTACCTACCTACACTCATGTGACAAATCTTTTATGTACTAATGTTTGAACACTAATGCTATCTTATTCCATTTACGATAAGCGAAAAAAAGTTTTGGCTGAGTTACAATACAACCCCTCTGGTCACCTTTTTTTGCTCACAAATGAAAGAGTTACTTTCAAAAATTTTTTTTATATTAAGAAAGCTAAAATCAGGTCTTTATTTTTACTGATAGTTGACTATCATGGTCATAATTCGATATAATATCAAGATATTGTTAAATATTTTAAACAATAAAGTTATTATTTTCTCTCTAAAGACTTTATATGTGACTGGGAATCTAAAAATTTACAATTTGCGGAATATGGAGTTATTGATAGTTCATAACACTAGATAAAATTAACTATCTTAAGAAAAAAGAACCAGATCTATAAGTACAACCATTTTTTTATAATTTTTCGAATCTGAAACTGTCGAAATGTTCAAGTTGAGAAAAACGCATTTGAAGTTTATGGTCGTGAAAAATATACTTCTACTGCGAAGTTACTGAGTGTTTGATATCAAGCTAATCTGATAACATTCAAGATTCATAATAAGTGCTTCATGTTTTTGTAGCCTGTACCCTTAGAACTAAACTTTACGAGCTTTTAAAAGTACTTCATAAACGTTTTTACGGGTAATTATTTTATGTCTTGTTTTCTAGGGTGTTAATAATTAATTTATAGAAGAAAAAAATCGGTATATTTCAACCACTTCACAAAATTGCGAATATCTCGGAATCACGAAAGTTGTACTTTTTACAAAACAAAGTCACATTTATGATTCTTATGAGTTAAGTTTTTAGTACCAAAACACAAATTAATATAAAATCATTTAACCATGTAAAACCTGTAAAAAGCATTATTTTAAGCTGTTTAAAAATCTCAAAAATTCCTCAAACTAAACCGAATGAAACAGTTAATTCGTTCGCCTTCGGTTTTCTCAATTTCCAAAAGGTTAAATTCATCAGAAGATAATTAACTTAAATAATTATACGGGGCGGCCTCTCCTCCGGTTAAATATTCAGTTGTTTACGATCCCTGGGTTAGTGTAGCGTTGACACGGTGTTTAATGTGTAAACAAACCGGTAACTTTACAATTTGCAGCTTAACTTTATTAGCCACTCATTCTCGGGTATTACTAAATTAGTTTATATTTTGGAACATTGCTGCTTAACTTAGTAACTAAGTAGCAAAGTTACAAACTATAAAGACTCAAACCTGAGCGGTATCCGCTACCGCCGTGGCTCGAGCGATATCCCGCTGGGTATTTTGTATGGCATTTTCGCAGCTGTCGCGAAACCGGAACTGCATTATACTGGATGGGTATGCGATATGTACACCTCGTGTTCGGCGAAACTTTTACTCCCGCCGAGGACGCAGAGCTCGCGTCGCGCGCCTGTACCGGTACCGGAGGCGGCAGCGGTACTGACGCGCGACGCGATATGGTTTGAACGCGCGTTATCTGCATACCCATTGGGATATGGTTACCACTACCGGTAGAGGATACCGCTGCGATGTCTTTAATTCGGGTTGCACTCTGGGAGTGCTGCAGAAGTGAAAACTTGAATATTAACGTTGTGCATTTTTGATATTTTGGAATGGTTAGGGAATAATTTTGCACGAATTGCCGTCTTACGAATTTACTCTGCATTTGAATTTACGAATACAGAACAGTATTGTACGAAAGTCTTATCCATAGCTTGACAGAAAATCTAGAGCTTTGACATTGAATAAAAAAATTAGCGCGTTGCTATGGTAAGATGGTGACACAAGTGTTTACGTCTAGAAATGACGCGCTGCCATTTTCGCTGCGCCCCGTAGATAGAGAGGGGGATACTTCCGGCGCCGGCTGTCTACTTTCCATTCGTGACGAATACGGTTATCCTTTTTATTGAATTTTGGACTCGAATATTTTCTTGTTTCGTACTTTTTAGAGCACGATTTTTCCGTAGTCGGGTTTTAGATTTTTAAACTTTTTTTTTGTAAAAATAAAGTCTAACAACAAAATACACTAGTCGTTTCGTGAGCCGTAAACCTCGCGTTAAAAAGTAGCTCTAAGCGTTAATCGCGGCGATAATCGCGGCGCTTTTTTGTCGCTGGCTAAGTAAAACTTTGTCGTATCATTTCGCGGCCGATCAACGCCGCGATTATCGCAGCTACAAAAAGTCCCCCGTGAGCGGTTACGCTAATTGTATGAGTATGTTGTCCAAAAATAAATAATATATGCAGTCATAAGTTTTGTCACAACCTTATTATTTTTAAATATCGAATATTGGCCAGAAATGTTTTGATTGATTTTGGAATATGAATTTTTGAGTCTTCTAAAAATAAAAATTTGCTTTGCACCTCTAACAAAAAAGGTTTGTGTTATTTTTGATATTTTTTTAAAATGGCTGATTTTATTTCTCCGCCATTTTGAAAAAATCGAAAAACTGAATCGACCAAAACATTATAAAGTAAGTATATAAAAATTATGAAACCTGCTCACAAAGTTTTACGAGAATCGGTCGAGAAATGCGACCTGTAGAGGAAAACAAACGGACAGACATCCACCGGATAAACTAAAGATTTTTTGCCCAAGCTGAAGCAGAGACGCTTCGCTCATGCTTCGCGCTCGCTCTGTCAATAAATAGTACAAGTCTAACTAGAAGTACCATGACTAGATAGTTACAAAGGAGGTATTTGACATGATCTTCATTTTAATTATGGTACTTAATTTACATAAGATTGAAAATATTAATAGAAGTCATAAATCTTCTCTAGATTTATGTGACCATAGTACTTTAAATAAAAAGAAAATATTTACCACAATTTTTACTTAAGGATATAAAAAAATATATAAAAGTTAATCTTCTCTAGATTTATGTGATTCTGGTACTTTTTAGGGTTCCGTACCCAAAGGGTAAAAACGGGACCCTATTACTAAGACTCCGCTGTCCGTCTGTCTGTCTGTCTGTCTGTCACCAGGCTGTATCTCATGAACCGTGATAGCTAGACAGTTGAAATTTTCAGAGATGATGTATTTCTGTTGCCGCTACAACAACAAATACTAAAAATATAATAAAATATATATTTAAGGGGGGTTCCCATATAACAAACGTGATTTTTTTTGTCGTTCTTTGCTTTATATTAATAACGACAACAGGTAGACAGTTGAAATTTTCACAGATGATGTATTTCTGTTGCAGTTATAACAACAAATACTAAAAACGAAATAAAATAAATAATTAAGGGGGCTCCCATACAACAAACGTGATCTTTTTGCCGTTTTTTGGTACGGAACCCTTCGTGCGCGAGTGCGGCTCGCACTTGGCCGGTTTTTTAAAATAATTTTAAACCAAATGCTTAGTTAAAAGTCCCTTAGAATAAGTTTGTCTTTCGTTACTTCTATTATTTCATAAAGCATTTTGTTCCTGATTGTACAAAATCTGATTTGATATCAAAATGGGCCAAGTCGAAAATAATATTTAATTCGAATGTTGCAACTCGGCCCTCTTGGGCCGTAGAAGCAAGGGCCGAAATGGGAACGACTTCTTTCTAAACCAGACTAAAAATAGCTCCGTGTGATTCTCACTGCCTAAATTAGTAAAAATAATTTTCCTTTTCCTCTTTCCAATATCCTTTGATAATACCTCTACATTATTTATTAGTATGTTCGTAACACAAATTACTTTTACACATCAATTTTAATAGGAATAACATCGGCCTAATTAATTTAAGTTAAGGTTGAAATTCGCATAGAATCGTAACTAGGGCAAAAAAAGGCAGGTTCTTTCGCTGGCGTTGCCTAGCAACCACCCACCATAGCTATAAATAATATATTCGACAGAAGGAAAACATCTCAAAATATCGTAAATGCCTGCCTACTACCTGCCTGCCTACTTACATTATTATGGTAAGTCTATAAAGGTCGAAACTTTGAAAATATTATACTCTTTTGTTGCTTTCATGTACCAACCTATTACTTAAAAAAAAACCGGCCAAGTGCGAGTCGCACTCGCGCACGAAGGGTTCCGTACCAAAAAACGGCAAAAAGATCACGTTTGTTGTATGGGAGCCCCCTTAATTATTTATTTTATTTCGTTTTTAGTATTTGTTGTTATAACTGCAACAGAAATACATCATCTGTGAAAATTTCAACTGCTCTAGCTATTACGGTTCATGAGATACAGACTGATGACAGACAGACAGACAGACGGACAGTGGAGGCTTAGTAATAGGGTCCCGTTTTTACCCTTTGGGTACGGAACCCTAAAAATGTTCACTGTGTTAAAAATAAGTTAGATACCACAATCGAAATATACTATTTCGTACATTTCGGTGGATACCACGACACAAGTTAAATATTAGTTTCTATTATGCACCTATTTTAAACAAATGTTTTTCCCTAAAAATTAATTAGGTAACTTCAATACGGACTAGTTAATATACTTCAATAATCATAATTCAAGTAGGTACCTAAGTATGTCATTTTTTCTATTTCTAGACAGAAAAGAGAAAAAAATGCCATAGACTGTAGCTTCGATCTGATAAGCAATTACACAAGCTATAAAAATACATAATTATCACATAAAATTAATAAACATCTGCAGAAATTCTAAAACCTAATTTCGAAATAAAAGATGTTGATTTTTTATTAATAGTATACAGGGTGGGATAAAAAAACGATAATTGCGTTGGAGGGAAAGTAACCATATATCGGGTCATTTTGAACTTACCATCCAAATTTTGAGGATGTCTTCAGTCCATGAAACTAAACAACTTTCTCTGAGGAACACATGGTCAAATATGTTAAATAAAAATTGACTTTCCATACAAATCAAAGAGATCACGTGATCAATTTAGTATGGGATGACCAAAATTTTCTGGCGAAGTTTGTCACACGTTTCTTAGAGAAAGTTGTTTAGTTTCATGAACTGAACACGTCCTTAAAATTTGGATGGTAAGTTCAAAATGACCCTGTATACCCTAAATATTGATGATGGCTAATTTTATTGAATGGAAACATTTCCTTTATTTTTATTAATAAGAAGTAAAACTGTAAATCACTTGTCTCAGCCGGGAATCGAACGGGCTAAAATCCAAAAAAATAACATCGTGTACTTTATAATGCCAATCGACAGGGTCAATGATAAGGGTAGATTTCTTCTAATTATCATAGTATCTTAAATTAAAATCAGACTAAAGAAAGATAAAAATGGTTGTTTAGTTATAAAAATAATATATTGTTGTAAGTAAATACTTACCTAAATAATATTCTTAAATTTATACAAAATCGTTTTACTTTTTTTTAATAAAAAAAATCCTTTTATTTAAAATTTGCCGTCATTTAAGATATTTTCACCTGACTACCGTCTTTTTTTCACCCTGTATAAGAGAATGGTGTATAAATGTATATGCTAATTGGCAATATCAGAAAATGATTACAATCACTTTTTAAATTCTTAAGAATGAATTCTTGAAATATAATTCAAATATTTGCTGACCGCCACGCGCCAGTTCAAGGTGTAATTATATTAAATATCAAATGATTGATAATGCGTTAGGTATTATAATTATAAGTAATTAAATTATAATACCTAATGCATTATCTGTCATAAAAAAATAAACATAAATAGTAGTTGCAAACCAAATTTCTACCAAGTAGTCTAATTTATTATGGATTTCAGTGATACTTTCATACAAAAAGTTGTACTTATGTGTTGGCGAGCCTAAACTAACCGTTTATAATTAGGTTGTATGTTATTTGAGAAACTCGGTTTCCTTTGGTACCTACTTATACAGGGTGTTTAATAAAGCCGAATATGGTAAATATGGTACCATACATACAACCCCGCAAAATTATTATAAACACTGAAAACCACGAACTTTTTGAGTTTTATTTTTCATTTTTATCATAAACTACATAGTGGCAACCCTAGACCAAAATTGTATTTTGCTTTTGTCATTGATTATCAAATACAATTGCATTTTAGGGTTGTCATTTTTCATTTTTTAATACAAATAAAGTTAAGATACATTATACGCTTGTCCATCAGCCATTTTAATGTCCCCACTGCTGGAGCACAGGCCTTCCTTATGGGTGGATAAGGAGGACGGGCCATAACCCACCACGCGGGCCCAATGCGGATTGGTAGCCGCTATTATTTCATACAAACTTTCGGTCGCTACCGCTCAAAGTTTGGACCAACAGCCATACTTACAACACATCAATTCTTAGTACTTTTTTTCCTCAACAGTGATACTTAGCACTTTTTTCTCACCAGATCTTCGGATGAGTCAATTCCCATATAATTGTAGGCAAACCCATTCAACGCAACTGTTATTGCGTTAGAGCAAATTATGTTGTCTAGCCAGCGAAGTAAAATATTTCGCTGTGTTTATCAGTGGTAGAGCATGACTGCAGATCGTGAGGTCCCCGGTTCAAAGCCAGGTAGAAACTCTTAGAAACTTTTTCGGGTTTTTTTATCAATTTATGGTTAAGAACACTTCAAGACCCGGAAAATGAGACACAATAGATTTTCTATTGTTTATACAAGAAAAATATAAAGTTGCAATTTCCCTTACTTTTCGAATCTAAACTCTCCTAATTATACTTCATACATTCCACACATCCAGAACCGGTTGTTACGTCACCGCTACCTCTCGAACCTAGAACTTGTCGGCGCAGGAGTCGAGATAAATTGACGCCATAACATTATGCGATGAAATATGGAGATTACCGCATCTGATGTAACTCAAACTCATGTCTTAAACATATTGTTCCTTCACGGTGATTAGACATTTGGCCTTTCTATTATTCACGCGGTGAACTGAATATTTGGTTAATTTTGACTTAACATGTCATAAGCATATTATTTCCTTTACGTTGAATATACATTTGCCTTCCTATTCTTTTACGAGTTTAAGGGGCGGTAATAAGAAAACATGGTTTGCGCGGGCCATATCTTTATATAGAAAACGTAAACTTGTAGCCACCAAAACAATCATACGGCAAGCTAAAGAGTTTACCTAGTTGCTACAAACATTACATTGCGTATAAACCTCACAGATGATTGTAAAAAAAAACTGAATATCATCAAAAGCGCTTATCGCAGGCCATATTTTTGGCCTAAATAATAGCGTAAACGTATTGAATTCTACATCAAAATACACTTTAACGTACTGTGCAGTTGCTCCAATAACTTTTTAATTGTGCTAAAGATAATGATGAAAAAACCACGAAAAACATCGGAAAAGTGCAGAAGTGAGGTTATTTTCCATACTCTTTATACGTAAAGAAAAAGACAGAGACAAATGATTTCGCATAACGGAGCCTTAATGAGTTAATTTGGACAGCTACCACTGTAACGTGGCCGTGCGACCTCTTTCCCCAGAGTAAAAACTTATTTCTCAATTTTAAATTCTAAACTATGTCAAATTTTTATTTTGTTTCGAAAAATAATAATTCAAAAATGAGCATTCGCTGCCATAGGACTTAGTTTACTCTCTGTACGTTAGTCCAGAAAAAAGAGCCGTCTCGATCGAGCATGTATGAAATAAATTGTGATAAATTTATATAAGATAGGTACTTATAAATCAGCAGTACGAATACTTAGTTCTATTCAGTGATACTTCGATGTAACTATGTTTAATAACAATCAAATCGCAAGTAGCAAAATACAAGCTTTTGGCTAAACCTTGTAACAAAGAACCCTCGCAGGTTTTTTATTTTGAAAATATAAACTCGTACACTGTAGAATCCTGCCTTTTATTGCTCCACCGTGACACCACTACCTCACGATTATAATTACCTAGGTATGTATCACCATACCAGCCGCGCGACTCGCGCGACATCCACTGCTGGGAATAAGTCTCCCCCAATGATATCCACGACGCGACGACGGTCAAACTTACACTGTCCGCACCCAGCGTAGTGGCATCTCACGACCTTCAATCGTCGGTAGCACATTGCTTACTTAACCCACTCACCAACAATAGCACTTTTTAGGGTTCCGTACCTCAAGAGGAAAAAACGGAACCCTTATAGGATCACTTTGTTGTCCGTCTGTCTGTCTGTCCGTCCGTCTGTCTGTCAAGACCCTTTATCTCGGAAACGCGTGGAGGTATCGAATTGAAATTTAAACCATATACTAAGGTCTACGGGCCCTTGAAGCTGTAAAAAAATCAAACTTCTAAGTTAACGTAAAAAAAAGATACTGCCGTTTAGGGCGCAAAAAACGCATTTTCGATACTCTCAAAGGAATCAAAATTCATAGGGTACTTCCCGTTGACCTAGAACTATGAAATTTGGCAGGTAATAGCGTCTTATACTACACTTACAGGAATAAATCTGAAAACTGTATATTTGTATTTAAATCATAATAAAATATGGTCATTAAAATACGTAATTATTAATCATCTTGGTGAAACAACGGTATGCGCGGCATTGCGCGGTCATAGTTTAACTTCTAATTACTTTTGGATTAATCGCGCCACTAATTCTTTTTAAAATATCAATATTTATTATTATTAATTATTCAGATCCTTTCAAATATTGATATAGTTAATTACTTTTAAAAATAAAATTAATAAGTAATAAATTTGGCTCTAAATATTTTCGCAACATGGCGGTATGTCACGCTGTATGACGGGGGTCTTCTTCTTCTTATTTTTGTTTTGGCAATCTACTTTCTTCTTGGAAGTAATTTTTGCCAGTGTCAAGTGTTGAATAGTTCAGTGGTAGATTGATTCAGTTTACATTAAAATGCGGGTGCATCGCATTCCAATGTTGCTTGGAGCATTTGGCACCAAGTATAATCAAGACAGTTTACTCGGTAAGGTCAGCCGAGGTAGCCACCACTACAATAAAAGTCTCGGCTTCACACAACCAAAGGGTCCTGTTGGAATGCACCCATTTTCTCTAATAACATTGCGATAGATAAAACCATTTCACAGAACATTATACAGTGTACTATTGATATACAGCGCCATCTGTTGACAATCAACAGTACTTGTATTGTACACACCTGTATAAACAGGTGCGGTGGGTTTGTAATTATTTTATTTTTTCTCAAAAATGCTTGGAAATTCGAACATTATTTTGACAACCTTCTTCGTGCTAAATCGGAGTTTACGGACAGACCTAAACCGCGCCGTCAATATTTGTATGAGAATCCATTACTAACGTGTAATAATGGATTTTCATACAAAATTGCCGGCGTCTGTCCAGCAATGTTTCTATTAAATTAAAACTCATTACACACGTGTAATTCAGAAATGGAGCGAACTTTTCAATGAAACACAAATATAGGTATCAAATGTCGCCTTGATGAGCGAGCACATTCCAAAAATTTTTTTTTTTAATATTCGGTATACAGTACCCTTAGCACGAACAGCTATCGAAAAAAATAACGCGCGTAAAATCATTCGATAGTGCAATTTTGTATGGGAAATTTGTACAACGCCATCTACCGCCGAATAGCTAAATTAAAATTTCCATAGATAATTCTCTATCGAGTAATTTTACGCGCGTTTTTTTTCTCGATAGCTGTTCGTGCTAAGGGTACTGGTATCACGTGAAAGGCCTTGATGAGCACATTCCAAAAAATTGAAAAAAAAATAAAAACGAAAGGTAATTTTTTTTTTTTGCAATATGGGTATCAAATGAAAGGCCTTGATGAGCACATTCCAAAAAACTGAAAAACGAAAAAAAAAACAAAAAAAATATATATATTTTTTGCAATATGGGTATCAAATGAAAGACCTTGATGAGCACTTTCCAAAAAACTGAAAAAAAAAATATGAAAGGCTGGAAATAAAGGAAAAAAAAACCGGATTTTTTTTCAATATGTGTATCAAACGAAAGGCCTTTATGTGCACATTCCACTTTCCATTTTCTTTTATCAATTACTGAAAGTAAATTAAAATTAAAATAAAAAGCTTAAAACTTTTAAAACTAAAAAGTTAAAAGTTTAAAAGTACTACACAAGCCTTGGCCGCAACTAGGCATTGATGGACTCACGTATGTTCTTCAATGCCTGTCTTGAGTGCCGCTGCAGTAAT
The DNA here is from genome assembly GCA_943789525.1 of Agriphila geniculea. Classification (NCBI taxonomy): domain Eukaryota; kingdom Metazoa; phylum Arthropoda; class Insecta; order Lepidoptera; family Crambidae; genus Agriphila; species Agriphila geniculea. Next base: position 20,289,570 of record OX038879.1, read on the forward strand.
GTACTATTCCATTTCAAACTTCGCCCGTGGTCAATTCTTTGTCGTAATCCCTGGAAGGGTTATTTTCTACGTGGCGACAAAGGATTTCAAATGGTTATCTATATATAGCAGTCTGCTGAACGGATTTTGATGGTATTTTTTTACAGTTTGGTAGCTTGGAGTCCAACTTATAATCTAAGCAATTTTTCACATAATTTCTGTAGGTAGAACCTGGGATAAAGCTTGAACTCTCCGTAGTACAGTTTTCATATAAAAAACTAATAACTACCAACCACTTTTTTTTCAAAATATTTCCTTTGTACCGACACAACTTTTCTATAGCTTTATTTTATGTATAGATGTAAGGTCTGTACGGAACCCTCGGTGGGCGAGCCCGACTCGCACTTGTCCGGTTTTTTTTTATTAAATGGGCTTACTCTTAGCTACATTCGAAAACCATAAGGCTAAGAAGAGGCCGCAGATGAAGCGAGCTTGTCCAGAGGAAGCCTATTCAGTCGGCCTTTAAATATCACTGGGTTGTATGCTTGCGGGAATACAGACGCAGGCAGGGAATTGCACTCCTTGGTTGTGCGCATTAAAAAGGAAGATGAAAAGCGCTTCGTGCGCATGCGTTGAATGTCAACCAAATAAGGCTGAAACCTGCCATGCGTCTGGACGACCGATAGTAGAATAGGGATGGCGGAATTAGCTCATATAGCTCAAGAGCACACTCTCAGATTATAACCTGTAGAACACCGCCAGACAAGCTACTTTAAGGCGGTGCACAAAACAGTAGTCTCTGTGAAGAAGGCAATACTACCAAAAAGTATTATTAAGAATACTTATTTGTAAAACGACCACAATAACACTTTTACTCATCAGGGATAGCGATGGCAAAAGTGATCCCATTTTTAACCTTTTTCTGACCTTTTTTAGGAAAACGAATCCGATAGACCTACGGAACGGAACCCACTAACAAAGACTACAAAGGCTACCGAAAAGTAGCATGTAAATATCGGAAGTTAAAACCAGTTTGTTTGGTCAACGTGTTTGTGATGGGAAATGTGTTTGTGATTGTCAAAGACAAACGTACCTTTACAATCGCATAATCATTAAATCATTGTGCTACCATTGTAAGTCATTAAATAAGTAGGTATGCATGATTTGTTCTGCAGAGAAAAGTAGAGTACCTACTTAAGCCTCATTTATGAAATCATATTTTTTGGTTTTTTGTTCATATAAGGATTGAATACCGTCCAAATACCTAACAATATTACGATCATTTTATTTTTTTTCAAAACCCATTTTTTTAGTTTTGGACTGTTGCCATAAATATGGCAATGCTCTTGACTAGACTGTTACGGGTACATAATTTCCTAAATAGTGAGTTTTATTCAGTTCAGACTGAAGCTACATGAAATGGATTTACGGAACAAGAGGTTGGTAGGACAAACGAATGATGAATTACCTACTGGACATTTTGAGAAAATTTGCAGAAGACAACTTTAATTTTAAAAATATTGAAAATATTAATTTATGGTTATTGACGTTATTAAAATAAACTATGTCGGGATCAGTTCTTCCGTGATCATCGTGCATGCAACTCCGCACAAATATAGGAGTCTCAAAAATAAACAGGTACATGGTGTAAATCCCGACAAAGTTTATTCTAATAAATTAATTTATTTCTTTAATAACAAGTAAAGTCTATCGATTAATAATAATGTATGTTTTTAACAAACATTATTGTAACCAACCCCCGATATACACTTGTAAGGTTCTATTCGTACAGTTCAGGGAGGCAGGACTCTTCAATTTGATGTGGTCGTGTTGTACACACGCCTTACCTAAACGTGCAGGAAACTCAATCTGGAACATTTAAAGAACTACATATTATATAAATAAATGATACCTACACTAGAAAAAAATGTGTACTAGAAAATGCGACTCGCTAGCATTAAATTGGTCAGTGCTTTGGGCCCAGAATCCCAAGGGTGCGGGTTGGAGTCCCGTCTGAGGTGTTACGGGTGAATCGATTTTTACTAATAGCATTGTGATATGAATGCGACAAATCTAAAAATTTAATAAACATTATCCTTATCCTTATCCTTACTTAATATTATAAATGCGAAAGTCCGTTTGTTTGTTTGTTACGCCTTTACGTCTTAACTACTGAACCGACCATCATGAAATTTTGTATACACGTTGTCAGGGGTACAGAGAAGGACATAGGGTACCTTTCATCCCGAAAAAAAAATATTGTTCCTGAGGGATAGCAAAAAACCTTTCCACGCAGACGAAGTCGCGGGCGGCCGCTAGTTTAGAAATAATAATGTAAAAGTAATGCTTATCTGAGATCTAGCCATCGAACTAACAAAATATGCAACCTGAGACGGCAAGTCTAGAGAAAGCTCGTAAAAATATGCTAATCACGAAACAAAGAACTGCTGTTCGTCTTTTGTATGAGTGAAACTCTAAATTATTACCGATACATTTAAATACAATAAGACAGCTCTATAAAATACATGGAAAAGTGATTAAAATAATGAATTCCATTAAATAAACATTAGTTTCTGATGATCACTGTTTTCGAGTAGCTTTTAGTACCAGTTTTCATAGTGCCGCATCAGCTGTGTGGTGTCGCCATCTCTGAGGCGGGTTTGATCCCCGGTTGGGTCAATACAGAAAATGAATTTTCTTACCTATTCTACAGGGTGTTTTGTAATAGCCTTATAAAGCCGAATATGGTAGATAGGGACCATCATACTGAACAACATTTACTATGCTGGGAGCAACTCTGAAATCGTGAAAAACAATACAATACAAAAATTAATAACGAAAATATCAAAATGTATGAAACAGCTGATTTTTTTTCGCGATTTCAGAGTTGATCTCATAGTAAAAGTTGTTCAGTTTGATGGTCCCTTATCTACCATATTCGGCTTTATAAGGCTATTACCAAGCATCCTGTATATTGTTTGAAGTCTGGTTGTCTTTGGTTCATACTGTTTATTTCTAATTTCCATTACACAAGTGGATAACATAACTTTAACCAATTTAATCATTACCTACAATAAATTTAAAACCTTATATATGGCAAAATAATTTATTTGTTTTTCTCTAAAAACTGCGCTACGAAGCTGATTTTTGCCAGAAATTGAAAACTATAAGATAATAAAAAATATTTATACACACATCAACTTTGTATAGGGATACAGGTGATATTTTCATACAAACGAGGTAACTTTGAAGCCTTGGTTTCCTGCCAGGGATGTACTGTGCTGTGATCTGATGACGACTATCCAGGGAGTGAATGAAGGAGATTCAGATCGCTATACACACCTAACTGATCTGACCAGCATTTTAAAAACGTAATGGACATGTTTAAAAAAACCGCGAAAATAGCATGAAAATGTATGGAAATCCTCAAACTGAGAACTCTGACCCATTAATCTTTTAGAATGCTGATCAGATCAGTTGGGTGTGTATAGCGATCTAAATCTACTCCATTCAGTCCCTGGATGGCTATCATCAGATTACAGCACAGTACATCCCTGGCAGAAAACCAAGGCTTCAAAGTTACCTCGTTTGTATGAAAATAACACCTGTATCCCTAGACAAAGTTGATGTGTATATTACTTTTATCTTCAAAGAAAAAGAATGCCAAAAATAGTTTGTAATCGACTTCAAAAAACTCTTTATAGAGGCCGTAAAATCATTAGCGCACTATTAATCATAGCTTTAAAACGTTATGCTGTAGCTAAACAAACTCAATGTTTAAATTAAAAACTCCATTACTTTCGGTAAGTAACATAACAATTAAGTACTATGTCGCGTCTCATAGTAGTGTTACAACTTACTGAGCAAAGTGAGCAAAGCATTCTGCTGAGTGTGACAAAGTCATAAAAAGTTCAGGTACTTTTGAGGCTGACTGTACCAATAATTACACAATGTACAATATGCGTTTGCAACATAGTTTTATATCTCGAACACAATCATTATTTTGACTGATGATTGTTTGACAATTGCACTAACGATGGTTTTGAAGATAAGTGCGATATATGCAATTGAACACTTCACGCTTTGTTAGTTTGCTGTGATAGTGCAATAAATTTTGTAAGAAAACTTTTGGCAAGTAACTTTTTATGGTTACGTACAACAAAAGAAAAAACACGTGTCTGTCTATCAAGATAATTTTTGTCAGGAACACGTGGAAGAATTTAGTAGAAATTACCATCAAATAGGTACTAAGGTGTACGATCCCTTAAACCTGTAAAAAATAAGGTTTTAAGTCGACTTAATCAGAAGCTACGGCCACTTAAGCGCATATTTTGACTAGGCATAAATCAAAACCTGTGGGGTACTTTCATTTCCCGTTAAGGTGAATTCCCCACCGAAAGTGGCGCTCTCAGAGGTTTTTATTTTTCGTGGAATTTTTAGGGCTCATAGTCTAGAATTTAGAAGGTATCACTACATTTCCTTGAGGTTATTTGTAGAAGTAGATAGCAAATGTGTCAAAAACGGCCAACTAGATAGAAGTAGATACTTCTAGCAGTGACTAGCAGTGACTACGAGGGAATGTAATTAAATTAATTATTAATTTGATACTGTCTTATAATAGGTACTACACTATGGGCCATATTTATTAAAATTGTGTATTAGAATTAAATAAAATTCACCGCGACAGCGGCACAACTTTCGTAAGCCCTAGCTTCCTGTTCCTGCAAATTTTGTTTTTAGAAACAAAATTTGCAGGAACAGGAAGCTAGGGCTTATAATACAAGTAAAAGACCAACTCCGAAAATTTAGATTTGTAGTTAGATTTGTAGTAAAAAAAACATTCGTACGGACCCCTTGGCGCGTAAATCAGACTTGCAATAACTAATGCAACATAACGTAACTCTGACTCCGAAAAAAAGTAGTATTTCTATCTGAGTCATTGTCGTTGTTACTTATTTATTTTAGTTTATAACAGTTATTAACAATCCATGATGCAAGCTTGAATCTTTTTACTTCATTTCATTAATATAGTACACACACACACTACTTTGGAACTAGATTTTTCGTTAAAAACCTTCAAATATAATAATTATATTTTATTAATAATCTTTGGTGTTTTAGTTAAGGCATTAGGTTTGGGTTTAAATAACTTTATATTCTCATAAAGACATCATTGTCACTTACATGTACATGTATGTTACTAAATAAAACAATTAAAACAGTTCGTATAGTAGCAAAAACAAAAGAAATTAGATACTTGTTAGTTACAACACAAATTAATTAATCGATAATATAATAACACTCGTTAAATCGTTTACAGCTATAATACGATTTCCGCTTACCATTAATCAAATCACACGTTATACGAATCTACTATAGTTGTTGATACGTATCGATATAATAAATAATATTATCATACAAAATGAAATATTCGCTACTGCCTAAAGTACTGTATTTATTATAAATAAGTTGAATAATACTCATAATCATGAGGTCATGCCTTCATTGATAATTATACAAATGTTGTCAATGATTGACGGATAGCTACTTAAACTGAGAGGAGGCTTAAAAAATTATAACTATTCATCTAAATTGTTGCCGTTTAAAAAAACTTGCGTTGATCCAAAGCATCAAGTAGTTGTGGAATTCCTTGAAAGCTCATTAGACGATTCGTTTATCAATGAATAAATAAAAACCGGTCAAGAGCGAGTCGGACTCGCGCACCGAGGGTTCCGTACCATCATATTTGCACCATTAAACCACACTGCAGAGTAAAAAAATAAAATTAATATTACAGTTTTAGGTCAGCGCCATCTCTTGACAGATAGTGGAACTAATGTTAACTTTTTTAGAAATTTGATAATTTCATAAAAAGTGTGCTATATTGAGACATTGTTTTATTTTTCCTGTAATCTTTATATAAACTGCTATCACATAGAATTATTTCAGATTTTCCTCTTTACAAACTTCGGAGATAAGGGGGGAACGGTATTTTTTTTTACATTTTTCATCATAAGTCGAAAACTATGCGGCCTTAAACAAATGATTAAAAACGTGCAAACGGCTAGTAGCTCCACTTCAAATTTTTAAGACCCCTTTTCAGTCCCCGTTGTAAAAAAAGATATACATATTTTTTAATTTCATTCTTATTTGCAAAATAGTTATGCAAATGTCATCTTAAACAATTCCAAATTTGAAGTTGATATCATTAGTAGTTCTCGAGATATCCAGCTGTGACAGACAGACAGACAGACTGAGTCACACCATAAGGGTTCCTTTTTTACCATTTTGGTACGGAACCCTAAAAAATAAATAGTTGTAGGCCTTGGCGGTTATATTTTTTACCTAGTGATCAAAAGAAGAATAATTTTGGCCCTTGATTATTGTATCAAGATGAAGAAAAAATTTAATGTAACGTTTATATTTTTGACTCGACTTTTCGGTAATATAGGTACATTAGGTACAGTTAACAGCACCACCTAGCTTATACAACGTATTTTTTTGATATTCTATAACTCTAGGGTATTAATGAGACCGTGAAACTGATCAACTTTTACTATGGGACCAACTCTGTAACGGAAAAAAAAAACCTACCTCTAAAAAGCAAGAAATAAATATTCGTAATAATAAAAACACGTCTATTGAAGTCGGGTGGGGCTGGAGTACAAATTCCTTTTTTTTATTCTTAAAGCCCCACCCGACTTCAATAGACGTGTTTTTATTATTACGAATATTTATTTCTTGCTTTTTAGAGGTAGGTTTTTTGAAGTCGGTTTTTTGTTTTTTTAAACAATTTTTTATTTTTTAATTTTTAGTGTAGGTACCTTTTGTATTAGGTAGTGTAGGTATATTATTTAGGTAGAAAAATCGGCTCAGCCAAACGTGAGTTAATCGCGGAGAAACATACATACATGCGGGTCAAACTACGAACCTCCTTTTTTAAGTCGGTTAAATAACTACACTTAAGATATCCCTTTTCAAACAAAAAAATAAATATCTTATTCAGTTCATAAACAAAGAAGTTATACGACTGATCATCCAGGTAGTTCACACAAAAATCATACTATTTTCATGCTTTTTTCAAGATTACTTGAAAAGTACTGAACCGATTTCAAAATTTAAAAAAATGGGACCAATTTGAAAGTTTTCCTAATCAAATAACGTTTGAATCATTTCAATCGGTTCAGCCGTCTTCGAGTAATCGGTGTACATACAAAAAACAAAAAAAAACAAAAAACGGGTCGAATTGAGTACCTCCCTCCTTTTGAAGTCGGTAAAAATATCAGCTTTTTCATCCAAAAATAACAAATGTATGAAACAGCTGTTTTTTTATTTCAGAGTTGGTCTCATAGTTAAAGTTGTTCAGTTTCACGTGCTCATCAATATCCTAGAGTTATGAGATATAAAAAAAAAACACGTTGTATACCACAACATGTCACCTCAATCAATTTAGACCGCAAAAATTGGCAAATTCAAAATTTTTGTATGACCTGGCGTGCGTACTGTACTTAAGACCTCGGCCCATTTATCTCAACATTTAAGTCCAAATTAAAAATCTGTTAATTGACATAATTTTCGATTTCTTTAATATCCAATTGCAGGCTCCTTATCGAGCTAAATGTCATCGGTACACCAATCATACCGAAAGAGACTTTCCAAAGAAAAAAGTTGATTGTCTTTAATAATAATTCGAAGATGTTTTCAAATATTATTTTTTACGCGACTGAACTTAAATAACAAAGGTGACTTTGCGTTTAAATACAACAAACTTTATAACTTAGTTTTTTGAGTTAAATGTGGTTATTTTAATGACGTAGGTTAGTAGTAGTAGATTGAGTTATGCCCGCAAGCCGAATTCATTTATTCTATCATAAAAAAATAAACAGTGTAACGATTTTAACGATATGTATGTATATTTATGTATGTGTTTATAATAGAAACAATGTGTGTTCTGTGTATCTAATAAATTGTGATCGTCTTTTTAGGGTTCCGTACCCAAAGAGTAAAAACGGGACCCATTACTAAGACTCCGCTGTCCGTCTGTCTGTCAGTCTGTTTGTCTGTCTGTCTGTCACCAGGCCGTGATAGCTAGAAGTTGAAATTTTCACAGATGATGTATTTCTGTTGCCGCTATAACAACCAATACTAAAAACAGAATAAAGTTAATATTTAAGGGGGGCTCCCATACAACAAACGTAATTTTTTTGCCGTTTTTGGTACGGAACCCTTCGTGCGCGAGTCCGATTCGAACTTGGCCGGTTTTTCACATGACACTTACACTCTATTTCAGTAGAATAAGTAAAACCAGTTTTACATCGTTTGACAAACTTTTGATGTTAGTAATCAAGAAATGTAACAGAATTTCCATGGAATTATCTGTAAGTAAGTTATTTGAAACTTGTACCGGAACCTTCAAAACCTAACACCTTTTGAGTTATCTTTTAGTTTTCAGAACTTTCAGCAATGCATATAACACATTATTTTTTGTATATACGAAAGCCGAAACACGGGTCACATATTTTCATTACATATATTCAGAATCAGTAATAAAAAAAAGACCGGACAAGAGCGAGTCGGACTCGCGCACCGAGGGTTCCTTACCATTATAATTGCATCATTAAACCACACTGCAGAGTAGAATAATAAAATAAGTATTGCCGTTTTACTTCACCGATAGTGGAACTAATGTTAACTTTTTTAAAAATTTGATAATTTCTAAAAAAGTGTGCTATATTGAGACATCGTTTTATTTTTCCTGTAATTTTTATATAAACTGCTATCACATAGAATTATTTCAGATTTTTCTCTTTGCAAACTTCGGAGATAAGGGGGGGGGGGGACGGTATTTTTTTACATTTTTCATCATATTAAGTCGAAAACTATGCGGCCTAAAGAAAAAAAATGATTAAAAACGTACAAATGGAGTTCTTTCATAAGATATCCCACATGCCCCACTTCAGAATTTTAAGACCCCTTTTCAGTCCCTGTTGTAAAAAAAATATATTGATTTTTTTATTTATTTCTTAATTGCAAAATAGTTGGGAAAATGTCATCTTAAACTATTCCAAATTTCAAGTTGATACCATTAGTAGTTCTCGAGATATCCAGCTGTGACAGACAGACAGACTGAGTCACACCATAAGGGTTCCTTTTTTACCATTTTGGTACGAAACCCTAAAAATGATACCTTAAAACTCACGAAGTTACAAGCTTTTTGTGTTGTGCGCGCGAGACATTTTAGCAGGGCGTGCGTGCGTTAATTATGGTTTTGTTATTTAGTTAAAACATCACATGTTATGGTATGAACAAAAATGAAAAAAAAAATATTGCGATCGATTTTATTACTGATTCTGAACAGTTTTCAGGTTTCGTATATACTAAAAATAAGCTTTTATATCAGTAAAAATATAGGCCGATTTCCTTTTTTTTGTTAGCATCACCGCACATGAATGTAGTGAAAGGAAACTTCGTAAAAGTATATGGAACGTATTTTCCTTGAGACATAAATTCTCAATGAATGTTCGGAAATGTCCAGTTCCGATTCATAATTCGTAAATTTAAAAAAACGAGATGAGAATGAGAGTTAATGTTATTGACGAATTATCGTGAAAGGTAACGAATACTGGTATCATAACTTTCGTCATTAATGACATAATGATATTTCAATTAACCTCCATTTCGTTTATTAACCTCAACCTTCTTTAACAGACTAAATATAAGATGTATTTTTTTTTATAATCAGCTCAGATTTTTTATTTAGACTGCGTTCAAACGATAACGCACGACTCGCCCTCAACCCGAACTCAACTCAAACTCAACTCAACCGGAGCTCACTCCTTGAAATACAGCGCTTACAATTTTGAGTTTTATAACACATTAATAAGCTCCGTTATATTTTGTCGATGCAACTGCACACGCCTCGCCCTCAACCCGAACTCAACTCAAACTTACCTCAAACTCACCTGAACATTACACAAGAGCTTATTAATGTGTCATAAGACTCAAATTGTAAGCGATGTATTTCAAGGTGGGCTGCGGTTGAGGTGAGTTTGAGTTGAGTTCGGGTTAAGGTCGGATCTTGTGTTATCGTTTGAACGCAGCCTTATACGTTCAGAAATTTTGACAATCAAAAAACATCAGATAGTATGCGCAAATATTATTAAACAAAAAGCCGGTTAAAACTAGCTCTAACCTTCTTTGAGCTTCTCTTCTACTTAGGGGGAGTAATTAATGGGGTATTAAGAAAGTTATTTCTGTTGTCTGAAAAATAACGACGAAATTTAAGGCTAACGCTCCACTGTGCTTCGCGCTCGCCTTAATATATAGATATAGGATTATAGTACTTATAAAAAACCAACATTTAAATAAATTTTGTTTATGATTGACTACTTTTTTACGTTAGAGTATATTAGTGCTGCACTAGTAGTGTAATCTTCACCAAGTCTTTAGGTATTAAGGCTCGGTTATGCAAAATCATTGGTCTCTGTCTTTTTCTTTACGTGTAAAGAGTATGGAAAATAACCTCACTTCTGCACTTTTTCGATGTTTTTGGTTATTTTTTCATCATTATCTTTGGCACAATTATCTTTCTTGAAAAACAATTATTGGAGCAACTGCACGTATTAGAATTCAATACGTTTCCGCTATTATTTACGCCAAAAATATGGCCCGTGACAAGCGCTTTTGATGATATTCTGTTTTTTTTTTACAATCATCTATGAGGTTTATACGCAAATTAATACTTGTAGCTACTAGATAATCTCTTTAGCTTATCACGTGTTTTTTTTGTGCCTACAACTTTACGTTTTCTATTTAAAAATATGGGCCGCGCAAACCATGTTATCCTATTATGGACCCTTAAGACAAAAGTACACGTCACAGAAAAAAGATTCATAGTTCCCTTTCTCCAACTTCCAAATGGCAAATTTAAGCCCAAACATACATTGGAAACAATAACTCCTGAATGTATTTTTTTTTACTGTAAAGCGGCAATCGTCTTCACTAAGCCTAACTTTACCAGGACACATCGAAAGTAAATAAAACCTGATTTTTAAATCGTAATAAAGTTTTTTTTTTTGCAATCTACTACGAAGAGACATGACACGTAACTTTGTCCCGATGACTCGCAGTGATCGAATGTGTGTCTGTATGTATATGTATTTATGAGCAGACGCCACATTAACGAGAGCAATAACTTGTTACACAAAAACGATTCTGAAACTTATAAGGAAGTAAATCTATTGCAATTGCTGGGTGGTTTATTACCACTAGGCACGTGATGGTTAACGCCCTTTCTATTTTTAAAAGCTGTTATGTTAGTACTTAACTTTCAAATAATCTTTATGGTCATCTTTGCATTAAACAATTCTATACGTCCCAAAAAATGCCCTTGTTTTATATTATACTAGAGTATGGATACATTATTATAAGAGTATGGATATAATGGATGCGGGCAGCGCAGGACCGATCGTCGTGGAGATCCTTGGGGAGGACTATACCCAGCAGTGGGTGTCGTGCGGCTGATATGATGATGATGAGAGTATAATCAGAGTCTGATGATGAAATTGTCGCCTAAACTATTTGGTTATGCCAAGTGAGGCCTCCTTGCTGCAAACCAAACCAAACGATTTGCTTGAAAACCAAACACGACACTGGAGCACCAAAACTCAGAAATATGTAGTCTCTTGCAAGGTACGGATTCCCTGGCAAGTCTAATCCATCTCCATTCCCAACCTTATTATCATTATATTTTAATTTTATGGAAAAATAACCCATAAAATAACAATATTATAAATACGAAAGTAAGTTAGTTTGTTACGCCTTCACATCTAAATTACTTAACCGATCGTCATGAAATTTTGCATACACATTTTCAGGTATACAAAAAAAGAAATTGGGTACTTTTCATCTAGAAAAAATTGCGGTTCTCAAGGGATACAAAAATAACTGTCTACGCAGATGAAGTTGCGGGCGGTCCGTAGTACCCCATAAACTAAAAAAACCAAACATTTTCTCTTTGAATATGCAGTACCTACTTCGCTTACAATTATTTAAATAAGTTTTAATTGCAAACACACTGCTTAATGAACAGTTTTTTCCAATTAGAAGTGGCTAATAGGAATAAACTTCGCAGAGATGAATCAAAAGAGTGTGAGACAGGTGTTATACGATTTGCTCTATTAAATTTATTCCTCCGCCATTTTGGTTATAAATATAATATGTTGTTGCTTCTCTTATTTTTTTATTGTGCTTTGACCGTGTCTATAGCTATAATGTGAATGCATTTGTTAAAAATGTCTTTATATAGAGACTCACTGAATAAATGTTTACGCTATCTGTATTCTTTTTTAAATGAAATACTTTTTTCTATAAAAGCTATTATGATTAGTTTTCTCTCACTCTCGTTTGTTATTGGTGTTGGAATGAAAATCACAGTTCATTGTAACACAAACAAACAACTTAAAATCTATTTGATAAGGTGTAGGTATACAACGTGCAACAGAATTAATGGCTAAACCAGAATCTGGGGACCATCAAACTGAACAACTTTTACTATGAGACCAACCCTGATATCACGAAAAAATAATCAGCTGTTTCATAGATTTTGATATTTTCGTTATTAATTTTTGTATGAAACAACTGATTTTGTTCCGCGATTTCAGAGTTGGTCCTATAGTAAAAGTTGTTCAGTTTGATGGTCTCTATCTATAATATTCTAGTTTAGCCATTAACACGTTGTTGATTTGTATACAGCCGAACAATGTTTGCCATAAAATGATATATTTAACTAAATATACTTGCATCGACCTCGTAATAATAAATTCAGAAACCAACACTTATTCAATTTAAATTATGGTAGTATTTACGTACGTAACACAGTATTTGATAATTAATACTTTTTGATGAAATTTAATTATCGATAACTGATCAAAAGGAAGAGCCAACTATAACGACCAATTAATTTTCGCCATTTTATTATTATTATTTAGTACCAAACACGTATTCATCATAACCTATAACTAATTTATAATAAATATGTATTTTTTATTTTTTCTTCTCCCACGATTGCCGGAAGAGATTAAATTTTAAGTCTGCCTTTCGTATTATTTTGTATACTTACTTTCTTCGTTCTCTGTCAAATTTTCCATGTATTTTATTGCACATTTGTTAGTGTTATTCTTGTAAGTGTTATTGCTGTTAAAAATATACAGTTGATTAATTTATACTGATTAATAAATCTACCTCATGGCTGAGAAATTATATTTTTTTCATTTGTATAGATAACTGCTTAGTGACAACCCTAGATACAAATAATCTATTGATTTCGATAATCAATCCCAAACGAAAATAAAATTTTGGTCTAAGGTTGCCACTTTACAGTTTATTATAAAAAGAAAAAATATATAAACTTACGAGTACACCCGTGACTTCAACCGTCTGAGGTTTTAAATTCCCTTGGATTTAAAAAAAATCCAAGTTTAGATTAAAAACAAAATAAAAAACAAAAAAATAGTTTATCCATCATGTGCTCCTCAAATGATTTGCATATATCCTCTCTATTTAGTATTAAAAATAACTTACGATTTGACTACTAAGTAAAATTTAAGTACATATTAAAAATTCTCAAAGCCTCTTTCCCTTGAAATAAGTGTAAATAAATTATCAGACCTACGCATTATTTTACAATAGTGCGTGTTTCTGATTAGCCAATGTGAGCCTCTGCTAATCGACATATGTTGTAACGTTACGAAATATTAAGGGCTTATGCGATATTCGTTGCAAATTGTATTTTTTTATCCTACTACGTGACTTGGCCTTCACCTCACTTGATTTTGAGTGACGATAAGGCCAAATATGGATGCTAACTTCAACCATCTTATCTCTAAGAGCCATAACCATGTTTAGTTTGTTAATATGACAAATGTAATGTATATTTTACTATATTGAATTATATTTACAACACACGAGTACTTATTAATCTAGATCTAACCACAAGAATCATTAAATGTTCACTGCATTAGAGTAATATTTAATTTGCTCTACATTTAGTTTTTTGGTGAAAAATACTTGGTTAAAAATATACGCAAAATGTTATTTCCCATAGAAATGTAGGACGGACACCGGTGACCTCACCATTATACGAAATAGAGTTAGTTTTTTCTCTAATCTTCCGTAAGTGGGTTATAAATTGTATGTGGTTTTAAAAATATTAAATTTATAACGAAATCGAAATTCATTCTTACATAACCTACATAGATAAAAAAATATTTGATATTTATTTGTTGAGTTTTCTTCCTATAATAATTGAAAATATAGATTCCAAAATATAATACTTAAATCGCAACTTATTCCTGATATTTAAAATACGCATTTATGATAGGTACCCCGTATCATAAATAATAAAATATTTAATTAACCGAACTCTTTCCACCAAATTTGATTATTGCGTATTTTACGGTTCTAACGTTTACAGCCGTGAAATCATAGTATGTTTTATATGTACACGTAAAATAAACATAAGGTAGCGTCCGATTATGTGCGTATAGTATTGACAACTTTTACTATTACGTATTTACGGACCTTTCTATGCCATTTTATGGATTTTACTGCTCAAATATACTAATTTTAAAAGTTGTTTTTTGAAGTTTTTATAACTTGTGTTTAGTTTAGCTTGATCTATAAAAATAATGTTTGTGTTTGAAAGGTTAAACAGATTGTAAGTATTTAACCGCGAAATAGAGCAAATGTAAAGAACTAATGAGTTCCCATGGTGTTTATTAAATTTTGTGTGTGCACCCATAAAAGTGTCAGATGACCATTATAGATCCACATTATTTTCTCCAAAGAAGAATCGGATGGGTAACATTAAAAAATCATAATTCTCTTTGACCGAAGGCCGAATCTTAGGATGAACCAGGGAGAGAGGCGTCGAGTAACCGGCGGTATAAAAGCCAACGGTCGTCGGTTCAGAGCATCACACAACCACGACACCTCCGTGAGACAACATGAAAGCGTTCTTGGTAGGTACCCACCCGTGTGCAGTGAAAGTGAATTGTGACCTATGTGACCCGCGCTCCCGTGACCCGGGCGGGACTTCCTCGCGGATTGTGACTCAGTGCCGTCGACCGCTCAGTTCTATTCATCGGATTAATGCGAGCCTAGCGTGAGCGTTAAAATGGTTAATAGCGCTGAAAAGGTTGACGATCTGTTCAGTTGTTTATAGTGTGCATTTCTTTCGTAGGTATTAGCAGCGGTGGCGACGCTCGGCTCGGCTCGGCCCGAGGCGGGATACAGTTACAATGCGCCCGGAGGCGGTGGCGGCATTGGTGGCGGCCACGGTGGCGGCATCAGCGGAGGCCACGGTGGTGGCTTCTCCTCCGGTGGCCTGAGCTCCAGCAGCTTCGGCATCGGCAGTGGAATCGGCGGCGGTGGATTCTCGTCTGGAGGCGGCGGCTTCTCATCCGGAGGCGGTGGCTTCTCGTCCGGAGGTGGAGGCGGATTCGGCGGCGGTGGTTTCGGAGGCGGATCCGGCGGTGGATTCGGAGGCGGATCCGGCGGCGGATTCGGCGGCGGCGGCTTCGGCGGCGGCTTTGGTGGCGCTCCCATCGTCCAGAAGCACATCTACGTGCACGTCCCACCCCCAGAACCTGAAGAACCGCGTCCCCAAATAATCTTTGGAGGTGGCGTACCCCAGAAGCACTACAAGATCATCTTCATCAAGGCCCCGGCTCCTCCCGCGCCCCAGGTGCCCATCATCCCCGCCCAAGCCCAAAACGAAGAGAAAACCCTCGTCTACGTCCTGGTCAAGAAACCCGACGACCAGCCCGACATCTCCATCCCCACTGCCGCCCCCACCCAACCCTCAAAGCCGGAGGTTTACTTCATCAAGTACAAGACCCAGAAGGAATCTGGTGGTTCTATTGGCATCGGTGGTGGCTCTGGAATCGGCGGTGGTCTTGGCGGTGGTCTCGGCGGTGGTCTCGGCGGTGGTCTCGGCGGTGGTCTCGGTGGTGGCTTCTCTGGTGGCAGCATCGGTGGTGGCATCTCTGGAGGTAGCATCGGCGGCGGTATTGGCGGCGGTAGCATCGGAGGTGGACACGGAGGAAGCATCGGTGGCGGCAGCATCGGCGGCGGCAGCATCGGTGGCGGCCATGGTGGCTCCTCGGGCGGTGGCGTCAGCTCTTCGTACGGCCCCCCCGGTGGCCAGTCTGGTGGCCCCTACTAAATGGTGCACACGGCACCCCCAATGTGATACCTGCTTTGCCGGCGAACCTAGTTATAAGTAGAGAAAAAAATTACGGTGCCTAAATGTATTTATGTAAATAGTAATTTTAATTAATTTTAGTTGTATTATAAAGTTCTTTTGCATAAAACTCATAAACTAAATACTTTTGTTTTCACTGCCTCAATCTATAGATCATACTCCGAAATCTCCTGATACACATAACAGAGATTAGTTTTTTAACTCATTTAGAAAAATTCAAATCATTAATATCTTACATCATTAAAATTACAAGACATAATAATTTACATATCAAAATTACAAGTCTCTTATGGCATTTTTAACGAGCATCCAAAATTGATTAACGAGATACACAAACAGGTGTCTAGAACTGATAGAAAGTTTTTGGTTTCACCGTGTGGGCGACACACGTTACGCAATCGGGGCAGTCTGACCCTAGTTGCATAATGCAGTCAGAAAGAAGCTCCATCTCGCAACATCTTTTATAGAAAATAACAATTTCGTTAAATATTTATTACACAACACACACCTATTGCGACTCAACAATACTATTGCGTAAACTTGACATTTAACACAAGTTTTCCTTTTTCACAAATGCTTAATTTATTACGCCATAATGTGCCAATAAAAAGTTTGCGCCCATGGCTGTATGATCTCATATGCCTTTGCGTTAAAAGTTGACCTAATGAAGAAAGTAAAATTAAAATGGCGGGCGATTACGGAGGCAGGGGTCGTAAACCTAAGAACAAAAGAGCGAGGAGAGTAATTCGCGAGGCGATCGGCGACTGTGACGCAATACGATGATGACACGGAACCAGTATTACTTGAATATTTATAACATGTGGAGAAACTCTTAACTTCCGCGGGTCACGCTCGTCCATCCATTAGTTCGTGTTTGTTTAGAAATGCTCTACAGACTTGCGAAGCTGTGTCATATTTGTCGAGTCGAGTTTGTGCATCTTATTTTCGGGGTAATCGTGTGGTAATCGTAAGTAGCCGCTTTTTTTGACAGCCACAGCTGAGTTGTGTAGAGTTTTGTGTGGACAAAAGAATCAATCAACATTCAGCTATTGAGTCAGTGAAAAGTCTTCCAAGATCCATTTAGTTTATAACGAACTAATGCAGGTATATTTAAATTAAAAGCTTTTGCATTAACTTTATAATTTAATCGAAACAAATTGGCGTAAGGCACCTACATAAACGACTTAATTAAACATTACTTTTTTATAATCAATGAGGGCTTTTCAAAGTGACATTTAAATAATAAAATTAGTAACTATTCGCCTCACTAGATGGTGTAGACTCATTAGAAGCCTAAAAATAGTAACTATTTGATTCACTAGATGGTGTTGATACTCTTCGAAGCTTAGTAAAACATGTAAACACCCATTTTTATCAACGCCATCTATCAAGCCTACAGTTTTTTATCATTGTGAAAAGCCCGCAAAGCCAGCATCAAGATAAAGATATTTTTACATTTTACTTTAAAATAAAGGAAACAATTTAAATAGAGTCCCGTACGTACCAATTAGATAAAAAATAACATATAAATATAAAATCTTTTTCCATAAATCTAAATGAAAAAATACACAAAAAAGACGTAGACCTACCTAGTAGTTCTAAGAAACTTATTTTAACACCTAAGTGCTAGTGAATTGAGACATTTCATTAAATTAGATAATAATATTATATTCTTCCAAGGTTTTATTGTGCAACCTCAATAACACCAAAAGTAAACATCAAGATTGATCAAACAAAAACAAAAAAGAATAGCTTTCAAGCTTAGTATTTACAACACCACCGGATGCAATTCATTACTCAGTATGTCTATCTATTGCATTGGTTTCATATCTGCATCGGACACTTGCAATCTTTGAAAAACTGATATTATAAATTTCTTAACAGCTACATACTTACTTACACTAATGGTTGGAACCTCGTAATTTGAACAGCTTACAAGCGGTATGGCCCCAAATTATGGTGGTATTTTAATTTTTATTGCTTCTGAATCGGTTATTAACGACACTTATGAAGTTAAATGTAGTGGATTTACAATTTCATTAAACATTCTAGCTACGCAATGTAAAATCAGCAAATAAAACTCAAACAGACAAGTTAGACAATAATTGTGCGTATCTATACTTAGTGATGAGATTTTTTTACGGTGCTTTAATATATTTCTGGGAGCAAGATTCAAGCAACTGTTTTAGCTGCCTTATTTCAGTAAGATATAATGATTAAAAAAAAACCGGCAAAGTGCGTGTGGGGCCACGCGCCGTAGGGTTCCGTAGTTACCTTTTACCATTATCATCTTTCGTATGCAAAAATAAATTCAAACCAATTTTCCTTGAAACAGTTTATTACCATCTACATCATATATATTTTTTTATTTTGTCACTCTCTTATTTCAAAAGTTAAAGGGGGGTGGGGGGGGACACACATTTTACCACTTTAGCGGTGTATATCTTTCAAACGGTAGATTTTGAGAAAAAAATTGTCCGAGGAATCTCAACATCATTTTTAAAGACCTATCTATAGACACCCCGCACGTATTGGTTTAAAGAAAAAATGTTTTTTCAGTATCGGTTCAATGTATGGGGAGCCCCCCTTAATCTTTTATTTTTTGTGTTAAAATCGTTAAGCAGTTAACAGAATACATCTACGTACCAAACTTTGTAGTCTTAATACTTTCGGAATAAACTAGCTGTGACATACAGACGGACAGACAGACAGACATGACGAATCTATAAGGGTTCCGTTATTTGCCATTTAGGCTACGGAACCCTAAAAATCACCATCGATCGCGACCAGATCATTTCTCAGGCGCGGGACTCGAACCCACAACTATTGGGAGTCCGGCCTCAATCTGAATTCAATTATAAGAGATAACCATATTTCCTTTAATTAATTAAAATACAATAATATTGTAGCAATAAAACATATGAAAATTCTCTTTTCCTCTCCATTTCCCTTCTTCTGGTCCTATAAAGATCTCATCTCTATTTTAAAAACAGTGCTTTACAATAATATTGGTACAGCTCTTTTCTCTAACATCACAAGATTACATAATAGAACAAATTATATATTATACTCGTCTTAGGGCTGATTTTTCAATGCCCCGGTAAAGCTTTATTCGTTTAAGGTATTATGCCGCCAAATTGAAAATGATTGTCATATGTTTGTTTGTCAAATTTTTGAATGACTTTTATGTTATTTGGATTATAATTTAACTGACTGATATCTATTATCTGAGGATTGAAAAATCAGCCTTTATAAGTATAAAGTTATAGAGCAGGGGGTCACCAAATGGCGGATCGGGCGGTGGGCAGTGGGCACTAACGGTTTTCAGCCTTGTTTGCTAGTTATCATCTACCAAACAGACCGCGATAGATTTATATTTGTTATAAACGGACCCGCACCGAAACCAATTGGTGATCCCTGTTATAGAATGTTGTTGCAGTAAGAGTTTAGTTCTGCATAGTAAGGGTCAAGGTTAATAACGTGACATGACAGCATTGGGAGCTGATGGTGCAGAAAACGTATTGCACTGTGGCAACCGATTATTATAGTAAGCATCCCACTATCGTCCGCACCACGAAAGAAATCCCGTGGTCTTTTGATATAACTAACCTAAACATTGTCAATAGTTATCTATTGGAATAAAGCATTTTCCCACTGACTTCTAAACGATATCAGCGGCGTATCCACGGGGCTTCTTTGGTGGCATGGATATTTTATAGGCAAACCGCAAGCTTAGCTGAGGTAAGAACTATCGGTTTTTGATTTCGCTATAGCTGTATAGGTTATTCAAGTAAGGATTTTACCATTACAAGCAAAAAAGACTATCCATTTTCCAATCAAATAAAGGCAAAAAAAAATATCGAGTCTCTCTTTTCAATCGATGATTAATTTCTTTCAACTGAAGTATATTCATTCACTTAAGAAATCCTGATAGTCGTTTTTATGCAATCAAAATAAACTAAACCAACTCTCTTTAGCTCCGATATATATAGATGATTAAATGAACTGCAATAAACTTTGAGTAGTAATAATTAAAATCATCTTGAGACTACGACGCAACAACAGTTGTCATGAATGATTGAATGACATGAATGACAATAACATGACATGAATTTTTTCAGTGTCAGATGATCAAACTTAATCATAATATATATGTACTTATTGTGTAACTTTAAGTCTTCAGAAAAACAATCAAAATTCATTATTATCGAAAGGTTTTGTAATCAAATTATCTCAATTGAAAGTCAAGAATTATTATTAATTGCATTATCTAGATAATATATCTTATTTCGTAGAAATTACTTTGATATATTTTTATCACAATGAAACTAGTTACAGGATCAGACACATTGATTACTTACATTCCGATGTAATTACGATTTTATGAAATACTTAGACAAAACTTATTAGCTGATAGACTAAACAAGGTCAGAGATTTTTCTTAATTAAAGGAAAAAATCACCTTTCGCAAAATTATAAATTTTACATTACTTAACTTGTGAGCGTAACTAGAACTCTCAATTTTTATTTTTTTAAGAATAAACCATACTTATCTTAAAAATAAGTGGTTGTACCTACTTGTAATTGCGTACACGCACAAGTACCTTTCAGTAGCCATTAAATAGCTTATTTATGAAATAAGATTCAGTTAGTTGTAGTAATTCAGCCATTGTATTACGTTAGTTCGTTCGTACGACCGTCACATTTGTTAACAATGTTTTCAATTTGACAACATTAAACTCTTTTATCAGAACTTCGCATTTTATTAATTAATTTAAGTGACATTATACTGAAAAGTTTGTGATAACAAATCTTAAATACTCGCAAAATATTTCTTTTCATCCGCGTAGATTTCTTCTTTTCTTCTAAACAGGGGGGTTACTCCCGAAACACGAACGAGGTTCTGAGATCGAATTGATATCGAGTAAACGTCAAAACAGTTCAATGGAAACCATGGCAACAGTTTCAATGTACTAAAATAACTGATTTTTGACGTTTTTCGGATACCAATCTCAAAATCCTAAAATCAAAATCTCAGAACCTCGTTCGTGTTTCGAGAGTAACCCCCCAGGGTTGAATTTTCAAAATCCTTTCTTAGCTCACCTACTTTATAAAAGGAATCCATAAACAAAAGTTTAAATTCCTAGACTTGCCAGCTTATGTAACTGTTAGTTAGTTTCCCCTTTTTTAATTATCCCAGATAAACAAACTTTAACAAGTAAAGTTATACAAAAGAAGGCTATAAAATCCCTCAGTTTACATAACTCTTTATTTAACTTTAAATAAATTTTTCAGGTATTTGTATACCTTATATTTGGAGTCACCAGGCGAAATAACTGGTATTTGCACGTTAAATTAAGTTTACTCTAAGTTTTGTTATAATCACTTTTTTATAAGTTGTTGTAAAATTACATTAAAAGTATTTTTGGGTCAGGTTTTTTGGAACTTTGATATTTTTCGTTTTGGTTTGAATTGAAATACGTTTCCGGCTACAAAAGGCTTGTGCTGAAAAATTAACGTAATCGAAGGATGCTATGCTAAATATTTAAACATTAGGTATCTTCTTAGTAACATGTATCTGTAATTGGATGACCAATATCATTAACTGTGAGTCCCAAAAACTGCAATTCGTTTTCATATTAAAAAAAAACCGGTCAAGAGCGAGTCGGAATGTCGCACCGCGGGTTCCGTACAATCATAAATATTATATTTGCATATGTTACTTTAGTACAGTCTTTAAAAAAGTAGGATAAACGGCAGACAGGTGGAAGGGCGAACAGGCGGACAGTTAATTTACAAATCTTAACCACAGCTGCTTATGGTGACTGAAAAGCGTTTCAGCCACTCCACATTGCAAACTGTTTATATTACTAAGTAGTAACTTATTCTTCGTTTATTCGTACGGCAAATAGTAGGTAGGTAATTATATTAGAACCAGCCACCAATTATTATTGTAGTATTAGGTTGCGCCATCTCTTGACCGATAGTGGAACTATTTTTTTTCTTAGGTTAGCATTCTTAGGACAGCGCCATCTGTTGACTGGTAGTGAAACTAAAGAATTTTTGTTTGTTTTTTTAATTTCTAAAAAAGTGTGTTATATTGAGACATCGTTTTATTTTTCCTGTAATCTTTACATAAACTACTATCACATAGAATTATTTAAGATTTTTCTCTTTGCAAACTTCGGAGATAAGGGGGGGAAGGGTATTTTTTTTACATTTTTCATCATAAGTCGAAAACTATGCGGCCTAAGAAAAACAAAAAAAATGCTTTAAAATGTGCAAACAGCGTTCTTTCATATGATACCCCACATGCCTTAGTCACCTCACTTCAAATTTTTAAGACCCCTTTTCAGTCCCTGTTGTAAAAAATTTTTTTTTTTTTTATTTCTTTCTTATTTGCAAAATTGTTGGACTCATGTCATCTTAAACTATTCTTAATTTCAAGTTGATACCATTAGTAGTTCTCGAGATATCCAGCTGTGACAGACAGGCAGACAGATAGACAGACTGAGTCACACCATAAGGGTTCCTTTTTTACCATTTTGGTACGGAACCCTAACAATATAATACGATTGAATTGGCAATATACAACTGATCCGCTGCAATTTCACTCGAGAATGTATAGCAAAAAGACAATTTTGTAGATTAAATTAATTGAAACACGACTTGTTTTGTACCGCAAGCACTCTGTCACTCTGTCTGGTCACTTCGCATTATAGGTACCAATACCACGCAATACTGTCATACATCTATGTTATGACGTATCTATCTACCTACAAGTTAGTGTGTATCTTTTATTTTGTTTATTGCAAGAAAGTTGTAAGTACTCGTATAAAGTGTTCGACCAAAACAAAAGACGGGTAGCCGAGAGAAAATAAAATATTGACATTTGCAGAAACGAACATTGTTTGCACTGCACTTTTCACAAAAATTATTGACATTTTGAAAGTGAGAGGGCGTCCCTCTCGTTACGGTAACGAGAAAGAAAGACGGAATGCGGCGTTACCGCACTGTTTGCTGACCCGTCTCGACAGCGAGAGTGAACTTTGACGTCACGTGCTTTCGCCAATTCACAACACACACGAACTCGTGCGTGCTTTATGAAAGAAAAACACGTGCGAGCCAATTTCAAACTTAATTGAAAAGAATTAAAGTACAGTTTTCCATAAGCTTTTCTCCCCCGCTCAGCTGATCGTCTACAACCATATTTACCGCCGATTAGTAGTCTTATTACTCATACATATAAAGTCTGAATTCTAAAGTAAACATGGTTTTGTAAGTGCCGTATGATTACCATTATGAGGCATGCACTAGCATTATTTATCATTATATTTAACTCTTATACCTGTACTATCAAACATTCATTTGCGTTAATGCAGTGAACAAACACGCATGTTATATTATATTAAAGCATTTTAAACTGGCATTAAATAAAATAACTTTGAGAAAAATGTGCCAATAGCGAAATAATGCACTGTTTATTTCATGTCATTCTGTTAGATAAAACTTTTCTTTTGTAATTTTCATTATCACGTGAGATTGCAACATCTGACAGCATTTAAAAAAAACGCGGTAAAAAGGAATGGAAAGCATTGTTTCAGCTATGGCCTGGCTATGGTGGTATAAAATTACATAAATTATATTATTCTTTATTATTAAAACTAGCGGCCGCCCGCGACTTCGTCTGCGTGGAAAGTTTTTTTGCCATCCCTCGGGAATTATACTTTTTTTCGGGATGAAAGGTACCCTATGTCCTTCTCCGTACCCCTGACAACGTGTATGCAAAATTTCATAATGATCAGTTCAGTAGTTAGGACGTGAAGGCGTAACAAACAAACAAACAAACAAACGGGTTTTCGCATTTATAATCTTAGTAAGGATTAAGTGTAGGTACGTATGTTTCTAAAAACGATGTATATTTTGATAAGTAAAATCTACTTATCAACTCTTTAAAGTGAATGTTAATTTGTAAGCTGAACTTGAATGAACTGGTACTCTAAGTTTAAAATATTTAAAGAGTTACCTACTAAAGTATTTAAACAGATATTTTAGCCATGTACCTAATTGTCTTTAAAAAAATGATACAGCCAAGCCATCCTTAAAAAGCCTAATGGTTTTTATTTCTTAATACACTCATTGTTCCTAAATTAATGACCAGTCAAAACATAATGATGGGTTGCACTGTCTCGACGTTCTCTTGTTGCATAACGACGTCCTCCATTCAAAGATGACACTTTTGGTGCACAAAATAAGGTTGAAAAAAGTATTCTTCTCACCAAGCAACACTACAATAGTCACCTGTTATGAACAATGATTCATGTGAATTTCATTTTGGCTGTATGATTTAACAGTTCATTAAAACATCTAAGCCTTGTTTTAAGGATTTATTTGTTAAAATAAGAACGACTCATTTATTTTATTTATTTATTTAATCTAATTACAACGGCAGATATTGCCACTTATTTTTATAATTTGCCTTTTAACATTGCAATTTTCACAGCTCAATAGCATAGGGTAAAAAAATGTTCGCCGTTATTCTCTGTAAGATATATGTTTAAGCAAAGATATAAATCTTTGCATATAGGCCCCTCCCGTTGTCTTTCTTCCTCGTGGTCTAACTTATAGTCAAACAGATTTGACCACGAGGAATTTTGACTTTCTTGTTGTCATAATCTGCACGCTTGGCAGACGAGTTGGAGATCGTAACTTTGCGTTAGATCGTTTTCATTGGAAAACTCTGTAGTCCATTTTATGTTCTACTGTTAGGTGTATGTTTTTTGAAATAATGGTTGTTAAGAAGTTCCTACTGAAGGTATAGTAAAAAACCGGTCAAGAGCGAGTCGGACTCCCGCACCGAGTGTTCCGTACCACCATAATTGCACCATTAAACCACACTGCAGAGTAGAATAATAAACTTAGTATTGCAGTTTTAGGTCAGCGCCATCTCTTGACCGATAATGGAACTAATGTTAACTTTTTTAGAAATTTGATAATTTCTAAAAAAGTGTGCTATATTGAGACATCGTTTTATTTTTCCCGTAATCTTTATATAAACTGCTATCACATAGAATTATTTGAAATTTTTCTCTTTGCAAACTTCGGAGATAAAGGGGGGGAACGGTATTTTTTTACATTTTTCATTATAATTCGAAAACTATGCGGCTTAAAACAAAAAGAAATGATTGAAAACGTGCAAACGGCGCTCTTTCATATGATACCCCATATGCCCTAGTAGCTCCACTTCAAATTTTTAAGACCCCTTTCAGTCCCTGTTGTAAAAAAGATATTTATTTTTTTATTTATTTCTTATTTGCAAAATAGTTGGGCAAATGTCATCTCAAACTATTTTAAATTTCAAGTTGATACCATTCGTAGTTCTCGAGATATCCAGCTGTGACAGACAGACAGCCAGACTGAGTCACACCACACCATAAGGGTTCCTTTTTTACCATTTTGGTACGGAACCCTAAAAATGGTAATTAATACTGAAGTTTGACATCAAAAGGATGAAATACAAAACTGTTTCCTCTACTTATTCTGTGACTGTTAATAAAAAAAACTTTTTTAGCTAAGCTCAAGTATTCACACGATTTTGTTTCCTTAAGACAAGTATTATGCTTGACTTACATAATAAACATGATATAACTATAGGTCATGGGGTAAAATTAACAACGTTGTAAGTTGTTTGCACGATTCAGGCACAGACGGAAATTATCTTAGATGAATGCGTAACTATTAAACTGCCTTACTGCTTATGAACTTTATGTTTCTTTTATTTTGAAAAAAAAAATGTGAAACCTTATTTAAATTAGTTTTATATGTATGACTTTGAAGATTCGTGTACATAGGTCACATTATTCTTATGTCCCTTAATGTACAATTCGTAATTCTGTCGGATTAAGGCGGTTGTATGACCGAAAGTGGCGCCCTCAGAGGTTTTTATTTAATAAGTTATTAATAGAAAAAGATTTTAATAATGTTTATCGTGGAGATTTTAGGGCCCATGGTCTAGTATTTTTAGAAGGTATCACTACATGTTCTCGTAGTCATTCGTAGAAGTAGATAGCAAAGGTGTCAAAAACGGCCACTTTTAGCAGTTTTTCTATCTACTTCTAGCAGTGGCAACTAGGGAATGTAACGATACCGTCTAAAAATACTAGACTGTGGTCCCTAAAATCTCCACGATAAACATTATTAAAATTGTGTATTAGAATTATAATATTAAATAAAATTCACCGCGGCGCCACTTTCGCTCACCACCTTAAACGAAATTGCTTACAGAATTAATAATAGTACTGACGAAAGCTCTATGAATATTAAGTTTGACCGACAAAACTATCTGTAATTAGGGTTCCGTACCCAAAGGGTAAAAACGGTACCCTATTACTAAGACTCCGCTGACCGTCTGTCTGTCTGTCTGTCTGTCACCAGGCTGTATCTCAGAAACCGTGATAGCTAGACAGTTGAAATTTTCACAGATGATGTATTTCTGTTGCCTGTTATAGCGGCAACAGAAATACATCATCTGTGAAAATTTCAACTGAACGAATACTAAAAACAGGATAAAATAAATACTTAAGGGGGGCTCCCATACAACAACCATGTTTTTTTTACCGTTTTTTGCTCGATATTAATAACGACAACAGTTAGACAGTTGAAATTTTCACTGATGATGTATTTCTGTTGCCGCTATAACAACAAATACTAAAAACAGAATAAAATAAATATTTAAGGGGGGCCCCATACAACAAACGTGTTTTTTTTCCGTTTTTTGATACGGAACCCTTCGTGCGCGAGTCCGACTCGCACTTGGCCGGTTTTTTTTTTCAGTTGGGGAGCTCAATGATGCAGTGGTTTAGCGCCTGGCCCAGCGATTGTGAAGGTTAAGCAACTTTCGCAAGGGTCGGTCATGGGATGGGTCAGCAAAAATTTAGTATCTCGATCTCCTCCATGCTTCGGAAAGCAAGTTTCGGCTGCATTTGCAGTCGTTAAAACCCACTAATATAGGCATTGGGCCAGCATGGTGGGTTTATTATGGCCCATTATCCTAATCCACCCATGAGAAAGGCCAGGGACCGTATTATGACCTCTTATTTCCTGGCAGTTTTCTGACTGGTTTTCAATCTTTTTTATTTGCTACTAGCGGCCGCCCGCGGTTTCACCCGCGTGGTTCCCGTTCCCGTGGGAATATCGGGATAAAAAGTATTCTATGTTTTAATCTAGGCTATCTACTATCTGTGTGCCAAATTTCAACCAAATCTGTTCAGTAGTTTTTGCGTGATTGAGGAACAAACATCTAAACCCAAAAATTTCACATTTATAATATTAGTAAGATACAGCGAGAAAGAGATGTAACTATAGCAATTCATAAACCTGGCAAGTTTTAAGAGGTTGTAATACCCCCCTGTGCCTCACATTAAAATTGCTGATGGTTAATTTTTCAGCAATTTTTTGGTAGGTTTGATCGACAAAACGGCTCATGATGACAGTAACTTCTCTCAACGATAAAATTCAAGTGCAACTGCAAAAGTGATTCTGCGCATAAATAACATTTACCCCGAGACGAACGCGATGCCTTGGCGCAGTCTCGTGGTAGGGGCGCGTGTTACGTCACTCCGCAAACCTCGCAGTCACTGACCTTTGACATGCAATTATGTTAACTGGCCAACTCGGTTGGAATCCGGTAAAAGGTAACTTTTTAAGAATTCTCGCATAGGTAATTAATAAATTATCTATACAATTTAAGTTAAATGCGATTAGAGATGACCTAGAGACCTAGATTAATCGTTAAAATAAAAATTAAAATAAGTAACGATTATTTGTATATACTGTCCGTTTAATCTTAGAAAAATAATTATAATAAATAAATCATTTGTTTACTTATCACACAATAGATTAGGTACGATGTTCACGATAGAGTTTGGTTAAAGAAAGATGAGACTCGGTTGGAAATGGAACTAATTTTTATCGCCTTATTTTAAATATCAGTTTCCAATAACTTAACCTTAACAGGGAAAGTGGCGCCGCCATTTCAATCTCATCTTTCGTTGCCAGACTCTAGACTAAATCATTTTATAAATTGTCGTTATGGCGTCGGTAAAATAGTGGTAGCTAGGCAGGCGGACTTGAAATAAGCCCCTAAATACATACAGGCATGCATAAAGAATTTGACATTATGAATGATTTGAGTTATATGCCTCCGACTGCATGTTATAATGTTGCCTTTAATATTTAATCTTGTTTCCATCTTTTCAGTTGACTTGTCTTTTTATGCAGGCGGGTTCTTAATTTTTTTTAATTTATTTTTTTATTTATTTCTTTTTAGTTATTATTTATTACAATCATGATATACCTTCTTGAAATCCTTATAATGAGCCCTTTAATTTGACACCCATATTGCAATATTCAAAAAAAAAATTTTTTTCCACTACCTATAATAGCACCGTGCAGCCGCCATGTTGGTTTTTTTATAACGTTACTTTCTTAAGAACACTTGGGCTGGCAAGACAAATCTAACGATATGTTAGTCATGGAAATCCGTTCAGCCGTTTAAAAGATATGAGGTAATAAAGAATATTACATACAAACACACATACAAACTTACAAGATACGCGCGAAAAACATAACACTCTTGCAGTCGGGTAAAAAAGAATCATCTAAATCGGTACATAAACAAAGAAGATATGGTCGATCATCCGAATTAAGATCATAAAATGGTAACGAAAACGACAGTATTTTCAGGATTTCTTGAAAAATACTGAACCGATTTCAAAATTTCAAAAAATGTGACCAACTTGAGAACATACCTGACCTAATAACGTTTGATTTATTTCAATGGGTTCAGCCGTCTTCGAGTAATCGGTGGACATATATAAAAAAAAACATACACAGCCGAAAATAGAACCTCCTCCTTTTTAGAAGTCGGTTAAAAATAGAGTCGTGTTGTGATTATGCAAACACAAAAGTCAAAACTAAAAAACCTTTTTAGTATCTCCAAAATTAATAGTGAATACCAATCCCTAATGTTTTAAAACAAAAGAAGTGCGTAACCACAGATTTAGACCACAGACAAAAAATTTATTCACAGACTATGCAACGAATTTAAACAAAAGAAGTGATTTGCATACGAAACGATTTGTTTAAATAACCGTGCAGTTCGTTAATTTGTGCTAATTGTATGCAGATAGTTATAGTTAATTTTTACGGTTATATAATTTTATAGTAATTTATTATGCTAAAAGGTGATTGACACAGCCTAACTTATGAAATTCGAAGTTTTGACATTCCATTGGCAATGACATGACAATTGGCCTTGTGACATTGACTTTGTTTATGAAATACACAGAGATTAAAATTTTAAAGGCGTTATTAACTATAATTGGAAATTCTTATGAAACTTTATAATTTTCTCCAAAAAACAAAGGTGGGTCGAAATACGTCAAACAATATTATTAAATTTTCCAATTAATATTTTTCAATTTTTTCACTCTATTTGTGGGGCGTACGATTAACAAATCTTTTAGATTATCACTAATTTTATTGCCAAAGGTTAACAAATGTTATGCTTATCAATAAGAATACATATTACTGTAAAATCTTAGGTTTTAAATTTAAGGAATTTATAAAAAAATATGTAAATTTTAGAGATTTTACTGGCATATGCTAGGTTTGACCAACGACCGGTTGGTAAATGTTGGATTTTTTGAAATAAAACATTGAATTAGCTAACATAACTTAATCATTTATTTCAATTACTTACCTATAGTATTTTATTATCTGTGCTTATGCTGTCAATCTTATTCTTTTTAATTATCTTAGGAGTACTTACTTCTAAGTTATTCATCACCTACAATATATACCCATCAATGAAATATAATTTTTACCTTTAAAAATTTTCAGCTTTTTCAGCAGTTACCGTTTCTCTGGGATAAAACCTAAGATTCACTGAGCAAATAGTATGAAAAGTTCTAAATGAAAAGAATCACACGATAGTTCGGACTTTTACCATTAAGAGTTGGTTAAATCTTAGGTTTTAGGTTTAATCTTAAGATTCACCTTAGCTCGGGGTTTTACTGTAACATACATATCTTTTTTTTTATAATATTCAGTCACATTTCAAAATGTTGGATGACATTGATACTGCTGAACATTTAATCACTAATAGTTTCATCTAAAAACATTTAAACAAACAAAATTTTGAACTGAAATAGGTAAGTGTTCTCCATTCCTTGATCGAAAGACACTCAGCCGTTGCCATGAAAACCCCTCACTCGTTCCCACGGTGAGGAAACCGACTTATCGTCTTTACGTCTCACTGCACTATTAACCACCATTACCAAGCTTATTCATTAGTTTCTCCAGTTAAATGAATAATGAAGTTCATGCTACCCATACACGCTACCCACCCACACACGCACACGATAGACCTACCTGTGCAAGTTGGCAAGTGCAAGGTAAACCACATGCCCTGTCAGCCAAAGTAGCATTTTGCAAATCTTCATTATCGCAGCTTTCAAAACATGTATGGATGTGACGTTGATTTTGACAACCTTAAACATCTTTCGAAAGCTAAGCGATAACGAAGATTTGCAAAATGTTAGGTACTTTGTTTAGGCCTTTCTTTGGAGCCCCATCACACGGCAATCTTGTAAAACCTAAACCAAACTGAAAAAAATAATTTTGCTTGCCGGGTCTCACTTTCAACTTCAGCTGAGCCATATCCTTAAAATACGTACCTCCTAAGCGAAATGACAGTCTCTCAGCTTTATTTTTAATGTTCAAAGGGCTATCAGACCCTAGAAATTCATAGGAACGTTTGCCAGTCTCGTTTGCAGCCTAAACTAAACTGCACATTTTCTACCTGCACAGGTAGAATGTAGCGTGTACGACCAACATTATCCGTTCAAATACGACGTTCCAGTGACAAGATCAACGTCGCGTCGCCCGCGTGCGTACGCGCATTGTTCTCGACAACCGGATTTCCACGTTCGCCCGCCTTCCGGAATATCGTCCGTATATCTGTGTGGAATAGCAGTTTATCTTCACACTATATTATGTTGGCAATGTAATTGTTAATTCTTCATTGCTTAACATGATTTGTTACTTATTACACGAAATGTTACTTATTTTATTAGGTTCAAAGAATGTATTTCTCATATAAACATGAAGTTTAACATAAAACAAGAAAATAAGTTTATAATTAATTCTTTTGTGGCTATTTCTAAAGAATCAGATACCCGGCACACATACTAAGAACAGAACATACTTTTAAGTAGGGCTGCCATTCGTCCGGGTTTCCCCGCATTTGTCCTAGTTTGGAGGGCGTCCGGGGAGCATCCGGGCGGGGATCTGATTGTAGTCCGGGTGAAACCCGGACTATAATTAAAGTCCGGGTTTTGACTTTTGGATTAAACCCACTTAAAAAATTTTTCAGCGCACGCGCTACCCGCACAAAATCACGCTGCGCGGCCCATTTTTTTACAATTAACAAGTATTGCGCCCCCGAAAAAAATATAATTTTTTTATATAAATAAACAAGCACCGCGCACCCCGCAAAAAATTGCGCTGCGAGGCCCATTTTTTTACTAAATATAAACAAGTAAGCGCTATCGCCCACAGGCAACTTAGTCTCCCAGCAACTGTTTTGTCTCTCACATCAAGTCCACGGGTTTATATGGAAGCGCGCACACGAAGCGACACGGTCGTCTGCAACTTTTCATACAAATCACGTGAGAGAGAGAGAGAAAAAGTTGCGGAGACAAAAGTCGCCCGTGTGCGATAGCGCTAAGATTACAAGGTTAGCGAATGACACTGACTAAAAATCGCGCTGCGCGGCCGTTTTTTTTACGAGCCGGTCCTGGCTATTTGAACATTTATTTTGGCTCGCTACGGTTGCAAAACTACTAAAATTCCATTTTTTTCAGTCATGACGTATTGGGTAAAAAGTATTTTTTAACCAAGCTAAAAGTGAATATAAAAAAAATGTCCGGGTCAAGGCTCAAAAGACCGGGGTTTTTACGTTTCCGGTCCTGGGTGGCAGGTTTTAGAGATGGCAACCCTACTTTTAAGTCTTATTTTTTTATTCGATGGTGCAATGATGCAATAAAAGTACAAACTTCTATTCTATGATTGCTGTTTAAGAATGCTGTAAGTGTACTTTTTATATTAAAACATTATACCACTGACATGAAAAAATTTTTTTTTTATATTTGCAGGTCAATGCATTATACGATTAACTTAGTTTCCACTATAAAAATTATGCAAACTTACCGACTGACGTTGTATTGACCGATGCATTGGCTGCAAACATGAACGGTTAGATACCTATAGTGTGATAATTTTATTTTGTTAGGTAAGAAAAACCTGTACAATTTAAAAGTACTTTTAAGTAAGTCTATATTTTCAATTGAATTATTTTCAGTTGTCGTATCTTCACAAAACGTACTTTATAGATTAGGTAAGAGTTTCATCAAGATGGTCCCTCATTCATTACATAATAAAGTTAGGTACATATACTTACTTATCTAAATGCCTAAATTCCCCGGGACATGAGCAATATCGACGTAATCGATACACGTCAAAACTTCGCAATAAATAAAAGTTAGCCAACTCTTAGACACGATATACAGCTTAAAGCTTCTTATTCTAGAAATTAGTTAAGTTATAATAGTGTAACTTAATATTAACTTCAAGCCCCGAAAGTTAGCCAAAACATGTTGATCGAAAAGATAAGTTTGGATACTTAATTACTTATACATAATATTGTATATTCAAACCAAAAAAAAATAACTTAGATCATACATAAATATATACATATACAGGGTTATTTGTAAAACACCAACAACCTCTTAGGAGTAGATTTATAACATCATAATACAACAAAAAAATCGACTCTTCATACAAATATCCCAAACAGCTGATCGAGTTTTGTATGCAAAGTCGATATTTTTTTTGTCTGTTTTCTGGAAAGTCGTAGAACAAATATTGTTGTATATGATGTTAGTAATCTACTCCTGTGCGGTTGCTGGTGTTTTAGAAATAAAATAACCCTGTATAATTATGTAGGTAATTGTTTGTAGTCCCTTGTGTTTACACTAACTATCACTTTTATACTCTTTTAACAACCACTCAACCTTGTAATATTCTAATCATAAACCGTATCAGAAGAACAGAAGCATATTTTTTATCTGACTTTCAATATTATTTTTTTACTGTAATTATGTTAAAAAATCGAACAATACACTATGTTATTATGACTCATACGGCGGTTGACTCTACATAAGAGGATTACCTCACTACGCCATCTTTTTACCGAAATCGGAATTAATGATAGTGTTTCCTTGCCACCCACGAAATGTCCGAATAATTTTCCCCCAGTGAGTATTGTCCGTAGAAAGCTTGCATTACGTAACTGCTCGCAAGCCATAAGTGAACGTCCGAATTATTGAGATTTGTATTGAGATTCAATATACGTAGCTCTCGTGACATGACAAGAAGCCGTCGGCATTTTAAGTATCCAATACTGATAACTTTATGAATTTACATTCAACGCACGATTTCAAGTCTCATCTTAATTTCATGGAAACCATAAAAATAATTAATTTGCTCTTCGTGAATTTTACGGGAATTACCTACGTAGGTAGGCAGTTCAGTTTAACGAGAAAGCCAGTGGCCTAATTCCACTTAACATGACGTTTTAGCTAAACGTATTAGGCTATTTGACTAATTTTGGAAAACCATTTTAAATTATTCCTTATTACGTAATAAGCGCACCACATTGATATTTCAGGAAAAATCAGTGTATTTTATAAAAAAAACAATGTTAAAGTTTAAAATTTTAAAACCGCGCCAAAAACGCTATGGTGCTGGAAACGTCACTTGTTGACGTCACAAGCCTGTAAACATTGTAATATATCCTTAGCCATTTGACAGCCATCAATCGCGGATCCTAAGTCTATGGTCGTATCAAACGCCTGAAGCCATATTTATTTACAGGCAAGTGACGTCATCAGTAATCTTAGAGCGTTTTCGCCACAGAAAAAAATCCAAAAATTATTGCTTTTTTTCTAGGTGAAATTAATCAATCAATAGACTCAATTTAATCTATATAATAGTTGAATATGTTTTTTACGCCATTATCTGTTAGGATGACCACAATTTGCAGTATATTTTCAATGTTGTCAAATACCCTATTGCAGCCGAAGTAACTGTCACATTTGGCATTTATAGGTAGTTACTTGCTGTTTCAATAACTTTACAATCGAGCTAAAGTTTTCGAAAGTGAAATTGTTTGAAATGTAAGTGGAATACCAATTTGTGCAAATGTTACCGTTAATGTCACCATAGCAACGTAACGTAAACGATTACTATTTATATTGGATCCCAATTTATCGACGGAAAAACTAAAATGTCTCTTGGTGACAAAATGAACCAATTTCATAGGAACTTGAATACAAAAATTTCATAATCTGGAATTAGCAAATCAAACCTGATATAAAAATTGCCTGAAGATATCTTTTTAAGACATATCCCTATGAAGAGAACTCCAAAAAGAATTAAAAACAAATTTTGGCATTATATCCAATTTGTTAAGTAATTAATGTTTAACGTAACCATGTGTTAACTGTAGGTTTATTTAACTCCCATAGCATTTAGACGACGACGCTTAGAAAGGTTGAGAGATAAGTAATTTAGCTGTTTAATGTTTTGATTTACGAGACATATTGATATACGAAACAGTGAAAAACATGCCGTCTTAGTACATTACCTGTTATCTTTTAATTGACAGCCAACGATAAGAAAACGACTGCTCAATCATAACCGATCACATTGATAGTGTTTGCATAATCATTTCTCATCTTTTAATGTAATTTACGTAATCCGAACAGTGGCACAATGGATCTTCTAGATCTTAATGCACTGTGCAATTAGTGATACACAGACACTTTCAAATATTGAGCAAAGTGCATTAATATGACTGACATTGTAAAGCGTGGTGTGAAAGAATACACAACAATTATTACTTTTGTTAAATAATAAAAAATATTAATATTTATACACTTCTAAGGCTTTCGCGCGTACAGTTCATTAGAAATAAAACACTTTTTACGGATTACAGCGCGTATATTGGTTAATTCAGATGTAATTTTAGAAAAAATTTAGTTAAATCAAAAAAGTTGGTCATATTTTTTTTTGCTATAGTCGTCCCGTGATCATGGCCCCTGGAAAGGTGTCGAAACGTCGGGAAACCTAAAAACCAACAAATCAAAACTAAATAATTCCAAAATAACATCTGAATTAACCAATATACGCGCTGTAATCCGTAAAAAAATATTTATTTCTGTTAATATTTAGTTTACAATTACTGAATAATATAAAAATCTTCTTATCGTATGAGGATTAGTGGCCTCCTCTTGTGTTAAAGTTTATCAAGCCGCTGAAGGCCTTTATCAGATGACAACAGCCGGGACTCGCTCTCCAAAGCACGGAAGCGCTCAGTTGTAATGCCACTTAACGGTCACCCATCCGACACCTGGCTGGACTGAGCGTTGCTTAACAAACGTGATCGAGTACGATCGGTCTGTCAATGTCAAGCTCCGCCATGAGCGGTTCTATATAAAAATAAAAATGTGCAAAAGTCAATAAGTACCTACTTACCTATTAATAAGATTTTTTTAATGTGATTAGTTACTTTCTGAGTTGACTCCTAATAGGACGTTTATGTCAATTTCATCAATCATATTCATATAAATTTAGTATATATCCTACGCAAAAAATCTTATAACAGTTTAATAAACATTACATAAACTATTGGCGCATTAAAATTATAAAAATTATCTAGATCACACAATAAACAACAATTTAACACAATGTTACCTATTTATGACACACTTTTCTCAGGCAGATCGACCTTAATGAGATCTCCGACATTCGTAATGAATTCGTTGACCGCAAAATTATACCTAAACCCAACCACAAAACGATTGCCATAGAATTTATTTACGATCTAAGGATGTTATGGATTTACATAATTGAAACTGAAAGAAATCATCGGAATCCCGTTTTGGTCCTTTAGCGGAGTTATAGACTAAATGTGCTAAGCTAATAGATACAACATTTTAGCTGAGATCAAATAAAATAAGAAGATGGAGCGTTGCGCAGTGGCAAATTGTCAGCAGGTTTGATTATAATGTTGAAATTTTTGTCGATTTAGTTTTTCGGAAAAAATATTTCAGCCATTTCGAAAACGTTCAAAAATGTCACAAACGCAAGATCTACAGCTCACAGAGTCATTATTCCAAATAAATCCATTTTACGTAAACATTGAGATATTGAATAGAACTAGAATAAACATTTATTGTCACACACTCATATTTACAGAAAATATAAACGAATAAGAAAACGACAGGCACAGTATAAAGACATAAAAGAAGAGATTTTGTAACACTTATTACTAAGAAACAAAAAACATTAAAAATTAAACTAGCTATTTCATAAACTAGGTAAGTAATGTGAGGTCAATAAAAATAAATTTAAAAAACACGACTGCCCTGCTAAAAACAATTTAAAAAGTAAAATAGCAAGTGTCATTGCAGTCGGGGGACCGTTTTGTGGAACAATTTTTAATCGAAGAGGTCCCCCGACTGCAATGACACTTGTTATTTAACTTTTTAGTTTGTTTTTAGCAGGGAAGTCGTGTTTTTTAATTTTTTTAAATTCATTTATTTTTATTTCACACATTTTAGTGACAAATTACATATTTTTGAAATCTGCTCATTGAGGCCTTTCATTTGATGTCCATATTGTAATAATAGAAGAAAAAAAAAATTTATCACATTTTAAAATGGCGTCATACAGTCGCCATATTAACTTTTTTCAAAAAAATATAGCCAGTGTCACTTGGAATGATGTAAGGATTCTAACAATACCCCATACATCCAAATCCGTTGAGCTATTTGGAAGTTATGGTGGTATAAAGAATCTCACATACCCACAAACATACATGAACCCTGAACACATATACACTCTTTTTGCTTTGGGCAGTCGTGTAAAAAACTCTGGCTCAGCATTTTTGCCTCTGTGTCTCCTGGTGGCGCTGTTATTCTGACAGGGTCAGTGACGTATAAGTACATAATATAGGTATTTTAGGCATTGCACATTTATTTCACAAACTAAGCGTGGAAAATGGCGATATACTTAGCTTTAACGAGTGACTGTCCATCACAGCAGCGAATGACCTAAAGTGCCATATTAAGATGAAGCGTGGTGCAAGTCACCAGATATTAGCAAAACATGGCTTGTGATTGGCATGTATGCGAGCAATTACGAGTGTTAATGGGGATTGTCCGAAAAAAATCAAATTTGCTGAATATTTTTTTATAGATAGGAATAAGCTCCCTTAGTAATAGAAAAAAAAATCAGAATTTCTGGTTGCATGAAAAAATTTAAAAAAGTTAAAGTCTCTTCTACTTCGCAAATGTAGGAAAGTAACAGCAGAATGGCGATTATACCTTTGCCACCACCTGCCACAACCACATCAAGTACGTATTTAAAAAAAAAGTTTTGACATTTTGTGTTGAAACTTTTTTTTAATACCATGTTGTGGTTGTGACAGGTGGTGGCAAAGGTATAATCTCCATTCTGCTATTACTTTCGGATATTTGTGAAGTCGAAGAGACTTTATTTTTTATTTTTATTTTTACGCAACTGAAAATTCTGAAACTTTTTTCTATTACTAAGGGAGCTTATTCCTACCTATAAAAAAATATTCAGCCAAATAGATTTTTTTCGGACATTCCCCATTATTTGTTTTTCAGAATTTTCTTTTAATAAACATCTTTTGAAAGTTAAATGAATTAAACTAAAAGAATGAAATTAACTTAAGTTCTATATTTTCTGAAAAACTGAAACATAAAAAAACATAACTGGAAAATTAATCTCTTGAATGGTAAAATGTATTGCGTTTTCTATGTTATTTTTTTAACCGACTTCACAAAAATGAGGAGGTTCTCAATTCGATTGCATACTTTTTTTTATCGTTGTTCGCGCGTTTCTTCGACATTTATGGACCGATTTTGATGATTCTTTTTTTGTTCGATTGAGTTTTCCTGCGAGATGGTCCCATTTAATTTTTATTTCAATCGGTTTAGTAGTTTTCAAGAAATCCTGAAAATACTATGATTTTGCATCAACTACCTTGACGACTTTGTTATTAATAAATCGAATTCGATGTTTCTTTTTGTTGGGAAAGGGTACTTTTAGTGTAGTCTTTTTAACCGACTTCAAAAAAAGAGGGTTCTCTCTCAGTTTGACCTGTATAAATGTATTGTTTCTTCGCGAATATCTCACGTTTGACTGAGCCAATTTTTATACGAAATAATATACCTACACTACCTAATAGAGAAGTTACTTACACTAAAAATGAAAAATTAAAAAATTGTTTTAAAAAACAAAAAACCGACTTCAAAAAACCTGCCTCAAAAAAGCAAGAAATAATATTCAAATCATTAGATACGCATTATCATTGTTATAATAACAAGACGTCTATTGAAGTCGGGTAGGGCTTTTAGAATAAAAAAAGGAAGTTGTACTCCAGCCCCACCCGACTTCAATAGACGTCTTGTTATTATAACAATGATAATGCGTATCTAATGATTTGAATATTATTTCTTGCTTTTTAGAGACAGGTTTTTTGAAGTCGGTTTTTTGTTTTTTTTAATGAATGTAGGAAACATTTAATATTATGTGTTTGAAATGTAGATAGACACATAAGTATATTACTGAAATATTTCGATGGTACTTATAAATAAATAATAGAAACACTCTAATCCAATACTAGGTCTACTTAAATTCTTATCTTAGACGACTAAATAAAAAATCATATAACTGATTATTTAATAAATGATCCAAATTAATTTAACATAAAGTAGCATTACTAATTTCCCAGTAAAAATGTAAACAAAGGTGTTGCCAGAACAAAACAACTCAAAAAGAAATAGTATATTGCTAAGTCAAGAAATAAACACACATGTTTTTTCATCACAAACCTAATAAAAATAGATTAGATAAATATTATATAAATATATTTATAGATAAATCATGAGTTTTGCGGCAAAAACAGTAATAATATTTAATATTTCATGATAACAGTTTTATAGTAGAACACATTCTTATGATGCTGTGCACACATCAACTGCAAACCGTACATCAACCTTTGGTCATTTTATAAAATTTTATAAAAAAATGTATTACGAGTAGTAGCTGTAGTAGTAACATTTTTGTCTTTTGGTATTGGGGGGGAACAGGCGAAGATGCTACTTATTTTTTATAGTTTAAATACAGTCAATATCTAAGTCAAGTTTTCTTATCAATTCGTTTCAAGAACTTTTAAGATCAAAAATTATGATAGGTTATAAAGATAAAATTTCTAATTACCATCCTACCTTAAAATTGCCCTGGATGACATTATATTTATTATGACTCAAAATATAATAAACAAATTAAAAAGTTATAAAAGTGACCAAAGGCTTTCAATATCTGAAAATGTCACTATCAGGGTCAGTTTGTCAATTTGACAGTGACGTTTCTTTGTTTACATTTTTGCTGGAAAATGAGTAATGCGACTTTAGGTAATTCATTATCTTCTCTCATGCTTTGGACCTCAAAATCCCAAAATCTATTGCAGTTTAAAGTCAGAGGGCAAGTGAGTGGCCGATGATACCGATCTAGATGCTAAAAACAGGTTCCACATAAATGGAAGGGCATTTCTACGTCTTTATTTTAATGGTCACACTCACATCTGTGTCATTGCGAAACCGCTCGTTACTTTTAAGGTAAATAACATAAAAAACAACTTAAAACCGAGCTAAATAAAATAAGTGACAACCTTGTTATCGAGAATCGGAATCAATATCGATTAAAGTATCTGATTATGAATCGAAAGTTACTCGTGAGTCTTCTGATGAGTAATTAATTTTAAATGAATAAGCTTGGTAGTAGTAATTGCAATCATTTAAAAACAAACGAGGTTGCTGTCTATCAAACTATAACTTTTTTATTTTCAAATAAAAAAAAAACATTTAACTTATCTTTCGCAAATCGATTAAGAGTTTAACAACAAATTATATACAATTATGATCACTATGACTTATTGCAATATCAATAAGTAATAACACTAATATCATTACAAATCATTAGTAAACAATCAATAAGTCACAAGTGACTATTCTTCAAACGTTGAAAAAAATGAGAGTTTTGAATACACTTTGGGTCGCCCTTATTTCCAATATTCTACAAGATTTTCGTCTCTGAAACTAACGTACTTACGTCATTCTTTTACAAATGTTCGTCATACAAAATGAAAAGATT
Source organism: Agriphila geniculea (assembly GCA_943789525.1). Taxonomy (NCBI): domain Eukaryota; kingdom Metazoa; phylum Arthropoda; class Insecta; order Lepidoptera; family Crambidae; genus Agriphila; species Agriphila geniculea. The sequence continues at coordinate 20,330,182 of OX038879.1, forward strand.
ACTTGTGCTGTTTAGTTGTCAGTTTTACACAACATGTTAATATTCTAAAGAATTAACTAGTAGAATAGAATGACAATGTATAAGTTGACTAAAGCTAAGCGTAAACTTCTGTCATTCCCATACTTTGTAATTCTATTCTACTATAGCCTTAATTTTAGTAGAATGGCCATTTGAGTAGGGGGCTGATGTAAGGATTGTATGATCAGTTACAACAAAAGTGATTAGTTTTAAGTAAAGGACGAATAAAAACCTTAAGAATAATAAGGTTTATGATCAAGATTAATTATATCGAACGACAAAATTAAATGTCGTCTGAGTTTCTTTGATCTCGTAGTCGCTGTGTCGTTATAGGCCGACAGTCAAACTATTTCGCTGTACGAACATAAAACGTTAATTCAAAACAGTCATTTTTTCGTCAAAAATAAGATTAGCTAGTTTATAAAATATTTTAATAATAAACCAGTAATATAATTTATGACAGCGCTATTAAAAATAAATAACACAAAACTGTAAAAAAAATCATTAAAGAGCAATATTATTACTCTACATTTGATTACCTTTTTAATAATCTTTAGTAAAAGTATATGATCCACCTATACATCATGTATCAAAAAACTGTCAGATCCTGAGACAGGTTATAGTTGCTATTTTTTTCGCCTTTCCATAATAAGTCGGTCAGCTGACCAATACATTTTGTATGGGAGTATGACATTTTTTTTCGTTTTTCGACCCATGTTCCATGGAGAATGTTGTTCAGTTTCAGCAACACTAAACCTTTTTCAGGATCTGACAGGTTTGTTTGATACATTATGTATTTTTGAATGAAAACAAATTTGATCTGTATATTTATCGGGGTACAGTATGTCGAAATTGTGATCGTCGGAAAAACTATGGTCTTGTCAGTCAGAAAGAGCTTAATTTAAGTATTTAAGCTTTTATTGGTTTAAAAAGGCTTTAACCGACCAGTGGTCGGCTATTGGTCGGGTTAAAACGCTAGTTTTTTACATTTTTTTGGGTCGGGTGGCCAAAATTCTTTATATTCAAGTTCAAGCTCAAAGTTCAAATTATAACTTTATACGTCACATATAGGTACCAATTTTATCAGAAAAAAAACGGCCAAGTGTGAGTTGAACTCGCGCAAGGGTTCCGTACCAAAAAACGGAAAAAAAACCACGTTGTATGGGGGCCCCACTTAAATATTGATTTTATTCTGATTTCACTATCCTACTAATATGATTAATGTGAAAGTTTGTGGGTTTGGATGTTTGGATGTTTGTTCCTCAATCACGCAAAAACTACTGAACGGATTTGGTTGAAATTTAGCACACAGATAGAAGATAGCCTAGATTAAAACATAGAATACTTTTTATCCCGATTTTCCCACGGGAACGAGAACCACGCGGGTGAAACCGCGGGCGGCCGCTAGTTTGTTATATAGCCTGGTGACAGATGGACGGACAGTGGAGTCTTAGTAATAGGGTCCCGTTTTTACCCTTCGGGTACGGAACCCTATAAAAATCGATGATGCCACTAGTGACTCGGTAGCTCAGTAGAAAAAGCATTGAACCAGACTTCCAAAGGTCGCGGGTTCGATTCCCGCTTGAGAATATGATCTGGTAACGACAATATTTTTTTCTAGTATATTAGTATTGTATAAAAATAGCATTGAGAATGCTAAAATCTGAAATTAAAAAAAAAACTTTTGCGTATTTTAAATGCAAACACTCGTAAGACGTATGTTTCCACAATAAGTGGCAATAAAATGTTGAAAATCTGATGATAATTTTATTAACAGAAAGTAATGATTCCATAGTTCAGAGATCTGCAATTGAACCGTTGAGACCGGTCTTTAAATACACGGTTAATTTTTAAGTATATCTAAATATGAAATGGGGTGTTCAGACCACGTAAATGAACAACTTTTACTATGGGGCCAACCACGAAATCGCGAAAAAAAAATCAGCTGTTCCATACATTTTAGTCGAGTCGATGTTGTACTTTTCTATGGAACAGCTGATTTTTTTTAGCGATTTCGCGGTTGGCTACATAGTAAAACTTGTTCATTTACGTGGTCTGAAATCCCCATTTCATTTTTAGATATACTTAAAAATTAACCGTGTACCTATAATGTTCGATTAATTTCCTCACATTGAAATAATTGTGTCATGTGTAGTTGCCCTTATTTTCCTAACCTGACCACACCGGTTTAAATTGTGACCTATAAATTTCTGTGTCTAGCAAAAGTCCCTTCTGTGACCACCATTGTACAACCCTGGTCAAGTTAACACGGCCCGAATGATTTTTTTCTCACACGAGACGACTTTTTGGTCTGATACTTTAATGGCCGTGTAATTAATTGTTTAGATTAAATAGGCAATATGATGGTAACAGCACTTGCAGCACAATATGTGAACGATTACAAGAAAACATCGGTTGCGACTCAGGTGCCGAGTTAACTTGACCGGGTTGTAGCTGCTTTTTGCATTTTTACTTTGATCAAAAAGCTTTTATATTTCCACACTAATTCCGAATCCAATCACGTTACGGTTGTTTCCACCTCCGTGCCAATCTCCTCTTGTGAACGGTCGAGTAAAGCACGCGTTTGCGTAAAACTTACATCACTATACTTACACAGTTAGAACATTCATCTGCGCAAGAGTGACCCGCGACCCATGACCCATAGTGATGTGACGAGAGGAGATTTAAATCCATTTTGTAATATCTTTGCTAATTGTTGGTTTGACATTTGAAAATTGTTTCTTAATCATTAAATAAATCTTTTCAGTGACTAATGATGTTACTAGTAGTAAACAAAAAGTAATGTATCACCATGTCAACATGTTTAAATGTTAACGTTTAATAATCATGGCTACCTAGTATGGCTTAGTATTTTGATAAGTACCTAATAGATTTCTAAATAGTTAGTCGAAGTGGAGGAATTAAATATTCTAATACTTAGGTATCATAAAACATTGTAATCACAACATTTTGGTCTTTATACAAGGTATTTGGTAAAAGCCTTATAAAGCCGAATATGGTAGATAGGGACCACCAAACTGATTCGCGATTTCAGAGTTAGTCCCATAGTAAAAGTTGTTCAGTTTGATAGTCCCTATCTACCATATTCGGCTTTATAGGGCTTTTACCAAACACCTTTTATATAATATACAATTTTTTTTTGTATATACGAAAGCTGAAACACGGGTCACATATTTTCATTTTCAGAATCAGTATAAAGAAAATTATAATGACACCTTAAAAACTCATGAAGTTACAAGCTTTTTGTGTTTGTGTTGTGCGCGCGAGACATTTTAGTAGGGCGTGCGTGCGTTAATTATGGTTTTGTAAATATTATTTAGTCAAAATATAACATGATATAAAAAATATTGCAATCGATTCTATCACTGATTCTGAACAAACAGTTTTCAGGTTTTGAATATGCTAAAAATTACCTTGTATAATACATAAGTAATATTGAGTTTAATCCACTTATGAACATTGACTTAGAGAGAATTCACAATAACTGATTTAATTATAAATTGCTGTGTGAGTATTCACTAAACAAACATTACACCATCTTTTATTAAACTATTTATTATTTCTAAATTGATATTAACTCAACTTAGACCTAAAGCACACCCCGGACACTCCATAAGCGCCAAAATCCGCGCAAAGAGTAAAATCATATATTGGTAACCGCGCTATTATAAACAGATGACGTCAGATGACTTTTTGTACATGCGCAACTGTGTGTGTAAGTCTAGTGCTACTATGCAGTTTGTGCTGTATGAGCGGCGTTCATTTCATAATTCGAACTTTTTGGTAAATAAAGTTACATGTACATGTCACATGTATGCATAAGCTTTGAATATCAAAATAAGTTGACAAACACGACTAAACGAGCCGCGAGTTCGTATGCCGAATCGTAATTCGGCATACGAACTCGCGGGGTGGAGTGAGGTAAATGATTCTGTGGCGGGAGTGTCCTTTCTGTGCGGTAGTACTTATTTCTATTCTGTGCCTACAGCTACCACTAACTTGCTATTTTTATCGATATCAGTATCGACAGTTTCCCATCCCTACCGGTGTAGAGTTGCGTACGGGAACACCGGTATACCTCACAAGCGCAGTGGTGCAACCCATAATCTTCCAATTCTCCGTCCAGGCATTAGCATCCATTTCGTAAACACACATCTGCTTATTTTATCAATTTATGATACGTCGTTACAAAATTCGGTTAAGTTTTTGGTCATAGAATAATAAATGAACAGAATATAATACCCGTCTCCTGATCTCTTTTGAGGCAAGCAATTTTATTATACATAAAGTAGGATTACTTAATAATAATTGTACTAAAGATGTGAGAATTTTAAATATATATGTTAACCCTGGTAAATAATATTTATTTTTTGAAATATTTTAACATGTTGATACCCAACATGTTTCTTAAAACTCAAGAAGTTTTTGATCTAAAAATATCATGCATCTCCTCTGGGACATACCCTTCTCATTTTTAATGCGAAGCCTTCTCTTTAGGGTTAAATTTTACTTTAGTTTTAATAGAAAATGCTAAACGCTATTTAACGCATCATAAAATTATTGTAAACTTATCTATCCGAAATTAAAAATAGATTATAAAATATAGTTTTACATAACAACTTTCTTTAGTTCCATTTTAATTTCGTAAATATCAATAGATTGCTTCTAATTTTGACTACTTAATAATAATAACTATTGTATTTTAGCAATTTTATTTTGTAAACTTTACTCGAAATAAATGGAGGAGCTTGGTGGTGTAGTGATTTAGCGCCTGGCCTTGCAATAGGTTAAGCAGTTTTTGCAAGAGTCGGTCATGGGATGGGTGACCAAAAATGTATTATCTCGAGTTCCTTCGTGCTTCGGAAGGCGTGTAAAGCCGACAATCTTGGCTGAATTTTGCAGTCGTTAACAGCCCGCGTGGTGCGTCATGGCCCATGTTCCATAACCATCCATAAAGAAGGCCTGTGTCCCAGCAGTGCGGGAGGACATTAAAAATGGCTGGTGTCGACTCGAAGTAAATAAATGCACCATTAGAATAATAATATTGTTTTACGATAAAAGAACAAAATTAATCTAAGTGTTATGATTAGAAAATCCTTATTATTATATTTGTGCTGATAATTTAACTTTCTTTACAGAAATGGAGAGCCCACAGCCCGAGGCCAGGCAGAACAGAGCCCCTTATACGTGCAGAAAGAATTCGTGGTAAATATATATATTTTCCAGTTATGCTTATTTATCGAAATAATCTATGAATAATGTTTAAAAAATATTAAATCTTCTATTGTCATACGTGTCTAAAGAATATGAACGTAGCTCAAAAATAACTAAGAACTTCTTGGTTACCAAATATTATTTGCTTTTATATTTGGTATGAAATACCAAATATATTAGTTAATGGCTTGTCCACCTCTTTTGCCCAGGGTCTGGTGGACCCCAAAGACGAGTGGGAGGTGAGCAGGAGCCGCGTGCACTTGGGCGCTCTGATCGGCAGTGGCGCCTTCGGCAGGGTCCACGCTGCCAAGCTGGAGATGCCAGGCGGAGAGACTATTACGGTTGCTGCCAAAATGTTGACAGGTACGAAGCCTAATACACGTAGGTGCCCTGCACCCTGATTATCTAAATAGAAACTATTTAGCGACTGGTTTCATTTGATATACATTGCTACTTTTCTTTGGTATGTTTTTTTTCACCCCAAAAAGAAGTAGCAATGTATCACATTCATCTGTCAAATGAGACCAGTCGCTAGGTGGTTTTTAATTAGATAATCAGCCCGCCGATCGGCAGCGGGGCGCCTTACAGAAGTATCCACGCTGCCTAGCTGAGATGCCGGGCGGAGAGACTATTACGGTCGCTGCCAAAATGTTGACAGGTACGAAGCCTAATACACGTAGGTGCCCTGATCGGCAGCGGCGCCTTACAGAAGTATCCACGCTACCAAGCTGAGATGCCGGGCGGAAAGACTATTACGGTCGCTGCCAAAATGTTGACAAGTACGAAGCCTCATACACGTAGGAGCCCTGATCGGCAGCGACGCCTTTCGGCAAGATCCATGCTGCCAAGCTGAGATACCGGGCGGAGAGACTATTACGGTCGCTGCCAAAATGTTGACAGGTACGAAGCCGCATACACGTGGGAGCCCTGATTGGCAGCGGCGCCTTTCAACAGAATCCACGCTGCCAAGCTGAGGTGCCGGGCGGACAGACTATTAAGGTCGCTGCCAAAATGTTGTCTGGTACGAAGCAACATGCACGTAGAAGCCCTGGCCGGCAGTTGTGCCTTCGGCATGGTCCACGCTGCCAAGCTGTAGATGCCAGGAATAGAGACATTATGGTCGCCGCCAAAATATAAAATCATAAAGTCACGTCTTTCTCCTATGGGTAGGCAGTGTAGAGAAATTACTTAATTCCACTTGATACGATTTCATAAAATTCAATAATATTAGAGGCCTGTTGAAAGCTGAAAAATACTGAAAAGCATAAAAAAAGTTAAGTTGTAGCACCAAAGTTCAGGTCAGAATATGAAGAGTAGTAATTTCAGAAATTCTTAGTAGTTAAGTAGTACAAATAGAGTTCACAAAAACTGGTTACCTAACTAACTATTTGTCTGTACAGCACCAGAATTGGGGTTATTACGATTTTATCGCATAAAATATGTCTTAATGATTTGTATCTGCATTGTTGTTGGATGCAACAGATCTCATCACGAGACACGACTCGGTAACACACATAGTTTTTGCCAACTTACATGCCTACAGGGTTGCCACACACATCACATCATAAGTAATCTTTATAGACAAACAAGAATTCATTACAAATCCACTTTTAAGAATGTATGCCCAGTAATAATTTTCATTGAAACTTTTCATTGGAAAACACTGTTTACGTTTCAGTAATCCAAGTTACCACGTGGTTCCTGAAAACGTCACGAAAGGCAAAAAGCTGAATAAATAAAGTTTACAAAACAGCACACGTAACTGGAAAAATAATACCGCTTACTGTAAAAAACCGGCCAAGTGCGAGTCGGACTCGCGCACGAAGGGTTCCGTACCAAAAAACGGCAAAAAAATACGTTTGTTGTATGGGAGCCCCCCTTAAATAATAATTTTATTGTGTTTTTAGTATTTTTTGTTGTAGCGACAGCAAAAATACATCACCTGTGAAAATTTCAACTGTCTACCTGTTGTCGTTATTGATATCGAGCAAAAAACGGAAAAAAAATCACGTTTGTTGTATGGGAGCCCCCCTCAAATATTAATTTAATTCTGTTTTTAGTATTTGTCGTTATAGCGGCAACAGAAATACATCATCTGTGAAAATTTCAATTTTCTAGCTATCACGGTTCATGAGATACAGCCTGGTGACAGACAGACAGACAGACGGACAGCGGAGTCTTAGTAATAGGGTCCCGTTTTTACCCTTTGGGTACGGAACCCTAAAAAATAGATTTTGATAAGGTATTTCTATCACATTTATTATTGTTGCCTGTTTCGCGTTGTTTCTATCTTTATTATTTGTATACCTTACATTACAATATAAGGTGGGAATGTAGTAATAATAACAATAGTATGACAACTTCCATCATTGTAATACTAACATCTCTGTATTTCACAAATAAATTATTCTATTCTATTCTAAGAGCTCTTCTGATTCTAATACCTTTGTAAGGGAGTTCTTTTAACATTGACAATGGTTTTTGGTTTTTGAAAAATCTCAAAATCTTTTTTTTTAAATCGCAAAATATCGCTGTTTTCGCCCGGTTTCGGCGAGCAAAAAATCATATCTCGTAAACGAAACGCGATATCGGGTCGATTTTAAAAACACCCCGAGATATGACTTTGGTCTACTTTAAAAAAAATTGAGGTAAATAACAAAAAAGGATAATTCTGTAGCTTAACCTTTATGAAGTGAAGTTTGCGCGGAGCGTATGAGTGAGCGCTGAGTGCAGTAGTGTACGTACGTACTTAGTCGTATCAACGCTAATGGTCTGAAAGACAAATGTTTGTTTATAGTTATATTTTGAGTTGTAAATGTAATAAAATGTTCAATTTTCTAATTATAAAAAAAATCGGATAGGTACCTAATGAAAGTGTTTTTAAAAGCAAAACAAAAATAGATCTTTAATTTATTAATACTTATGTAAAATTATTAAATCATGTAAAATTAGATTAAATGAGATTATGTTTGTATTAAATTTTGTTAATGTGATTTTTTAATAGTTTTATTTATGTCTTTTTAATGGTTAGGTGTCAAATCTAACGCAAAACAACTAAGTTAAATAAACACCATTAGTATTTACCCATACGAAGAACAAGATATAATTTATTAATTAAGCGTTTCTATACTTATGCAAAAGGCCGGGCTTTGCCTTGCAGTTGCACGTGAGCATCGAAAAAAACTATTTCGGCGCCTCTGTTTCTATTGTTCTGGCTATATTTCCTGACCATTGCCTGCACCGTGGGATTTCGTAATACCCGGCACTTTTTTGAATAGGCAAACGAATAAACGAATCTTGAGCAAAAGTTGAATAGAAGAGAGTTTGTAGTTTGAGCCTCCATACTTAGGAGTAAATACAGAAAAGCATTTGCACTAATTGGTTAGAATTTTTAAGATAAATTACACTCAAAACGTGTAAAAAAGGAAATAAACAGGTACCTATGTTAATGTTAAAGATGTTGCTGTATATTCGTGGGTTGCTGTTATTTCAATTTCGAGATTTAAAATTACTCGATCGGGCATGTCTCATGTTTTTCTTAGTACGCTACGATTCCAAATGAATTTTTACAACGGTCTCTAAATGAGAATGTGAAGATGATGCCTAGATAAACATAGTTTGTTATCGCACATATTCAAATGATGATGAAATCAGCGCGAGACTGCATTTGATTTTGATTAGAATTTTTTATTAGGTATTTTTTTGTAGAAATTCTAAGAGGTTTTAGTTATAGTACTTACATAGGTATATTTAATGATAATAAAAAATGTTTACGAATAAATTTTGTTTTAGGTAATTAATTAAATTCATTTTCAATGTACCAGAAGGTCGTGAAAGGCACGAGATCTGTGAATTTTTTGGTCATAGATGATATAACTATTATTTGCTCGTATTTCAGTCACCCTTTAGGGAAAACGCCCTAGGCACTAAGTTTTGTTATATTGTGTTCTATTTACTCCGGAAAGTACTCTTAAATTTGTTGCTTAGTTACCTACTTTTATTTACGTTGACAAGACATTATGACAAGCAATATAATAGTACGTTTATGTGTTTTATTACTGTTATTTCAGATATATTATTTCAGACATATAATAACTCCATCTAACTAAACTATAGTCTATATACAACGTGTTACAAAAACAATTGCGAAAAAAACAGCTGTTTCATACATTTTGATATTTGAGGTTGGTTGACTTTTACAATGGGAATGTCCCATTGTAAAATTTGTTCAGTTTGATAGCCCCTTTTTACTATATTCAGCTATGAGGATTTTTTGTAACATGTTTTGTCCATCAGCCATTTTAATGTCCCCACTGCTGGGGCACAGGCCTTCCTTAGGTGGATAAGGAGGACGGGCCATAACCCACCACGCGGGCCCAATGCGGATTGGTGGGTGTTAACGACTGCAAATGCAGCCGGGACCAACGGCTTAACGTGCCTTCCGAAGCACGGAGGTCACCCATCCCATGACCGACCCTTGCGAACATTGCTTAACCTCCGCAATCGCTGGGCCAGGCACTAGACCATTGCGCCACTGAGCTCTTCAACATCACATAACATAACATCACATAACATGTTTTAAACTTATATAATTAAATACAATGTTATTAACAAATATTCACAATTATGATTATATCTACCTACAATAATATAAAACCAGTCTCTATTATAATAAAATAATGCCAACAACAAAAACTGATCATATTTTGTTTGTAATACCTTAATATCTAGATAGGATTGAAAATGTCAACCCTTATCAGTAATACCTACAACCTAGCAACATCTGCTGTCCAAGTTTTTTGTTTCGGAATTATTTAACCAAATGCGTTGGATGGTTTTATATGGAGTTGGCAGTTTAGATTGAACTCTAATTTGTTTCATCCACTTAGCTAAATCAACGGATGTTAAGTTGCCATAAACTAATTAGGTAATGTATACAGTAGGTATAAGCCTAAAAAACTATATAAAACTCTTTATTACTATGATAAAACCAATTTTTGTTGTCCTTTATTAGTCAAACCATCCTGTAATTGCCTTGGACCTCATAGATGACACAGACGTTACCATATTTTCAATTTTAATTCTCTGATCCCAGGATGGTCAAAACAGCCATTGATTTTATTAAAAAAAAAAACTTACCATTTGTTTCAGAAAATGTCTCTGAAGAGGAAATGCAAGACTTCCTAGGAGAGATCGTCATGTTAAAACATGTCGGCTACCACAAACATGTCATCCGGTTGGTAGCTTGTTGCACGACGCAGGCACCTCTCATAGCCCTCCTAGAACATGCGCCTAGAGGAGACTTACTCACTCTTTTAAGGGCAGCTAGAGGAAGACGGAAGGTGGAGCAGGCGTCCTGCGAGACGAGGAAGGTGAATAGTGATATCAATGGCCGGCCTTCAGAAGCTGATAGTGAGTCCGCTTATGTTTTCGTATATTGTCTCTTACCCCGGTCACTCACATGCGCGCAAAGGTTCACGAATACGCGAACCCACATGTGTAGGACGACCTTCGCGAATGACTTCGCGAAGTTTTTGACTTTTCCATGCTGTGTCGGTTTTTTTTCGCTTAGCTCCCACACATGCGTGCCACAGAAAAAAGCATTTGTACGACCATTACTAATCTAGAGCGGCGGTAATCTTGAAAAAGACGCTTAGAAAACACTTTTCGTACAAGTCATCTCGGAAATATGAAAATGTGGTATCGATGCATTCAGAACGATCCCCTGATCACAAATATATAAGATGACAAGTGCGAAAGTGGTGGGGGTAGAAACTTTGACGTCATAAAGTTTTCAGTACAAAGAATTTTTTTTTTCATACCATGTGGTATATCAAATGAAAGGGCTTTGTGAGTAGATTGTGAATATATAACACACTATGACGTTTTCACTACTTGGTCTAAGAAGAAAGAAAGAATAAACATACGAAAGTTTATTTATTTTTTTATTAATTATTAAAGGAATCTGAGAATTTAGGAAAATCAGAAAATTATGTTGTTATTAAAACTGATGTACTTTTCTTATTCTTAAATATCTTTGGTCAATTATTTAGACATTCGAAAAGAGTATGTGCAGAGTTATTTGTTATATATTTTGTAAAAATCAATTCAGTCGTTGTCAATCTAGACCTGTTCAATGGCGACTCTGAATTGCGAAATTTTTCGACGTTTGCTAATAATTTGTTAGACCAAGTAGTGAGAATGTTATAGTGCGTTATATATTCGCAATCTACTCACAAAGCCCTTTCATTTGATATACCTACCACATGGTATGAAAAAAAAAATCTTTGTACCGAAAACTTTATGGCGTCACAGTTTCTACCCCCACCACTTTCGCGCTTGTCATCTTATATATTTGTGATCAGGGCATCGTACTGAATGCATCGATACCACATTTTCGTATTTCCGTGATGACTTGTGCGAAAACTAACCTCAAACCTTGTTTTACCGCCCTACTCTCTCTCTCTCTGTCTGTGGTTACGCGTATTTTTCGTAGGTAGTTGTGGCGACCTTTTTCTATATTGAAAATAGTAAGCATATGAGCACACATAAAACAGTCTAACAGCTCTATTAAAATCATCTTCATCGTTCATTGTTCACAAAATCGCAAGTAAAAATAAACATTCGTGAACAAGTGTAGGAGGTGTGCAAATGGGTTCGCACACTCATATGCGAACCTATTCGCGAAGGTGCTGACTTTGCGAATGAATTTCTGACAGCCACTTACATGCGTGCAAAGGTTCGTACAATGTACGAACCTTTGCGCGCATGTGAGTGACCAGGGTTACACATGGTGCGTGATATCACGGTCCCGTAGGTTCTACGTCTTAGGAGTGCGGGAAGCACAGTAAGGGGTTTAGTGGATAGGGCCTTGGCGAGTCCCACATACCTTTGGGATGATACCATTTGAACCGCATTCCCCTACTATTAAAAAAAGTATTGTCTCTTATAAGCGCAACGCAATGTTACAACTCATCACTAACATTTATTATCAGGCGCTCTCAGAATACCTTATTTTTTTAATCTTTTCTTAGAAAAAAACTTGCTCTAAGACTTAGAACAAGCTTTTTTCTGTTTGCTATAATTATCGTTAGCATAGTATGGCATATTAATATGGCTTATGTTTAAATGATCAACATGCTAACCTAACAAAACCCAAAATTAGTAAATGCTTACCAAATCTTCTTCGGTGGTTTAGATTTGTTGAGCATTCACTAATTTTGGCGAACAAAATATCTTTTTTAGGGTTCCGTACCCAAAGGGTAAAAACGGGACCCTATTACTAAGACTCCGCTGTCCGTCTGTCTGTCTGTCACCAGGCTGTATCTCATGAACCATGATAGCTAGAAAGTTGAAATTTTCACAGATGATGTATTTCTGTTGCTGCTATAACAACAAATACTAAAAACAGAATAAAATTAATGTTTAAGGGGGGCTCCCATACAACAAACGTGATTTTTTTGCCGTTCTTTGCCCGATATTAATAACAACAACAGGTAGACAGTTGAAATTTTCACAGATGATGTATTTTTGTTGCCGCTCTAATAACAAATACTAGAAACAGAATAAAATTTGTATTTAAGGGGGGCTCCCATACAACAAACGTGATTTTTTTTTGCCGTTTTTTGGTACGGAACACTTCGTGCGCGAGTCCGACTCGCACTTGGCCGGGTTTTTTTGGTATGCTTAAGTATTATTTCCCTTAAAAAATAATTATTTAATTTGTGGAAGAAACTTCTAATTGAAATTTAGTAGGCACCTGAATAAAAATTTATAAACACTATTTTTTCCAGCCGTCTATACGAACCTGAGCGATTCTGACCCAGCCCTATCAGACGGGAAGCCGAGCGAAGACCGCTTGAACTGCGATCGCTTAAACTGCAGAGATCACTTGAACTGCAGCGACCATTACGTGGCTGAACCGGCTCTGCAGCTGGACAGCAACATGATGCGGGAGTATGCACTCCAGGTGGCACTTGGCATGCAGCACTTGGAAGCCAGGGGAATCACGCACAGGTCGGTACCTCATACCTTGTATAAAACTGAACCTTTAGATTCTTTAGCAAGGAAAGCTTTCGAGTGATATCTATGCACCATTGGAGGCCAGGGGAATCACGCACAGGTCGGTACCTCATACCTTGTATAAAATGAAACCTTTAGTTAGAGCAAGAAAAGATATAGAGCGATATCGATGCGGCACTTTTAGGCCAGGAGAATCACGCACAGGTCGGTACCTCAAACCTTGTAGGTATAAAACTGAACCTTTAGAGTCTTTAGCAAGGAAAGCTTTCGACCGATATCTATGCAGCATTGAAGGCCAGGGGAATCACGCACAGGTTGCTACCTCACACCTTGTATAAAACTGAACCTTTAGATTCTTTAGCAAGGAAACCTATCGAGTAATATCGAAGCAGCATTTGAGGCCAGGGGTATCACGCACAGGTCGGTACCTCATACCTTGTATAAAACTGAACCTTTAGATAATTTAACAAGGAAAGCTTTCGAGCGATATCTATGACATTGTAGACCAGGGTAATCACGTACAGGTCAATATACCAACCGGTACATTATTCCACAGTACCTATATACAACGTGTTATAAAAAAGACCCCTGAAACCGAATATACAGTGCCTTTGGTCTTGAACTAGCGATAATTTAAAGGCGTGTAATACACCTAATTTCATCGACAAAAACACCCACATGTTGGGGTCTATCCCCACTCCTGTTGGATTGGCCACCATTTTAAATTTTACTTTTTATTTTAGATGACCCTGCAGAAAAATATTAATTTCTCTGGATTTAGAAGTCCTACAGTTATAACATAAATATTATTCGAAAGCTAATAATGTCACCTAGTAATTAAAAAAATAAAATGTTTAAATTTTTGTTTAAATACGTCATAAAAATTTACTGAAATAAAATTTTATACGAAATTTGTGCAATTTTTTTGAGTTTTTATTACATTTCTCAAAAACTAGGACATTAATGTCCACTTTTTTTGTACTATTCAAATACACAGGAATATTATCTACAAAACGATTTAAGAATTTATTGCTCTATGTTGCATATTTCGAGAGTTATTTTTGTTTGAACTATGACCCTTACGTAACCAAAAAATGATTATTTTCGAAAATGGACATAATTACAAGCATTTTGAACATATTTTAAATAAGGTTGATAATATTATCTGAATACTAATTTCATCAAATGATAAAATATAGTTTTTAGGAATTTTGATTTTTTTTATTTTCGTAAATAACCATTTAGTACTTGTAAGGGTCATATTCAAACAACAATAGCTCTCGAAATATGCAACATAGAGCAACAAATTTTTAAATTGTTCTGTAGATAATATCCCTGTGTATTTGAATAATGCAAAAAAATGAACATTAATGTCCTAGTTTTTGAGAAATGTAATAAAAAATCAAAAAAATTGCACAAATTTCGTATAAAATTTTATTTCAGTAATTTTTTATGACGTATTTAAACCAAAAATTTAAACATTTTATTTTTTAAATTGATAGATGATATTATTAGCTTTTGAAGAGTATTTTTGTTATAACTTTAAGACTTCTAAATCCGGAGAAATTAATATTTTTCTGCAGGGTCATCTAAAATAAAAAGTAAAATTTAATATGGCGGCCATTCCAACAGGAGTGGGGATAGACCCCAACATGTGGGTGTTTTATCGATAAAATTAGGTGTATTAAACGCCTTTAAATTATCGCTAGTTCAAGACCAAAGGCACTGTATAGTAGATAGAGAACATCAAACTAAACAACTTTTACTATGGGACCAAGTTTGAAAACGCGAAAAAAAACAGTTCTAAATATTTTATGTTTTCGTTATTAACTTTTGTATGAAACATCTGTTTTTTTTTCACGATATCAGAGTTGGTGGAGTTGGTCCAATATTAAATAAAAAATCATTCAGTTTGATGGTCTCTATTTACTATACTTTACCTCGCGTAAACTTCAGTGATATTATATCCATATTTAAAGCTATCGATTTTAATGATCATATTAGATCAGTCAAAGCAACTAAAAGTTACAAAGTCAAATATCATTTGTATAAATAAAAAAAATATCTATAGTATATATAGTTTTTTTATTTATACTTTTATAAATATAAATGCTTTCCCCCATACCTATCTATAGTATAGATTCTATACTATAGATAGGTATGGGGGAAAGCCCGGCTTCCTTGTGGCCAAACTAAAATGCCAAACTAATTTGGCCACGAGGAAACTTAATTCCTTGTAGCCAAACCGTAGTAATAGAGTCGCGGTCGATCGAATGCTATGCTATCAAATCACTGCAGCACTTTGATGCACAAAATAAATAAGTTGGAGAGAATTGGAATCACGCACATGTCAGAATGCGATTAAATTGACAATAGAGAGTGATCCACAGCAACTTTACTCGAGAATGTATGGCAAAGAGTTAATTTTACAGATTAAAATATTTATAGTCAGGTGGGGTAAGTGAAACATACTTTATTTTTATTTAACAAGGTTTAGTAAAGCTATAAAACTCGTAATTAAAGTAGCTGTGTAGGCAATGTACTCCTAATTAAATCAGCCTTTAACGGTATGAATATAAATATCTAAAGACTTGCATTAAGTAACAAAATCACGAAAAGAATATAAAGGCTAAGAAGTTTTTCACTTACCCCTGACAAGGAGAAAAGTGAAACAGTGGCCAAAATAGCTTTAAATATTGTGACCATTTAATTAAAAACAGGACAAAAGGATCATGTTAAACCGTTAATATCCAAAATGTATCAAATTCTCATAAAATAAGGTCCAGTTTTAAAGATTTATCAAAAAAACATAATCCGGGGGATCCGACATCTAATGAATTTCTTTTTGGTTTACTAGCTAGTTTAATGATCGCAGCGATATCTGTGTTGTATTAAGGGAAGTAATTCGTCATTCCTGCTTTATCGACACATCGCTATGAGAATAAACTACGATAGTTTCTTAGATATCTTAGTGTTTCACTTGCCCCGGTGTTTCACTTACCCCACCTGACTATATATCGTTTTGTACCGCAAAGCGCTCTGAAGTTGCTCACTTCTGTTGTAATAATTAAATTACTTGCTACGTAGTTTGCTAACTCACAGATACTATAAAACTGTGCTAATAAGTATTTAGTATCTATTATTTAGTATAGAACTGTACACATATCTATCGACCTACACTCCATACAGATTCATTAGCATAACTTTACCGCCGCCAAGTTCTCTGAACTCAAGCATTTCTCAAAGCTTATAATATCTTCATTTATAAACAATTTTGAATGTTGACAACAACACGCGGTGACCCGGTTCATAACCTTGACCCCGGATAACCCACATCCGATGCCCCGGAATCCCGACACAGATCCCAAGAAAACCCCGGCGTTTTCCGGGAAACTGCCGGCGCGCCTACGTGCGCCGGCCCGGAATTTTCCAGGAACCGAGCCCCTATCAACAGCCAGCTGGAGATATATTTAATTTTATACCGAAACTTCAGGTGCCTAGATTGTGGGGTGACCATGATATCTGGACAAATAGGAAAATAGCAAAGTATACATTTTTACTGAATATTTTACTGCAGAGTAGATTCAGCATAATAATTATGAAATTCATTATTACTATAAGTATTTTTTTAAATATCCGTTGTATATTATATATATCCGTTGTATACTATGTTGTATAGTATATTATATATACATAATTATATCATAATTTTACATTAATGTCATTTGGCTCGCAGACTTAAGTTTGTTAAATATTTGTAAGCCGCTTTCACTGAGTACTAAAATGTAACTTGTAGTTAACTGTTATTGGCTTCACTAAAATGTAACATGTAACTCATGTTTATTACATGACTGTTGTTAACCTTAATAAATAAAATAAAAAATAAAATCCCATCCAAGTATTCAACTATTTTATTTTGGGTAATTTAGGTATTTCATTACACAAGCTCCTTTAACTATAGGCGAGTAATAACTTGTCTGTAAAATGATTCCATTTTCAATATTTATATTCACAATCACATTCAGTTTTCACAGAGAGTTCATTAATTAGTTCACAATAGTGATAAAAGCTGTAGTTTAACTGACGCACAGACTTTATACAGTGTGAGTCTTTATAAAGTGCACAAATGAAAATGATTGAATCTATGCTTGATTTTATCGACGGGAAAAATTAAAAAAAAATACAATCTTTTATATATTTTTATGTTTTTTTTTAAAGTTCTTGTTTGCTACTGTAAACAAAACGTAACTTTTGAACTAAACGATCAATTACTATGAAAAAAACTGAATAATGATTGGAAATAATGAGTCGTCTTAATAAAATTTATGATTAAAACCCACAGTAAGATGCATTTGAATAAAAATATAAGATATATTTTTGTAATCTGTCTTTATTTGGCATTGTTTAACTCATTTTCATTTGTGCACTTTATAAAGACTCACACTGTATTTGTTATGTAGTGTAGTGACTACAGTTTAATAAAAACCGTTTTCACGATCAGTTTTTTTTTATATTATGGTAAATGTATTTTATTATCATATCTTGGTCATCTTACAGTTCCGTAGCGGTAAACAACATCACCTCGCCCTTGCGAGTTTTTTCGTGTAAGCTGATAACGAGTTTTACGTGAATTTTGCGTTAAAGTTTCACGTTATTTCGTGTAAGCTCATAACGAATTTTACGTTAAAGTTTCACCTTAGAAATACCTTCAATGTTACGAGTGGGTAGTTTTTTTAGGACATGCTTTTAAAAATATTTGAGTTAGAAAATTCTTTGTAAAATTAACTGAAAAATCTTGTTGGAAATATTCAAGGTAGGTATATCCGTTGGCTTCTTTAAGACGTTATTTAATTTAGGTAGATAGGTAAGTAACTACTTACTTATAGTAGCAAGTTATGTGTTACTATACTAGGTCATTTCCACGCATTTTGATCTTTGAGATAATCGTCTACTTTATAATAATTCTTGCCCATGAGCGTCTTTTTAACGTGGTTTTTAAATTCATGCAAAAGGAAGATCAATCTCTTGTTGTGGAACTTTATTAATAAAGGCTATGCCTTTCCCCATAAATGAACCTCTAGTTTTTGCAAGCCTTAATCTTAGAACGGCAAGTTTATCTTTATTTCTTGTATTAAAGGAATACTTTTCAGATAAGTACTTACATTAAACAAGATATTTAAAACACAAACTAGCATCATTTCTAAAAAGAAACTAACAGGCGTTTTTATATCAGAAATGTATAAGAAGCAATATTTTCATATAATGTACATACACTTACTAGGAGTCTTAAGTATTAGTAAGAGGATAATATAATAATGTGACAAAAATGTGCCATCCGTAAATACTTTCCGTTTTATCAGCTAAACATTGTCGGGTAGGAAACACTTGTTGCTTAGCAACTGTTGCCTGGCACGCCGCGCCCCGGGGCGGTATCAACTCCCCAACTCTCCCACCCAAACCACATGGAGGCTCATTCCTGAAATAGAAGTCTTAAAGGCTGGTCACTTGGGGGTTATGTAGTTTGCATGTTAGTTAACGAAGACTGTATTTTAATAAACTAAATTTTGCACGCGACTTCGTTCACGTGGAGTTTTGTTCAGAATGAGAAATACGGAATGGAAATTTTTTCTTACCAAAATTTGTAAAAATTCGAATAATAGTCTAAACTGACGTGTCAGATAGTATTACTTAGAGCTATTCTGTGGTATGTTTTATTTATTCTTATGGTATTAGTATGGATCCTAGCATTTTTCTAGTTGGTCAAGGTATACTAGACTAGCACACTCGGCCCGTATTACAGAACGATACTCTAGCACTGTTAAAACTGTAATCACCTGATCTTTACTTAATTATAGAATCTAGACTCAAGCACTCCGTTGATTCCTAAATAATGCTTGACTATTTGATCTCTACTTGAGTTTATCATAGCTATAGGCCATAGCTAGAGACTTGTCAAAATATATGAAAACAAGGGAAAAAGAGGATAGTAGAGGTGACTCGCCCATCCGAGGAATGAATGTTAGGTAGGTACATAATTCAGGTTCAAGGAATATATTTACTTAGCATATTTGGTTATAGGCATTATTGGTGATATATGAGACCAAATGTCGAAACTATTTCAAGGAGATCTCGCGGTCAGAAAAAAATCTGGTGGTCGGGGCTGGCCTTCTCAAAGTGGCTGATTTCAGTCTGTTGAGGTCTGAGTCTGACGTGTACGTGCACACTTATTCCCGCGCGGTGGCTTGCTTCTAAATCCATCATTTACAGAAAAATATAACCAAATGTCAAAACTATTTTACAGAGACCTCGCGGCCAGAAACATTCTGGTGGATGGAGCCGGCCTACTCAAAGTGGCTGACTTCGGCCTGTCGCGGTCTGGCGTGTACGTCCACACTCGGTCCCGGCCGGTGCCGCTCCGGTGGCTGGCTCCCGAGGCCATCATCCACTTATCGTACTGCAGCGCGAGTGACGTGTGGGCATTCGCTGTGCTGCTGTGGGAAATCGCTACATTAGGTGAGGAGCTTCTATATGTTATTTGTAAAACACCAACCTCGCAGATCTAGATTTAGGGTTGGCAGATAGTCGTACGTTCGCCTGGATTCTCCCGGAATTTTAAATGATCTCCTAACTCCCTATTAATATAAAATAGCCTGGATCACGGACTTTTAAGTGATCTCCCGATAAATATAAAAATCTCCCGGAAAAACAGCTGTTCCGAAATTTCTCAAGAAAACCATAATTTTCGCGGAAATCACAGATTACAAGATTAGTGGACAAAACTGACTAAAAATTGCGCTGCGCGGCCGTTTTTCTACAATGGACAAGCAAGATTACAAGATTAGTGGATGAAACCAATAAGAATCGCGCTGGGTGGCAGTTTCCTTACTATACAGCAGGCATTTAAGTTACATTTTTATTTCCGTCTAATGAAGTCGGGTGGGGCTTTTAGAATTAAAAAAAAGTTGTCCTCCAGCCCCACCCGACTTCAAAAGACGGTTTTTATTAAAATTGATATGCGTATTGGTGATTTGAATATTATTTATTGCTTTTTAGTGATTTTTAATTTTGAATCTGTTTTTGTTTTTATTTTTACGTTTTTGAAATCGGTTTTTCTTTTTTTTTAAAAAGCTTTTTTGTCTGTTTTCGGAAAAGTCGTAGAGCAAATGTTCTTGTTTATAATGTTAATCTACTCAACAAACAAGCCCGTATATTTTTGTCTGATTCGTCAGAAGGAATCATTATGTTGTTAGTGTGTGTTGTTAGTAGTGCTCAGAAAATTGTAAGCAACATTGCTTTTTCTGAAGACAAACATTATCGCTTGTAGAGAACGGCATTAAACATAGCGCATTGAACACGTCTGAAGAATGACCCATTTGTGACTAAATTAACCCCTTACTAAATTACTATTAGGTACTACTAACACATTCTTGCGTTGAACTATTTTCATCAAGGGAATTTGGGTCCTAATAAGAGCGCTGTGCCCGAGATCGGGTGCAGATGTCATTTGATTGTTTCAAAGATGTTTAGTTTATTTAAGTATAGATGTCGAAAAAATACCTTGTATTTTTAAGTCAATAAATGTTTTATTATTATTGTTATTATTAACTATAAAATCGATGTTAGCAAATACTTTATAGATAATCAATTTTCATTTAATTTCAGGAGGATTCCCATACGCCGAGCTAAGCAACTGCCACGTTCCCACATTCCTCAGCGGGGGAGGGCGCCTCCCAAAGCCCGCACGCGCCTCCCAGCGTCTCTACGACCTCATGGTAGACTGCTGGTCTGAAGACGTCCACGACAGACCCACCTTCTCACAAATAGTAGATAAATTAACCGCTCAAAGACAACTTTACGTAGACCTAGACTCTATATTCATGACCGAAGAGCCGACAGACGATGAAGAATGATGAAGCAAAGACTGAATATTTTATTCCTGTTATCCCCATAGATTTTGCACAGTAAATGTTTACGCAAAAACGTTTTGCTGTTTTCATTTTATGCACCAACTTGATCAGTAAGAGCGTTCGTTACATACAAACTTTCATGTACTTATTTCTCGAAATGTGAACCAATTTTAATAAAACTTCATACACATAAGCAGAATACATTGATCTACATACATAAAAAGTTAGTAGAAGGCATTTTCGTTTAAAAGTGTTACGGCTAAATTAGACCGATCTTAAATTTTCCTTGGAAACGGAAATTTTCAAATACCTATCTTTTTCAAAATAAGACATTTAAAAAATATTCCTTAATAACTTTTTAGACCTATATGTATTCTACATAAGCGTATGAAGTTTCATTAAAAATCTATTTATTCATTTTGTAAAATAAGGACTTGAAGTTATGCCGTTTGCATTATCGCTCTTATGAACTTTTACATAAAATAAATATGTACCTACCTACACACTACGAGGGTGGTTTAATAAGTCCATGAAAAGTAAAGAAGAAATATCTTTTTTCGCCATATTTTGTTTTATTTCTCTAAATAATCTTTTTGTAGCTCTGCGTATTCAGTCCAACGAAGTTCCTACCTCTGTAACCCATTATTTTTTTTATCGCCTGAAAACTATCAGACTCATTTCAGACACCACCTTTAAGCTTGTAGTAGGTATGAACCCCTATACATAAAAAAGTTGGGAGTTACAAGTCGTGATAAAGTTTGGCCACATGATAGAAACTGATCTGTAGGCTGTTTCTAACTAATATTGAGCTGGGCCAAACTATCCTTACATACAGTTCCATACGGCGGCGGGTTGAATAGCGCACTTTTCCCGGCTCCATTCTAAAAACTATAACAATTCAGGTTTAACTAATAGGTCAAATGTGGTATCATTTTCGGATAAAACAATAACGTAGAATTTATTTCTGGTATAAAAAAATGCAATTTATTACGCAGTTTCTGAAAAATTACACAATAACCAACATTTTTAAACTTCATTTTTTTAGTTTAGGTATTGGCACTTGTTTTAGTATTTTCAAAAAAAATACTTTAAAGAAGCATTTTTCAGGTTAATTTGTTAAGGTTTACTAGTTGCAAAGACACAGCTAGTCAAAGATAAGATTTTTTCAATTAATTTCAATAAAAAGCCCATTTTTACCCAGCTATGTCTCTGCAACCAATAGACCTAGACTACTCAAATTAAACTCAAATTGTAGAAAATTTAATCAACTTTACAAAAATATAAACAAAAAACCTGAAAAATGTTTCTGAACGAAACGGAAACCTTTTTTATTTCGTGAAAAAATGCATATTTTTGACTAGCTGTATGTCCGCAAACAATGGACTTAAACTACTTGGGTTAGACTCAAATTGTATAAAATATAGTTAGCATAACAAAAGTATATGACAAATTAACCTGAAAAACGCTTCTTTAAAGTATTTTTTTTTTTGAAAATACTGAAACAAGTGCCAATACCAAAACTAAAAAAATGAAGTTTAAAAATGTTGGTTATTGTGTAATTTTTCAGAAACTGCTTATTAAATTATTTTTTTTATATCAGAAATAAGTTCTACGTTATTGATTTATCCGAAAATGATACCACATTTGACCTATCAGCTAAACCTGAATTGTTATAGTTTTTAGAATGAAGCCGGGAAAAGTGCGCTATTCAAACCGCCGCCGTATGGAACTGTATGTAAGGATAGTTTGGCCCAGCTCAATATTAGTTAGAAACAGCCTGCAGATCAGTTTCTATCATGTGGCCAAACTTTATCACGACTTGTAACTCCCAACTTTTTTTAGTATAGAGGTTCATACCTACTATTGATGGAAGTTTTGGCCTGCCAAGACATTTATTCATGTTTGGTAAGAGAAAAAAATCTCAGTGGGCTAAATCTAGATCATGGGTCTCCAAACTTTTTAGCAAAAGGGCCAGACTTACTTCTCCACGAAGTCCCAAGGGCCAGGATCTAGCTAGCTCCGTATCAACATACTGTAAATTACAGTATCGTTGGTACGATCCGGCCTGCTTTCGCGGGCCGGATTGTTGGTGCTTGCGGGCCGGATCTGGCCCGCGGGCCGTAGTTTGGAGACCCCTGATCTAGATAATAGGAATAGTCATGAGTGCCACCGAGAGGGTCGACAGGGTCATTAAGAAAAGTTAGAAGTCGCTTGAGCTTTTTGTTTACAAAAGTAATATTTTTTTGCCGAATTTGAAAAAAATGTAGTGTAAAGATTCCTAAAGAGTATCTTTTTAAGGTACAAAAATAAATTATGGAAAAAAGTGTTTCATCTTTTCAAAGTCTGAACTTATCAAACCGCCCTCGTACGTAGGTAGGTGTTTTCTGTAGAAAAACAGCTACGAATTGGCATTAATGTACAATAATGTATAAATAAAAAGCCGTGTTTCTTTACTGTGAATGATAGACGTATTTGTCGGCAACTGTTTATTTATGGTACTTTACAATGAAATATAAAAAGGTATAAAGGTTTAGAAAAAAGGTTGGCTTGATCGCAAACATTTACTTTACTTACAAGAAAACAATTAATAAACCTAAAAAATTTAAGGCTTGTGAAAAAGTACCTATATTAACGCCTTTTTGTGTGAAATAGCAAACACACTGTGTGGTTTTAAAAGGCCAGCGAACAGTGAACTTCCCATACAAACTTTATCAATTTCAATTACAAATTATATGTTGATTTTTAATTACAAATGCACAAACGATAACATAAGAAACCAATAATCTGCAGTAGACATTTTAGTAAGTTAACTAGGTATACCTAAGTTGAATAGAAATGCAAGCTAGATTTTTTAATACCTAACTGAAATGAAAAGAATAAGGAGACGCTATAATGCTTAAAGGTCAATAAGATACAATTAAATTCATCTAGAATTTGACGTTAGTACATTTATAAATGGGTATACTTGGTGTCATTTTGGCACACTATCTTTACTTTTATCTAATGTGATCGAAGTTCTAAGAAAGCACAATAGAAGTCAGTTCAATTATTTTATAAGATCAATTTAATATTGGCCGACCAACATGAGCGTAGGAAGCGGAGGGAGAGGGGGGTGGGTGGTCCGTAAATCTCCTCCATATGTTTGATTCGTCTCTTTGTTTTGCAGAAGCCTTGCAAGTATTTTTAGTGATACATGTTATAGAGGCATTTGAAGACCCCCTGGTGTTTATTGAGAATCCCGTTGAATCTAACATGCCTGGTCACTGGATTCCACTAAGCATCATAAAAAAGATTATGGAAATGGGCTTACCTACTAAAAAACGAGTATCAATCATAACAAAACCACCTCCTCGAACTACAGAGAAAAGTGAAACAGAACCTAAAATACCAACACCTGGAAGATCAAGGCATGATATACCAACGCTTAAAGCACCAATGTCTGAAACACCAACGCCTGAAACTCCAACGTCTGAAGCACCAACGCCTGAAACAACAACGCCAGCAACACCAACGTCTGAAGCACCAACGCCTAAATCACCAACGCCTAAAACACGATCGCCTAAAACACGAGCGCCTAAAACACGATCGCCTAAAACACGAGCGCCTAAAACACGAGCACCTAAAACACCAACGCCTGAAACACCAACGCCTGAAACACCAACGCCTGAAACACCAACGCCTGAAACACCAACGCCTAAAACACCAATGCCTAAAACACGATCGCCTAAAACACGAGCACCTAAAACACCAACGCCTGAAACACCAACATCTGAAACACCAACGCCTGAAACACCAACACCTAAAACACCAACGCCTAAAACACGAACTCCTAAAACAACAACGCCTAAAACACCAACGCCTAAAATACCAACGCCTAAAACACCAACGCCTAAAACACCAACGCCTAAAACTCCAACGCCTAAAACACCAACGTCTAAAAAACCAACGCCTAAAACACGAGCGCCTAAAACACGAGCGACTAAAAGAAAGGCGACAACAAAAGGTGGCTTTAAACTTAAGGGAATTACATTATAGGGCAGACTGATAATATTCGCTGTTAATACAGTGTTAGTTAATACACAGAATACATAATAGTACAAGTGTATTGAGATCTAATTATCTCAATAGTTGAAATGATTACGTCTTCAAAAAAATATAAGTTATTGATAGTACATAGTTGTTTAAAATTTTAAATTCAATTATTATTGTACAATTTTTTTTACTAATTTTTAAGACTATTAACCAATTATCGCGACAGTCATTCAACTTATAATATTAGAAGGACTAACGTCTGCCCGTGGCTTCGTCCACGTGAATAGTAGAAAAATCCTCAGTAGGTATATTCCTTTCCTTTTGCCCGCGGCTTACAATAACATAACCAAAACATAACTAGTTTAAATGATCTTCTTAGTGTATGAAAGCTAGTACTACGGAGAGTTCAAGCTGTTGTCTTGGTTCTGCCCATCCAAATAAGATGAAACAAGGCTTAAATTTTAAGTTGGTCTCCAAGCTACCAAACTTTGAAAATCTTATCAAAATCCGTTCAGCGGTTTTTGCGTGATTCGCACATCAAGAATTTCCAGTTTTATTATGTGGAGTAGTTCACTCTATTTCCCGTCCTTGGGTATCAGCAATATCAGGATCAGAATGGAGTAATTTTGTAGTTTATTAGCCTTCTACTAACTAAATAACTACACATAACACAAACCTTCCACTCCCCGAGTTTTTAACAAAAACCTACAACATGGTCTGATCTATCAGAGACATTCAACATGGCTCAATTTTTCACACTCACCAACCGAACAGGAATCAGGACTTCAGGAGCAATGTGTAGATAAGTTAAATTTTGTTGTCTTGATGAATAAATAATTTCTAAGTTTGGGTAAGTACCTAGTTCCTATTAATGTTCGTATCTAAGAAATTTCTTAAAGTATCTTCTTATTTTCTTAAAGTAAGTACAAAGTAAGATCACTAAAAATTAACAGAACTCTGTAAGCTGCATTTAAGAAGTTTCAATTATCCTCACTATAGAATGATTATTAATAGTAAAGAGGCCTTTACCTTGACATATTATCCTTTCTTTCTTTATCTTCTTCTACTGGTGAACTAAACTAGTAGTAACTAGTTAGTTAAAGTGCGGAAATCGTGTACTTACTTTAAGAAAAATTCCGCACTTTAACTGACTCGATCAGTTAATTTGCAGATTAACTAGTTAATCTGCAGATTAACGGATTCCGTACTCTAACGGTAACATTTACATATAATTTGCTCGTCGTCACGTTTTTCCTCAAATTAAGATGATCTAAATAAATAAGAATTTGTTTTTATTTATCTAAAGAATAAATTGTTTTCACTATCAGTGTTCAATCTTTACACTAGAAATCTATATATCGCAATTTTGACAATTTTATAATTTCAGAGGAAATTTAATTTGCGCATGTCAATTTATTTAATATCGTTCAAGCGAACGTTAAGATCAAATATTTTGGTACAAATAATGTAACTACACCAGTAGAAGAAGATAAAGAAAGAAAGGATAATATGTCAAGGTAAAGGCCTCTTTACTATTAATAATCATTCTATAGTGAGGATAATTGAAACTTCTTAAATGCAGCTTACAGAGTTCTGTTAATTTTTAGTGATCTTCAAATTATTCACTGTTGTAGTATTCACCGACAGCAGACAAGCCGTTCAGCCACCATAAACTCCAAATATAATATTTATTGCCAACTCTATTGAAGCGAATTGGGCCTATTGAAAAAAAAGCCGGGTCATTGGATCCCTCTAAGTCTCATCAAAGTGATGTTGGAGAATATGAACAAGAAAGTTAGAACAATATAACTTGGCAGCCTCCATTGCGACCGCCAACTACAGAGCCAGCTAAGCAACCACCGTGACTGCCACCACCTCCACCACTACCACCCTCAGCACCCCCACCATCCCCTCCCTCCTCTAACTCCTCCTCCTTCTACAACTACAGAATCACCCAAACCTGATCCATCACCACCAACTGAACCCCTCACACAACCGCCGCCTCCTCCATCAGACCCAACAGCGATAGAAACTCCAACAACAACAGAAACTCCAACAACAACAACACAAGCTCCAACAACAACAACTGAAACTCCAACGACAGCAACAGAAGCTACGACTGCAAAAAGAAAGAAAGTTATAGATACACACGATAATTGGTCTTAGTTAGAAGATCTTGATCAGTCAGTCGTCTTGATCAGATAGCAACTAATATTGGAAATGGTTAATCTAGTGTCCACGAATTGGGCTTATCCGATCATAAAGCAGAACTATTCAAGATCCCAATAAAAGGAAAGAAAACATCCTTTGTCAACAAATGGTGGTATGAATATCAGAGGGATTACTGCGTCGAAAACCAAACCAAGTTCATTGAATGTCTTAAGAACCTATCGTTTTCAACTATTTATGATAGTGGATTAAATGCCACGGAATCATTCAATGAATTTTATAGTTTATTTAAACTCTTTTATGATTTATGTTTTCCATGTATACAAGTAAAGAAATTTTCCAGAAGACATACTTCAAAATGGTTAATCAAAGGTATTTTAAATAGCTGTAAAAATAAACGTAAATTGCACCTTTGTTAAGTATATGCATAAAGTATATGCTTCTATACTAAAAAAATGTATTAAAATGTCTCAAAAACGTAATAATTTACATCATATAAATAAAATGGATAACAAATGTAAAGCAGTATGGAATATAATTAATAAATATACAAAAAGTCATACTCCAAGTTCAATATAAAAAGTATGTGAATCTGGAAAAGAATTTACTGATCCACAAATTATTTGCGAAATTTTTAATCAATATTTTATAAATAGTGTTTCAGGAGAGTGTCACAAAGCCAATATTTCTTATGGTCATAGTGAAAATATAGATACTATACCATCTACAATATTTTTAAATCCAGTAACGGAAAGCAAATTGATAAAGACTGTATATTCTCTAAAGAATTCTAAATCTGTTGGTTATGACGAAATTCGCACAGACATTGTCAAATTAAGTATTTTAGCAATCGTTAAACCGTTCACATTTGTCATCAATAAACTTTTATTAGAAGGTACATTTCCAGATATCCTAAAAAAGTCCATTGTTAAACCTCTTTATAAGAAAGGCGCAAAGACTTCACTACAGAATTACAGGCCAGTAACTTTAATACCAATATTTTCAAAAATTTTAGAAAAAATAATGTTTTGTAGATTAAACAGCTTTTTTGACAAGCATGATGTAATAAAAGAGGAACAGAACGGATTTAGGAAAAGCAAAAGTACATCATTAGCTATTATTAAATTAATTAAAGCCATAACCAACTGTCTTAATGATGATAATCCAGTAACGGTTTTGTTTCTCGACATGACAAAGGCCTTTGATTTTGTGTGCCATAAACATCTCCTATCTAAACTTTACAAATATGGTATTCGTGGACCATGTTTAAACTGGATAAAAGGGTATTTTTCAGAAAGAGAGCAATGTGTGATAACCCAAAGATGGAGTCCTGAAAGTAAATCTCTTGAATATTACAAATCTTCATTTAACGTAAATAAATTTGGAGTACCGCAGGGTAGCATTTTAGGCCCACTATTGTTTCTCTTATACATAAATGATTTACCCAAAAGAATAACTCATGAATGTATTCTGTTCGCAGATGATACTACAATTGTAATCAAAGGCGATAAAAATGTATCCACAAATTATTATGAAAACAGTATTAACACAGTTTTATTAAAAGTTATTGAGTGGCTTGGTAAAAATAATTTAAAGATAAAAATCGATAAAACAAAATACATTCAGTTTGGTAGTTATAAAAGAAAACGTCAATCACTTAACATTAATTATAATGGAAAACTTATAGAAGCTGAAGAATGTATGAAATTTTTAGGTATAAATATAGATTGTTATTGTAATTGGAAGCAACACATATATGAGCTTTGCTCAAGGTTAAATAGTTTTGTTTTTGCGCTTCGTCGAATAAGTCAAATTGTGTCACAGGATGCTGCTATCACCGCCTATAACGGCTTTGTAAATTCATCCCTGCGCTATGGAGTTCTTATTTGGGGAAATTCTGTTGATCGCGACTTATCGCGAAATGCCTTAGCATTTGTTCTCCAAACAAAATGTATTCGTGCCATATTTGGGCTTAAACAAACTGATTCCTGTCGACCTTATTTTAGAAAATATAATTTGCTAACACTACCTTGTCTCTACGTCTTTGATATATGTTTGTTTATCAAGGTTCATCAACATAAAAATTTATTTATTCAAAAACAACAATTGACAAGTAGAAATCTGCGTTCTGTATATAAAATAATCTACATTATCCACCGACAAATTTAGCATTAGTATCTAAGAATTGTAATATTATGTGTATTAAAATATACAATAAATTACCAAAAGATTTTAAGGAATACAAGTTTTCTAAATTTAGATCTGCTCTTAGAGAATGGTTAGCCTGTAAATATTTCTATAGTATACAAGAATACCTAGATTATAAGTAGAAGTAGTGTAATAATTTTTAATTGTAATTTTTTTTTTATGTGTATGCACCTGTAAAGGTAGGAATAAGTGATACTTTTTTGTAATTAACAACAACATCTGTTTTTTGTTACCTTGTTTCTGTGCACAATAAATATTCTATTCTATTCTATTCTATTCTATTCTATTCTAGATATCCAGTAGCAAAGGGGCCATACAAGCCGATTCCCATCGGCTTACCTTTTAGAAATCCTACCCCACCGATACTCATCCACTCACGCACGATCCGCGATCCACGCAGATCATAAATATTTTTTAGAACGGCTTAATTTACGGATTAGCTAATGGTTCCATGATATAAGGGCTTAAAGAGGTAAAATATAAAAATAATTATTTTTGTAAGAAACTATAAAAGCAGAGTGTTTTGAAATATGTGGTATAAAAGATACAAATTCCAATGTCTATGTTTGTTGTTGCTATCTTCGTTGTTGAAATCCATGAAAAAATAACTTTGATTTATTTTTATAGCGCTTAGAAAAATTCTTAGATATTTTTTTTTAATAAGAACAGCATTTTATGTGGTGAATTTAATGTCAACTTATTAAATGATGATAGGCAGAAAAGTGTTTTTTTTTTTAACTAAGTAGTTAAAAGTTATAATTTTAAAATATTTATTGATTCGGAGTCTTAAGTGCGAAACAACACAAAGTCATGTATTGACAATTATACTCAGCAACATGCATGGTACTGTTGGCTATAACTCAAATTGTTTTATTTTGCGCTTGTTGAATTTAAACTCCGTTACAGTTACAGTATCAAGATCTGGGGGAATAGTTATAAATATAATATTTCAGCAGCATTTGTGTTACAGAAGCATAAAGCGAGCTACCCACATTATGAAACGTATTTCTCTGGATTTCTCATGTAATCCACATTTCAAAACGTTAGATATATTATCTGTCCCGTATTTATATATTTTTACAAAATTAACATTTTTAGTGAAAAATTTGCATCAATTTGAGTCAAATGATAATAGAACACGGAGAGAATTCGCACGCCGAAAAAACTTGCAAATTGATGTAGTACCTAAATTAAATATTCTCAGCCACTTCGCAAAATACCATGCCTTGCCAGAGGAGTTGAAAACTATTTATACTTAATATAAACTTTAGAGATAAAGTCTTTAATTCTTATTGAAAAAAAAAATACATTCCACTGATGATTATTTAAATGAAATAGATTTAAATTTTGTGTTTTATTTTATTTGATACTAGCGGCCGCCCGCGGTTTCACTCGCGTGGTTCCCGTTCCCGTGGGAATATCGGGATAAAAAGTAGCCTATGCTTTAATCTAGGTTTTAATCTATCTGTGTGCCGAATCCCAACTAAATCTGTTCAGTAGTTTTTGCGTGATTGAGGAACAAACACCCAAACCCACAAACTTACACATGTATAATATTAGTGGGATTAATTTATATTATATTATTTTATTTGATTTATGATTTCCTATACAATGTATATTATTTGAAGAATTAAAATTACTTATGACTTCGCCATAATTTCACCCCTCGCCACTGGTAGATAAAGATGGCTAAGTAGACATTAGACTTATTCGCGAAATGCCTGTAGTCATTTATGGACTGTACTTATTCGCTATTTTCCTCATTTTGAATAATGCCCTATTCGTGAAATGCCCTATTCTACTTCGAACTCATTTGCAAAAAGATTTATTTTTAAATGACCTATTCTCGATATGCCTTATTTTTCTAAGTGTTTTAATGAAACAGATGATCAGATTTTAGCTACAACCTTCCTCTCGAATCCCATGGTAGAAAGGTCTCGACAGCGGAATGACATTAATAAACTATCGGCTACACACAAAATTTATCAGATTTTCGCAATGACTTGACGAATCTCCTAAACGCAAGACTGACAAACTCTGGTTCTTAGCTACAACCTTCCATTCTCAAGACACTAGGCACATAACTTCAATAATCTACTGTATTGTATTGTATGTACTGGATTCACCACAGATAACGAAGACTATTCATTAAACACGCTGTTGTTTGAAAGGAATTTGCTCTAAGCATGAAAAACACTTTTACTCATCGTCACATTTTTTTAAATTAATACGGTATATATAAAGAATTTGCTCTTATTCACTTAAAGAACAAAATATTTTCACCTTCAGTATAATTTAATCTTTATAACACTATAAATCTATATTTCGCAATTTTCACAATTTTATAGACTCAGCGAAATAGAAATTGTGCATGTCAATTTATTTTATATCGTTCAAGCGAACGTTAAGATCAAATATTTTGGTACAAATAATGTTCACGAGTAAAAGAATATGAAAAAAGAAAGGATCATATTTCACGGTCAGATATAAGTCTTTTATTAATAATAATCATTCTATATCGAAGATAATTGAAACTATATGCAGCTTACAAAGTTCTGTTAATTTTCAGTGATCTACAAATTACTCACAGCTATAGTATTCACCAACAGCAGACAAACCGTCTTAGCCACCATAAACGATGATCCTTTAATATTTATCGCCAACCCTGTTGAAGCGAATGTGCCGGGTCATTGGATCCCTCAAAGCATCGTCAAAGTGATGTTGGAGAACATGAACACGAAAGAAGTAGTCAAGATGACTTGGCAGCCTCCAATGCGACCGCCAACTAAGAAACCATTGCCACCGCCACCGCCTCCACCACCACAGTCATCACCACCACCACCGCCACCATCCCCTCCTCCATCTCCCCCTCCTACTACAACTACAGAAGCACCTAAACCCGATCCACCACCGCCAACTGAACCCCCAACACAACCGCCGCCTCCTCCATCAGACCCACCAACAACAATAGCAGAAGCTCCAACAACAACAGAGGCTCCAACAACAACAGAAGCTCCAACAACAACAACTGAAGCTCCAACAACAACAGAAGCTCCAACAACAACAACTGAAGCTCCAACAACAACAGAAGCTCCAACAACAACAAAAGCTCCAACAACAACAGAAGCTACTACAACAACAACTGAGGCTCCAACAACAACAGAAGCTCCTACAACAACAACAGAAGCTCCAACAACAACAGAAGCTCCGACAACAACAGAAGCTCCAACAACAACAACAGAAGCTCCAACAACAACAGAAGCTACAACAACAGCAGGAGCCAAGTCTCCAAAAAGATCAACAAAAAAAGATACACATGATGATAATAAATGGTAAAGGGAAAAGGATATCAGAATATAGATTGCGTCGTAAATTAGGTAGTTTTGTTTAACTTTCTCATAAGAACAAAACTTTTTACAGCGAGCCTTTTTACCGACTTCAAAAGGAGGGAGGTACTCAATTCGACCCGATTTTTTTTGTATGTACACTGATTACTCGAAGACGGCTGAACCGATTGAAATGATTCAAACGTTATTATATTAGGTAAAAATTCAAGTTGGTCCCATTTTTTAAGATACTGAAATCGGTTCAGTACTTTTCAAGTAATCTTGAAAAAAGCACGAAAATAGTATGATTTTGTGTGAACTACCTCGATGATCAGTCGTATAACTTCTTTGTTTATGAACTGAATAAGATAATTATTTTTTGTTGGAAAAGGGATATCTTATGTGTAGTTCTTTAACCGACTTAAAAAAAGGAGGTTCTCAGTTTGACCCACATGTATGTATGTTTCTCCGCGATTAACTCACGTTTGGCTGACCCGAGTTTTCTACCTAAATAATATACCTACACTACCTAATACAAAAGGTACCTACACTAAAAATTCAAAAAATTAAAATTGTTTAAAAAAACAAAAAACCGACTTCAAAAAACCTACCTCTAAAAAGCAAGAAATAATATTCGTAATGATAAAAACACGTCTATTGAAGTCGGGTGTGGCTTTTAGAATAAAAAAAAAGGAATTTGTACTCCAGCCCCACCCGACTTCAATAGACGTGTTTTAATTGTTACGAATATTATTTCTTGCTTTTTAGAGGTAGGTTTTTTGAAGTCGGTTTTTTGTTTTTTTAAGCAATTTTTTTGACAGAAGTATCGTACATAGAGGTAAAAAAATCATCCAATTATGGGGAAGGAAAAGGAATCTTACTCAGGGTTGCTAACCCTATTATACAGGATGTCCCAAAACTTTGCCACACGGCGGGAAAGTACCTTAAATATTGAAAGTAGGAAATTTTACTGAAAGAAGACCATTTTAAAAATAATTGGAACTGCATTCAAAGATTTTTGAAACATTGCCAGGAATCGAAATAATCAAATCCAATCCACCAAACAAATATGAAAAAAAAAAACATTCTTTTTTTTCTCTCTTTATTTATTTTGGGGCTTTTATCCATATGGATACGCCAGCCCCATTGTATCTTCTCACAATACGATACCAACATGGTTGTAATGTAACCAGTCTAAAACGAGTAAGCAGGTAATTAAAATTACTTAGGTTAGGGGTAAATTAGGATATTTTTTTAATAACACAGCATCTTAACAAAAAGAAGACCATGAACATTTAAATTTTAATTAAGTTTTACCTACGTAGGTTTCCAAACATTTTTTTAAAACAAAATGCAGTCTAACTTATTTCAGTATTTCCAATCTTCAATATTTAAGGTACTTGCTCTCAGTGTGGCAAAGTTTTGGAAGATATTTTTAACATAGTACCAGACCTTTATAATACAGTATCATAAATAAAATAAAATAAAAATAACCTTTATTCTTACCACAATACTTAGCATGCTTTACAAAGTAACAATAATTATAAATAGAAAAATTGATTTATAAAATTTCCATTGATTTAAATTAAAATATAAAAATTATTGTTAAATATAAAAATTGCATTAATTTTAATTATAATTGTAATTCTTAAATAAAATTAAAATATTAATTTGTGGAAGTCGCCTCCTTGGCGTAGGCCTCCCCCAGCCTCCTCCAGTTCTCCCGGTCTTTCGCCTTCCACCTCCAGTTTGGTCCAACTCTTTCCTTAAACACGTCCTCCCATCTTTTCTTCGGTCTACCTCTACCTCGTTGTCCTTCTCTTAGTACCCATTCTGTCAATTTTATGGTCCATCTATCACTTTCTAATCTTCATACATGACCTGCCCATCTCCATTTCAAACTTCTTATTCTTTCCAGTACATCAGTTACCTGTGTTTCTTTTCTTATGATGTCGTTTTTAATTTTATCTGATAATTTTATACCTAACATGCTTCTTTCCATTTTCCGCTGGTGTATAGCTAATTTGCTTTCGTCTTTTTTTCGCAATGACCATGTTTGGCAGCCGTAGGTTAAGCTTGGTAATACCATACTATATTATATAGTAGTATCATACTATATTATAAATAATACTATATTATAAAGGGTTGACTACTATATTATTAAGGGGGTTGACTACTATATTTTATTGAAAAATTATACAGGGTTATTTGTAAAACACTAACGGCCTCGCAGGAGTAGATTACTAACACCATGAACAACAACATTTTGTTCTACGACTTTTCCAATAACAGACAAAAAACAATCGACTTTTCATACAAAAACTCGATCAGTTGTTTGGACATTTGTATGAAAAGTCGAATATTTTTTTTCTGTTTTCGGAAAAGTCGTAGAACAAATGTTGTCGTTTATGATCTTAGTAATCTACTACTGCGAGGTTGTTGGTGTTTTACAAATAACCCTGTATAGTAGGCAAATCTACAAATATGTATTTATCAAAAAGCACTTGTGTCATGGAAATCAGGGACAATGGTCTCACTATACACACCCAGACCTGGGGCTCTATTTTTGAATCACTCGACTGGCGTCAAGCGCTCGTTTTTACTGATTTTCGTTCGACATCTAATACATTTGAATCATGTGTCGAAAAAAACGAAAATCAGTCGAAAAAAGCGCTCGACGCCAGCCGAGCGATTCAAAATAGGGCCCCTGAGCCAATATCTGACTGCAGCGAGGTGTGAGACAGGGAGATGTTATTTCTCCGAAACTGTTCACAGCTGCGTCTTCATATTTAAAGGTTTAAGTATATTGCCGATTTTAACATTGAAAATGTTCATATTGTGATCACCAGTGTATGTGCCCGATGTTCAGCCAAAGTGAACAATGGCTTAGATCGTTCGGTCAAAATTGGAAATATTTATATTAGAGAGATGTCAAAATACGCAAGACATAGATAATATAGAGATCTATCGTATGGCGCTTGAATTTTGAAAATCGGTCCGGTAGTTTTTGAGATATTTCGAAAAAAATAAGAAAACTACTTGCTGGACAAAAATAATAACTTTAGTATCTGGAAATTGAAAAATTGAATGGCTTACCAAATAAGCCCACTAGATATAGGAAGCTGATCGGACGACAGATGTAGGCTGCGGGCGATGGTTTGCTTTTTAGAGCTACTTAATTTTGAAGGTTTTTATTTTTAGGTTTTTGAAGGTGGTTTTTCTTTTCAAGTTTTTTTTTATTTTTAACTTTTTTTGTGGTATGTAAGTAAGCGTTTTTTAACTTTATATTTTTTCAAAAATGCCCATATGCAATTTCCAAATTCACGCTGTGTTTTTTATGGAGGTCCGGTTGTGCCTTCGTTATTCAACTTTCAAGTCTAGTCGTCGCATCGCATCGCAGATCATAGCACTATAACTCGGTCTGTTTTGGATTTTCAATATTGTCATAAGACCATATTGAAAATCCAAAACAAACCTACCTACCGATCAATATCTTAATCACTATACATATTTGACTTTGAGGAGTTCCCTTGGGTATGTTTGAAGTGCAAGGTCCAATGTCAATTAAATTAAAGGAACTTAAGGTAGGTATGACCACAGAACAAAGAAAAAATTTATGTACTGTAGTATCACATATACAACAAAAAAAACATCTAAATCGGTTCATATAAATAAACAAAAAAGTTAATTATAAGTACGACAATATCATCGATGTTATTGTTACGGTTACTACCGAAATGATAGTATTTTCAGGATTACTTGAAAACTACTGAACTGAAATGAAATAAGTAGAATGATTTTGGGACCATCTCGCAAGAAAACTCAATCATACAAAAAATAATCATCAAAATCAGTCCTTCCTGCCTAGCATGACCACCGAAACACGATATGATATAGTGATTTATCACGTTTAACTGTCAAAAGACAATAAATTTTGACAGTTGGGTTGGGTGTCGATAAAAGGCTAGGTATATCACGCAATACATATCGTGTTTCGTCGGTTATGCTAGGGGAGCATAATTTGTCGAAGGTATGCGTGAACAACGATAAGAAAGTACCGATCCCTGAGGGACTCCAGCATTAATAGTCAACAGTCATTAATGACAACTCGTGTCAACCGATCCCTCAGGAAGTCCGATATCCAAACACACAAACCGGTAGAAATTCCGTATGATAAAAGCTTGCTAATAAGATTAAAAATTATAACAACAATTCAAAATCAATTAATATTTCCATCTTGGCTTTTCATAAAACGATGAAGGATAATAAAAGCCACACGTTATCGAAAGCAATAAATATGCAATAAATTCGTTATTCTTAGAAAGAAATGCGTAATTCAATAAACGAAGAAAAGTTAAGATCTAAGACGTATATTCTGTTGTGAACAAACATTATTTTAAACGTTAAATAATTCTACAACTAGATGACAAAAATATTATTAATTATGTTATGAATATACATATTGAATACATCAAGTAAGTTACTTACTGCCTTGATTAATTTAGTGGGCTGAAAGTGATTTGCTAGCTTCAAACAAGACAACCTAATTATTATTTTTTTCTTAGACAAGGAATAAAAACGGTTAATGATTTTAGTGGAATGCAAAGGACTCGTCACTGTTATTGGCTCCATCTTCGTCACAAGTATTTTGGCATCAGACACGATGGAATCTGATCCGCTGGTATTCATCGCCAACCCGATTGAATCAAGTATGCCAGGCCACTGGTTACCGCTGAGCATTGTTAAAGTCATGATGGAGGGGACAAAAAAACCAACGACGCCCGCAGTCAAACAAATAGTAAAATTATATAAAAAACCGAGTAGCACAACGTCTACATTAGCAACAGAAACTGAAGCTACGACGACAACGACAACAGAACCTCCAACAACGACTAAAGCTACAACTACTACAACTAAAGCCACGACTACAACAACAGTTTATACGACTCCAACAACAGTTCCTACAACTATAACAACAGCTCCTACGACTACAACAACAGTTCCTACAACAACCACAACAACAACTCGTCCTACTTTAACAACAACTCCGCCTACAACTATAACAACTCTGCCTACAACAACAACAACTCTGCCTACAACAACAACCACTCTGTCTACAACAACAATAACTCTGCCTACAACAACAACAACTCTGCCTACAACAACAACTCTGCCTACAACAACAACTCTGTCTACAACAACAACAACTCTACCAACAACAATAACAACTCCGTCTACAACAACAACAACTATG
Source organism: Agriphila geniculea (assembly GCA_943789525.1). Lineage (NCBI taxonomy): Eukaryota > Metazoa > Arthropoda > Insecta > Lepidoptera > Crambidae > Agriphila > Agriphila geniculea. The sequence continues at coordinate 20,368,353 of OX038879.1, forward strand.
CCTACAACAACAACCACTCTGCCCTCAACTACATCTACTACAACAACTACTACTACTACTACTACGACAACAACAACTAAGCCTACAACAACAACAACAACTGTACCAACAACTAAAAAACCTAAACGAATAACTAGACCTCGCGATACTCATCTAAATGAGACTTAAAGTGCGTTTTATTTATTTTCCTTAAAGCCTATCAACACACTATCTACCTGGTGTAACCTTCGAAGCAATAATTTTGAAAAGAAATGGTCCTGATGATGGGCGGAATACGTAGACCTCGGCTTCGTTGAAGGTCTTATTACACCCGTTATGTATAGCATTGTGTAGTCTGTGCTATAACTAGGTTATCACGTGATATGTATCATTACATGTTTAGTCGGTCATGCTAGGGAGGCGTCGTCGGTTCCGTCTGGCACTTCACCGCGCCCCGGCGGCCGCTGCCGCGGCACGCTCGCTTCGCATCAATTACACTGATATTTAGGCATCAATTATACTACGCAATCTTAAGCATGCGATTTTAAGACTCATTGAACCTAAAAATTTTTTATCAAGCGATGAGCTTCACCACATTTATTCTTTGCGTGATTCTAAGCATTTCTAGCCCGGGCCACAAGAACAAAAATGCTGCTGAGGGGTGAGAGGGGGATGCAAAGTAGCCGGCCGCCAAACTTCTTTTAAAAAATCTACATGTTTCCAGTAAGCTACCATGGCAGATTTGGTAAATATCATTTTCGTATAAATTAAGGGTGTAGAATTCATTTCTGATATTTATTTTGTAGCGGCATCTACCGTACCGCCGCACATAGCAACACGGTTACAACAAGATTCAACCACCATGTTACTAGATGGCGCTAGTGTCGAATGAACACAAAGATTAGTAAGGAATAACACCTCGTAGTATGAAGAATATATGGAGAAACCTACATCTCGCTATCGGAGTTTTCTCAGCCACCAAACTATATATACAACTTCCAACCATCAACGGTTGGACCGCGGTCCCCGGGCTGAGATCACCCAGCCCGGAGGAAGATCTTCCACTTTGGCCTTCCTACTAGTGGCAACCCCTCTCCATACTACCTACTACAATTCCTACAATTTTAATCATTTCCATAGTTAATTTTCGAATAAATTGTAAAAAAGTAAAAAGCATGCGACGATTTTTTTGCTTTGAGAGCTAATAACTTTTGTAAAGTTGGAAAACCAAGCAAACAAAAAATACTTAAATAAAGCTTAATTAATGTCAATTCCAAAAATATCAATTTCAACAACCACCCTTTATAATAAGTTGGGGAAAAAAATTCTGAAACCTGAAAAGTTGGGCAAATTTCCTTCGCGTGGAGTTAAATAAAGAAGAGTTTTTTGATCTGCTATCGATTCGATGCCTCTCAATGGATTTGCCTGAAGATAAGAAGTTTAATGTTACACAAAAAATGCAGTTTTGTCTATTCTCAGACGTGACAGAAAAATTATTGAACCATGAAACCACGAAGAGGCCGATACAAGATTGGTACTTCATGTTGCTGATGCTGTCGATCGGGGACATAAAAGCATACCTATTGACTCGTACTGTCAATACGAGTACACTTCGCCACCACCAATAGCTACCACCACTACAGACGTAGTGGTGGTAGCTATTTCACCTGTTCCAAAATTATCAGCATTAAAAGAGTTGTGGATCCATATAGGTACTGGCAAAAACCATACTTACATTTCATGCTACTTTATTGCCAACGCACTCGGTATGTGTTCATCGTACTTAAATGATTGAAAACGAAATATTTCAAAAATATATCATACATGTACACTTATTACTAAACTGTTTCAGTACCAGAAACAGCTGCTGAAATACTGCCAATTATCCATGCCTTGGCAGGATGCGTCACTGTGTCTTCATTTAATGGTAAAGGCAAAAAGACCGCATTTGACTCCTGGACTGCCTCTTCTATTGCAACGTACGGATTTAAGGCATTGATTGATGGGAAATTGGTAGAAAAAATGTATTATTAAATATTGTTAATTTCTTTGTAAAAAAGCAGCGGTGACTTAGCTGTAACCTGAATGGCTGGCTTATGAGTATAACTTTTAAGATAATGTTTCACTATCAGCTTTTGAAAGTTCATACTGTAATACTATTAATATGATAACAGCCTAATAATTAGTATTTAATTTTATTATACAAAATTTGGCAGTGTACTCAATAGTTTGAACTAACCAGTAATGTAAACTTAGCAGGTGCAGGGGTTCAGCGACGTCGGGCAGAAGAATTAAAACTCCAGCTTTTTTTTACTATTTGTATTTTCAAACCATAGTAGGTATATATTGAACTGAACTGAACTGAACAATTTTCATACAAAACAGCCTTATTTAAGTACAAAATGTTTACTCGCACTTAGTGGCTAGTTAGTTTTCTACAATATAGCTATTAGCCAATTACAACGCATACAGTTTGCACACGGCACTAATTTTTGCACACGGCACCAATCTTTCCTGTCTCTTTCCAACATTATAGTGCTATCTCTTTCTAACGGTGCAAACAAAATCGCTAATAGTATCTATACAAGAAAGATAAATAACAAATCAAAGGTCTTAATTCCTATCTTAATTTCTACATGTAAAATATACTAGATAAACATAATTTAGTGTTCAAATAAGAGAAAATAATGTGATAAAACAAAGTAATTCTACAAAATATCAAAATTTAAACTATCTTAACTATATTTACATATTTTACAATCGTTCTGCCGTCAACATTCCACCCCCTGGTTGCGGATTTACTCCCAACCATCATGCCTCTGTAGGCAGAACTACCACTTTAACTGCAGGGCGGCGTAATGTCCCACGGCAAGTCCTTATGTCTACTATCCTAACTTGGCCATCCGCTCCAGGGTAAACCTTTACTATCACACCTCGGGGCCAGACGTTTCTGGGCAGAATGGGGTCGACGATTAACACTAAGTCCCCAACTTTCAACGGTGCCACATCCTTCGTCCACTTCGATCGCTTTTGAAGTGTCGGCAGATACTCTGACACCCAGCGGCGCCAAAATATGTCGGCCAATGCTTGCGCAGCTTTCCATTGTTTCTTCGTTGTCAGGTCTTCTTCCGAAAAATGTCCAAGTCTGGTGGTCGTTGACGCGGTACCCAAGAGTAGATGGTTCGGAGTTAACGTTACTGGGTCGTTCGGATCCACAGAGACGTGGGTCAGTGGTCTGCTATTGATCGTAGCTTTCACTTCAGCTAGCAGTGTATTTTCAATGTCCATCTCGAACGCAGTTTTCTGAGACTGAAGGATCAATATCTTTTCAGCTTCTCGAATCAAGTCTCCAGTGATCTCGGACCATTCTTTCAGCCTTAGGCGCTTGATGAAGGCCAGCACACGAGCCATTGCTCTCACCGCCCGAATCCAGGATGAAAAACGCTGGACTTCCAGTATAGTGGGCGGGGCTTCCGTGATGGTATGAACTCGATTTGCGCGTAGTTCACTGGTCTCTTCATCGGTGGCATTCGTTTGGTCTTCTTTCGGCCACTCATCTTCATTTTTCATAAGGAAGTCTGGACCAGAGAACCATATCGACTTTTCTCGGGTCCATCCCTTTCTGGTCGCTTCGTCAGCTGGGTTTTGTACTGTCGGAACCCATCTCCATTCATCGCTTCTGGATCTCTCATCTATTTCAGCTAAGCGATGTGCCACGAACGGCTTGAAATCCCTCGGGTCCGATCTAATCCAGTGCAAAACTGTTTTGGAGTCTGTTCAAAATACTCTTATTTTTATCATGAAGCTATGTTCTTTCTCCACCATGTTTGCCAGGCGGCAGGCTAGCACGGCTGCTTGCAGTTCAAGCCGTGGCATCGAGACCATCTTCATGGGTGTCACTTTGGCTTTTCCTGAGACGAGCGCCACTTCCCTTTTCTGGTCAACGAAGTACGCGACGGTGGCATAAGCTTGCTCGCTCGCATCGCCGAAGATATGAAGTTCAACTTCTTCTTCCTCGATCCCATAATGTCTCGGTATTTTCAGTTCTCTAAGCACATGAAGACTTCTTATCCATTCTTTCCATTCTTCATGACATTCTTCGTTTATTTTCTCGTCCCATTTGACGCCGGTCTTCCATATCCGTTGCATTAAGATCCTTGAGCTGATTGTCACTGGGCATATCAAGCCTAGTGGATCAAACAGACTCATTATGAGTTTGAGGAACTCTCTCTTTGTGGGCACTTCCTCGCCACTCGCAACTTCTTTCTTGATTTTCTTGAATGACACGTCGAAACTCAGGGTGTCATCACTCGTTTGCCATACCAGACCCAACGTTCGTTCTGTTTCTCCACCAAGCTTTGACAAATTCACGCTTTGCGGTGCCACGTACGGGAGCTTTTCACGCAACTCAGGATGGTTGGTCGTCCACCCCCTGATGTTGAAGTTCCCTTGAGCGTGAATGTCACTTATTTCTTTAATCATCTTGATGGCATCTTCCACATTTTCTACACTATCTATGTAATCGTCCATATAGTGTCGTTTCTTAATAGCCTCGACCGCTTCTGGGAACTCTTCTTTAAACCTCTCAGCGTTTCTGTTTAGCACGAAGATTGCCGATGTTGGAGAAGATGTTGCTCCAAATATCATCGATTCCATTACATATATCTCAGGGTCTTCATGTTTGTTCGCACCTCTCCACAGAAACAGCTGTGCTCCTTGGTCTTCTTTCCTTATCTTTACTCTAAGGAACATATCCTCGATGTCCGCGGTGATTGCGATCGGCCTCTGGCGAAACTTAAATAGTATTCCTAAAAGGGAGTTCAGTAAATCTGGGCCGCTCAATAGCTGGTCATTCAATGACGTCCCTTTATATGTCGCAGCTGCATCGAACACCAAGCGCAACTTTCCTGGTTTATTGACGTTTGTCACGCCAAAATGCGGGAGAAACCAAGTGTGTTCGGAAGGTATCGGTTCTTCCACACGTTTCGCGTATCCTTTTTCAATTAACCTGCTTATCTGGGCGCAGTAGGCAATCGCGAAGTCCGGGTTTCTGTCCATTTTGCGCTCGATTCCTCTTAGGCGTTTCTCAGCGTCGTTAAAATTATCTGGCAGCTGGACGTTATCTTTTCTCCAGAGTAGTCCCACCTCCCAACCTTCATTGGTAAGGCGCGCAGTCTCATTGAGTATGGTCTCAGCTCTCTGTTCTTCGAAGTTCACTCTCTTTTTAGCGACGATCCCCATATTTTCAATGTCAAACTGCTGTTTGACGAGATCGTTCAGCTCCGCCATGCAGTTTACGGTGTCGGGCTCGTCGCTCTTTGTACTTACCGGGCCATGAATTACCCAACCTAGCTTGGTCAGGGAGGCCACCGGTCTTCCCGATTTCCCTCGCCTTATGTCGCCGCCCACTATTGTTTCCCAATTGTCTTGTCCTATGAGGACTAGTGGGACAGCGTCTCTCATTTCTTCAATTCCCAATCCTTTCAAATGATCACTATTTTCGATCACACTCTTTGGCACAGTCTGCGGCGGCAGGTTCATCTCCCTGATGGTCCTCATCTTCAGAATGCGGGGTTCTTCATTTGGTCCCCATAAAGTCACACTTACTAACCTTGATGAGTCATCTTCAATCGAGTGTCCGCCGGCACTGAGGATCTGGATCGGTGATCTCGGACCTCGCAATTCCGTGGCAAGAGTCTCGTCTATCAACGAAATAGTGGCACCGTCGTCAAGCAGAGCGTAAGTGTCAATCAGACGACCCCCGTTTTTCACTTGTACAGGCACTACCTTCAGGAGTGACTTCACACAACGTCTGTCCCCGAGGTTAGTGACACGCTCAGTCTGAGTAGAAATATCAAAAGGTTGGTTACCTGGTTTATCCACGTGCAGGAGCGTGTGATGGCCATAATTACACTTAGCACATTTCCTATATTTACACCTTAATCGACTATGATTGCCACTTAGACACTTAAAACATAACTTATTGTCTTTAACAAAGTCCCAACGTTCATTTACACTTTTGTCACGAAAACTGTCACACGAAGCTAACCGATGATCACTTTCACATAGCACGCACTTTATTTCACTGTTGTTATGCACGTTTACTTTATGCACATTTTTCACACTGGCACGGTTACTCACAGTTTGATTCCGTGGTGTCACCTGCCTTTGCGCAGCCGCAGGTCTGCTCCCGATGATGTCGGCAGGAAGCACGAAAGCTGCGGTGTCGGCGAGTTCCTCCAAGAAGTCCACGAATATGATGAGGGTTGGCGACACACGCAGATCGACTCCACCGGCGATGGCTTGACTCCGTGCAAACTTGGAGTACTCGTGGCGCTGGGTCGGTGTTAGTTTCTCCAGCAGCTCACTCACAAGTTGTGGGTTGTTGATGAAGCCGTCCGCCTTGATGTTTCTGAGTGTGGAGATGCAGGAGCGGACGGTGGCACTGAAGACACGAAGGCCATCGCTGTCATTGTCGGCGGTCTTGGGTAGTGCTCGAATCTTCCCGATAGCGCTCTTCAATAGGAGGTTTGGATCCCCGTAGGTGCGCTCTAAGCATCTCAGGATCTCGCCAGGATCGGAGCTGGTGCGGAGAAGGTCTTCAACCAGTTGCTTCGCCTTGCCATGTATTGCTGATTGTAGTCTCGCAAGGTTTTCTGATGGCCGGAACTCGTACTGGGCAGTGGAATCTTCATATTTCTTCTTAAAGGCAAGCCAGTCAGCTGGATCCCCACTGAAGTTAGGCAACTCGTAGAAAGCTCGTGGCATAGGGCGTGGTTTGGCCATGTCTCGTAGGGTTTCGGCCAACTCTTCAATCGCCTTCCCGGGTTGTCGACGTCCCCTTGATGAATCACGTCCATCTCGGCCAGAATGCGGGGTCTTCTCACGAGCGGGCTCAAAAGGTGACTTCTGGATCCACTCCTGGATGCGATCTTCTTTAGGTGGTTCTATTCTCGCTAAGGCCTCTTCCTCTTCTTCCTCCTCTGCGTCTAGTTCCGCCAGTTGCATTGCCTTCTTTTTCTCGGCGAGACGCTGTTGTGCTGCGCACATTTCAAGTTCTGCTTCGTATTCGATTCTCTTTCGTGTCGCTTCTCTGTGTGCGCGACTGGAACGGGACGACGTGACACTTGGAGCTTTTCGGGGCGCTCGTACGGTGCTCACGGTCGGCGTTGCTTCATGATCTGGATCTCTGGTCGTGAAATCCACCACTCTTCCACCAATGCCGGAAGACGGAATCTCTGGGATGTATATTTCACCAGGTATCCCTTGGTTAACCGTCGACGGCGATCGGAGTGGGCGGACGAACGTAGCTACCCCGGAGTCTGCGGGTTCCGTATGTGCAGGATCGCTCTGGGCCGTTGACGTTCCGCCTCTCTCCTTTGCCTTGCTCCTCGTCGGGTACGACATGGTTGCTTCTTCAAATATCCCAGGAATTCTTCAAGTCCCAGACTGAATGATCCAAAAATATTCTAAGTCTTGGGAATTTTTCTTCAAATTTTCTAAGTCCTGGGTGCTGGCAGCGAAATCTTCTAAGTCCCCGGCGTATCCGGCTCGAAGGACCACTTGTAAACTTAGCAGGTGCAGGGGTTCAGCGACGTCGGGCAGAAGAATTAAAACTCCAGCTTTTTTTTACTATTTGTATTTTCAAACCATAGTAGGTATATATTGAACTGAACTGAACTGAACAATTTTCATACTTTTTTTTTTTTTTTTTTTTTCACTCTCAGCCTGAGGGGCTCGGAGCACCTTCCCGGACACCGAGGGGAAGGGGGCGGAAATCCTCATTGGATACCACATAGCCGCCGATGCTATGCTGGTTATGTCAGACTCGACTGACTAAAACCGCCGCAAATTGGTTTCGACCGTAGCTATTGTAAGCCATAAAAAACCTTCATCGAAAGCGACCACCCCCCGAGGGGAGGGTGGCGCGGCGCGTCACTCACCTAGGTGAGCATACGCTTAGAGGACGACCGCCAACCAGAGGGGTCAACGGCCGTTTAGCAAATACTAATTGAATATGAAATATTCTGACTAACACGACTGATTACCGGATGGGCGGTCAGTCGCAGAGACGGGCTGGCCTGAGGGGCCGGGTGTGACCAGAGGGGTCGGGGGTGAAGGGGCGGGTACGGCCTTCTGGGCCTCCAATAGGAGGTCCAGATCGGCCGAGAGTTGGTTGGGGGGGTCCGTTAGGACGGATTTGGGTTTCCGGGAAAGTTGGTTGGAAGTGGAAGCGGGGGGGTCATACCCCGCCGCGCTTCGGATTAACGGATTGGAGTGATTCTCGGCTGATTCAAAGAATCGCTCAGAGATCGAAAGGAAAAATTGTTGTAGTGTTTGGAGTTCGAGATCCCTGTGCAAGTCCGCGTTGCGGACGTAATATGGGGCATTGACCGCTCTGCGGCAGAAAAGATTTTGCACGACTTGCAATTTGTGAAGGACTTTGGGTGGGGCGTGAGCGAACACCGGGGACGCGTACGCCAACACCGGCCGCACGCAAACCTTGTAGAGCGTTCGCTTGTTGCGAAGGGACATTCTACTGTGCCGCCCCAACATAGCGTTGAGGCGGCCCATATAAAAACGCGCATTGCGGGACACCCTTTTGACGTGAGGCTCAAAGGTGAGCCTCTGGTCCAGGGTGACACCGAGGTATTTGGCGGTTTTTTGCCAGGGGATGGATTTACCTAGCAAATAGGGGGGGCGTTCTTTAGGGGGTAGGGAGTGGCGCTTTGTATCGAAGTAAACCGCGGAAGATTTTTCCGGGTTAACTTCGATGCGCCACTTGCGGAACCATTCACCTAATGCATTGATGGAGGCTTGGAGCCTCGGAAGGATGGTGCGGCCAAGCGACCGGCCTTTTAAGTATAGAGCCGTATCGTCAGCGAAAAGGGACAGTTCAACCCCGTTGGTTGGAACTGGGATATCATTGGTGTACGCTAGGTACAGCAATGGAGCGAGGACTGAGCCCTGCGGCACGCCCGCTGTGATTGATCGGGGGGAAGAAAGCGTACCTTCGTGTTTAAAACGAAAAGTACGATCATGAAGGAATGATGCTACCAGCCGGACCAACCGAACTGACAGTTCGAGCCTGTACAGTTTGACGATTAGTCCGGTGTGCCAAACTTTATCGAAAGCTTTGGCTACATCAAAAAAGACTGCTACAGTCTTATCTTTACGCGGATAGAAACCGCTCGAGATGTACTCGACTATGCGGTGGACCTGTTGGGGACATGAGTGTTTGGCTCTGAAGCCGAATTGGTGGGGAATTATTAAATCTTCTTCACCGAATAAGTGCTCTCTCATACGAGTGAGTATGCACTTTTCGAGAAGCTTAGCTAACGCCTTGAGGAGGCTTATGGGGCGGTGACTGGTGGGGTTATTAATGGGCTTACCCGGCTTAGGGATGCCTATTACGATTGCTTCCTTCCAGGCGGCTGGAAAGTAGCATAAATCGAAACAGGCATTAAAAATAAGGGAGAGAAAGGTCAGTACTTCCACGGGGAAGTACTTAAGGGCCATGTTTGAGATACGATCGGCGCCGGGCGCCTTTTTGACTTTGAGCTCTTTAATAAAAGATTTGATTTCGTCAGTAGAAATCGAAATGGGGTCAGTATCGGGGGTCAAAGGAGTGGAGTTCAGAGTGCTCAGCTCCTCCTCGACTGCCCTGATATGGGTCGGATCACATTCCTGTGTGCTGACTGAGCATTGTGAGGCAATACTGTCAGCGAAGCATTCCGCCTTCTCGTCGTCGTCGAAGGCCATAGAGCCATCGGGACGGAGGAGGGGGGGAATATGAGTAGTAGCATCGCTACGGAGGGCTTTGGCCACTTTGTAGTAGGCCTGGTGGGAGGGAGAGATTTCAGCCATGAGGTCGCCAAAACGGTCGTTCCTCAGGTCTGAAAGTCGAGAGCTAAGTTCGCGCCTAAGGCGATTCGCCGCGGCTCTATACTCGGGGGTCGGATACTTGGCCGCCCTTCTATGGGCTGCCCGCTTGGCCCTAACCAGATTACGAACGTCCGCTGGAAGCGGCCTGCCTTTTTTGACAGGCACCTCCTTCGCGTTATCCGTAAGAGCTGATTGGACTAATTGGGTTAAAGAGCTCACCGCACTATCTACCTTCTCCGTACTATCGAAATAGTCGGGTCCGATAGCGTACGGTGAGTTGTCGGCACTCATGGCCGTCGAAAGGGAAGATTCAAATCCGTCCCAGTTGGTGACGGTTTTGAAAAGAGGGGCGGGTGGGTGTTGGTCACCCATGACAAGGGAGACCGGGCGGTGGTCAGAGCCAAGATCGTCGAGAGTCTCGATCGACCTTAGTTGTAGCGAAACCCCCTTCACTAGCGCAAAGTCTAGTACATCGGGAGCTTGCTGTATATTGTCGGGATAGTGGGTGGGCTCATAGGGTGAAATTACATCTAAATCAAGGGATTTAGTGATTTCAAGTAACCTACGGCCACTAAATTTTCATACAAAACAGCCTTATTTAAGTACAAAATGTTTACTCGCACTTAGTGGCTAGTTAGTTTTCTACAATATAGCTATTAGCCAATTACAACGCATACAGTTTGCACACGGCACTAATTTTTGCACACGGCACCAATCTTTCCTGTCTCTTTCCAACATTATAGTGCTATCTCTTTCTAACGGTGCAAACAAAATCGCTAATAGTATCTATACAAGAAAGATAAATAACAAATCAAAGGTCTTAATTCCTATCTTAATTTCTACATGTAAAATATACTAGATAAACATAATTTAGTGTTCAAATAAGAGAAAATAATGTGATAAAACAAAGTAATTCTACAAAATATCAAAATTTAAACTATCTTAACTATATTTACATATTTTACAATCGTTCTGCCGTCAACAAGTAACGTTTGATTATCTACTTACAAAAAAAATACTTATACCTTTGAAACGATTTCCGGCACAGATACATAATTCTGTGCACTTCATTGTTTTCGCATTCTGTTTTGCACCTGCACCGAGTCAGTTCCAGGCATAAACTTCTGACATCTGTTAAATCTGACCAAGGGTTCCAAATGCCGTCTTTCATAATCCAACCCCAAAAAGTAGGACTTTGAAGGATTTGGGATGGCACTAAGCCCTGGCCTGAAACATGGCCACCTTGGTAAATTGCGCGAAGAGTGTGCTGGTGAAGAACGACATTTGTTGGAAGAATTTTTTCAATGCACGGTCTTTCTTAGTAAATGGATATTGTCTGCAATCGTTTACAGTACAGCAGGGGCCTGAACTGAAAAATAAAATCTTGGAGTAATTTTCACGTCTCTTTAGATGAAAACATTTTTTGTATCAAATTACATTAGGTCATACATTACAACATTACAATAATAAATTTCTGAATAAAACAGCTGTTAACTTCTACCGATGATTTCCTGTCAATCAATGCGTTGCAATGCAATAGGAGAGGTAGTCCAGGCGTCAAATGCGGTCTTTTTAACCGACTTCAAAAAAAGGAGGAGGTTCTCAAGTCGACGGTTTTTTTTAAATGTATGTTTTACCATAACTTTGTCAGTTGTTATCCGATTTATACAATTCTTTTTTTATCTCAAAAAACATAGTTTGTGTGTAGTTTCATAAAAAAAATACACAGATCTGGCTGGTAGTCTTTTCATAATCCTGAAAAATGTCAATTATTTAGCTTGCCATCACACGTGTTTTCACGGATTTTCGGACATAACATCTTTGTTTATGTACCGATTGAGATAATTCTTTTTTTGTTTGAAAGGGTATACTTCAATAGTGGTTACATTTTAATTTCATAATTTTTCATATTTTTTACTCATTATTCATATTAATTTCATAATTTCACACAATTCGTAGGATGCACCGTTGCTACGGAACTCCTCAAAAACAAACAGCGTAAATTTGGAAATTGAGTTGTGGGCATTTAACCATTGAAAATATTTTATACAGTTAAAAAATATTTACACGCTTACGTACTTACCACTAAAAAGTTAAAAATAAAAAACTTTTTTAACAAAAAAGAAAAACCTCCTTCAAAAACCTGAAACAAAAACAGCTTCAAAATTGATCTAAAAAAGCGAGAAATTTTTAAAAATCTGAGTAAAAATCAGCTTAAAAATAAAAATACCTCTAAAAAAGCGAGAAATAATATTCAAATCATTTTAGTTATGCATAACATTATTAATAAAACACGTCTAATGAAGTCGGGTGGGGCTTTTAGAAATAAAAAAAATATGTTGTCTTCCAGCCCCACCCGACTTCAATAAACGTGTTTTATTGATAACGTTATGCGTAACTAAAATGATTACAATATTATTTCTCGCCTTTTTAGAGGTATGAAATAAAACAATTTTTAACGGATACTAGCGCGGTTTTATAGAAAGCACTTTGGTAATTAGTTGGTTTTTGGTTTGATTTTTGGTTTTCCCGACGTTTCGGCAACTTTGCAGCTGCCGTGGTCACGGGGGTCAGTCCCCCGTATAAGTAAGCTAGTATCCGTTAAAAATTGTTTTATTTCATATCATTTTTAGAGGTATTTAATTTTGAAGCTGTTTTTGTTTCAGGTTTTTTGAAGTTTTTCGCTTTTTAGAGGTATTCAATTTTGAAGCTGTTTTTGTTTCAGGTTTTTTGAAGGAGGTTTTTCTCTTGGCAGTACTTCAGCAGCTGTTTCTAATCCTGAAACAGTTTAGTAATAAGTTTCCATGTATATATTTTTGAAATATTTCGTTTTCAATCATTTAAGTACGATGAACACATACCGAATGCGTTGGCAATAAAGTAGCATGAAATTTAAGTATGGTTTTTGCCAGTACCTATATGGATCCACAACTCTTTTAATGCTGATAATTTTGGAACAGGTGAAATAGCTACCACCACTACGTCTGTACTGTATCTACAGTACGAGTCAATAGGTATGCTTTTATGACCCCGATCGACAGCATCAGCAACATGAAGTACCAATCTTGTATCGGCCTCTTCGTGGTTTCATGGTTCAATAATTTTTCTGTCACGTCTGAGAATAGACAAAACTGCATTTTTTGTGTAACATTAAACTTCTTATCTTCAGGCAAATCCATTGAGAGGCATCGAATCGATATCAGATCAAAAAACTCTTCTTTATTAAACTCCACGCGAAGGAAATTTGCCTAACTTTTCAGGTTTCAGAATTCTTTTCCCCATCTTATTATAAAGGGTGGTTGTTGAAATTAATATTTTTGGAATTGGCATTAATTAAGCTTTATTTAAGTTTTTTTTGTTTGCTTGGTTTTCCAACTTTTCAAAAGTTATTAGCTCTCGAAGCAAAAAAATCGTTGCATGCTTTTTACTTTTTTACAATTTATTCGAAAAATTACTATGGAAATGATTAAAATAAATATCAGAAATGAATTCTACACCCTTAATTTATACGAAAATGATACCAAACTTGCCATGGTAGCCTGCATGTAGATTTTTTTAAAAGAAGGTTGTCGGCCGGCTACTTTGCACCCCCCTCTCACCCCTCAGCGGTGTTTTTAATACGTTTTTATTAGGTTGCTTTCTCGTTTGTGTGTTTGTTTCTCCGCAAAGTTTGCGAACGATCTTATACTAGCTTCCCGATGAGCTAGAGACTTGAAACTTTAAACATAGGTCAGAATTGGAAGGCAATGCAATATTATGGTGTCATTGAGTTGATCTGATGATGAAGCTGGAAGAAGGCCACAGGAACTCTATGATAAAACCATTCAACCCCATTGTGTTTGGGCTCGATAGAATCGAACTCTTTAATAAAACCACGCTACCCCATCGAGATTGGGCTCGTTTGAATCATCTTGACGAGTACTTTAATGGAAAATAGTGTCCGAGAATCTGATGATGGAGCCGGAGGAAGGCCATAATAAGTTTGTAACTCTATAATAAAACCATGCAACCCCATCGGGTTTGGGCACGTTTGAATCGTCTTAACGAGTTCTTTGTTGGGAAATAGTTTCCAGGGTTTGATAATGGAGCCGGAAGAAGGGCACAGGAACTCTTTAATAAAACCATGTTACTCCATCGAGTTTGGACTCATTTGAATCGTCTTGACGAGTACTTTATTGGGAAATAGTTTCCAGGGTCTGATAATGGAGCCGGAAGAAGGCCACTGGGACTTTGTAATAAAACCATGCAACTCCATCGAATTTGGGCTCGTTTGAATCGTCTTGACGAGTGCTCCGATAGGAGATGATATATTTTTTTTTAGTCTTAGCCCGTTAGCTAAAAAGGCGCATGCTAAAGACAATATGAATTTTACAAAATGCGGCCCACGTTTTTAGGTTTAAAATTTCTGTGGGTAGGGTTATAAATATTTACAGAAGAATTTATTTTTACTTTTTAGTCAGTTTTAATGTTTTTAGTCCAATTTTTTTTTTGTAATAATTGTTCTTGTGGCCCGCGCTAAAAATGAGAATTACACAAAGAATAAGTGTGGTGAAGCTAGCTCATCGCTTGATAAAAAAAAATAAGTTCTGTATGGGAGCGTAGCAGTAGATCTTGGACTATAATCTTCACAATATTCCTATAATTCTAAGCACAAATACCTTATTTATTAAAATTAATGTGTAATGGTCAAAAAACATGGGTTAGTTAGTTATTATTACGCCTTATCTTTTATAATAGCAATTGTTTGTTTGTGAAACTACAGTGACTATGATGCCGCATAGATTTTTTTCTTTGCGAGGTTCTATCTACTATAATACGTACCCTATCTATAGACTATAGTCTAAGGGTCTAAGGCCCCTATTTATAAACCGCTCTCAACGTTGAGAGCTATCTTGAGCTCATACCAAATTTATTTGATCTGAGATCTTGAGTACATACCTGATAATAATATACTGTTCCTATAAGAAGTGCATCACAAATATCTACTTATGAATAGTATAATCTCAAGATAGCTAACATTCGGAGCGGTTTATAAATATGGGCCTAAGATGGGATAACGTGATAGTAGGATATAGTAGGGTTGGCAACCTTACCTGTGACATTCTCATTTAGTTGGTAAGTAGGTACTAAGTACTTAACTACTTTAAGGGCCTTTTAAAACTGTTTCATTTTTTTCTTTCAAGGTCCTCTCTGTTATCTCTATTGTAGTTAGAAACTTTTGTAAAAAAAACTTCGTAAAGAATCCCCAAGAGAATCCCGCCCACGCCGCCGCCGGCGTGGTCAATCATCATCAGGCGCTTTGCAAAAACAAGCGCCACCGCCAATTCCGAGCTAGAAACTACAGCTTTAATTTTTAATTATTAAAGCTCAATTTCGATTGCATCGTTTGAGTACCGCGCCGCGCTACCACAGAATACATAATAGTACAAGTGCGCTACCGTACAAAAGTGCTGCGCATGGATCATATCGATATCAATTTATCGATATTGACATGAAGATGACAAAAAACTTTTTAAAAAAAGCAAGACCTCCTTCAAAAACCTTAAAACAGCTCTATAAAAACTAAAAAGCAAGAAATAATGTTAAAATCGATTAATTAAAACACGTCTATTCAAATTTTTGAACCTCCTCCTTTTCAAATTTTTGAAGTCGGTTAAAAAATAACAAGTATCTACCACAGAATAGATATAAGTACTACCGTATCTACTACTGAAATAATTAGTTAGTTTAGTAACTATAACTACTATATTAAGGTTTTGTGTCAATATTTTTTTTATATATTATTAATTATGATTTTAGGCTAATTGATTGTGAATTTAAAATATAATAGTAGAATGAACTGTTATTTAAATAATTTTATTAATACATTTTATTTCTATATAGTTATTATTGTGATTTTAGATTAATAGAATATAAAATTTTCAATAACTAATGTATGATGTAATATTATTGTTAATGTTGACTTACCTAGGTTGCGTTATGTAACAAAGGGTGCGTAAATAAATAAATTAAATTGAAAATAAATAAATCAAGGTTACACGATTTTACTCCAGTTCAAATATTGTAAAAATATAAGGAAAATATACGTTTTTGTTATTGGATTCAGAATTATTACAATACAAGCAGTGTTTACTCCGTTTTCAAATAGTTTTTGATTATTATTGATTCTTTCTGGTGTTAACAATTATGCTCTAATGTAACATACATATTGTTCACACATTGTATTAATTTATTGCTATAAGTGAAAACCTGTAATTAGCTTATGTATAGTATTATTGATGCTGTTAGTTTTCCCATCAAATAAGCAAATATTAAGACTTACAATACAACCATTATAGTGACATTGTCAACAACATACAAATGCAAAAAATAATTATTTTATTGATAAATTTGAAATTAACACTTAGATAAAAAAAATATCTTAGTGGTGGTCCCACATCAGCCCCTCACCCCTGTTCTATATCATGACATGAGCACCGAAACACGACATAATATCGAAATAAAAGAAGAAAAAACATTTTAAATCAATATCGCGTCAGACAGCGTTTAATCGACATTCAATTGTCGAAATTCATCGTCTTTTGACCATTAAAAGCGATAAATTACTAATCATAGGGCGTATCATAGCGCAGTCATGCCAGGGCTGCGCTGATCAATATTGTGCAATATTGTTATTTGTTTTTTATTGTTATTTATATTGGTAATATTGTATCATCATCAATGCGTTCACTGACACGTATCAGCATATCGTTTTGGACTATGGAGTTAACGCAATGGTGATTTATTATGATATTTATGTTACTACGCTTGATTTACAAGATATTATGGTGAGGAATAATGCCTTTTTTACTAAGGGAAAACGCATTTACGGTCAATGTGTGTATCTATAGTACCGTTGCGCTGTTTTAAAAAGCAATTATGTTAGCGTATAACTCATCTTTACTTTTAATATTATTGAATATAGTAAGATCATTACTAGAAAACTGCGGAAAAATATAGATACACCTTTTAGGCCGGCCACACACAGACGGAATCCCGATTCGGAATTTTGAACGGAATTTCGACAATGTATAAAAATTCCGTGCGGAAAATTCTCCCATGTGTCTGGCAGGCCCATAGATTTTGTATGCATGCAGTTACTGCGTTCAGAATCACGTATGTACGGAATTCCGTAACGGGATTCCGTCTGTGTGTGGCCAGCCTTAATGTACTTATTTTGTCCTAGAAAATAAATCTTCTTTGCAATATCGAATCGATATCGATATAAAACCCGAATGACTCTGCTTGCACAACACTGTGCTGTCCTTGATGATGCTATCTCGCTCTTGCAAGCAGCGATTGGCGAACGCCAAGCGACGAGACAAGCGAGAGACGCCGACCGAAGCCGAATCGAACGAAACGAAAAAAAATACACGCACGAGTTGAGCTTTCGCATCAGAAGAGTGTTGACGTTAGCTTGGCTCACCACAAAGCATTCGAGCGCGTCTTAATTTAAAATAAAAAAGTATCGTATATTTATCTTCACAAATAATTAAGTGCCACAAAATAGTGTATAAGTGATGAATTGGAAGTTTATGAAACAGTAACTGTGATTTTGACTAAGAGACAAGTATTTTTAGAGAATTATTTCTGTGATGACTGATGATGGGATCCGAAAACGTGGCCTGCTGAGTTTCGGGGACGGATTTTGTGTTTAATTACAACTGTTGGTTAGTGTGCGTAGATTGGCACCATGGCTGTTTTAAATTTTGGAGTGTGCCTGGTATTGGTCCTGTACCAATTGTCAGCGGCTTGCAGCGAAGATGCGTCTTCCGAAACCGCAGATCTTGGATCAACTGGCAAGTATTTCAATATTTCTATTTAATTAATCCTTAAAACATTTTAAAATGCGAATGTTAAAAGATTCAGCAGCTTAATCTTCTTTTTCAATCCGTTTAATTCAGTAATAATATTTAAAATCAGAAAGCAGCAATTAATTTAATTTTGAATGTAATTTATTAAACTTCCGATCGGGTAATTTCATAAAAAAGCGATACGTCGGGAAATCAAAAAATCAATAAATCCCAACGAATAATTCTAAAATAATGACAAAACGCGCTGAAATCCGTAATTAAAAAGAAATTGACAATCATCGCTTCAATTGCACATCTAAACGATCAATTTTCACATCAATGACCATCAATATATTATGTAGCAATTGATTGCTAAATAGCGGCGGCCTACTAGGGTTGCCAACCCTACTACCTATATAATAAAGTATCCTAATTCCTACTAAATATATTGAGGGCTCGGCTATTTTTTGTAAAAATATATAGGTAGTAGGCAAAACTACTACATATAGTTTTTCAAGTGAAAAAATTAAACAAAAGCAACAAGGAAATTATCAATTATAAGCACATAAGTAATTGCACAATATTTTTTGTGATTAAACTATGAAAATGTTAGTACTTAAGTATGAAAAATGCAACTTCTTTAATATTCTCCGTACAAAACGGCAACCTATTATATATTCGTTTGGATTTTTCGCCATCTACCTACTAACTAAGTATATTTTTACACTAAAAATCTTGAAAATACTATATTTGATGCAAAAAAGTTTTCAACCCTACCAACTCTCACGTTCATACCCATCTACTAAACCAATTATCATGAAATTTTGTATAGGTACTCCTACCTACACGTTTTCAGGTGGTACAGAAAAGGACATAACATAGGAGTACAGAAAAGGCATAGGATAAGTCAGGGGGTACAGAAAAGGACAGGATAAGTACTGTTCCCGAATTCCGAGAGGCAGGAAAATAACTGTCCCTGTCGCATAGGTATAAGCAAAATCTAACTCCTGAGTTTCGATAGTGATCTCTGATTGGTCAAAAAACTCGGTAGTTAGTCCACGCAGCGTCGCAAACGAAGGCGCGGGCGGTCGCTAGTAGGTACAGATGCCGGCATATAAATTGGCAAGAGAAAGAAAGAGGCAAAAGATGCGCAGTAGCCATGCCGGGCAGTACCTATAACATGTAGTGTAACAAATATATAAGCATTTGCTACACTACAATACAAATTAATCCAAAATTAAATACCGGTCCTTATAAGTCCACCTGCATTCTAATGCTAACGCTTAAAAAAAACACTGAAGACTCTTCCAAGCAATCTGAACGTGACGCTGGCCCATTCTATTTCCATTCCATAATATTCATTGTTTAGCAAAACAAGAAGAAGCTAAGCTAAGCGAAGGTAAGCAACTATTTTACATATGAAATGAAGAAAAAGATCCTTCCAGAGCAGAATCCCAGAATCGCAAAATCTCAGACTCACAGAATCCCAGAATCGTAAAATCTCAGACTCATAGAATCCCAGAATCGCAAAATCTCAGACTCACAGAATCCCAGAATCGCAAAATCTGCGACTCACAGAAGCCCAGAATCGTAAAATCTCAGACTCGCAGATTCCCAGAATCGCAAAATCTCAGACTCGCAGAATCCCAGACTCGCAGAAACCCGGACCCGCAAAATACCAGACTCGCAAAATACCAGACTAGCAAAATCCCAGATTCGCAAAATCTCAGACTCGCAGATTCCCAGAATCGCTAAATCCCAGACTCGCAGGATCCCAGATACCTAAATAAGCAGACTACTATTTATCTCAAATCATTTAGTTCGTCTCTTCCTACATTTTCATACAAAACGTATCATTTTAGGGAAAAATAAAATGAGGTCTGGAAGAATTTTGACATTCTTCTCTATAATAGCAACCCTGCTTCTATCATCGGTGTGAAGACACCAAATTAAGATAAGAAAATTTGGCAGAACAGTCATTCTTATATGGCGGTCAAAGGTTATCGACGTAACAAGATAAACGGTTCCTTCCTTATCGCACAGATTTAAATACATCTAAATTAAAATCTAAATGTGTTTTTTTTTACGATATACGATACCTCTAGAAAGATAGGATTGTTAAATAAAATCATCATCCGTTTTGTGTGTCACGTTCATTCAAAAATATATTAGGTATAATTTTTTTATCAATCAGTAAAAATATTGTGTGAGAAAGTTGTCCCTTCGTTTTCGGTAGAAGAAATAGAAATAGAAAGAAATAGAAATAGAGATCGTTTATTGCCTTAAATTACAAATCAGGTGCTTACAAAATTACAAATAACCACAAAGGCAAAAGGTGGTGGCTCAGCTTATGCTGAACAGGCAGGATTAAGCACTGCTCCGCGCTGATTTTCAGCCACCCCTCTTTCCCGAAAGGTCAAGAGTGGGAAATGAAGTGTAAAAGGAGTGGCAGCCAATTAAAAAAGAACAAATCTAAGTTTTAAATAGAGATGCGCCGAATGCAGTTTTAACCGAATACGAATGTTCGGCCGAATATTCGGTCCAAAATGTACCGAACCGAATATTCGGCCGAATCATTCGGTTCAATTCTGCCGGTAAACAGGGTTGTACACGTGTCGGGCGGCATTTGCCACAGCATAGCTTCTTCTCTGCCCCGCGCGCAACACGCGGCGCTAGCACGGCTCGCTGAGTCAATGTACCGCTCTTTTGGTTACAAATTGCAGTTCGGAACTGCATACTTTGAAAGGATGTCACCAAAAATGGCCCAAATGATGTACCGAGGTACACTCTGCGGAAAAAAATACCTTAAATACCCTGAGTAATATACCAGTAATATTTTTTTTCTAGTAATTTGGAGACGAGGAAAAAAAATGCTCTCGATATAAGAACCTATTACACAGATTATATCATAACATTCAGCTCTTTGATACTTGAAAAAACTGTCAAGTTGACAGCTGTTGTCATTGTCAGTTGAAGTTGATTTTATTATACTCGGAAGTCGGAATGACGTTTCTCTCATGACGTTTTGTTTGACAGTTCTTTTGACGTTTTGTTACTTGCAGGCATAAAAACTGTTCCCACAGTGTTGATTTGAGAGGTTAGATTTTATTTTGCCTATTAATTCCGATGTGTAATGATATTTTTTAACATGTTTAACTAATATAAATGAACATTTGCGTTATTAAACTGAAAGTGAATATCCAGTATTGCCATATTATAGTTTGAATGTGTTACAAGTAGTTCACACTTTTAATGATTTATTTCTAAGTTTTAAGTAAAGATTGAGCTAAAATAACATCATATTCGGAATCCTCGAATTTTCCCCTACATTTTGGTATACATGTACCTCAGGTACATAAAATGGGCTGAAATGTATGAGCGATTAGCGACCTCCTTTATTATAACATTGATGAACGTTTATGATGATGAGGCATACATAAAAAAACTTAAATTTGATTATACATTTTAATACTGGTGTTGGTTCCTAAAGATTGTAGTTTAAATATTATAAAAAAATCGGTATGTTTTTGAAGCGCCTAAAAACTAGGGCTGCTGTACGTTATGATTTTTTAAATATCCATAATAAATTTTGAAATATTTGCAATTTCCTGATTTCATGCAAAACAAAAAAGGGCCAAAATTTTCTAATCTACAATTACTATTTGAAAAATCAAAACATACAGCCCTAGTTTTTAAGCATTCCAAAAACATACCGAAAATTCAGTGATATAGGTTAAGGTTTAGAGGGTGGGAAACGTTATCGCCGTTTTTATGAAGATCGTATGCTAGACAATCCTCTTAATCTTTTTTTATTGCGTCAATAATTAAATATTCGGTAATGATTCGGCAAATCAACCGAATATTCGGCCGAATACGAACATGAAAAAATATGCCGAATGTGCCGAATACGAATATTCGGCCGAATATTCGGCGCATCTCTAGTTTTAAATAACCAGTTCAAGATTATAAAAAAAAAACTCAAAAAAAACAGTCTAGGGAAAAAAAAGATATCAAAATTACTTATTCATAATTTACATTAATAATTACTACATAATTACATTATTTGTGTGCGTGTGTGTGCTAAGTGTATACACACTGTGTGTGTGAATGTGTGAATAAATGGGAAGAGTGATACCGTATTTTAGACTGTTGGACTACTACCAATACTACTAGTTTCAGATAACTGAAAAGTTAACTAAGCCGACTAGTTATTTCCTATTTCCTAGTTGACAGTGGTAAACCCTTTATGAGTTGTTATCTCGATTATTCGTCAATCGCTCCATGATCGATAATGTTTTCGTTATCTATTCGGTGTCGTTATGATGATAAGGGCTTGGCTGGCGCCAGCGTATATTTATCATTTATATGTAGTAACATTTCAACTTTCCCTTTTCATGTAATAAGTTTGACCACAGAATAAAATAGGAATATCTAGTATGACCTTATTTAGCCTTATTAGGTATAGGAGTCTTGGGTGCGATAACCTTGAAAAGTTTTCAATAAGAAAAAAGCATTCAAAAACTCGCAAACATACATAAACCCTAAACACAATACACTCCTTTTAGTCAGTCGTGTAAAAAGACCTAATTAAATAAAAAGAAAATAGCTGATTGTGCTCCATAAAGCCTGCAAGGCATATCAGCCAGTTTTTAAATGTCCCCTCCTGTGGATTTACTGACTAAAAATAGTTAATGTTAGCTGTAATTTGACGGATGGATGTGATACCTACATTGCTACTTTTCTTTAGTAAGTTTTTATTTGAGCCAAATCGAAGTAGCAATGTATCACATACATCTGTCAAATTACAGTTAACTTCATTGTTTTTAGCCGGTAGACCCGCTGGGGCCTGGACTACACACGGTACAGTACAATACAGTCCTTTTTTCTTGTTCTGTGGGCCTTACTATGGCTAGATAAGAAGTACGAGCCTTATGTCATACACAACCCACCACAAAGTGCCCAATGGGTGGTAATTACTGCAGATGCAGCCGGGACCAACGAATAATATTGCCTTCTCTAAAGCACGAAAGAAAGTCGCATACAAGGTCTCATTTGCAGTTGATCGGAATTACAAAAGAGGTTTCATGATAGATAGGTATTATTATAAAATAATAGCTTCTAGCTCATTGTCGATTATTGGTAGGTATATTGTATAATATTCTTCCAACCCCCAATATTGTGCACGTAGCATATCAATAAGTTATCGCCCTGGATCAGCCGACTTATCAATCCGATAAAACCCAGACTCGGCGCCGTTCATATTGCCGGCATATCCTGCATTCTTTACGGTTGGAATTCTATCAGAACTACCTACAAGCTACTGGATGCTACATTTGATAACTAGCTTTTGCCCGCGACTTCCGCGTGGTTTTTCGCTTTTCATTGGAATTTGGGGTCCAAACTATCTTTGTCTGCAAAATTGGTTTAGTCAACGGCTGGCGTATTGAGCGCTCCGTAACTACCGGCACGTAACTTGGCAAGAAAAGAATGAGACAAAAGATGCGCAATAGCTACAAACACTTCACTCGGCGCATCTTTTGTCTCATCTTTGTCTTGCCAAGTTATATGCCGGCACATACTACCTATATAACTAAACGATCATTTGCGATTGTCAATTTTTACATCTTTGACGCTCATTGATACGAAATTGATCGTGTGTGCAATTGAAGCGATTGTATTGACAATTGGAGGAATTGTCCTCCAACAATGGCATTAACGTAAAATTGACAATCACAACTGATCGTTACCGGCGGCCTAAAATTTAGTCGGTAGAGAGAGGTACATTACGTGGAGTGTTTAACGTTGTTTTAAAATCAACTAGAATCAACACCCATGCCAGGCAATGTAACCGTAAACGACTAAATTACTCGATAGTGGAGACTAGACATTAGAGCTGTATCCTTCTCTACTAGTCTTCGGTTCATTGGTCTCTCTTTACTCTAATAGTCACTATCTACTTTATATTGTATTAAGACAAGCCATCAATATACAAGAGTGTCTTAAGTATGATGCAACTTTCGCGATTGGAACATGAATGCATTGTTATAGGTGGTTATAGTGTGGTGAAAGCTGCGCGAGCGCATGCAACCGCGGAAAATGGTACGAGGGTTGTCAACAAAAAAAATGAAATAAAATAGTCTCTTTTTGACAAATGACATAAAATTGAATTATTTGTCGTAATATTGTAGTAGAAAAAATATACTGCGCCGCAATACTTATTTATTCTTTGACTCAGACCAAATCAAAAAGTAAAGACGGAGTCTTCCGACAAAGCGGTGAAGCCAGTAAAACTACGCCTTGGCTGTGTACATACACAGTTTACGCACACATATGTAACGAAACTACGCCTTGGCTTTCGTTCGTCATTGGGCGAACCCTGCCGCCCGGCCCCGCCCGCCCTCTAGTACGCACACATGTACCATCAAAAACCGGCTTCACTTAGTTGTTCGCAACCACTGCGCAACGCTCCATCTTCCTTTTTTATTTGATCTGAGTTCTTTGAATGAAGATTTTTAACTAAATATTACGTATAAATAATACCTAATTAAGTTAACTACTAGAGACGTTTTTTCCTAATTAATTATTCCTACTACTGATTATTACTACTGATAGGTATCTATGCAGCATAAAAAAAGATTTTGTAGAAGTCTATATGGTTCTAAATGTCTCTTGTAATTAATTTATTGTGTTTATCCATTATACTAATAGACATATTAAATTTTAAGTATAGGTAGAATAGGCAACCCTAATACGCGTTCGTCAATTAGATATCTACAGTAACTTACATTAAAAAACTTAACAATTTTCATTGCTCACATCATGAACAGCGTAATGTGTGAAATGTCGAGAAACAATTCCATCCATCCATCACTCATATTATGTAGATTTTTTAAAGTTTTCTAACTGTCTGTGTCTGTCTGGGCATTTTACCAACGCATGAAACGAAGACAATTTAATACAGTTATTTCCTGTATATTGATAACGGTTTTTCCTTATATTATTTTTTCGGAAACAGCCTACTGATCAGTTTCCATCATGTGGCCAAACTTTAATTCGTCCAAGGGCCACCAAACTTTATCACGACTTGTAACTCCCAACTTTTTTTTGTGTACAACTTGTTAATGAATTAACGCAAAATGAGAAAACCGTTTCTTCAGACCATCAAACTGAAAAACTTTTACTATGGGACCAACTCTGAAATCGCAAAAGGATGTTATCCTGAACCTTTTGTTAGATGGACCTATGCCCAAAATGAGAAGGGTTCGATCGAACAGAAACATTTCAAACTTAGTAGGTATGAACCTCTACAACGTGTTAATGAATTAACGCAAAATGAGAAAACTGTTTCTTCGGACCATCAAACTGAACAACTTTTACGGGACCAACTCATAAATCGCGAAAAAAACAGATTATTCATACAAAAATTAATAACGAAAATATAAAAATGTATGAAGCAGCAGATTTTTTTCGCGATTTCAGAGTTGGATGGTACCTACCAACATTGAAATCGCGAAAAAAAATCAGCTGTTCCATAGAAAATTTAAAATCGAATAGATCAAAATGTATGGAACAGCTGTTTTTTTTGCGATTAGTGAGTTAGGAACAGCCTACTGATCAGTTTCTATCATGTGGCCAAACTTTGTCACGACTTGTAACTCCCAACTTTTTTTGTATAGAGAGGTTCATACCTACTAACTGCACTAAACAGCAAAATGGCAATTACTCACTGGCTTAACAAATCACGATGGCATAATCGCAGAGGCGAGGACTCCGAGTCATTAGTAACCCACGGTTGGAATCCCATTACGTCACTGGCGCCCGACGACTCCCGTCCCGACTCCCGCCACATGTCGAGGGACGCCGCGCCGCCGCGTCGGGATTCGAGGGAACCTTTGAGGAATGCGAAATATGCCTTACACAAACTCAATCGTTAACGATTAAGAACTTTTACTTTACCAAGTTAAATTGTTAGGGGTTGACAATTGGAAAAGTTTTTGCTAGACTAATATAATAACTAACGTTTTAAAAATGTCAAATGCATACTTTATTATTTACTTGACGAAACTCACTCTGCCCAGCTTAAGTAGGACCTAGGAGGAAGATTGAACCCTTTAGGCACATAATATCGGAAACGCAAAAAGCCGATTCGCGAAAAATTAGATTCTTATAATAACAGATTCTCAAAATAGCCAAAGTACAGTTGATAAAAAAGAAAACAAAATACGATACTTAGCTGTTATATTAGTAACTTTAGGTATTTCAGGGACTCCCAAACCATAGATAATACACTTTTAGGGCAAGAGATCCCTTTTCCAAAATGAACTAATACCTCAGACCCCCATAACCAAATTACTTTAAAAATCCTATCAAATATCAAATGTTACAATAATCATTATTACAATTATTAATTTATTTGATGTTAGGTCCACAATAATTTGTGCTTAGGTCTTTGGTCTTAAAAAGATTTAAAACCTTCGCATTCGCATCTACAGTAATAAAACTTTTTCCTTTAGATCTGAATTAATTCTAACTTCCATATTTTTTTGTATACCAAAAATAATCCAACTATTAAATTACTTACTTATTCTCGAGCTTGTTTCTTCCCTTCTTAATGGTTTTTTCTCATTAATAATCAATTGAATGAATAAATCAAGCCTATAGTTCAATCGACCGCCATTACTTGAACTAATTATACAAAAACTCTCATTAGTAGGTACAGCCAATTGAACTGATGAATTGTTTTTCTTGGAATAGGCCAAAATTCTCATGCTGTGGTTTTATTCATCATCTTGGCATTGTGACAGATTGGTGTCTCTTTCCATTGAAGATGACTAAGTATTAAATTCGCTGTTCTGGATTCACTCTTATCATCATCATCATATTAGCCATAAGACGCCCACTGCTGGATAATGGGTACGACATTATGCCTTCCTCTGAACAATGTTTGGGGTCTACTGAATCTAAATTGCTTATGGCCTATTTCACAGCTTCTGGAAAAAAATATTTTAAAGATAATTATGTTCCATTTTTAAACTAAACCAAAAAATAAGGTTATAACTAACACCTATAAAATTGTCCAGTACCTAGATTAGATAGACATTATAACTAAAATAATCGTCTATTGCTCATATCCAAAGTAAGTATAGTTTAAGTGACAATATCAAAACGCCATAAACAAGACTTATGCCACTTAAGCATTGTTAGTGCGGTAGTAAAAGTAGTTTTACTGTCAAGGTAGACTATGTTAGCTATGACTTATTCAAGGAGCCATTATGATTGTAAAAAATCGCGTGTTTGTCATCAATTACTATCGGTTTCATGGTTGTTATATTAAAAATAGGGGTGTTCAGTTCATTTAACAGTTGTCTGGCGCCGAACTAGTCGGGGCGCCACTGCCGATGACACTATACACTAAACCACACATTACATTTTGAACCTTATGGTTGTTCGGCAAAAATATTATAATCCGATGTGGTTGTATGGAAGGGAGCACCTTAGGATATCATTTTGATCGCCGTATGCCAGTGTGTGCATTAATTTATCGTTCAAGGGTACTTTTAGACATGTGCGGTGAGCACCTGCAAATATCAGTCCAATGATGGATATTAAGTACGTACAAAGGAAACGCAACTGTCAAAATGTCAGTACATTTAAAAGAGAACCTAATAAAATTACAAAATTCATACAATATCTTTACAACCATTGTCTAACAAACATTCTGAGACTTATCTTACCAAAGATCTAAAGCTCTACTGAAAGTTTTAAATGATCAAATATACCTATTCTAACAATAGAAAACCTCTATACTCCACCATCACCAAATAGATGTCGATGATCAAAATTATCTTAACAGAAGAGAATACTTCAATGGCGCGAATAAACCGGTGTTTGAGATAACCCAAACAAAACAAATGTGCGGGATTGATTGTTTGGCTGTGTTTTAAAACTACCTAAACAATTGGTGTTTGTTTATTACTGTTATTGGTTCTCGAGCATGTAGGTACATACTATTTGAACGCGTGCTCACCAAGATGCGTCATCGCAAAACAAAGAGTTGCTTCTAGAAAATTAATGGGGCCACACAATTTCCATGAAACATAAAACTTGTGTTCTGAAACATTTTGTATTTGAAACGTTGTGATTCTTCAGATGAATTTAGATAAGCGTGACGCTATCACAATTTCACGGAAAGCGTGAAAACGTTACTCATCGTGAAAAATTGCTGACACAATTCCGATTCAACACCATTCGTTATGTTAATTTACAATGCAGAGTAAACGTAGCGTGACTTTAGGAATTATAAAACACGCTAAATTGGCTCCGGTATGCAAAAAGGCGGTAATGAATGCACAGAAATTGATAATACCTCGTTGCTAATGTGTTACGGTAGCGAGCGATTAGCCGTGGAAGGTAAACTGACACGGGCTGGAACAACAGAGCTAGTAGTGCATGGAGACAGTTGCACCCGGCTTCCGCTGGTGGCCGGAAACGCGGCGCCACCGGCGCCTGCGCCGACAGACCGCGGTTTCGACCCATTCACACTGCGACCGCGAGACCGACCGGACGTCACGCTCCGCTAAACACACAATTAACTGGCTAAAAATAATTAAGACTTTTAAATTAACTCAAAAGCTTTTATCATTCGGACACATCAGATTCAAATTCGTTTCACTGATGTTTGTATATGTTTAGACATGTTAATACAACACATATCACTTTAACAACTTCATATACGTCAAGGTTGACCAGGCATATAAATTAAATTGTCAGAGTTGGGTACAGAACATAAGCATTGATTTAACCTGTATCAGTTTGCAATGCACTTGCTTGGCAAGTAATATGTATGCGCGACGCGTACATGTGGATTGCTTAGCAAAGGTGACTAGCAACGCGCATAAACCGCATAAGGCACCGAAACCTTCCTATTAGTTTTGCATATTAAGGGAGCCAAAGTTGGAATGCGCTATGAATACTAATTCTCATTGCTAAACTTGAACATAACGGCTACCTGTTGATTGAGTTAGACTTATAAACCGTGATAGACCTATTAAAGAGCATTTCAGATGTACTGCCGAGTCTTTATCTGTAATCATACGTAACGTGCCTGATCATCTTAGATTTGCAAAAAATACCCAGGAACTAAAAAATCCTCAAATAATTTGACATAGTAGCTAAATTGTAAAACTTGAAAAAGTTTTAAAAAGTTTTGTCTTTGTCCATACCGAACCGATCCTTCTTTTGACATGGCTTCTGAAGTAAGTAGGTACCGTTAAATAGTTCTCCGATTTGCATACAAGCCGCTTTCTATGCACAAGACGGCATTGTTGTATAGCTATACTGTACGTATCACCTTCTTGACTTTTTAGCTTCAAAATATTTGTCTCTCCTAATTTTTGAAAGGCCAACATTTAAAACTATTTCTTTAAGTATAAAAAATGACGAATATCGAATATTGTTATGATGATAAAATTAAAATCCTAAATGGAAAATTCGAACTCCCTTTGACTGTTGATTAAGCATCAGTTACACGTTTCAAATGGTTTCAAACTAGATGTTTCTCACGATGATACGTTTGTATTATTCATTGATATGTATATTTCAGTACGCTGTCGTTTCCTACTTTGATGTTCGCGATTTAGTTATTAAAAGATGTATGATCTCATATTAAATGTCATATCAAGTGAGATATTTTGTAAACAAAGTATAACTAAGGAACTACTGAGAATCAAATCTGTGAATTTTGTAATGGGGGTGGACTGGTAGGTAGGTTCTTTTAAATTTAGAAGACGATAATTATTTAGCATTATTTTTTTCTTTTGTTTTTACTTTTTGATTTAGCATTGTTAAATCCGCAATAAGTTTGTATATGATGGTCTATCTATAATACAAAAGTTAACCTCACTCAATGTTTGTTCAACCTCTGTGCTAATTACTTTCTTTATCACAATTTCGTAATTAACACGATATTCCACGAAGCATTTCGTGTTGCTAACTTGGTTCTTAGATGACGTGGGTGGTCGGGTCGATACGATAACTCAGGTGTGCAAATATATAAGTGCAATAAAAATACACAGACTTTGAAATATATGTCTGACGTCGATCGAACGAAGATGTTTTTATGTGTTGCTGGTGAAAGCATTGGCAATATAAACGGAACACATTTGGTTGTTACGTTCAATTTCAAGATGAAAAGTCTTTATGTTCGCTTTGTAAATTCCTGTTTTATCACTTTTAAAATGGATCATTATGTAATTGCTTTAAATATAAACAATAGCGGTTTTAGGATATAGTTTATTTTTATGACATAGCCAAACGCTTGACTACTATCACGCCTGATGGAAAGGAATGATGCGATTTACGATGAGACGCGCTTGCCTAGAAGATACTCCTCCTCAGTCTGTGTTTCCTGATAGGTAGCTATCAGGAAACAGACTGAGGCAAGGAGTTCCACCCTCTAACGGCGTACCGCTACGAAATGTGCGCTACCAAATGACGTGATGAAATTTGAGGCAAAATCGCTTAGTGCGACGAGACTTTGGAATATCTGCGTCACCAAAAAACGGTAGCGCAGATTTGTACGTCTGGTTGTCTGATGGAAGAAGAGAGATGGCGTAATTAGGTTGTGCAATTCCGCTGAACACTCACCGAAATGTATCCGGTAAAATAACGATAAGCTTGCAACTTTGCGTCTATGCTCGAGGCTTTTGAGCTTATTACAAATTATCGTTGCGATTAAGCTTCCTGGTCCTCCGCTCCATGTCCTTAAGCATCTGGAGCTGGTACTTGTCGGAGCCATCCTAAAGATGTTTGATGATAATTTTTACTTCCATCGTCAACATCACCAGCTATTTTTAATGTCCCCACTGCTGGCACAGGGGCACAGGCTTTCCTTATGGATGGCTAAAGAGGACTGAGTATCTGAATTTGTTCTTTAAATTATAGTAAATATTTCAAAAATCTTTACTATAAATTCCAACTACTTTTAATGTAGCCTTTTATAAGAACTACTTCCTTTTACACAATTGAAATAAATGTTCTATCTACCCGCCTTCAATGTTAATATCCTTAATTGATGACGTCTCGGGTGTAACGATGTCATCATGAACAGTAACATGATAAGTGCACTCATTGTGATCGCTGTCACCATTGTTAACATTTGACAGTGATCATCAAGCTAATGGTAATGTCTCTATAACGCCCAATCGGAATGATAATGACTTTTGACTTATGAGTCTTATGTCATCTGACCCATTCTTTGCTTTTAGTTCAACTTGATTTTCACTTTATGAAACTACGAAATTAAAAACAGTATTTTTAAACTTACAAATCATGTTTACTAACACTTGCACTATTATGTATGCTGTGCTGTGTGCTTTGATGATACTCTAAGATTTTGGCCGTTATACGAGTATACTACTATATATTATACAAGTTATACGAGTATAGCTACTCTTTAAGTTATTTTAAGCTCCCAGTTTCAATAAACAGGTTGATTATTGTGCCAGTCTTAAATCAAAGGTGTTGAGTTGACACCACACGATATGATTGACGTGTCACCTTATCATTTTCACACCTACGACGTCACTAATTAGCCGATAATCCTTGGCGCAACATAATAAGGTTACTTCATTATTATTTGACATGATTTTAAAATTATAATTCGGCATATCAATCACCAGGCGCTATACATTTCCATACAAGTTCTGCCTTTGAGGGAAGACTTGTATGTTGACAATTTTCTCAATGACTGTTTTGATGAGGAAACTTAGTTGAATTAGGGCTGATTTTTCAATGCCCAGATAAAGCTTTATTCGTTTGATAACGTATTATGCCGCCAAATGGAAAATGATTGTCATATGTTTGTTTGTCAAATGTTGTTAATGACTTTTATGTTATTCGGATTTTAATTTAACTGACTGATACTTGTTATCTGTAGATTGAAAAACCGGCCAAGTGCGTGTCGGGCCACGCGCCATAGGGTTCCGTAGTTACCTTATACCATACCATATTTAATACCACCTATCATTTTTCGTTTGCAAAAATAACTTTGTTTTTCAGTGTTGGTATGAATGACAAAGTTATATTTGCGGTTTTGGAAAATGTGCTATATCTCAAAAACTAATAACTATATCTCGTTCAAACCAATTTTGGTTGAAAGTGTTTATTAAGATCTACAGCATTGATTTTTTTTAGATTTTTCACTCTCTTATTTCAAAAGTTAAAGGGGGGGGGGACACACATTTTACCACTTTGGCGGTGAATATCTTTCAAACGGTTGACTTTGAGAAAAAGTTGTTTTAGGAACCTCAATGTCATTTTTAAAGACCTATCTATAGACACCCAACACGTGTTGGTTTGAAGAAAAAATTTTTTTTCAGATTCAGTTCCATGTATGGAAAGCCCCCCCTTAATCTTTTATTTTTCTTATTTTTGGATTAAATTCGTTAAGCGGTTAACAGAATACATCTACCTACCAAGTTTCAACTGTGTAATCTTAATACTTTCGAAATAAAGTGGTATGTGACATACGGACAGACAGACAGACAGACAGACAGATATGACGAATCTATAAGGGTTCCGTTTTTTGCCATTTAGGCTACGGAACCCTAAAAATCAGCCCTTAGATGTCTTAGTTAAATGGTGTGTATTATTACTGGTGTCTTTATTGGGCAAGTTGTTCGAGTAGTTTATTTTATACTAATTGAACACTTCTTTATTTGGAATTAGCACGAGCGGATAAGTAAAGACTTGATAGAAAAGTTGACTATACAGGACTTTTTATTTGTACAACTTTCTTTATGGTGCCTGATCTCGATTACGAATAGGTACCTGCTGTTTATTCTTCTTGTAATTACTAAAAGACTTAAAAAGAAAGTCATCGATGCTGTAATATCACAGCATTGAGGGATAGTAAGAACAACCTTTGTATTTAAAATATTATGAAGGCGGCAATATCCACTCAAACGTCAAAAATGATTGAAACTGGTGTTTTAATATCGGGGTTTAATCATCAGTCTGTTAAATAGATTCATATTTAGACTAGCGATCATTTAAATTACCCCACTTATGTGTAGTTTTAATTTGTTATAAATACTTTTAACACGAATACAAAATACATATGCTCTTATCTTACAGTAAAAGAGTAAAAGAGCACTAAAACTTGGTCCGTCTGTAACATTTTATTTGACCACTAGTGGTTTATTTATTTATGTCACCAAATC
This sequence comes from Agriphila geniculea, assembly GCA_943789525.1. NCBI lineage: Eukaryota > Metazoa > Arthropoda > Insecta > Lepidoptera > Crambidae > Agriphila > Agriphila geniculea. The sequence continues at coordinate 20,401,270 of OX038879.1, forward strand.
AGTGACCGAATGAATGCTTGTCACCGGTTCGGTATGAAGAGGGTGGGGGAATGTTCATTGTGGATAATATTTCTAAAGTCTTAAAATAACCGTGATTTTAGAGCCTGTGTTATCGTTGAGTCACATGTTAAGCACTATAAATAAAACCAAGTTCCTAAGCCAGAGTTTCTTGAGTTAAGTAGGTACATAATATATGATAAGAAAGTTAGATAGGATAGGAAGGACTTTGGGTCAACAAAGAATCAATCGCGATTATGATAATTGATGAAAATGTCATTCTAATTTTGATTTTGTTCTCAACGTTTCTTTTAAAACAAAAGAACATTGTTTTTCAAAGGAAACTCGAATTGCATATTTTCTACATAACTCTTGATATAACTAATGATAAAAAATATGAGGAGAAATCCGGGAACTCTGGTATCATCAAACAAGTTATGTTACTCTCCACTCCAGTTACACCAGAGTGGTCTTAATCTTTATGTCGCTCATTTGCAGCCCATAAAAAAGTTATAAAAAAACAACTTTTAAATTATGTTGTTGCCTCAATCATGTAGGAGACGATCGTGGTCCAATATTTCGAAGATTATGTTGACATATTTACAACAATCAGATTACATTGTTATAGATAAAAAAATACCTTTATTTAGTTGACAGACTAGTTTGTGATATTACGATATCATTAGTGAAGCGGATGATTTTAGAGTTTTCGCCTACGCAACACTGACACTGGTTTGTCACAGTTAGGGCTGATAGAATCAAGGATAAAATATATATGTATAAACAAAATAACAAACTTCTTCATTTCAAAGATATATTATAATATAACTTACATATGGACGCAAACACGCGGGCAATTTGCGAACTGGTGAAACGACTGCCATGCCAATTCACCCGGTTTTTACTTAATGCGTCCTCCTACCAAAGCACCGAAATGTTAAAAAAACACTTGGTCAAGTAATCAGCGTGTTTGAAAATTGCTGTGTTCTGGACTTGTAAACTATCATCTTTACCTACTCTACATCTTAAGAAGACTTTGAGAGGAATTAAATAATAAGAATTTAACAAGAATGTCCTGTATTGCTTTAGAATGATAATTATCTTACTATCGCATTATTGAGACACTGCATGTGAAATTAAAAAATCTTGATAGTAATAATTACTAAACTCACAGCCCTATACTATAGCACAAGCTACACAGTGTAAGTTCATACAGTCTGCAAGCCGTAACCACAAAATAACTGCAGTAGCCGAGAGGCGTGGGCGCGGCGCCACGCTATCAGTCCCCACAATCTATATTAATTATTCACCATTATTATTGAAACTGTCTGCCGTTTACACACGTTTGCTGGCAACTGGCAAACGATCATCTAGTAAAATTTGTAGTTTATTGCAGTTTTATACTTTGCGCAAAGACAGACTTGGTTTTCTCTATGAATATTTAAATAAGTGTATTTTGACGTTACCTATATTTGCACGAAGACATACATCAACATTTAATAATACAATACAATCCATGCACTCACAGAACAAGAAAAAAGGTCATGCACTAATCAAAGAATCAAAGAAAAGGAAATCGATCCCGACTTTTCATCGATCCAATCAAGAATAAGCAACTTTCGCCTTATATGTCTTGTCTTGTTATATATGCACACTAATTAACACACACTTACAAACTCATAAAAAATGAGACGAACACTTGCACAAAGAAGCAAGTAGATGAGAAATACCATGGCTAATGTATGCGGCAGATGTTCTCAGAACATAATATTCGAACAATGTCTTTGGTGTGTTTGTATACTCATTATTCGTGATGACAGTGGCGCCGGCGCATAGCTCCATGGAATAGTGAAAAATTACTATGCAGCAACTTAGATAATCGTAGTTTAAGACAGTAAGCTATCTGATCTGCATATTCTTTCACTTGGACGCCATTAAATATTCATAAAGTATTTCTTTAATAACAATAATCTAAATAATATCAATCCTGTTGACGTTACGTTGCATATTTAAGCACCTAAAAATATCGCTTATGGTATTGCATCTAATTTTAAAGCGATTTGAGCATCTTATGACTTAAATAGGAGTACTAAAAACGTCACTTTTTCCTTTTCAAAAAAATCCAATGCATTCATTTATAAATGCAAATGAGGACAGTCGATCGATTGTCCTCATTTTCTTTCTTCCTATACCCTTATCAGTTCCTTTTACCAATATCTTCAACTACAAACAAAGTGGAGTTTTCAAGAGTCTAGAGAACACCCCTGTGTAGCAGTAGCCCGTTTCGTTTGTAGTTCTGTTAATAGTCTATCTATAGTCCTTGTGAATTAAAACAGTACCTATCGAACACAGTGAGGTCTTTCGTTTCTCGAATGCAAATCTATTGATTATGTCCCTACTGTGCATCGACTGTTTTGCTGTCGCCAAGTATGCTAATATTACTGGATTCACTGCCAGTGATACAACTCCCAGCCAACAAATACAATTTAATATTTATACTCTACAATAGGCACAAGTATTTTCCTGAGAGTGAAAATTCATTTTGATGTAAACTTACAAAACTTTAGAATTTTCTACCTATCTATCATCTCTCAGTATATTAAGCTTCAAGCAATGTGTCTGCGATAAAATCTTTCAATCTGTAATGCAATCCCGATTGAGATCGAGATCTCCATTATAAAAAGGTCGATTATTTAATACAAACAAAACCTATCATTTGTTGTTTGTTTTCAGCTGTCTTCATCCAGAACATTAAGGTCCATCCATATGGGGCATGTTGAAAGCGAAGCGACCGTGTCCCCTATAAATATTTTAATTTGACCACAATGAGTCAGCGGAACTAAGCTACCTTTTGTATTGTCTATACCGTGTACGATGTTATTTAAAAAAGGAATGATTTCTATTTCGTAACATGTGCACAGTATAAAAAGTTTTGTAGCTTTGTTATTTTATTCGATGTATTCAAGACCATTTCATCTTTCTTCAATCAATAATTCCATTGCATACATTAACATGGTATAATAATTTCTCCATAACTTTTACACCTTTTAAATAGTTCAGTAATGTTTCTTATAATTAATGTAGGTATAATAAGTAAACCATTTTTATAGCATAGTATAAATAGATGCTTTAAGAGTTGCATGCAAGAAATCATTAAAACGGGAGACTTACCATAATATTCAGTCATTACATCAAATGCTATTGGAGTAGTTTAATAATATCATCAGACTTGCTGTACAAAGCTTGACCAAGAATATTAAAGTGGGAACTGTTATTTCTCACATCGTTAATTATTGCAATATTACATTCCATAAGTACATTTTATTCTCTTGCCATATTTTGTCTAACAAATTAGGAAGCTGAATCTAACAATAGACATGTAATGTTGCTAACGATCCGAATTAACAAACACGTTATTGAAACTGCGCCAAAATCTCCAAATAATTTCAATTCCGCAGCAAAATCAGACCATGACTATTGTGCGTGGCATCTTGGAGATCTGAATCAAAAAGAGGAACCTGGCACCACAACGCCTGTAATATAAAGGATGGGCATGATTCACAAGAAAGCAGCCGAGTTCACTGCGGAGCTGACTCACAACACAACACTTTATCTTTCTTTTACTGCCGCAATGCACTTCAGTTATTCACCTCTTTCTTTTTGTTTCTTTAGCAATTATCCAGTCTACCGGATGCATATCGATAAATATGACCAATATAATGTCCTAAACTTTGTTTGAATCGAATCGCAGCGGAGTTGTTTCTGCACGCGAGATAAAGTGTTTGAATTTTAATGCAGCCAATGTAAGATACTAAATTTTATAGCAAATTTTATCGCTACTCATAAATACAGACCGCGGTATAAAAACTTATCTGCGAGCGAAGTGTAGTATAACGAACCCATTGCCCAATAGATTACGTGGATTATTGTTAATTGCTGATAAATAAAATTGACCACACAGGACCCCTAATGCGATTCAGAGATAAGGAGATAGAAAACACAGAAATTCAATTAAGAAAAGGTGTCTGTTATCAGAAACGGCGAAGGCAGGCCTGTGGAAGAAGGGCAGAAAGGACGAACACACAACGTTGGGTTATGCTCTTATCGTAGCCTCTCATTTGTCGCCGACATTCCGGGAATGGCGTCGGCGGATGGCCTAATTGACTTAGTCGCCCACACTGTATCATACTGCCATTAACGGGCCTCTAGTAGCCCCTTTTGTTCTCGACTAGTCTCAACAGGTATATTTCTACCTGGTACTCGTCAACTTGAGAGATTTGCCAAACAAGGGTGGCAATTTTTTCAACGAATCTCTGAGAAAAAATCTACCTGCTTCGATTTTTATCTGTTCTGGTGGGCTAGGGCGTCGCCTTAAATTATTGTTTCTGAATTGGTTTCAAATGCCTGAGCTAATTGCAGTGACTCGCCATTAGTGTGTCCGGACTCCGCAGTAAGTGATTAATAACTTCTAGTGTTTCAAGTAAATTGCTTCAGTTTACCGCTGCCGCTGATTTCTATAGGTCGGCTCTTGGCAATTATTATAAGTGCTTTAATTGTAGAAAATTAATTGATTTACTTAAAGTCGTTTGTATAGAACCATTCGAAGCAATAACACTTAACAATGTCAAAATTTCATAGTCAAAAATAGAAATATAATGATTATATACTTAGTCCTTCGTCTTTCCTATTTTTTATCAGTTTTCACAAAATTTTAAAACTTGAAACTTGAAAATCACGATTAGTTAGCCGTCTGACGAATAGCTCCTTTCCATTAGAATGGTAACATTGCGTTTTGCTCTATTGTCGTACGTTTTGGGTTATGTTTGCCGATGAGTCATCGGTCGGTACCTGTCGCGACTAGTCGACACTTCAAAACGCCACTTCATTCATCATACACTGTCACTTTACATTCCTTGGACACTCATTATCCCTTAATGGAACTTCAAGAGAGTTCGCCTTATTATCTTTATTTTAGTCAAGAACTTTAATAGCCCGTTCGCTTTCCACAGTAGATACACTCTATCTATATTCTAAGTGTAGAAATTTTAATGGATTTAACATTTTAATATCACTATATCCTTCCCTCGGTTTACTTCATAATATCCACATGCGATACCACTGCAGGATCTCCATTACTAAATTCGATAGCCGGCGACCTGTATCGGCGCAGATGGCTATAAATCTACTCCGGGATGAGACTGATATGGCTAAAAGCTTCAGAAGGGTAAAAATAGGGCCGCCTTAAGTTGAGGTTCGTGTAGCTTGATAAGCCCGAGTTTTTGTTGCAGCGAAGAGACTCCCAAAGATAGCGGTGTCTGGAACCTTGAGATAATAAAACACGGTCGATGCGTACTTAAGAGGTTTGGGTACCTTCGAGATTAGGGATGTGGGTCTGTTTATACAACGCTAGTGCGGTCGCTTATTTGTCTTACCTGATTACAATTCAGAGGTTTTTTCGTACTTCCGATAAAACTCGCATCACAGAAAACTGCGTTGTTGTGCAACCAACCTATGCTTATGTTATAGGATTATTTCAGGTTGCATAAAACGTTATGCCCCAAATAACACTGGCTGTTTCTCAGTCGAGTTTGGTCGGCTTGCGAACATCTGTTATCGAATCGAAATTTATGTTTTTCGTCTTTCAGGTACACCTGCTGCGCTTATAAATAGCTGCGTACTCGAGGTTTGATTACGCATTCGGCCGCAGTATAGTTCTCAGGATTGTGCACTTGAATCACCTGTCCTGTTTGTTTAGTTAATAGATGTAGGCAGGCATACTTTTTAAGTGTCCATTGTCCGTCTTTTATTTATTCTCCAGCGAACCTTTCGAGTGGTTTAGCTTCGAGATTTAGATACTTGACTCTGAGTTCTCTCACGCTTGCGTCGTATGTTTCTAAGCTTTCTTCCGCCTTGTCGCTCGGTGTTGCATTAAATCGAATTTACACTCCGGCTCGGGCATCTGTCTGGACCAGATATTTATCACCCCGTTCGCAGCATGTAACATGTCAAAATGAACGGGATCGTTGCTTTCGCGGATATAGTTTTTACGATTCTCGTCTCGCTCTTACATATTGATATCGAGAAGGACAGTCCAATTTTGAAGCGCTTAATCAATTGTGATAGCAACTTTATACCGCGGGATTAGAGCGTAGTTTAGTCTGTTTATACTCTAACACTTTCAAGTATCGTAATGACTCGCTACGGTCGCATGAGCGCATTCAGAATCTACGTTTTCCGTAGAAATGTCTTATTCGCTGCTACTGGTTAGTGAAACTAATTCTTAATGGTTTCGTTTAAGGTTCATATTAGTGTGTCCGCTCGGTTTGTTTGAAGGTGGTGAGTGCGTGCGGTTTATCCTTGCGCCGTCGTTGGCGCCGGCGCCGCACTTACGACTATTTTTTCCCTCGCAGCGCCACATTGTACTCATAATTTATTCATTAAAGCTATAATTTATTTGCGTTTTATATTACGGCCGGTAATCTTCTAGTTTGCGACTATTGTTGTCTCTTTATTATTATTGCGTCGCGATTGGCTTGGGAGTGGGTGTTCGGCGGCGCTCCCAATGCTCACCTTTTGTTTAATTAGCATTGCGTGTCCATGTTTCAAATTGTGAGAAACTTTTAATCTCTATTATAAATCCATTAAATCATAAATTACAGTCGCTGTCTCATTACTTTTATACGATTTACAACTTGATGATCGAAGTGGATTAAATGGAAGGGAACTAAATACTGTTCTTAGTCACGAACTTATAAATTCACTATTTGATTGAAATGTTAGAATTGATTAGTTTAACTTCGAATGAACCTTGAATCTCCGTCAGTTATTGCTAGTTTTCATGATCCTATCGGTGAGTGGATTTCAGTGTTACTTATTTCTAGTCTTTTATTTGGCTATGAAGTTTAAACAAGTAATTAAGTCCTCCGTTGCCTATAGCGTGGTGAAGTTCATTACAAAGCTTCGTTTTCGCCATAACATGAAACCTCGACCGTGCCCATATCGTCAACCTTGTGACCCAAATTACCTAGTTGGCATTATTTAGTCCCATGCTCCAGTAGGGCTACCAGGCTGAACCTAAAAGTGCAAAAAGTCCTTACATTTTACAGCGAGCTTACTAAACTTTATAGATCACTAGCTGCCGCCCGCGACTTCGTCTGCGTGGAAAGTTTTTTTGCTATCCCTCGGGAACAATACTTTTTTTCGGGATAAATGATACCCTATGTCCTTCTCTGTACCCCTGACAACGTGTATGCAAAATTTCATGACGATCGGTTCAGTAGTTGAGACGTGAAGGCGTAACAAACAAACAAACAAACGGACTTTCGCATTTATAATATTAGTAAGGATACAACGTTGTATGTTGTATGCTGATCGCTAATGACTATTATTTGTTTATTGCCAAGCAAGTTCCTTCCATTCCTTATACATTTTTATTTACATTTTGTGAAGATTTATCTTGAGATTGAAATGAAATAGGTATTTATGTTGTGTTGATGGTTTTATGTTTACTTCAAGGCTAAGTGAGCCTTGACCCTGCAGGGGAATTCTAGATTCTGAAATCCTGATGTCTGGTAGCCCTTGCCAAATGTAATAACAACTAACAACATTGAATGTTCTGTGACTCAGAAATTTGTTATTGAACGTGCACTTGAAAACGTCTGGTTTTAATTATAGTTTTGCTTATGAGTCTATGTACTCAAGTCAAGGATTGGGAAGATTTAATAAAAGTACAGTAAAGTAGTTGTAAAAAATGGCGCTCTGTGAAAAAAGGACGAATCTTACGTAGTGTTCTAAAATTCAACGTATGAATATTTTGAATAAATCAGATATCGTAAAAGATATTTTTAAACTCGCCGTTGATCTTCTTCAAATAGAACACACTAGAAAAGGGAGGGAAGATGTACCCTTCAAAATACATGTCAATTTTAATGAGAGCCCTCAGATTTCATAACATTTCCCCTTTTTAACACAACTGTGGGGTGGCAAGGGGTGCGGGGAAGGTCTTGTTAAAATAGACAAGTGGTATGCGCAGGCGGCGCGTGGCGACAGATGTGAATGCAAACTAAAAAAGTTCGGTACTGTCGACATGTGCGTTGAAAAAAAAGCGGTAAAAGGATTTCAGAAGATTATTATGTCAAAACAGTTGATTCTTTTTGAATTCGTATTTGGCAATGTATCATAATTTTGTGCAAATGTAGCTTTATGTTTAGATTGAGAAAGTGCGGGTATGCGTCAAGAAGTCTTAACTTTCAGATTCTGTACATTTTACGTTACAGAAGTTACTTGCAGAATTATTTTAAGCTGTAGGTCTAAATTTACAGCCTTAATCTAATTAATGAGAGGTTACCAATCTCAGTTCCAAATAGCATGCTCTTCCCACGCTCTTTTCTCTGTAACTGGGTGAATTACGAAATTTGTGCTAGATTTAACCTATTAATTTAGAACTAGCCCCATAATTGTCTGTTTGTGCGAATTTTGTATGGCATAGCATAGCTAATGTAAGCTCGATGGCGAAAGAACAAGATTTAATGCAATCACTTAGTAAACTCAGTAAGTGAAGTCCAGATTGTATAGTAGGTATATTTATTTTAAAAATAATATTTATTTTATTAGTAGTGGTATTGTCAAAAATCTGTTCAGTACCTTTATAGAATACCTGCAGTAGAATATTTAAGTAAGAAAAATACTTACTGATTCATGAAATCACTTAGTCTCCTTTTTTGTTGGCAGTACTAAACACATGTTTATTTATACTGCACAGTAGCGCCGTAAATCGGAGCCTTGTTTATAATAAGTTTTATACACACAAACTTTTATAACAAACAGACGCACTGCATCATGCATGTGACCGATCTTCAAGTTATGATTGCAAATGTCAACAATCAGATGTGTAATTTTAGTATTTTTCCTGGTACTTACCCAGTTCTTATTGCACCGTATTAAAATTAACTATGCACTTGTGGTCTGGCCCTCTATGATGAAGATTTTACTACTTGTTAGTATCGATTCATGTATACACATCAACTTTGTCTAGGGATACAGGTGTTATTTTCATACAAACGAGGTAACTTTGAAGCCTTGGTTTCCTGCCAGGAATGTTCTGTGCTGTGATCTGATGACGGCTATCCAGGGAGTGGATGGAGGAGATTCAGATCGCTATACACACCCAACTGATCTGACCAGCATTCTAAAAGATTAATGGGTCAGAGTTCTCAGTTTGAGGATTTCCATACATTTTCATGCTATTTTCGCGGTTTTTTTATACATGTCCATTACGTTTTTAGAATGCTGGTCAGATCAGTTGGGTGTGTATAGCGATCTAAATCTCCTCCATTCACTCCCTGGATGGCCATCATCAAATCACAGCACAGTACATCCCTGGCCAAGACCAAGGCTTCAAAATTACCTCGTTTGTATGAAAATAACACCTGTATCCCTAGACAAAGTTGATATGTGTGTAAGCGCTGCTTGCCTACCATTATGATAGCGTGCCTTTATTTGGGTCAATGGTTACAAGACGTTATCCGTTTATGTCACTATGCAGAATGTATAAAGACTTCTTTGCTTATTATAACTTTTTAAATAGGTCTTGACATTGACAGACGTCAATGTCAGTTACTGTCTCCCGCGATGTGATGTTAAGGATAATAATTTTATATGTAATTGAAATAAGTATTTGTAATATGAATAAATCACAATATTTCAGCAATCATAGTTTGATTTAGCTTTCATCTCAGAAGTTGGATAAAGAACACCCACAAATTCAGATGAGTATTTTATTCGTAGGTTAGATTTTTTTCTGAGACAGAAATGCATTGAAAAGTATAAAGATATAATTTCAGTAGGTTACCTATTGAATTGAAAATGAAAACACTGAAGATAATGTGAAAGCAAGTGACGTGAGACAGATTGAGAGCAATGACGAGAGACGAGACAACGAGTGCGCTGATATGCAACGACGGCGTGGAGATGCGGTCTTTGGTTTGGCGTCGAAACAAAAGTTGAATGCAAGTGTGAGGTGCATAAACTGCGTCTCTTTACAGAGGTATGCACATAAAGCAGTGACATGAGTATGTGCAGGATATGTTTACAGTCAGTGCATAATGGGAACAATCAGTTATTGATGACGCACAGATGACTGGATTGTAACAGACTGCACATGATAGATAAGTACTAAGATTGAGAGAAGATAGACATAGATTGATTGATTGAAAGGAAGAACAGGAACTATTGTAAGTAAAAAAATATAGGTAAGTAATTGTTATTTGCATTCTTACCGTTCTATTCATAAAAGTTACAGTGGGCCTATTAGCTTGTTATGTTGTTACCAATAAGGATTTTCTTGAAAATATTTATTCATAATAAGTATATGAGATTGGTGACAGTGAGGATGAGATATTGATTTAACGAATTCATCGGGTTATTCAGTATGAATAATTTGTCCAGTCCAAAGTAGATAAATTAAAGCACAAGCAAACAGTGTAGATTTTCACTGTAATTGATGATTTTAAAATTAAAGCACAAGCATACAATGTAGATTTTCATTGTAATTGATGATTTGAAATGAATATATTAACTTATGTATTTGATTAAATTACAAGTGATCAGTGCAGACATAAATGATTATGACTATAAATAGAACTGTTACGCAGTTTTGCACGATGATCATAAATTGTAATTGTAACTAATGTATCAGTGTAAATAACAATGTATTTGATTAACTTACAATAACAATCGATCAGTGCAGATTATGAACAGAAATGTTACACGGTTTCACACAGATTATCACAGATTGTAGATACGAATGTTTTGAAGTAAATATCACAATTTATTTGATTACCTCATAAGAAGCGATCAGTGCAGATAGCAAATGGAACTGTTATGCAGTTTCGCATAGATGATCGTAGATTGTAGATTGTAACTAATGTTTCGAAGTAAATATCACGATTTATTTGATTACCTCATAAGAAGCGATCAGTGCAGATAGCAAATGGAACTGTTATGCAGTTTCGCATAGATAATCGTAGATTGTAGATTGCAACTAATATTTTGAAGTAAATATCACGATTTATTTGATTACCTCATAATAAGCGATCAGTGCAGATTATGAACGGAAATGTTACAAGGTTTCGCATAGGTTATCATAGATTGTAGATACAAATGTTTCAAAGTAAATATCACGATTTATTTGATTACTTCATAATAAGCAGTCAGTGCAGATTTCGAATCGTATCAAGTGATTAGTATCGCACAGATGACTGTTAATCGTAACAGACAGCGTAAGATAGTTGCAAGAGTACTCGAACTTTTTATAAATAGATAAGATAGAATGCTGGTTATGAGCAGTCAGTGCAGATTGCGAATGGTATCAAGTGATTGGTATCGCACAGATGACTGTAGATCGTAACAGACAGCGTAAGATAGTTGCAAGAGTACTCAAACTTTTTATAAATAGATAAGATAGAATGCTGGTTATGAGCAGTCAGTGCAGATTGCGAATGGTATCAAGTGATTGGTATCGCACAGATGACTGTAGATCGTAACAGACAGCGCAAGACCAAGATAGTCGTAAGAGAACTCGAAGCGAGCGCGAGAATGCGCCGCTGTCGCCGCGCAGTGGGCGCGATAGCGCGTTGCCGCTGCAGTCGCGCTGAGGGCGCGAGAGTGCGCCGCTGTCGCCGCGCAGTCGGCGCGATAGCGCGCTGCTGCTGCATTCGCGCTGAGGGCGCGAGAGTGCGCCGCTGTCGCCGCGCAGTGGGCGCGATAGCGCGCTGCTGCTGCATTCGCGCTGAGGGTGCGAGAGTGCGCCGCTGTCGCCGCGCAGTGGGCGCGATAGCGCGCTGCTGCTGCATTCGCGCTGAGGGCGCGAGAGTGCGCCGCTGTCGCCGCGCAGTGGGCGCGATAGCGCGCTGCTGCTGCAGTCGCGCTGAGGGCGCGAGAGTGCGCCGCTGTCGCCGCGCAGTGGGCGCGATAGCGCGCTGCTGCTGCAGTCGCGCTGAGGGCGCGAGGGTGCGCCGCTGTCGCCGCGCAGTGGGCGCGATAGCGCGCTGCTGCTTCATTCGCGCTGAGGGCGCGAGAGTGCGCCGCAGTGGGCGCGATAGCGCGCTGCTGCTGCAGTCGCGCTGAGGGCGCGAGAGTACGCCGCTGTCGCCGCGCAGTGGGCGCGATAGCGCGCTGCTGCTGCATTCGCGCTGAGGGCGCGAAAGTGCGCCGCTGTCACCGCGCAGTGGGCGCGATAGCGCGCTGCTGCTGCAGTCGCGCTGAGGGCGCGAGAGTGCGCCGCTGTCGCCGCGCAGTGGGCGCGATAGCGCGCTGCTGCTGCATTCGCGCTGAGGGCGCGAGAGTGCGCCGCTGTCGCCGCGCAGTGGGCGCGATAGCGCGCTGCTGCTGCAGTCGCGCTGAGGGCGCGAGAGTGCGCCGCTGTCGCCGCGCAGTGGGCGCGATAGCGCGCTGCTGCTGCAGTCGCGCTGAGGGCGCGAGAGTGCGCCGCTGTCGCCGCGCAGTGGGCGCGATAGCGCGCTGCTGCTGCAGTCGCGCTGAGGGCGCGAGAGTGCGCCGCTGTCGCCGCGCAGTGGGCGCGATAGCGCGCTGCTGCTGCATTCGCGCTGAGGGCGCGAGAGTGCGCCGCAGTGGGCGCGATAGCGCGCTGCTGCTGCAGTCGCGCTGAGGGCGCGAGAGTGCGCCGCTGTCGCCGCGCAGTGGGCGCGATAGCGCGCTGCTGCTGCATTCGCGCTGAGGGCGCGAGAGTGCGCCGCTGTGGGCGCGATAGCGCGCTGCTGCTGCAGTCGCGCTGAGGGCGCAAGAGTGCGCCGCACAGTGGGCGCGACAGCGCGATGCTGCCACAGTCGTGCGTATGCGCGAGAGGATGACGCCACGCAGTGAGAGCGGGAGTGCGCTGCCCCCGCCGCCGCCGTTTCCCTCACGTCGTCGTCTCGACGGTGCCATACCGAATCCACGTGTCATAATGTCGTCCGTTATGCTATGCTAGGTAGCCCTTCGACTGTCACAGGGGCATTTTGTAATTCTAAACAATTATGTGGTTATAAATCAAAGAGAATCTGTTTAAGCGCCCATTACCTTGGGTGTGCCGCAGGGGGATTGGATCCGTCTATCTTTCAGCGACCTCAGTATGGCATCACATCAAAAGTGTTCATTGTCTTAGAGATTACCCTCAGTAATTGTGTAAACTTGATTCGTTATTAACGTAAATGCACACGATAACACAATGGGTTGGGCATTTGAGCTGTGATTGCAGTTTTATTACGTACAGCACGCTTGAGGATTAATGTCCTTTTGATGGCATATGAATGGCGATGGTGCTGATCATACTATTTTAATAGATGTTGATTTTGATGGTTATGATAACATAATCATAATGATGATGATTATGATGATGATTAATTTAGTGTAATTATTTGGTGTATGACATTAATTATATTTTAATACTACTAATATAAAGCTAAGCTTTCAATTAAAAAAATAATCGTGTACTCGGTGTAAAGGGCGACATAATGTTATAATATAACTCTGGTTGAAATCTGAATGGCTAGAATTTGAGTACCTTATCATTGTAGTGGTTTAACGAATAAGCAATTCGCGATTTAACTTGTCACTGAAAACTGAGAATTAAATGACATGGAATAAAAATGAATGGAATGGATTGTACCTAATAGGGCTAATTTGAATTGAATTGTATAGAATTAACTAAATAATAAAATACCATAGAATTAAAAATAAAGATATTTGAATAGATTTGGATTGATACCTATAAAGATTAGAACAAAGTTGCATTACATTGAATAAAATTGTATACATTTGTTTGGATTGAACAGAGTCGAAAGGAATTTGATAGAAATAAATTGGGTTAAATTAGTTAAATGAATGAAATAAAATTAAGCTGAATAGTGTTGAATCGAGCCGAATTAAGTTGGGAGTAGGTTAATTATGAATAAAACTGAATAGAACCGACAACAGTTGGATGGAGTTAAATGGTGTTTAATGGAATAATAATTAATAAAATAATTAAGAAAAGGCTTAGTTAAATTTGATCTTTGGATAAATAGGTTGATCATGTTGAACAGATTTAAATAATGTTAAAGAAGTATGCCTATTTCTGACCGGATAAATGTTGATTTTGTTAATATCATGTGTACATAGAAGAGTGATATACAGCTCATAGAATTGCGCTTTTATTGTTATTAATGACTAAATTAAAAGTTGGTTATGTTGAAGTGGAGGGGATTGATAATGGAGATGGGCAGTGATTACCACTGGAACATTGCGTTCTGCGGTCGCAGCAAGTAATCAAATATAATTTTATAATCATTATACATTCACTTTTGAAGGAGTTTATGGTTTATTTGACGGGTCAGCACTTGTCCAAGAAGGGGTCATTGTTCTTTCACCAATATTAAAATGTGCAGAAAAACAGCAAATAATGCAATGCTCTTATGAATATAGTACCTACCCTACTGAAAACTGTAACTTTGAAGTAAGCCTAAGCGGTTAATGGTATTGTATGGTAAGATAAAAGCAGAGTTTTGTAGAACAGAACATGTTGTAGAACTTTAAAATACTTTTTGTAGCACATTGCAGAAATTATGGTATTAGATAGATTCTAGTAAAATAAGTTGTTTATTAACGTTTTATTGTAACTTGAGAAATACCAAAGGCATAAGGTCAATGGGGGGAAGTCCGTCTGGGAGGCAAGTCTATCTAGCGGCTTACTTTACTGATGTAGTTAGGTAATAAATTCAAGTTTAAAAATTATTGACGCATTCAGAATGATTTCATAACAATAAGCGAAAAGAACTTTCCTTTTCTAAGCTCTTGTAAGAAATTTTGAATTTCTACTAGGTAATTTAAGTGAGGGACTCACTTCTGTAAAGGATGGCCGAGTTGTAAGCGCTGCTTGCCTACCATTATGATAGCGTGCCTTTATTTGGGTCAATGGTTACAAGACGTTATCCGTTTATGTCACTATGCAGAATGTATAAAGACTTCTTTGCTTATTATAACTTTTTAAATAGGTCTTGACATTGACAGACGTCAATGTCAGTTACTGTCTCCCGCGATGTGATGTTAAGGATAATAATTTTATATGTAATTGAAATAAGTATTTGTAATATGAATAAATCACAATATTTCAGCAATCATAGTTTGATTTAGCTTTCATGTGTACTTACCGAATCAGGATGTATGGACAAAAAACTTTTTCCAAAATATCATATTATTGCAAACTATTTACGCTTTATTTGGCAAAATAAACATATCGCAATTTTTCAGATAGCAAAACTCTTTATTGGCAAGTTATTGTTTATCAAATAATTACTTGGTCATGTTTCATCTTCGGACGAGACAACAAGTGCATAACTTCAAACGAACTACCTACACTTGGTATTTTTGTTTGATTGTACTTACAAATTGATTGTTCTAAATATGGAATATTAAATTTCACTTAATTTTGCTTTCTAGATGTCATTACTACTATTTTTACAATAGTCTGTGCTCAGGTTTTGGTTGCCAAATTCATTACGAAACTGTTTTTATTAAATTAATTTATGATGATTTGCTTCTTTTCAGGTAAGCCCCAAAATACGACGTTAAATGCCACATCTTGTGAGTACCTAAATCTTTATATTTTTCATCATATATCACAATTTTGACTGAATTATTTTAGTTTATAGAACCACACAGTAACTAATAGTACCTTTATGTTTTGTTGTGCAATCATAAACCTTATTAAATGAAATAACTTACGCTATCCCACTAAATATTAGTAGATATTAAACTTACCTATTAATTGTTTCTACTATAACTTAAAAGTTAAGTACTTAACGGTCCAACCATAAAATTTTATGATAAACGCGTCGGTTTAGTAATTAACAATGTCTTCATGAATCATCTAAGTGTAAGTTTGTAAATTTATTTAAGTATCTATTCAAAAGTGCACTTAACTGTTTTCCCGTCAAAATGTTATCTCAAGTGTTGCCATAAAATCATTGCAAAACAATTGCCGCTCACAAAATGGTCCTTCGAAATCCGAAGGCCGCTTTTGTTTAAGAACAAAAGAGCATCGCCCCGTTCCGCAAAACAAGAATTAGCATGCCATTATTAAAAAAACAAGTATTTACCACGGTGACAATTAACAATCGTACTACCCGACGCATTGTTCGAGGCGCCCCGTCCGTGCTGTGGCGCCGGAGCATCCGCTAGTGCTGTCATAGCAGTCGACGTAACAAAAACGTGGTAAACATAGACCATTTGAAAGCTTTATTATCAAGGACATTAATTAAATAAGGCATTAATTATAGGATTCATATAAAAATGGTCGGGGTTTTTTTACTTTTAATTCATAATACCTAAGAAAAGGATTTAATTTTTTTATGAGAAAATGTGCGAGTTTAAAATGCATACTAATCAGATTAAAATAGAATGCCATTATTAACTATGTCGCAGAGCCTCAGATATCTAGCAACTAATATTTTCTTTCTATTTTTAATGTCATTGTTCTACTGACCAATTCTGATATTTCTGATTGATTGAAATTTGATAATTTGTTATTGAAATTACATTTTTGAGTAGAGAGAAGACTAAAAGGAGCATTTCTTAATAGATAGAAACACGGATTCACGCAACGGCGAATTATCCAAGGTACTAAAACGGAATTACAGTATAAAATACAGATTTTATGTAGCTACTAGCTATAAAGTGGGAATAAATTGCGCGGATTAGCTATTTATCGATATTGCGATGTGACTGCCGTTTCGCTTGGCTTGACGCCTGCCTGCCCCCATTCCGGCGCGGCGGTGGTGGCATGGCATGGCGCCTGTCTCGCTTGACGATTAGCGGTTGCACGCACATCACTATTGTCTTTCACTTCGATACGATAATTGTTTTGATCGCAAAATGTCTAGTTTCTTGTTACAGACTTGTGTTGTTTGCTAGTTTAATAGACATAGCGTTTTATTTTGCGCGTTAAGTACCACAAATAACATGATACTGGCCCGGCGCTTAATTATTCGTCATTTGTTAAAGTTTATTAGGTCGGGTGCTCGGCGGCGTGGTATTAATCATGAACAGTTTTATTTAACAGCTCATGTTACATCCTATGACTGTAATTGTCCGCGACTGACAGCAGTGGCGCCACCGGTCTTTGGCCGTCTGCCACTGCAATGCAAAGTGGTCAGCTCGATTAATGTCGAAATTTAAAGTCTAGAATGCCGGTAGCTACCTAATAAAAGTTCGTAATCTCAACTCACTTCACGTCACGTCACTGCCCCCGAAGCTACAGGCACTGCGAAATTGGAGCAGAGCCATTGTTTGAAATAATCATGAGTTGTTTATAATAATACACCCAGTATTCAAACAAAGCGGATTTCAAGCAGAATGAAATACAGGCAATTAAGGTGCATAGAAAGTTAATTAATGTACGCATACCGAATGCGTCTCGGTTTAACACGCTGAAGTAAGTAGGGTATGCTTAACGTCGGATTAAAGCGTTAAATGGAGTTGCAATTATGACCTTTATAGTTTTTGTAATAAAGACACGTTGAACCCTTTTGGCGAGCAAGAAGTCCGTGACTCGTGGTGCACTTGGCGCTGCGCCACCGGTGACCTCATTGCGCTGCCGTTTTTGGCGCCATCGCCACTCGCAATGATCACTATCGCATCGATGACATGCCAAAAGCGAACGGTAAGATTGTTATCGATGTTTATTTGCAAATTAATGGGCGGCACTAGCGCTCGGCGCTTAAAATTTTGCATTTGACATTTATGCGTAGAGTTGAAAACATTAATCGATTAAATTATGGTCACCAATAAAAACTGTTTTATATCTTCTATAAACATAGCGATTGTAAATGATTTAAAGTACGTAGGTAAGTAGTTGAATTTACAAATGCTTATAATTTTAAACAAAATGGCAACAAAGTTAATTAACTTTCTCATACATTACGCTACGCCCACTGTTATTAATAAAAGATCTTGTTAGTAATTAATTTACGCTGTTAACAAGCATTCCATATCCGTGAGTGCTTTATGAGAATTATTTATGTTCAATATGACGGAATGAGTCATTCTGTTGTCTAGACACAATGCTTGTCCGACTGGAAGTGTTTTTAGGGTTCCGTACCCAAAGGGTAAAAACAGGACCCTATTACTAAGACTCCGCTGTCCGTCTGTCTGTCTGTCTGTCTGTCTGTCTGTCACCAGGCTGTATCTCATGAACCGTGATAGCTAGAAAGTTGAAATTTTCACAAATGATGTATTTCTGTTGCCGCTATAACAACAAATACTAAATCAGAATAAAATTAATATTTAAGGGGGGCTCCCATACAACAAACGTGATTTTTTCGCCGTTTTTTGCTCGACATTAATAACGACAACAGGTAGACAGTTGAAATGTTCACAGATGATGTATTTTTGTTGCCGCTATAACAACAAATACTAAAAACAGAATAAAATTAATATTTATGGGGGGCTCCCATACAACAAACATATTTTTTTTGCCGTTTTTTGGTACGGTATGGAACCCTACGTGCGCGAGTCCGACTCGCACTTGGCCGGTTTTTTTAATTGATGACAGATATGTGACCACAAAACCCGGCGTTAGTATTACCAATCAAAAAGGACGTTTTGAAATAAGAACCTTTACTTTTTTGATCCAAAAGATAGCAATGGCAATTTGGCATAAGTATATCTTGACTTCCTCTCTCCTAGTTGCACTTGCACACCTGACTACTTCTAAAAATACGAGCCTTTTCAGCTTTTCAGGAAGAACATCGTAACCGCATTTTGTATATTTTATTTTAAAGGATTTTTTTTCTTCTTCTTCTTATTTTTGTTTTGGCAATCTACTTTCCTCTTGGAAGTAATTTTTGCCAGTGTCAAGTGTTGAATATTTCAGTGTTAGATTGTTTCAGTTTACATTAAAATGCGGGTGCATCGCATTCCAATGCTGCTTGGAGCATTTGGCACCATGTACATCAAGGCAGTTTACTTGGTAAGTTCTGCCGAGGTAGCCACAACTACAGTAAAAGTCTCGGCTTCACACAACCAAGATCGCACCTATTTCAATTATCCCACATATTGTTCAGTTGCGTAGACACTTGTACCACAAAACTGCACCAATTTTAAGACACAATATCCACTATGAATCAATTTGCAAATAATTAAAATAGACACCAAACCAAACTCGACAAATGGCGTCAAAAAAAACTCAGGATTTTTTTTTATTTTTTCAAAATTATAGCAAGCGACAAGCTAATATTGGCGCTTACGATTTTTTTTTCTAAAAGGGTTCGTATTTTTCGTACAGCCCCTTTTTAGGGTTCCGTAGCCAAAATGGCAAAAAACGGAACCCTTATAGATTCGTCATGTCTGTCTGTCTGTCTGTCTGTCTGTCTGTCTGTCTGTCTGTCTGTCTGTCTGTCTGTCTGTCTGTCTGTCTATCCGTCCGTATGTCACAGCCACTTTATTCCAAAAGTATTAAGACTACATAGTTGAAACTTGGTAAGTAGGTGTATTCTGTGAACCGCTTTACGATTTTTACACAAAAATAAATAAAATAAAAGATTAAGGGGGGGCTCCCCATACATGGAACTGAAACTGAAAAAATTTTTTTTCATCAAACCAATACTTGTGGGATGTCTATAGATAGGTCTTTAAAAATGACATTGAGGTTCCTAAGACTATTTTTTTTCAAAGTCAACCGTTTGAAATATATCTGCCGCCAAAGTGGTAAAATGTGTGTCCCCCCCCCTTTAACTTTTAAAGTAAGAGGGTGAAAAATCTAAAAAAAATATATGCTATAGATCTTAATAAACACTTTCAACGAAAATTGGTTTGAACGAGATACAGTAATTAGTTTTTGAGATATAGTACATTTTCTAAAACCGCAAATATAACTTTGTCATTCATACAAACACTGTGAAAAACAAAGTTATTTTTTCAGACGAAAAATGATAGCGGTATTAAAATATGGTATGGTATATAATGTACCTACGGAACCCTACTGCGCGTGGCCCGACACGCACTTGGCCGGTTTTTTTATCGATATCAAAATCAATTTTCTCGATAGCTCTTTCTGTTGTTAATTGCGCAACCCTATGCTTAGATCGAAGAGCAGGCAAACCCATAGAAATAGAATGTCAAAGAACAACAAAGTCAATGAACAGGTGATCCGAAAACGAATCAATACATTTTATATGAGATATGTAAAATATTACTTAGATTCATAAAATATGACTATATTATGGCAAAGGAAATTAATAAACTATGTTCCATATTGTTTTCTTTGTCGATAAACGAATAAATGTAGCGAAATTTGGTTTTAGAGAAATGTGTGGTAATATCTTATTTACCTTTGAAAAGTGTGATTACTTGGATTGTTTCTTTTTGTTACATCACAATTACTTAGAGTACAAGACACCATAGCTCCACGATACCTTTATTTTAAATTCTAATTAAGATTAAAAAATATTTTAAACAAACTGTGATTGCTCATTTGCTAAGCGGGACGCTAGGGGCTCTTACTGTAAAAAATGTTGGCACATGTCACTTGATCCTTTGTCTCTTTTTTACATAGACCGTGTCCGTATGATGTTAACTTCTCTTTTCCACGCTTTGTTGGTCTTCTTGAGCGCAGCGAAAAATTTTCTATGTCTATGGGCAAACCTGTCTGTCAGTCTGTCATTGGGTGTTATAATGCAGTTGCGACATTCGTCTTTTCACAGTTGCATTTAACTGCAGCACAGAATAACTAATAGTACCTACAAGTCTGCAGTGCTGCTATTACACGGTCTTGTCTAAACCTCACACTTGTTCGTTTGTCTGTGGGCATCTTACATAGGGCTGTGTCGCAGCTTGAAATTAATAATATATTTTATTTTATTATGTTCGAAATACCAACAGTAGTTATACATTGTATGGAAATAATTTCTTAAATCTACTTAGCTATTAACAGGTATTTGCACATGGAAACAAAAATTAATATAACTTAATTGATACATAATTTTACGTCCTATACATAGGTATCCTTCCTTGCAAAGAGTTTTTATGCGGTAATTAATAAAGTTGAGTTAAAAGACTTTGAAGACCTTTGTTGACTGTTTGTGTTTCTTGTTCTTTCTGATTTAGGCTTTTGGCAATTATGTATTTTAAATATTGTTTAAATGCATCGCATGATAAAAATTTGCACACCCGCAAGGGTAGGATATGGCGTACTTTGTTAATTTTAAGTCATCTGTATTGTTTATACCCATGTTCAAGCAAATAAATTATATTGATTGATTGATTGATTGACACTTAGGAAATAAGTATACTTATTTATACCACAGTTATAATAATAAACTTTAGGTAATCACTGCCTAAAAACAAAGCCCTGCTGCTCTCTGCAAAGGAGGATATTGTGTCTAGGACGTAAAATTATGTAAGTAAGTATAATAATTAAGTTATAATAATTCTTATTAATTAAGTTAAAGTTAATAATAGAATAAAAAAAAAGTCACTACAAACGTACGGCATAACTAATCTTGCTTTTGCAGGGTTAGTCACCAATTGGACACAAAAGACTGGACACACGTGTGTCCAGTTAGTGAAACTCAAAATTAGTACCTATCACTTATTATTTTGTCATCTGGACATTGCACAAGCAAAGCACAGATGTAAACGAATCTTACATTACTTCGTTAAAAGTGTTAAATTAACAGATAATTATCTAACACTCGTATTCAAAAACAATACTCAAACGACCCTTGTTGAAATAGCGCTCTGTGATTGGTTAGTTTTTTTTTACGTAATTAGGTACGTGTGATTGGTAGTTGGGACTTGGGACACTTTGCGTCCGCGGGCACTGTGAGATGAGACCTCATAGTAATGTTTGTGAAATGTTCAACCCTAAGCATTGATTTGCGATGAAGTAATTTATCGCGTAGCATTTAACATTCTAACCATCGACGATTCGTTTTACAGTTGCGCCTGCGTCGGTAATACCAACTACTTGTAACCGCCTTCCTTCGGTGTGCTTGAAGTTAAAAATAACTTTACTAAAATAGGATGAAAATTAAATTAAAATTAAATAGTTGTAGAAATAAATACCATGTAATTGTTGATGAAATACATTTTAGATGAAAATAAATTAAAATTATATTTTCATTGTTATTCAATTGCGCAGCACGACAGGTTAGCAATAATCATAAATGTCAAATATCAACTGATGATCAGCTTAAATTCGAACACGTGCAGTTCTATATCAAATTCGCTAGTTCGAAGAGTTCTTGGATGCACAGACAGCAGCACGTCAGGCTATACAAAACTCAAAAATCTGCTATTTATTTTGAACCTTTGCTGGACCATGATTTCCTTGTTGTGGACTTCCATGACAGCGTAATGATGTTCAATCAATTTTATACTTAAATGCAATGCAAAGCTATTAAAGTTCAAAATAAATTACAGATTTTTTACAACTGTCAAACTTTGTATATCCTCATGTGCTGCTGACTGTACATGTTATAAACTATCTTTAATTCAAACAACACGGTTTATTACCACTGTCGACTCTTAGCACTATTTATAGACGGACAGACGAACCAATTACTCGATGTGAAATTATTTTATTAGCCTTTCTTGAGCCACTATAAGCACTATAAGGGCATCCGTGTTATAATGTCATTATTCGTCGTTAACCCTTCATTCGTCGATTTCGTCGTAAACACATAAAATATACGATCTTTTACCACTATTTGAACTTTTGAAAATAATTGTTGATAATGATTGATTATTTATTGTCCAACTGTGTGATGGAATACCTTTAATCCCTTATGACTTGTTATGGACACTGATAAAATACCGTACGTTTTTAAAGTAATCCCTTTTATCTCAGTAATAAAAATTGCCAGTAATCAAGCAAGTTTCATTTATTTTGGCAATATAATCCGAATCAGTAAAAATTTTAAAAAATGAGCCTAAAGCGCTCCACGAACAAAGCAACTAAAGTTGAAGAATGTTTCATTTATTTGAAGAAACGACATTTTTATCTTTTGACAAAAAGTACCTCCCTAGCTTTCTACTTAGATCAATATATTTAAAAACGATTGTTATTAGTTATTATTTATGTAAAGCCAAATTCAATAACTAATTGATGTGTGGATCTGAACTGAGAGCCCAAATTTTAAATCATTGCCAATCAAATTGAAACTTATAGGGGAGTTAATAAAAAAATTCAAAAAAACCTGAAGGAAAGCTTCAAAAATTTCTAAAACGTGAATTATAGCTTTTATAACCGAATGTGTTGGGCCCTCAATCCAGGCGGTTGCAATAAGAGGCATAGCATAAATCTCAGAAAGTACCATCTCTGTGTTAATAATTGTCGAGTTGAAAATTTCTAAAACGATGTTAGAAATTCCTTATCAGTTCAGATCCACACCTAATTGATTCATGAAAATCTCCGGTGGTTATCTTATCACAAAGATGTCTAATAACGACAATTTTTTAATTCATACTCTTAAGTTGTAATAACTATCAACAGTTATCACGAACTCAGTTACGATAAAGCTCAGTTCCAAAAGACTCGCATTACAAACGGTCCTGAATTCAAAAGGCTTGGTTTTTATACACATAATAAATAATAGTAATTTATTATTCCTGTCATACAATCAGTAACATGACATACCACCAACAAGTCGCAAACGCATCATACGTCCTTATCAAAACATTTCACTGACAGGCCGTCATGTGGGTTACCAACGTAATGATTTAAAGCCGAACCAATTCCGAGCAAGGTTGCATCTTATTATGTTATCTGTGGTCCGGTTTGTGATACCTACCTAACGGCCCGTATGCCGCAATGGTCCAGTTGTGTCACAGATGATATTAATGACAGCCCTGATTATTCTTTGGCCACACACTTCGAGTTAAATAAAACAACATCGGAAAGTAGGTACTCCTACCCTACCTTACATAAGATTTTAGTTACTGATCAAGTTCCGAATTGAATGACGCATGACCTTATGAAAGCACAAAAACAAAAGCCATCTATAACATAACGATTAGCTAGCAAAATACACGGTCCTATCAAGACAAATAAGAATCATGAATTCGTTTCGATATGCTCAAATCTGGACTTCTCAATGGAAGCTCTCACAAAAATGTATTTTAAGAAATGTAACAATTTTCAATCAAACCAATGAAAAAATTAATGAAATAAACAAATTAAAATTCTAGAGCAAAAAACTAACCACGCGAAATGAAATTCAAATCGGGTTTTTCGTGTCGTAAAATACAAGAGACAGTAATTAATATTTATCTTTAAGCACCGATCGAAAATTTGCATACATTTTCTATTTATCACCCACCAAATTGTCGTCTGTTAATCAAATAGTTTTAGACTTGTTTTAGAAGTCCAGCCAACCTCTTTGTGACAACTTCTAATCGGAACTCTTTTATTGGCAAAGAGTTTTTTTTATTTATCACGTAGAAAAAGCAATTAATAGTTCTAATTTCAAATTAACATTCCTCATATTAAAGTCTCCCTATAAGTGGTACCATTAATTCTCATCGCCCACGTTTGCTTTAGTTTTTATTATTAATAATACCACATTCTTAAGATAAAATTTAATAACTACGATTAATCGGTTGTCGAATGTAAAATTGCATGTTGTTATTAATTTCTAATCCATTGTTATATTCATATAAGTGCTTGCTTTTTACTAATCAACTGCCTCG
Source organism: Agriphila geniculea (assembly GCA_943789525.1). Classification (NCBI taxonomy): domain Eukaryota; kingdom Metazoa; phylum Arthropoda; class Insecta; order Lepidoptera; family Crambidae; genus Agriphila; species Agriphila geniculea. Next base: position 20,425,990 of record OX038879.1, read on the forward strand.
TTCATTTAAAATATTGTAATTTTTGTAACACTCGTTGGTTTTGTTCTTGTATTAAAAAAATCAAGATTTTATTACTATGTAACAGGATCTTTTCGGCATGCTTTCGCTGTCAGCCACCAATTGCCTGATTGCCACCAATGAAATGTCGCATAAAACACCATATAAATCTATCTGTTTACGATTGTATTTGCATTTGATTAATTAACGTTAAATATTTATAAATTAAATGTTTCTCGCATGTTGTCTGTATACCGTTCTTCATTATTCGGGTTTTTTTATTTACATAATTATTAAGTTAAAAAGAGTACCGTATAAGTATTTAAATATAGAAAGTGCTTATCGTTGTTTAAAGTAGGTTGTAATTATTTGCCGAATATGCACTGGTAAATGATAAACAAGAAAGGCGACACCTTACTAAAAACCTTTTACAGAAGATTAAACTCTTAAAATTTTTCAAAAGTGGAGAGATTCAAAGAGTTCAATCTTTTATCCAATTTTAGTTAGTCAAAATCATACTAGAGTTCATTTTGGCTATGTTTGTCGTTTAACCATTTACTCGAAATATCATTTTAGTTAAAACCACACCTTAATACATTCGTGTTACTATACAGCAGTTATCTTTATCACATTTGCATTTGATCGACAAACAAGGCAAAACACCGTCAACTGCATCAGTGTCATTATCAAAGATGGCGTGTAAACAGGCATGATGCGCTCTGTCATTACTTTCATATAAGCGACCCTATGCATTAATATAATCATCCACTCCAGCATATGTCTCCTCAACTTATCATTTCTCAACCGACCGACATCCGTCCATTAAAACCAAATTTGAGTTGGTAAATTGCTATAAAACAGGTAGACGCCAAATTGATCTAAAATTACACACTGAGAGAACCTTTTTCGAGTGTTCAAAAAGGCTGTCTAGGAGTTTACAGTATTTTTTCTATAATTTCATTTCAAACCTTTAAGCTTCGCCTTTTTGGATAGAAGTTATAATTTTTTTTTACGTTATGGGCCTCTCTTGTCTACAGATATTTAGAAAGTTTTGATAAGATAATTCTTTTTTGATATCGTCTTATCGAAATCCTTACTTTCTTTTCCATGACATCATGACACTTAGGATAATGCGAAGTAGAAAGTTGACATAAAAAAGGTACATACTTAAATGATAGTATTTTACTATTTCAGAAGTTAAGTAAATACAAACATACTAAATTACTGAAAACAAAAAGTCTAAAGAAAAGACTGTAGAGACTTTCACTAAATTAAATACAAATTCTGCCACGCGTGAAGCAACTGCGACACTTGAACACGAATGACAAACGACCAACATTTAGTGTCAATTAGCAAAACATCGTTCGTTTCTAGTAGAAATACACCACAGTAATTATCGTACAAAGTGAAACAAAGAAGGGGAAACGAACCCAATTAAAATGCGGAAAAACTATGAATTAGCTACAATGAAAACAATATTTTAATACGTAATTGTGCATACACGCACAGATAACAAAACACAAAAGACAAAGATGAAACAAATGAAACTGTAATCACGCAATACACAAATACCAACCGATGCATGCAACGAAATAGTCTCTCAAATTAGAGACTAACTAAGCATATTCGTGATTAGAACCACCTCTTTGAAATCCAAAAGGTTTTCATTACGTTGAACACTGTCCCAGAATCAACAGGAGGTTGAGGCGAAAAAGGGTGTAAGTGGGGTTCAACGAATAAAGTCGTAAGTGCGTTCTCGTTGTATTGTTTTTGGTCTGTTTGATGTTGTTCACAGTCGAATGCCGACGATGGGCGGCTACCCTGCAATCAGGCCCCCTCTGGCCGCTTTGGGAGCGGTCCACGGTGATTATAAAGAGGGATTTTACGGCTCCTTCGTTAGTCCGTCAAATCATAGAGCCGAGTAGTTAATGGTTCGGGAGACGGGCCTGTGAACGATTTTGTGTCATTTCCGAGACCGAATTTTGGTAAATTATGTGCTCGCGTTTTAGGACGTAATCGTCTGTGAATGCGACGGGATCTTCGCGTCTATTATTTTGAAGAAAAATATTTCATTTTTATTAACTTAATATGTTATTGGTTGGAAAGTCGATCAAATTAAAGATAGATAAATACTTTGAGTACAATTTTATTGGCAATATTTCAGTCTCGTAAATAGTTAATTGCTGGAGTTAGTAGGTATAGGTAGTGGTATTATCGCTAGCCCGCTGAGTACCGTTAGGCGAATCGCAATAAGTATAAAACGTATGAAATTATCGGATAATTTTCGTTCAGCTGCGCCGGCGCCACCTGCCGAAGCCATCTTGTTTTAATTAATCTTCGTACATCTGCTCTCGATACTTGTTTAAGTTAAGACTACATTCCAGTCAACGATCTATCTTGTTTAATGCTAATTTAAATTTCCCACACGGGTTCATAATACTATTATACGGTAATAGCATGATGAGTGTGTAGTGCTACAATAATTTACGTTACGATACTTTTAATTTTTTTAATTAAATGCGATATGAAAGTTTATATTTATCTTTGGACCATGCAACTATAAATTAAATAACAACATTTTTTTACAAATATGAGCTTTACAACATTATCAGTAACCAAATTAGCAAATCAATTTGAAGCATGAAGCACGAAGTAAAATCTATAAGTTGATATTGCTCACAAATAATAAGATACTAAGCAAAATTAATAGTTAAGTTAGAGATAACTCACTTTTTGACAGATGTATTTTGAAAGGTTTTGTTCAACGATTACTACCACTCCCTGATTAATTCAATAAATTAAACAGTCCATTATTTTGACAATATCTTAATCTAAGTAATAAATAGCCAATGACGTGTGAGTGGAAAGAATTGCTTCATTTATTGCTAACCAATTACACAATTCATTGTAAGACAATAATATAATAATAAGAGTTTTAAAAATATACCTATGTAGTACCTATAAGTATTTATCGCACTTTATTATATGAATCCGTCATTACTACTTTTTATTTAAGTAACATTTTCATAATAAACACAAGTATTAACTATTAACAGAATGTCCTAAGTGCCACTTCACACAATAAATTGCAATAATCATGCCAATTTAATTTGCTGTTTAATACGTTCCCAGAGTTTACAGAACGTAATATTTTTTTACTTCAATTAATTAATTACTTAACATTAATTTTAATAGCAATTATATTTTTCTTGAAGCGCCAGCGTTACGCTGCACTTCACGTAATAATTGCAATAATTATGACATTTCAACTTTTTCGTTTCGAAGGAATTATTTATATTCCGTAAGTTACCGTAAGTTATAATGTTTTATTTTATTTCAAATAATATAAGTATTTTATTTTTCAAATATGATAAGTATTGAAGAAATCCAATTTAGCTTAAGCGCCATTTCCCACAATAATTACAATACTTAGCTTACGACACTTCGATTTTCTGTTTTATTTGTTCCCACAGTTAACTGTACGGTAAGTAATAATATTTTACTTCAATTAATGTTTTTGAATTCATATCTTTTGCAGAAATCCAATTTTGCTTGGCACGCCATTTTACACTACCTAATTGCAATATTTATGACGCTTTTAATACTTACTCACAGTTTGTTATTTCCTGACTTTGAGTGGCGCGTCATTCATTCCTGCAGATCGTTCATTTTGTACTATTATTTATTCTGTAGTTTATTACAGAATGGCGTTTGAGTAAAATGAAAAGCTCTGAAGTTTATCGCCAGTTAAACTAAATGACTTGTCTTAAATCTAGGCGGACTGTTATTAGTTGAGCCTGCGGGATGCATTTCTGTTTATTTTACAGTGTATTATGAAAACCTTCATTGTCTTATCATAAGATGAGAAAACAAATGCTTGTTATGACTCTTTAAAAATTACTACTAAAAATTATTCTAAATTAATCTGCCAGAAACTCTAAAAGAACAAAAACAGATATGTCAATTTTAATCATTTTTAAAATAACCATAACAATATTCTTATATTGGAAGTTGGAAGGGAAAATCATCTATGACACGCAAAAAAATAACCATAATAATATTCTTATATTGGAAGTTGGAAAATCATAACTATGACACGCAAAATATGCGTTCCAATACTGAAAAGGGTTCCGTAAAATTATCGGAACTTATACCCCGAGGCGTGTCGATGTCGTCACGGAATCGTCTCGTCACGGCAACGTCTCGCCGCATCGTGGCTCTCCGATAATTGCTGATATATTCGATGTAGGGTTGCCACATTAAGAAACTTGATAATCGTCATCATATCAGTTCATGAAGAATGTCGTTGTTTCTTTTGTCACACCCGAAGAAGCTGGTTTGTCTTTGATTTCGTCTTTTTGTGAATTGTAATCGATGGCAAGTAAATAGTTGGCAAGTAGGTAAGTACAGTCAGCAACAAAAATTTCTTAATATGTTTGGTTCAGTCGACAAATGCCAACTTCTTATAATAATGTCAATTTTTTTAAAACGCCTGGGGCCCTATTTTTTAATCACTCGACTGGCGTCGAGCGCTCGTTTCTACTGATTTCGTTGGACATCTCATTGTTTTGAGTCATATGTCGAACGAAAATCAGTAGAAACGAGCGCTCGACTGGAGTCGAGCGATTCAAAAATAGGACCCCAGATTCTACAAATGTTTTATTACGAAAGGAAAGGAAAAAAATATCTAAATTCCAAAAGTGATTGAAAATATTATTTCTCCATAACCACTAAATGTTGGCATTATGAAAAGTTGGCATTTTTCGACAAAACCATGTTTATGTTATACTTTGTCATAGCAACTTTATTGACCAAATGCTTGAAACTGTAAGACAAGTGTCAATGAATTTAATATGACAAAGTACTAAAATGTTAAACGACTTTAGTTGCTGACTGTACCACATTCTATGGCTGACAGAGAAACTGTTTACCAGTAGGGTCAGATCACCTTATAATTTATCTTTCTTTGGAGGTATTCAAAGTTTCGATTTCTTTTATTTTAGTTTTCCAAAATACATTCTTCCTTTTATTTAAAGTTAGCAAAAAGATGATAACTAACATGGCAAATAGGCAACCCTTTCCCACCCGCATTGTGTGCACAACCCTGATTGCACAAAATTGCTTGGCAATTTGTTCAACAATTTTGCGAGTTAACTGACATCGCTCGTAAAAAAGGCTTATGTCAGTTTAGTTAGATGTAACTAATAATACTCGTAGACCTTTTCAAAGGCAATAATAAACGAAATTCTTAAAAAAGTTTTGAAAACAACTTCAGGTAATTATTAAGCTTAACTGTAAAAGTTTATTTGTGTCCTTTATTTAATACTTTACTTTACTTATTATGTAATATAATAAATCTTTATATGAATGATAGCTCTAAATAGAATACCATTTAATCCGAAATAATTTAATTAAATACTGACATAATCTATAAGCATGGCTGTACCTGAGTAAATTACTTACACTTATTGGAAAAAAATAATTATTAAGTAGGTGAACATAAAAACGTGACAGTAGCTTTATAATCTGTATGGTTTCAAATAAATTACATCGCAGTTATAGGCCATAAAAATTATTTCGAACAATTCGAACTCGGGTCGAGTTTCAGACCACCGCGGTGTATCGGTGCGGCTTTGAAATGAGCAGTTTTCACTCGTTGTAATGTTGCCACAAGATATAAGCGACAGCGATTATTTTTATTTTTTTATTAATTGTCGCGAAAATTGCGCCTATTAATTTAAATCATCAGAATGTTCACAAATTCACATTTTAATTGCAAGATAAATATGAATTTCGAAGAATTAACTTATATAATAATCATAATATTAGCTTCAAGCGATTATAGCTGAAAGTGGGACTACAAACTAAAAGTGGCTACTTTGTGCTATTTTTGCGGTGTTATTGATCTTAGTTTTCAGCCTGACGTATTAATTATATTATACGTCATATTACATAACAATTTTAACATGTTTATCGATGTAATACGTCATTAATCAATCATTAAGCGTAAAATCCAAAATATCTGTCCAATTACCATAAAGTTTTATCGTTGTCTCGATATTATTGAATATTTGACGTTGATGAAGGTGATTTATGTTTACCAGAATTAAATACTAAAAGGTCGCACCAATTTGTCTAAAATCTTATAATTATTAAATGACTGATTAGTTTCGTAATAAATAATGACAAAAACAGAACATAAGATTTGCAGTTTGTGAACAAACAGACTATAGTTTTTTTCATAGCGTGGCTGAATTTCCGAATTTGACCAACAATTATGAATTTATTGTTTGCCTTAAGTTTCATTATGGCTTAAAACAGTTGAAGTATATATTTAAAGAGTCAAATATACCCGCTTTCGCTTAAGGCTCAAGGCATTCAAACTAAATATTTGTAGTAAATGAACGAGATCTGTTTGTACGTACTGCGGAAAGTGGGAGCTGAGTTAAGTTAACATGTTTGCTCCGCTACTTAGCTGCGGTTTGAAGTGAAATACTTGATTAGCTTACACATTCCTGTTCCAATCTTCAAATAACCGAAAACCAGAGAGAATTGCTGCGTATTAAAATGTTTGTACTAAAATCATCATTGCTTCTGTTGGCATGTTGTCCTGATTTATAGAAATACACTTTAGCTGTTGGCAACATGTTCATTGTTCAGTGTGGTCATACCAAAAACAACTTCTATTTCTTTACACATAATTATTATTTCTTCTATTGACAACGTAGTAAGTATCTAGAAAACTGCTGAACTTAAGCACTGAACTGATTACCTAAAAGTTACTTTGATATACATGCTTAATCCATAGAACTGCACAGGACTTCCAAGTCATGCCATTTGCGCCAAACAGCTTCTTTAAACCTTCTTCAGGAATCCAGTAGCAACAAATAAGCTAAAGCTATGGTAAACTTGTAACAAGCTTTAACAACTAAACCTGTAACAACTAAAGTCATACATAATCTACGTCTACGTGTTGGGAGGTCTGCAGATAGATTCACGCTCGCTACGCCCTAGTTCATGTCTCGTGGTCACTGTTCAAGAACTTTGTAATAAGTACATATTACGTATGAATCAGCGCCATCGTATTTGATGGATATTCCAATGACTCGCACTAAGCGTTTTGCTTCAAATTTAATCATCCGTACCGCTAGAGATTGGAACTTGTGGACGTATAATGTGTGGGCCCTCAAGTCGGAAGTGAATAGGTATCTTCTAGGCAAGTGTGTTACATCGTAGATCGCATCATCGCTTCAGGCGTGATAGTCGGCAAGCGCTTGCCTATTTAACATAAGAAGTGCCCCTAAAGTCATCGTCATCATGCCTTTGTGCACACAGGTGAACAAAGTGGAATAATCCATCGTCAGCGAGGTGGAAGGTCTACTGAACTCAGACAGCGCTTTCTAATTCTCCTACTTTATCGTGGTCGTCGTCACCAATCAAGAACCAAAATTCTTAACTATGTCTGACGAGCATGATGTGGTCCATGAAAAAGCCAAATATCAGCCAAAAATAGAAGTAAAATAGGTATCGAAAGCACAGAATACATAAGTACAAGTAGAAAATCTTAAGCTACCTACACTATCAAATATTAATAAAAGTAACTGCACTGCATAGTACCACAGTAGTTAAATTTAGTATTGTGTCACCTCACATCAACTGATGTTAGACCCGTGGCTAGACGTTGAAAACATACAAGTATATATCTTTCACAGAAACTAGGATCATAACTATCTTACTTTACTGCCCGAAACGCAATAAAAAAGTGCTTTAAAACTTGGCATTGGCAACCAGACAGCTCTTTTATATAAATTTCTCTTTATATCAGTAGAAAATATAAACATCCTCTTTTTACGTTACCTTACTATATCCGTTTACATTATTTTACAAAAAGAGAAGTCAATAACCACATTACGAAATCAAAAGCATCGTAATGATGACCAATTTGCTTGTAAAACCTCCGGTTCCCAAACATTTGCATGACATCTCAATAAATCGAGTTAATTTCAAATAAAATCGGATTTGTTGTGTAATTTATTCTTTTTTTTATTAATTCTTGATTCGATGTATTTATATGGTATACTATAAATGCTTGACAGTCAATCACAATGTCGCTTCGTATTTGGTAATGAATTTTATTTGTCTTCGTATAGTACTGTTAGTTTTTTTCAAAAGATTTTAACAGAATTCCTTCACCTATTAAATAATCATGTCTTATCTTAGACAATTTCATCACCAACACTAATTAATTCACCAAGTTAACGCTATCTCCTATCTTCATTAACAGATAGAAGCTAAAACTTTAAATTCTGTTGCTTTGAAATAATTAAAACTTCATTAATTTAGTTACTTTCTTAATATAGCAATCGCTTGTTAATTTAGAGAAAGTCATACTTTTGTTTATACGTATCTTTTGCATTGTTAAAATGAATGAAGACTTTAAACAGCACACGTGTACAGAATACCAGTATTGCCACAGTAATGGTATCTAACTGTGGTATCGTCTTGCCGGATTAGAAATTCATAAACTGTTATCAAAAGGGATGAATTTTAATCGATGGTAACAACATTTCAAAACAGAGGCATCGTGAAATGAATGCTGTCTATTCTCGGTCCGTTCAGTCTTATTTCAAAACAAACTTCGACTTTGTGACGTCAAAGACTCGGAGAAGAAATTACCGCAATACAAACTTAAAAAGCACTTTAAGATGCTTTTAATACGGTTTATGTTATAACTGCACTGAGTCAATTTACATTCTGCTTTCTGTACTTTTAAAAGGCCTTTGAAAACGCCGCTGTATTGGATTTATGCTTCAGGGCTTTTTAAGTACAGCGCAATTATTGTGGACCATGCTTTTCAGTATTGGTAATAAGGTATTTTATTTTACTAATCATATCTTTTTTATTTATTTTTAGTTAATATTTATTACTATACTTATTACTATTATTACTACCTACTACGTTTAAAACACGAAGCCACGTAGTTGCCAACGCCAACGTAAACAGAAGCCAAATCATATAAGTGAAAAAGTTAGAATGCATATAAATACTCAGGATACATAGGCAGATAGGATTCGGAAAGTTGTTTTGTGTTAAAAAAAAGCTAAAAGAAAATAGAAATATCACCGGTTCCATCCATCAAACATGAAAAACTTGCGTTTCGCGTCTTATGAATTTTATTATATTTAATCGCATACATAATATGTAACTGTAACTAAACTGAAAAAATAAAAACATGTTGTGCCAGCGCAGCATGCCCTACTACGAGTTCTCGTTGGCTTGGCCCTCGACAAATTTACATTTTGGTAGAAATGATATAATATAACTTACTTCGCAAAATATTTTATGAATAATTATTGTAGTCTAAGTAAGCGATTACAATTTAAAATGTGCAATTTGCTTGCACATAATTTTCCAGACTAAAGAGCGCACGAATTTGAACTAAAATTCAGTATGCTCGTTTTCTTTTACGGCAGACCACGGAAATGAAGTACAGTTTTACCTACATTCCTCTTACTGTTAACAATAAGCACTATGGCATGCCACGCAAATGAAAGTATCCTATGTTTTATCTATTGTTAAGTTTTCCACTATACAGTTTAATTAGTTTAATTAGTAAAAACAATAAGCACTGGCTTTAGGCAAACCACGCAAATGAAAGTATCGAAGTTTTCTAGTAAAAATAGTTCTTTAAACAATAAGCAATACATTATTTATTTATTATTTGTTAATCTTAAGGGAGACCAACAACTAGTTACAAATAGCATTCGTAATAACAGTAAGAAGTCATTTACAGGTCCTCGCATAAGGCAGACCGTTACACTTACACTAAAACATCATCATCATCACATCAGCCGCACGACACCCACTGCTGGGTATAGGCCTCCCCTAAAGATCTCCACGACGATCGGTCCTGCGCTGCCCGCATCCAGTGGCTTCCCGCGACCTTCACCAGATCGTCGGTCCACCTTGTCGGGGGCCTACCCACGCAGCGTCGTCGTCCGGTGCGCGGTCGCCATTCCAGAACCTTTCCGCCCCATCGGCCATCAGTTCTTCTCGCTATGTGTCCTGCCTATTGCCACTTCAGCTGAGTAATCCTTCGAACGATGTCGGTTACTCTCCTGCGGATCTCCTCGTTTCTGATTCGATCACGCAGGGAAACGCCGAGCATGGCTCTCTCCATTGCACTCTAGGTGACCTTGAGCCTCCCTATGAGACCCATAGCTGTTAGCGACCACGTTTCACTGCCGTAAGTCATACACAAAGTTATTTGTAATTACAAAAAAATAAAATTAAGTAGTTACTGCACAAACATTAACAATATCTTTAAATCAGCTATTCCTAATACTATAGGTACGATAGGTACTCAATTATATTACTCAATTATATATTGCGAGATCCGCTCACTTGTCGACTTTTTACTTCATTACTTTACGGTTCATGGTAGGAGCATTCGCGACCGCATTCTATCAAGTTCTTTCTCCGACGATCGTCCGGAGAAATTCTATAGTGCATTCCTCCAACCAGATTGGATACCACATCAAGATTGAGTTGCATTAACGTCAACTGTTTGTTGCAATAAGCGCAATTATTTTTAAACAAACGAGCATTTACAAAAACAAACTTATTTCTTCTTCAACCCCACCATTCTGAGATTTTTGAGTGATTGTTGACAAAAGCTGTGCTGTGGCTTTCAAGTCAAGGGTTCGATCGTCAAAGGGGTCCAATTGCGCTAATTCTGAACATAAAACCCGTTGAAAAGCCAAACCAAACTCAAGATTTTTAAGTACCTAAATAAATTACTTAAAAATCTTGAGTTTGGTTTGGCTTTAGAAGTCTCAATAATATTGTCAAAGATTGGCATTCTAGGCTTCCTAGGCATAGCTTTCAACAATGTTAACAAAACAAAATCGAACATTTTCCTGTTAATAAAAAAGTAACGATTTATGTTTTGGTTTTATCGTTGAAAATTAGCGCGATTGGGGGCGGTCAGTGTAAATGCGATTTGGAAAATTAAGTTATTGATCTTTTTCTAAATTTATAATATATTATACGTAAGCTCACATTCTTGGTTCGATATCATCTGATCAAAAACCTGTATCAATCAGACACATAATTATAGTTATTTCAAATGTCCGTAATTTTAAGTAGACACCGCTATAACTTAGAGAGAGGTGAAATATACGGGGAAATGGTAGTGATTTAGCAAAATTATTCTCGTGGTTACTGCGCCATTATACCTTAGGGCTTAGCTAACCACCGGTTACAGTCAACAAATAGCCGAGAAAGTATTGAGATAGAGAAATACTCCTGACTTTTACTTCAGTAAAGAAAACACATAGATTTGTTTAAAAGCTTAGTTGACTAGGTACTTAAAAGGTTTCTTGATGTCGACTTAATGTAAATATCTGTTTTGTTGTGCGCTAAGATTTCTTTAAAGCGAAATTGGTTGTCTGTCTTATTTTCAAATTATTTATAGGTACAGTAAAACCCTTATTTTCAATATTCCATAAAGATGCAATTACATGTGCAGTCCAAATATTATTCACAGTGTAATTAAATTGAAAGCCGGACCGAGCCACTCCGGAATGCGGCCACGGTTGAAATATTGATTAAGCTTTTTGCGCTCTCTTCCATTCCATTCTATCTAATGTGTGTATGTATTTACCACTACCAAAATTAAACTCTAGCCTATCGGAATAAGGTCTAAAACATCCACATTCGACAGACAAACAGTACTTTCTTTGCTGCACATTTTTAAATTTCTTGTAGCTGCAATACATGCCTTGTTTCAGTAAATTTTTTCACATTGGTATTTCAATATTTTACAACTTTCCTTATACAACAAGTGCTAACATGTCACACGAGCACTTTAAAAAGTGTTACATACATATAGCACTTCTAAGTTGACGTACCACCTATGTCGCACCTGTTGACACCTATGAAATGTTTACTCACGCGACCGTCAACATTTACACAACAAATTGAAACGGTAAAACGAAAAAAGTCACTAAAACCAAACGGGATCGTGTACAAAGGGCTAAATGTTTATGGAAAGTCGGCACGCGAGCAGTCAATTGACTAGCAGATGACAGAGAGCTGTTATGATTTAAGACGACAATCGTTAAACGAGGGGCATTGTCGATATGACATTAACGCGCCTACACAATCGAAGCGATGCTCCCTCTCCGATTGAAACCCATTCGAACCGATAAAGCTCGTACGCCCCGACCGACGATAGAAAAAAAAAGACCACGATCCGGTCAGGTAGCGGAGCTTTTGTGGGCATTGTCAGTATTGTGACCTAACGACGCCATGAATACCCCGATTTAGAAGAGAACAGGTGGCGCTTCGATAGCGCTAGTCACTTCCTTAGTTTATTTTGCACTTTTAGGAGTTCGACGAACGCTTCTCATTATTCTAATGTTATTCGAATGGCGTGAAAGCACCTCGATAACCTCGGCACACGAGACGTGGACAGAATGACTGATAAACGATGTACAATTGTACACTTAGATCCCGCCCGCACTATAATTTGGCCCGCGATCAATTGACACCTCTTCTGCATTGTAATAGAGGCTAGAGACAGGACTAAGCGCCGCCATACGTTTATTTATTTAAAGGTTCATTTCCATTGCGTTAACGCGAAAGCAACGCGGACCTGGGTGAATTATACTGGCCAAATGTTAATCGAACACGGTTACAGAATTACATAACTTTACTACAGCAAGGACTTAGCCTTTTTGAGTCAAATTTTATTAATCATAAATCGTTGTACGATCATTTTACTTGTAAACAATTTTCCGAGGTAAGGTGATGTCGTCGGATTACAGACAGCTTTCCGACATAATAGCACCATAACTTCGTCTTTTATGGCTAGTATATCGGCCTCAGCTAATGTGTTTGGACCGCTAAACGATGCATCTCGGTGTCGCTTTCGAAAGCCATTTTGCAGAAGAGGCGAACGTCCCGTCCCGATACACCGATTATCTCTGCGATTTGTCAAGGTAGCAACTGGGAGTACGACCGCTGATAGGAGATCGCGGCGGGCGATATCTGCAGAAACGCTAGTCGACCCACAGACATGCCTCTCTCGGCTCGCATTCCGATGTAAATTGCCTGCGGCCGCGGCCAGATTACTGGCGCCGCAATGGATAATTACGCACTGCCGAGGACATCCATTACGGAAGATAATTCAGCGGGCGCAATTAGAGGATGAGTCGTGATTCGATCAGCGGCGGCGATGCAGGCGATTAAGTGAGCTAAAGCAATATAAATTAACTATGCCCACAGTTATTAAGACTCGCTCCGGGCGACTGCTTAACATTCCGCACAACTGCACCGGTTATGATACTAGAAACGCCTATAGCGCTTCGCCATATTAAGACTAGAAATAAACTTAGCGACCTGCACCAGCGACGAGTGTAATGAGCCGACGCAAAATGGTTACTCGAGTGGAAACTACAAATCGACGATCCAAATTGTTGAATAGAGGACATCGAAATGCCGCAACAAGGCCACCACATAGCCTTGCTTTTTCCGCATCATCCAATCAGCATAAAGCCTGTTACGCTGCTGGTTTCAATCCGTACAGAGAAACCGGCTGCGGCGCGAGCCACAAACATTATTAATGTAATAAAGTACTAGATAAAGCGGACCCGGACAGCGTGTGAACGCCGAGAGAAAGCCGTTGTCGCAACATTAGTTTGTCGCTCATTACCATCCGATGGCCGTTCAAATGTTTTCGAGACTCCGCATGTTTGATTGCATTTACCGAAAGATTCACGATCATAAAACTTTATAGCGTTTTAATGACGCCGAACACGATTACCTACTAGAAGTCTGAGATAATGAATGCTTCTAAAAATGCCTTTAGAATAATAAAAGTTGGACAGAAAAGGATTGCTGATGCGAGAGATAATTCACTAGAAATAGCAAGTCCGCATGTTGTGTACTATCTTTGCAGTCCATCTAAATTGGATCTCGGATCTGAAATTAACGAGCGAACTGAAATGTACTCGGGGCTTGTAATCAGAAATGTCTCATTGCGGTGTTGTGTAATGAAAATGAAGGGCCGCGGACGGAGAGAATGCGGCGTCGATATCTTTTAAAGGATTCCTTCCACCGCTCGTTCCCGGGAACGTTTCAATCGCGATGCTCAAAACCGGCTCGCGATCGGATCGTTCCACTTCGGTTAAATATTTACTCTTTGCTTTATTTCCTTTGAATCTGCTTTCGAAGATAACAAAGATTGCAATCGCATCGTATTTGCATTTTTATGCACATTCATGTTTGTGAGGTTTCATTCGTCACAAATTTATTGTTTATGTAGTCGTTACAAACAAAATTAATGATGTTATTAGCAAACTGGCGTGTAGGGTTCATTAATTATGACAAATTAAAAAGCTCATTAGAAGCACGTGTCCAAGTCTTTTTTAAAATCTTGAACGTTAAACAAATTACTAACCGCAGTGCCTCAACATCTATGGAAAAACTTAAAGAATGTGCCGTGAATATTCGCTTAAACGATCCCGTTGCAATAAAAACAAAACGAGGAACCGCATAAACAAACAACGCACACTCACCATAATAAATCTAAACAAACAAAACTAAAAAGTAAGGAAAGGATAAGAAGCACTTTTCTTTATCTTATAATGTTTTATCCCATATGAACTCTTCGACTCATTAGTAAAGCTATCTCCCTTAACTCTCGCTCCGTCTCTCTCTAATCCACCTTCAGAGTCCCATTTATCAACATCCAAATAACATGCCGGGACCTTTTCTCTTTTGTTTATTTGTTTTTTATTTACCTTATCCTTCGGTGCTCCTTTTGTGTTTTCTTTTTTAACTTGAAATTGATTGTAAACTGGGGCTAATGGCATCCATCTAGCATAATGTATGTACGATGAATTGATAACACTAATTGTGCAGCTAATGAGTAAATGTATAATCCAAAATTAGAATAAGCTTATGCGTAAGAGCGTTTCCAATAACACACAATAATGAACTATCAAATGGAGTTAATGTTTTACAAAACAAATAGGATCGCCGTTTCGTAATAAACGTATTGGTGCTGCAATTACTCGACGCAGTTTTGCGTGCAAAAGCCATTTCGATCGCTATTAAAAAAAATCCAATTTCGTTCGCCGGGATCAATTATTAAGCGCCATTGTCTTTTTGCCCATTTAAGCTGGCTTTTTATACTTCTTAATTATTTATTTATTACGGGGTCTGGTCGTTCAATCGCATGGTCTCCCGCCGCTCGCGACTTCATCAATAGCGCAAAAGGAATTCTTATACTTTTTGCACTAAATCAGGTTACTGGACTTGAAGTCTTTTCTGAGATTTATTTGCTGTTCTATTCGCGGAGTAATTTACTTCACTAAAAACCATAATTGGCTCTAAAAATCCGATTACTCTCGAATGGCATTTTTTATCTGAATGCTTAATCGGTGTCCCACCGGCATCGTCAGCCGAATCACCAATCATTAAAAAATTAGAAATGAAAAAACCTGATTCCGTGGATATTGAAGATATCCGAAAGATAGCCGGACATCAGGGGGGGTCTTCGGACTTTCCTGAGGCTCGAGAGCAAATAAAGCCGCGTCCCTCTGAAATTAATTTCGTTTTGTTTTATCGTCTGGAGCCGGAGCATTTACATTGAATGCGGTCGGAGGCTGGCCGTTTGTGAGATATTTATGTAGGGGCCCGTAGAGTATGACGTGCGCATTATTCATACACGATACGCGGCACGGACCAGCTGTGTGTTATTTTTACCGGTTCATCGGCTTGTCGTCGGTTTCTATGGAAGACGTACGCTTTTTATCGGACGGAATGTTTTTATTATGTTATTATAAATTCTATCATTGCGATGCAGTGGACAACGTTGGTATCAATTCTTTCTTATAAGGAAAGTTGTGTCTTTTATGTTTTCGACTACACAGAACTTTAGCTGTCCCGAAATCATAATGTGGCTTGGAATCATCCAGTGCCATATTCTAGTCCTGTTTAACTACAGTAAATTTTGTTGAGGTGTTAACTGTTAATGTTAAAGTCGATGCACGGAGGTATACTTGTGTTGGGTAAATCGACTGCCATCAAATTTTACGACAGACGCAGGCGCCACAGCGTCGACAGCTGTGATTGCATTCAATACAGTTTCGTTTCGATTTGCAACAGTCGTTTCCTGTGCTTACTTAACGCCTGCATAAACAGAATTGTCCACATTTCCCCGATTATTATTTATACCGTTACTACTTTCACAAGTACTATTCATTTTTAATTTTGCCTGTCTTGTGATACTGAGTTTTAAGTTAATATTGTGAGCCAGCTAATTGGCTCCATTAGCATACTTTATACGCTTATGTTCCGCTTCTTTGTGTTTAATTTGTTTTCAATTTTTTCGAATATCAACAATGTCTTGAATTATTTTGTTTGCAATATCATGAATACAAAATCTAGATCACTTCATTAATTTGCACATCATAAACTTCAATCTTTTGAGGCCTTTTTGATTTATCTTCAATGTTACCTACTTATACTTATTACAGTTTCTCTGTCATTGCTGCAGATTCCAAACCAGACAGTGACGGTGATGGCGTCAGGTGTTACTGCAACACGGCCCAGTGCGTGTCAACCGGGTACATGTGCCGATCTCCACTTGGTGGCGGCTGCTACAGCGAGCTGGCAACCAGGAGAACCCACCACGCTCGGCACGGCTGCCTGCATCATTTAGCTGAGACGTGAGTATCTAGCATTCTAGAATCTTTGACAATTGTTTTCTTTTTTTCTACCTATGGCGTTGCCAAATAGGCTAAAAACATTAGCAGTCATTAAATTTCTTCTATATGTAAACGATTCTGATGTAAACGATATCCCCGTACTTTTATGTAATACAATTAATCAAACATTTTATATCTTGTACTCACGCTGTCATGAGAATTTGACGAATCATTTTAGTAACGTAGGTTGCATCGTTTAAATAGTTACCAAGCGATCATCGACAAACTATGCATAAATTAACCCAAAGCTAAAATTCTAATCACCGTTTAAGGCATATCATTAGTGTCCATTTTTAAGAGATTGATGATATTTAAGTATTGATGCTCGCAAGGCCAGTAAACGGCTAATTAAACCAGTTTCTAAAATTCTCAAGATGAGAAACCTATTACGTTGTCTCGAGCTACTTCTACACCTGTATTACGCGTCCAATCAACCTTAAGATTGTTAATAGCAAATCAAAAGAAACCTGATACCGATCTTCTTTTGGTACGTCCGACCGAACGAGATACCTTAAACGCTTGACTGCTTGTAATACATCTTATTAAAGCCAAAAAGAAATACACGAACGAAAACATTTAAGATGCATTTCGTAATGCCGAATTGAGAAACCCAACTGTAAATTATCCATTAAATGCCAGTATCGACATAAATTCAGATTTACACAAATTTGATAGCGGCTTAGTAGCTAATCCTTATTACGACAGATTTGACAGCGTCTATAATTATGATTTGTCTTATGAGAACTACCTTCGGTTTCCTGTGTTTCTAGTTAGCTTTCATCATGGAATTAATTATTTATTCCTTTGTTGGTAAGAGACGCAATGTCATCCATCAATTCCGCTTATCATGCTTGGGAACCCGTTGGTTAATTTATCTATGGACGAAGAATTGTGTGGACCGTTTCAAATATATTCAATCAATTTGTCTTCGGACATTAACTCCAGAAGATTTCGTCATTCGTATAAGAAAACTTTTATTAAAAGCTATTCGCTTCTCATATTAAAAGTTGAATTGATTTCGGAATGTTAATGGCATCTGTGTCGTTATGTTAATATAGCAAATAATAACAAATGAAAACAGTATTAGTGATTTTAGAATTCTTCCTATCTTCTCCTTTGAACTACATGACTGTTCAAAGCGTACCTAGTACCTACAGCTTGGCCAGAAAAAGTAGAAAATTAAATAAGATGGAACTAAAATATTTCAGTACAAAATATAGTCAGTGTTGTCAAGTTATTCGTGATTTTGACGTGTTTGCATAGAAAGTGGCGCCCTAAATTTTTGTCAACTCTATGGTCAAGCTGTATGGTTAGTTTATTTTATTTGTAAGTACAATTAGCAGGGTTGCTGTAGAACTTATTTTTACGTATTGTGTAGACTTATCTATCAGAGTTTTTTTTACTCTCCTTTTTCTTCATACTTTTACATAAAAGATGCTTAAGTTATCTGCAGTGTGTCATCACTATGTAATCACACTATGTAGCTTTGCCTTATGTAATTATATCTACATAAGATTCAAATGCTGTCTTTCTCTCTCTCTCTCTGTAATACCTATCTATGAATATTACCTAGGTACTCTTGCTCGGATTAGATTCTGTGCTAACCAACGAAATAAGAACTGCTAATACTAACGTTATGTATATTCGGATTCTATCTAATTAAATTATAAAGCTTTATTTATCTCTGTTATATCCATAATATTACGTAGGTCTACGAAGCAAAATGCCTAATGTTCATGTCTAAAGAGCAAAATGTCTACTAAGCAAATTGTCTAAAACGCAGAATGTCTTAGCAGTAGTTTGCCTAAGGATTAAAAAGGTCGAAGTTGCAAAATTGTTGAGGATTAGATTCTGTGCTTTAACGTTAAATAAATTCTGTTTCTACTTATCTATTTAAATTATAAAGCTTTATTTATCTCTGTAATATCTATAGGTTGGTACTCCTGCCTAAAAAGCAAATAGACTAAGAGGGCAAAATGACCAAAACGCAGAATGACTAACTTACAGAATTACTAAACCGCAAAATGTCTAAAATGCAGAATGACTAACTTGCAGAATGAATAAACGCAAAATGTCTATGACTTACTTTCAGAATGACTAAAACGCAAAATGTCTAAAATGCCTAGGTACCATATAGCATTTTAGGCAAAGGCAAACCTTTGCCTAAAATGCTATACACGGGACCTGCAGGTTCGATTCCAAACTCAATGAGCCCCCTTGAGCCCCCTCGAGCTCCCCTCAAGCCCCCCTCGAGCAACCTCGGAGCCCCCTCGAACCCCCCTCGAGCCCTCACAAGCCCCCTCGAGCCCCCCTAGAGCCCCCTCGAGGTATCATACGTTTCCGGTAACATATATACTGTGTACGTACAGGTAGGACAATTTGCGACATGGGCGTTTTGCAACTTCGACCTTTTTAATCCTTAGGCAAACTACTGCTAAGACATTCTGCGTTTTAGACAATTTGCTTAGTAGACATTTTGCTCTTTAGACATGAACATTAGGCATTTTGCTTCGTAGACATTTTGATTTTTAGGCAGCGTGATCAGGAAGGGTATTTGATTCTGTGCTAACGTTACGTATATTCTGTTTCTATCTAATTAAATTATAAAGCTTTATTTATACCTACTTTAAGATTTAAACGCTCGGGGTCAGTAACCCTACAGCTGCGTTATCTGGTCTCCTGACCCCCGTACCCTCGGCGTTATCTCCCAACGAGGACACTACCAACCGCACGTCATTATAAACAACTCAAAATTAATTAATATTCATTTCGCTGTTGTTAAATCGTTGGGGAACGTATGGCGCATTTTATGATAAGAGATAAAGATGGCTGACAATTTTGTAAATTAAAAAAGGGTAGGCTTTGGTCCAGCTAAGAACATTCGTGCAGACACAGAATATGTGCAACTAATAATGTGACAATAAAAGTATAAGACAATAAAAATCCTAATTTTGCTATTTCAACGAATCGTACGTCAGTTCTTTGTATTTTAAAAGAAGCAACAATATTATGTATCAAACTGCACAAATTTATTCGTCCAAGTTTGCAAATGTATTGTTATCCACATTTCTCAAATTTAACGTAAAGCAACTCATTATTGTTTTTCCATTGACTTTCTACAAGGAGCATTCCTTAGATGGCAATCACAAATCTAAAAGCCCCCGCGAAAAAGCTATTGAATCTTTTTTTTTCGTATATTTCAATTTGAACTGAAGCATCCTTAACGAAGCAAGCGATCGTTAACCAAGATAATGGTCGGGGAGATTGCCAAAAAGGAGCAAAAATTATTTAAAACAAATAAAACGGGCATGCGCGGGCGGCGGTAGGGCTGCCAACTTACCTTTTTGAATATTTTGCCATAATTATTTAGTAAATCCTTACTAATATTATCTTACTATCTTACTTATATTATAACCTAGCGGCCGCCCGCGACTTCGTCTGCGTGGAAAGTTTTTTGCTATCCCTCGGGAACAATAGTTTTTTTCGGGTAAAAGGTGCCCTATGTCCTTCTCTGTACCCCTGACAACGTGTATGCAAAATTTCATGATGATCGGTTCAGTAGTTAAGACGTGAAGGCGTAACAAACAAACAAACGGACTTTCGCATTTATAATATTAGTAAGGATGCGAAAGTCTGTTTGTTTGTTACGCCTTCACGTCCAAACTAATGAACCGATCATCATGAAATTTTACATACACGTTGTCAGGGGTACAGAGAATAGGACATAGGGTACCATTAATCCCAAAAAAGTACTGTTCCCGAGAGATTGCAAAAAACTTTCCACGCAGTCGAAGTCGAGAGAGGTGACATTTGTGTTGAAAGTTTAAGACCACTATTCGTTCGAATTCGCATAGGAAAACATATTTAAATATTTATCTTTACAATTTAAGCTGCAATTTAGCAACCTCTTCCAGTGGTTTAATATAACTTTCAATTAAATACTTGTTCCTAGAAAGTAAAAGATATAGCGAAATAAACTACGACACCGTGTTAATTTTAATTAATGTGTAAAGAAAGATAATATAATTATGGAAATCAATCATTCGTCGGGAAAATATAAAATCAAACTAATTACCAAAGTAATTTCAGTAAAACCGCGCTAGTATCAGTTTAAAAGTGTTTTATTTCAAATCATACTTTTATAATATTTGATTGACAACCCTAGCGGCCGCTCAGAACCTGTTTGAACGCGGCCCGGGACGATGCGAATACGATTATATTATCGACACAGTTTATTGGGTTCAGCAAGTAATCTTCAATAATTAGGGCAATTTGTGAACCTTAAAAAAGGAAATGTTCAAGTTTGTGTTCACTTTGTTAACAACAAAACGGATTTAAAATATTTTGTTTTGAATGAACAAAGAATTCTTTCTTAAGGGGCCATAATAAGAAAACATGGTTTGCGCGGGCCATATTTTGATTTAGAAAACGTAAAGTTGTAGCCACAAAAAAAACATACGACAAGCTAAAGAGATTATGTAATAACTACAAGTATTAAATTGCGTATAAACCTCACAGATGATTGTAAAAAAAACAGAATATCATCAAAAGCGCTTGTCGCGGGCCATATTTTTGGCGTAAATAATAGTGGAAACGTATTGCATTCTACATCAAAATACACTTTAACGTACTGTGCAGTTGCTCCAATAACTTTTTTTCAAGAAAGGTAATTGTGCTAAAGATAATGATGAAAAAATAACGAAAATCATCGAAAAAGTGCAGAAGTGAGGTTATTTTCCATACTCTTTACACGTAAAAAAAAGACAAAGACAAATGATTTTGCATAACGGAGCCTTAATTAGATACTACCAGAACTAAGACCACCGTCTAAAATTCTTTGGTAATTGGTATTTATTTGCTGTCTCAATAGCGACATTGACTGACTGACCCATCTGTACGGTCAACAACGACAGTAACTTAACACTTTAGTACTTTGCAACTTTTTTGATTAATGTTTTAAACTGTGAGACTTTTTTCAAAGAAGCTGCTTTGAAATAGTACTAAAGTTTTAAGCTACTTTCGTTGGTGACTGTACTAGTCGGTACTCCCTCAAAGTAGAGTCTGATCAACAATTAGACTTGGTTGAAAAAGGAACTAATTTTGCACCTTATTTTAGACGTCAGTTTCCAATAATTAATTTAACAGGGAAAGTGGCGCCACCATTTCAGTCTCATTTTTCGTTGACCAGACTCAAAATACTAACCCAAAATTCTTCACAAACCTACTGCTCTCAAATATGAACTGTGGCTACCAACCCGACAATTTCAGAGCATAAAAAACTTTACCGAACATAACTTGCGTTCGCCTCCGTAATTAATAATAACTGAGCCAAGATAAATAATTAAAAAATTGGTCGAGCTTGTGAGCTAATATCGGTACGGACCGGATCGTATTCAAACTTTAAATGGAGTAGAAACTAATAAAACGAGTCCTATGTTTTATACTTTTATTAATCTACGCTTACAATATTATGGATTATAAAAGTTAGTTACTATAACGGGTGTTACAAGACCTCCACGAAGCCGAAATCCACGTATACTTCGTTGAAGGTCTTGTTACACCCGTAGGCTGATTGTCTAACTTTGTTGCAATCAACTTTGACAGAAATCGCAGTGACATTGCTGCTTTAGTAAGAACCAATGTGACAACTATCTTACTTAAAGCAGCAATGCAACTGCGATTTCAATCGAGAATTGTTAGCAACAGACTTACGTAATTCGGGGTCCGGTATACTGCGACATCAATCAGACGCAATCGCGCTAATTCCGAACAACCAAATCAATTGCCATTTACTCGTATATTATATTCACCTATTTTTTTTTACAGCTAAAGCTATAGTATTCTCATTTAAATTGTCCATTTAAGAAAACAAAAGCGAGTATTTTTCTTTTAAATGAAATAGAAACAGTACTTAACCATAGTAGAAACAAATAAAGGTTAAGTTTTGATTTTATCGTTGAAATTAAGCGCAATTGGGCCTCAGAAACAGTTACTTTCGCATTCTTATTTATTATTAATAATTACTCTATGTCATTAATTAGTATGGAAGTACACAATTTTTTTAGTATTTAAACAGTAAGTATAATCTAGGCAGTAGACCTAAGCATAAGTACTTTGAATTATGTCATGAAGCATTTTTAACCGACTTCAAAAAAAGGAGGAGGTTCTCAGTTCGTCGGAATCTTTTTTTTTTTATGTATGTTACTCGATTACTCGAAGACGGCTGGACCGATTTGAAAAATTCTTTTTAGTTTGAAAGTACATACTTTCAAGTTGGTCCCATTGTCATGAAATCAGGATCTGATGATGGGATCCTGGAGAAATCGAGGGAACTCTTCAAATATTATAGTCACATCTATAGCGATTTTAGTATTTTCTTAAGTAACTTGTGCATTTGCTTTCGAAAAGTACTATTTCGGTGAAGTGGAACTGATGATGAAGACCTCAAAAGGCGTTGTTTAATATAAGATATGCATACAAACTTTCGAGTTAGTTATTATGCAGATTTCAATATTTTATTTCTTGCTTTTTAGAGCCATTAATTTATTTTTGAAGCTGTTTTTTTTTAGATTATTTTCAAGATTTTTGAAGGAGGTTTTGTTTTTATTAAAAACTTTTTTTAATAGAGCTAGTCTCAGTGCTTGAGAAATTAAACCTTTTCCCTAAAAGAAAATAAAATTGTTAATAAATAGATTCAGTAGAACCAAACTCTATGTAGAAATATCCCTTAAAGACCCATTGCATAGCTGATAATTGTATGCAGTGTTTTGAGGGGGGATTATAGTAAAGTCATAAAATTATCACAAAGAAATCCGATGATTTGAGACTTTTATCATCGAGGCATACAATGATACATTAAAAAAACTAATTAAATACAACAATGCTATTCGTTATCTATAACTTTCTTATCTAATGCACTTTTATCGTTCAACTAAACGGTTCGATTCCCTTCAGAAAATTTTCCCGTTTTTAAATTGCTTTTATTTACATACATTATGATATGACAAAGGAAGACTATGTTATATTTGTTAAAAGTTAGTTTCTTTGGTTTTTTTTTCTACTTAGGTAGTATGTGTTTCTAAGAAGTTAGAATAAATACACCGTTAATTTTTAAGTATATCTAAAAATTAAATGGGGATATCAGACCACGTTTCTGAATATGAACTTGCAGTTAAAAATTAATAGTTTGGAAATATCGTAAAAAATTGACTCACAAAAATAGCAAAACACGTGCGTAATTCGTTCTTTTCATTATTTACGTAGGTAAACGAGATAGGTCCTTTTGATTACGCACGTGTAATTCTATGAATGAGCTCTAAATCCAGAAATCACTCAAATTTTGGGACATAAACAAACCTCAATATCTTGACCAATTATTAAATACTAGCGGCCGCCCGCGACTTCGTCTGCATGTAAAGTTTTTTTGCTATTCCTCGGGAACAATACTTTTTTCTGGATGAAAGGTACCCTATGTTCTTTTCTGTACCCCTAGCAACGTGTATGTAAAATTTCATGATGATCGGTTCAGTAGTTAAGACGTGAAGGCGTAACAAACAAACAAAAAAATAAACAAACAAACGGACTTTCGCATTTATAATATTAGTAAGGATTGAAACTTTTAACTGTACATACTCGATTAGAATAGGGAAGAGATACCCATAACATTCTGACTGAGATACATATATGCTTACTTAAAAATTAACCGTGTATTTTTCTTAGGTAAGCTCAAAAATTAACGCAATCAAAAAAGAAATGCACTACAAAGCAATAAAATAAAATCCGAGCCGCACTAATTTGTGCCACAACGAATAAATTTCGTACACTTAATGACCCTAAAGTTCCGCAAATTGTTTGAATTTCGACGACACAAAGAAATCCTGGAGACGTGCAGATTTAAATTTCTGATTAAATAGTTGGGGCTAACATCCAATGCGCTGCGCCGTTCCCATGAGAAAACATCGCGCTCATCAAAATGATTAATGTACATAATTGTTTTATTGGCCAAACGTCTAACGATTCACTATGTTTATTTTATGTAATCGTTTAAATTTGCCTACTAAAAGTCAAGAGTGTAATAAATGCCGGATTTCAATATCATAGTCACGATTTAAGTATAATTTATTTTTCGTGTGCCATATTTCTAGCCAAAGCTTTTGATTTTTTGTTTTTATGTCTTTATCCATAGTAAAATTAATGAACGCAAATATTAGCTCGATTACGTTTTAAACTTTTATTGACAGAGTTCCAACTGTTCTAACTTTTTTAAACAATAAATCGTGTTTTTTTTCTCCGGAGATTAATCAGATTATACAATAGTTACTGAAGGCGAATAATACGAAAAAAAACTTAACTTATTTCTGACTTTTGTTCAAAAACGTTGGAAGATTAAAGTACTGGCAAAAAAACTCAGTCATTGCATTTGAATTCCGTTGTTTTCCCCGTAGAGAAAGAAACTTAAGAAACCCTTCTCTTTTGTTCTGTCACTGCTTTGCAATTTTCTTATCTACTTTTTCTAATTTGTATTAGGCCTTAGTCATCCTGGGTATACTGTTGCAACGGTCGAAAGAATTGAAAAATTAGTATAGAAAGTTGACAAAATCAACGTTTCGCGTACCCCTATTGCCTCCTCCAAAACTTAATGTCGTTTTGGAGGAGGAAACAGGGGAATTTAAATACTTTTGATTGAATTATAAACAACTAGCGGCCGCCCGTGGTTTCACCCGCGTGGTTTCCGTTCCCGTTGGAATATCGGGAAAAAAAATATTCTATGTTTTAATCTAGGCTATCTACTATTTGTGTGCCAAATTCCAACCAAATTTGACGAGTAGTTTTTGCGTGATTGAGGAACAAACATCCAAACATCTAAACATCCAAACCCACAATCTTTTACATTTATAATATTAGAAGGATGGCATTTTTTTTTTGTTTTTGGAGATTAATAATAGCTTTATGAAAAAAAGTAAAACATAGGAACACAGCCAAATCCTACTTATATTATTGAATGTTTAGATTTTTGGCATTCACAATGCTATTTTTATATTAAGAAAATTAATTTAACAGATAATATCGAGTCACCGTGAGATTTTTTTCTATTAAATTAATTCTCTTTCTTTATAATTTTTTTCAATAATTCTCTCGGCCTAGAATTCTTATCTTAGAATCTTTCTGGCATTTTCTGGTCAAGTATTTACAAAGATTCTGCGCAATAAAAATTTTAAAACAAACGTGCGGTGCGCTTTGACTCTTTGAGTCCTTTTTTATCAGCCGCGTTGCTCTAAGATTTGGGCAATAATTTCATAATAATTTCATGAGACTTGTTTCACCCAGACTGAACAGGCATCGACTTGTGCCAGGCTCTTATCAACGAGCCAAGTTCGAGACCGAGTTGACGCAATTTAGTGCCGATAACAAGATCGCAATTGAAATTAATCACGTGCCTTTGTTTCAGTTTGTTATGAAAACAAATGTAAAATATAAAAAAAACCGCAAATTGTATACGATTGTTCTTGTGTTTAGGCCGAAGCACGGAGGAGATCCGAAACGTGCCATCCGAAGCACGATTTTTCGAAAATCCTGTACAGTATTAAAACTTTGAAACTTTGCCTCAGAAAAAAATACTGGTAAAAAGCCTGTAATTAATGTAGTTCATTTCATTTTCCTTATGAAATACTGATACCGTCTGAAATGTTCACTTAATTCACATTCCATGTTTGCTCCATAATACTATGTTATTATTATGTAAATTTAAATAATTATTTTCTCTCTGTTTTGAAGATAAGTTTAACATTAAAGTCAAAACCGAAACGGTAACCAATAAATTGTCGTCTTGCAAAATGCTAATTTTATGTCCAAACGCGTGTAGCAATCCAAACCATCGGTTAGTTTGATTTAACTAATTGTATTTAACTACAACTTAAATCAATCATTGAGCTTTCATTAAACAAGTTAATACCGACTGTATATTCAACATTCAGGCAAAGCATAATGTTCTCAATCTCTGGTCTGCAAGAGCCAAATCAATATACAAGGTTATTTTTAGTTAATACGAAACCTCTCGTGGGGTTGATCCGGGGGCTAATTGTCTAATTTAAAAAATCTATCGCAATCGCTTTCGTTTGACAGATGGATATGATACATTGCTGCATTTCCTTGGTAATTTTTTATTTGTGCCAAAAAAGAAGCTTCAATGTGTTACATTCTGAAAGCGATCGCAATAAATTTTTTAAATTAGATAATTAGCCCCCGGATCAACCCCACGAGAGGTTAAATTAGACAATAGAAAGGCTGATCATCAAACTGAACAACTTTCATTATGGGACCAACCTTGAAATCGCGAAAAAAAATCTGCTGTTTCATACATTTCGATGGAGTAGGATTGTACTTTTGTATGGAACAACTGATTATTTTTTCGTGATTTCGAGGTTGGTCCCATAATGAAAGTTGTTCAGTTTGATGGTCTGATCAACCCCACGAGTGGTTTTGTATTAACTAAAAATAACCTTGTAGATAGTCGCATTTGCGTGCAAAGATGCAAGCAAAAAAAAACACATTCATTCAAAAGTATTTTGCACTTTATTGAAATTGCTGTGTTTTTCACTAAAATTGAATATTAAAATAGTTTCTTTTTGTTTGATTTATGATAATAATAAATAAATAACGTATCTTTATTTCAAGCAATAAACCCATACATTCAACTACATGGCTAAGCTACTGCCCCAAACATGTATTTTAATTTCTGACTTGCTGGTAACATTCAAATATTTTTCGTGTTTATTATTATCCTAGCACTTTCATGAAATAATCAATTATTTAAATTATTTTAAGTAGTTATTTTTACTTCAGTGGGTGGTCACTGCTCACCAGTAAATTATTAAGTGGTCCTTAGTCAAGACAACGTTGGGAACCACTGGCAAAGCTTAGACCATTAATTTAATGTAAATTTTGTGAGTGCGTGAGAGCAAACGCCAGAAACGGACACGAACCCGTCATTCGTATGCGATGGACGTAGAATATTATCTGGTGATGTCCAAGATCACGTTGTTCGTACAGAATTTGTATTCAATTCGGATTCTTGTGCGCTTAGGTGTTTTATGTAAAGGGATATAATGCAAAGAAGGTCGTGGAACTCTTGGTAAAATATGAGCAGATGTTTTTTTCAATCGGGTTTGGGGACTTTTGAATGATGATCTGATGAATGATGATGGACAGTAATCTTTACCTATCCTAGAATTTGTCTAGGTCATTGTACTTAAAAAATATATGTTAATAATAAGAAGTTTATAACTCTGCTTTGGAAACATTTTAACTGCTTCCTTTGGAACAGAATTGTCTGAAATATTTTTATTTTCTTCTAGAACTTTGATTTGCTATTAAAATTCATCATAATAAAAGTGTTATCTAATAAAATATATCAACAAAAAGTACCTCAATTATTCCAAATAACGAATGAAAAAAAGTATTCTTTTTTGTAATGTTTTTAATAATAATAATAATGTTTCTAAAGCCCACCGGTAACGATCAATTGCGATTGTCAATTTTTCCGCAATTGACGCCCATTGACGGAAAAATTGATCGTTTACGCGTGCAATTGAAGCGATTGTCAATAGCTCCAACAATGGCATTGACGGAAAAATTGACAATCGCAATTGATCGTTATCGGCGGGCTTTATAAAACATGGCATATTTTGTTCACTTCTGAGGTTTACGCGCGTAACTTGTGTATCAAAAATCATAAAAACTTTTCATAAAACCCGCTAGAGTGTACCTTACCTATCCTATGATCGTTTTTATATGAACCTAATAACAATAACACATAAATGAACAAAGCGGTTGGCTAAATAGATAGAATAGAATCTATTTAGCGTCAACTTTGCCTGATTTCTGACGTCTGTCACATCCACGTTGACATTTGACATTCGCAGATGTTACAGACAGTGGCGTAAGCGCATCAGTACTGTACGATTGTTGAGTTATTAATATTAATACGATTGAAATAAATTGTAATCAGATTTTCCGATAAAGAAGCTGTCACAACACAAGGGAACATAACAACAGGCATTAGCATATTTTACAACATTATGTGTCGGCTGTATATTTTACTCGTTTATTTATAATTCAGGAAGTTTGTGTGGTAAATTAGTAATTATTTGTAGTTATTTAATAAGCAGCTTTCAGTTGTTTACCTTGTTGTTATTATGATTTACGATAATAGTAGTTGAGTTATGAGTACATTATTTTAGTATCAATACCAGGTATAAAGAAATACCATACCAGGGGCCGTACCGGCTAACGAATCGATTATCGAAAAGTCTGCTGGGTTTCAAATTAAAACAGATAAATCGAGCCCCAATTGGGCCAAAATGGCGAACCCCAATTCATGATGTCACACGAACATCGTTATCTTCCAAATTACGTCAACAGAAAGTACAAGACGAAATTCCTTACTTTGATTTTTCTGTTTAATATATCGATATATAATATCGATAATCGATTCGTTAGCCGGTACGGCCCCTGGTATGTTACTCTGACCCTTGGTGCAAGTTTATTATTGCCATTTCATAACATCCTCCCAACCCAAGAACTATCTGGTGCCCACTGCCCACCCCAGAAAAAAACCTGATATATTTTACTATTGCCCCTTCAATAGCTTTGGCCCGGAACTGGAGGCCAGCCCCTAAATATCTCTAGATACGCCCATGGGCAGTACATACTAGACTAGCTGGTATGGAATATGGATGAACTTAGTATCTTATAGGCAAAGACACTGAGACCTAAATGTTTTCAAGAAATATACACATCAACTTTGTCTAGGGATACAGGTGTTATTTTCATACAAACGAGGTAACTTTGAAGCCTTGGTTTTCTGCCAGGGATGTACCGTGCTGTAATCTGATGATGGCCATCCAGGAACTGAATGGAGTAGATTCAGATCGCTATACACACCCAACTGATCTGATCAGCATTCTAAAAGATTAATGGGTCAGAGTTCTCAGTTTGAGGATTTCCATACATTTTCATGCTATTTTCGCGGTTTTTTTAAACATGTCCATTACGTTTTTAGAATGCTGGTCAGATCAGTTGGGTGTGTTTAGCGATCTGAATCTCCTCCATTCACTCCCTGGATAGCCGTCATCAGATCACAGCACAGTACATCTCTGGCAGGAAACCACCCAGCTAGCAAAAATGTGATAATAGGCCATCTTTTATCACTAAGTAGTGATATTAATATCGTATATAAGTAACGGTTATCACTGCTAGTTGTATATCTATGTTTGAAACACTTATTAGCTGTATAAGGATATACAGCTAAATTGTCGTATTAACCTATCACATAAACGTTTACTCAGCTGTTTTATACAACATATATAACACAGCTACAAATTGATACTCCTTAACTTGAATATGGAGCAACTATGTTGTATATTACGATTTATGATGCTATTAAAACACTTGTGCTAAATAAATGATAAGGGGATCCTAATAGCACTCATAAGTTGTAATGAAGTTTTGTGCGCGCTCATATATCACCAAAATATAATTTATCGTAATGGCCGCCCGATGTTGTATATCGTCTGAGTAGCAGCAACACTAACACTAATTAATCATATATTGGTATCTTCACAAATAGTTTGATAAATTAAATCAATTTTATTAATTAAATACTACGAATTCGAGGGGGGCACTAAAAAAACAATAACATTATGCTACTAATTTAACAATAGAATTCCAACCGCATGTGAAATTGCACTTACACTAATCTTTTTTACACCCATAAATTGGATAATAAAAATAAAGCACATGATGGTGACATAAAAATATTACTTAACGAAATATACTTATGAATATTTTTCTTTCTGATAAAAATAACCAGTAACGCGTTCAATTATTCACGTTATTCAAACAGTGTTATTGTAGATTCACAATCTCTAATATATCACTATATTGTGTTGCAACTGATTCGAGGTCACTGATATGTATCTGATTAGTCCTAAGTGGAGCTACAATAGATATACTGTATCACTTTATAGTGATAAAAGTGGGGCCTTTTTCCAATGATAGAAACGTTTCTGTAACACATATGCGACTTTTTATATCACCGATATACAGCTAAATTCTGTGTCGTTTTGCTAGCTGGGCAAGGCTTCAAAGTTACCTCGTTTGTATGAAAATAGCACCTGGTATAAGACAACGTTGATGTGTGTAATAAAAAATAACTTTAAGGTCACGTCAATACTTATCGTTTCTATTTTCCAATGCTGACGGCATTTCAACAATCGATCACTTACAAATTATTATCTAATAGGGCAGTTCTCGTGTTACATAAGGGAAAATTACTTTTTTGCGCACGCTCAGCGAACTGGCCTGTTGATTCGAGGCCGACTACGTTTTTATAGCAATACGCAGGAAACAAGGCGCTTTAAAACATTAAAAAATACTCGTAGTGTACGTAAGTACATTTGAACAAAGGTCTTAGAAAATTTTTTGAATAATTTTATTCACTCAGAAGTTTATTTTGTTGCTTAGGATAAATTTAAACTCATTATAACAGTGTTAAAGATTATATTCTAAACCTTTGGCAGTTTTTTTTTTCAATATTGTAGTTAAAACCGTCAGTTGTCAGTCTGTAACCTGATGTACATACATACTTATGTTGAATAATTTATTATTCAAAAATAATTTTAGCAAAAGATCCACCAACGTATTCGTTCCTTCACAATATCGTAATGTGCTATTTTCCCGCTTTTCCAGGGAAAACGAAGCTCTGTCTCGATGTCAGAATTCGCCAGTGTCTGGTGGTCCACCGCCTTCTGGAGGCCACTCGCTGCTGCTGTGCTGCTTCCGGGACATGTGCAACCACGAAGACAGCCCGTGGTCCCCGGCCAGGCTGAACCTCACTTCAGGGGATATGGGTAAGTGGAAACTTCTATAAAAAAAATTAATATTGGGCCCCATATTAAGTTGGCGTTTTTTCCTCACAAATAAGATAACCTCGTCACTTATTATATCGATCCATCATAGACAACTATCAATAGTAAAAAAAACTTATTATAGTTTTCAAAACATAAAAGTACTTACTTTAAAAATTTCCCCCCCCCCCCCCCTCCCATTTTTTGTTAGCAGTAATGACCACTTTATTGTTCTAACTTAGCCAAAACTTATTGTGACATACGTTATCTTAGTGTTTAAACATTAGTGCATAAAATTTTTAAAACATTAACGTTCATGGCTGTTAAATAAATGAAGAAAAAGTTAGTATGGAAAATGCAACTTCTTTAAAATTCTCCATACAAAACGCCGATTTCATAGAAAAAGCCAGTAAAAAAAAATTACAATCACAGTATAAATAAATATACAGTATCTTATGTTTACTCAATCTTTTATTATAAATTCGCTACACGTTTACTGTGACATTAATGTGAGGTTGCCATACCCTATTATATATTTATAACAAACAATATTAATATACATTGCCGAGTGTACGACGGACGGCCTTATGTTGATTACACATTAATTAAACAACGTATAGCGCAGTAAACCTACATTTAGCATTCTCAAGCATTGAATTCAAGTTGCTAACTAATTGTACGTTTGTGTATAATCGCTTATAACTGCTATGCAATTTTCGTTTTAACAAAAAAAATTGCAATTGCAACGTACTAAACATTGCAACAGTGATGGCGTAATAAATCACATGTTTTGTGTTAACTACCTGTTACTAAGTGCCTTTGACAGTTCACTAATTCTTTGATTGAATTTGAAATAAAACCAATTTTTTTCCTTGAAACTTAATAGGAATATTGTTACAAGCTTACTTGCTTAGCGTCGAATAAAATGCCTGGATTGCGAAAATTAATAATGAAAATTCCACTCTCTTATAACTCAAGATCAAAATTGGGTTTATAACAAAATCGTCAGCAAAATTTGCGGTAACATAAAGCCCGATTTACACATCCATAAGTAAGTAAGTAAGTTCAACTGTCCTTCTACTTACTCACTTAATCGGAAAACGGCAAGTTGCGTCCAAACGGAGACTTAACTTCGGCAAGTAAGTAAGTTCATAATTTAAGTCGACCGCGCGCGTCGGATGACGACGACTTGCTACTAGGGAATGCAATCTTGGACCAAGATTGACTATTCAAGATCTTGGCGTCTTTTTTCTAAATCAAGATTGATCAGTTCGAGATCTTGTTGAGATTCGGGTCGAGATCTTGGTCGCGAAACAAGGATTTCGGGATTTTCGAGATTGAGCAGAATAATTTAAAAAAAATCGTTTTTTTTTGTATCAAATACTCCAAATTGATAGTAACCAGTATTTTAATATTATGTAATTTATTTAAGTATATTTTTCAAATTAAATGACCATTGTATGAACGCAATAATCAACGTTTATTTTAAAAATGAACAAGAAACAATCAACATTTTAGTGACTTATATGAAATAAATGCAATAATGCAATGAGATCACAAATTATAACCTATAATTTACGTAATTTAATGAAGAACAAAAAGTTTAAACCTTTTCAAAATTCTTTTGAAAATGACTTCTCAAGATACACAGTACGCTTAAAGTGTCATCACCTAATCGGCACCGTATATCAGTGGCTAACTATTTAGCGGGCTATCCCGCGGCTGAAAAGACCCTTTCTGCCTCCATCCACAGCCACACTAGTAGGGACGAAAGTTAAAAGGCTGTTAAAAGCGAATTTCAGGTATTGCCCTCTTTCTCCTCCGTACTCATAAAGATTCATTTCTTTTTTGGTATGAACACGTATGACACTTTACGCGCGCTCAGTCTGAAAAATTTCGAAATCTTGTTACAAATCTTGGACTTTTTTGTCAAGATCGCGAACAGGATTTCGAAATTCAAGATTGATGGCTTTCAAGATTGAATCTTGGAAAATCAGTCAAGATCTTGGTGGAATCTTGAAAGATCAAGATTGCATTCCCTACTTGCTACCTTGTAAATAATTTTCACTTGGGACAATCAGAGATAATTTTTCGGACCCGTACACGATTAATATTATATGCGGTTGCGCATTTGTTTAGCCCGTGGTTAATTAAATGTCTGTGAGGCAACTACTTAAATATCTAGAAATAAATTAAACTCCCTTTTTACATATTTTTAAGTCTTTAATGTTTTTTGAGGGAGCTTTAATTACGTAATTAGCGATTAATTCACGAATTGTTAACAGATAACGGCCATTAGTTGCAAGATCTGTTCCTTCCTAATACCAAAAACTAATACTTAATACTTACCAAAAAGAATACCTATACTTACCTTATATATTATTATTTATAAATACAAAGTGTTTGGAAATAGCCCTATAAAGCCGAATATGGTAGACCATAGGGACCATCAAACTGGACAACTTTTACTATGGAACTCTCTAAACGCGAAAAAAAAATCAACTGTTTCATACATTTTGATATTCTCATTTTTTCGCGATTTCAGAGTTGGTCCCATAGTAAAAGTTGTTCAGTTTGATGGTCCCTATCTAACATATTCGGCTTTATAAAGCTATTTCCAAACACCTATATTACTAATAATACAAAAAATAATACCTATACTTTATTGTCGAAATAAATTTTCTATAAGTACTTAATAATGTCAAATTAATAAATATTTCAATGAACTACAAAATCTATTCATTTAACTTGTTTTAGGATTATTTTATGAATGGTATTCGTTCTGAGTAGAAAATTAATAACGATAATAAACAAATACCTCTGGTATTAGTTTTTGTTATTCGAAAGGAATAGATCATTCCGCTGCGACAGATGTCTTACTTACTTGCCTGCGGACAGTGCCGTTTACACGGCGGCAAGTAAGTTGGCGAGAAGTGGGAGACGAAGCGGGAAGGGGGAGCGCGCTACTTACCTGTCCAAAAAATAGAACTCGATCCTATCCAGCGGCAAGTCGCTACTTACTTACTTGCCGCTTGCCGGATGGTGTCCATACGTGATTTCTACTTACTTACTTATGGATGAAACCGGGCTTTAAACAAACAAACAAGATGGCAACCTAATAAATAAAACAAAAATTAAGTAATGTATTATCAAGGTATTACTAATCGTTTCGTCTCATCTTCAAACAATAATCTTAAGGGCAGTAATATTACCTAAACAACTGCAAACAATTCGATAACATGATGTACATGATAGATGTTATTAATCGATGGTATTCCAATCATTTCCCTATCTAAGTAAACACTGAGTGAGTCACACTCACGCACACGTATTGCACCATAATTAGAGAAATTGGGAGTTTCAGTCCATAATTATGTTGAAACGCCGATTACTGAAATCTTACTATACAACTTAAGAATTTTTTTCAGGTAACTGTACTAAATTGAATTCATATTTCTTGTCCATTATTTTATAATATATATAATGCCCAAATAGTAATTTGGTCGCCCGTTCTAAATAACTAGTTACTCAATTTGTATTTTAAAGTCACCCATTTTCAATATAGTCAATATAGTATTGCCTACGTCATATGACATGCATGACATCACGATGAAATGCATGGCACACGGTCGGAAAAGTTGTGCTGAGCGAGGATCAGAAGATTATCGCAAATAAAATTGGCCGGAAGCTTGAGAAAATCGTACACTTCCGGTCAAAATTTTAAGATTATATTTACGTCCTGTGACATCAGTAAGTGACCCGTGTCATCATTTAGTTTTCAATCGTAGAGAGAGTAAACATAAGTCTGTCAGTTCTGAAATGGCCAGGAATACCTTATACTTAATTTTTTTGTTTTTTTTTTTAATCATTTCAGAACTGACAAACTTATGTTTACTCCCTCTACGGTTGAAAACTAAATGATTACACGGATCTCTTACTGATGTCAAAGGACGTAAATATAATCTTAAAATTTTGACCGGACGTGAAAGATTTTCTCAAGCTTCCGGCCAATTTTATTTGCGACAATCTTCTGATCCTCGCTCAGCACAACTTTTCCGACCGTGTGTCATGCATTTCATCGTGATGTCATATGACGTAGTCAATACTGTCGCGGGCTCACGGACTAATAACTGTAGTCGCCCTCGCTCCGTCGCCCACTTAGTATTTCAGTACGCTGTATTCAGTATTTTAGATACCCAAAATGGGAATTTATTGTTACCCGATTTAATACTACCCGTTTTGTTTATACTGTAGGTAATTTATTTCATTCGCGTTTCGAACTTGACAGTAAGCGGATTAAAATATATGAATCCGCATTACATCAAGTATTGTATTATGAATGATCGAAGATTGTATTATATAAAAATTCGTAATCAAATTGTTTATTCGGCCGAACCCATTATTTAAACCTCTCGAAAGAAAAGGCCTTCAAAACAACCTGCTTGCTAGGGTTGTCACCTGGGCCCTGTTTCATATACATTTTACCTCAGTAAATTACAACGAGTTTGGTGTTCATTGCGTTGCCAATTTGAAACTAGAAAATTAACTACTCGCAGACACCGCAACTAATATTATTATTAATTATCGTAGTAAATTACATATTGTAATGGAAATAGCCCCCAGTACTGTAAAATCTACAAATTAACGAGGTTCACTGTCCAATAAGTTAAATTAAACTTAACAAAACTCACAAATTTGGACTTTTAGACTTACGTATGTACACGTCAATTATTTGGAAAATTGGTTGGGAGACACCGAACGAATGACAACCCTTTTGCGTTGCAATATTCATTAAATTTTTAGTTACACGCTACTGTCGGACATGCCCTTTTTTAATTTTACTTCAAGAACAAAAGGCTATAAATCAAAATCGGTATTACTTTGTTGTTACAGTAAAACCGAAATCATAAGAAAATATTTTCAACTTGATTAACGTGTGCATAATGCAAGTTTTTCACGATTGCAAAATATTATTCAAGAATAGCGGAACGTTTATTTAAAAACCTGAACTCGTGACTTGCCGCAAATAATAGATTATGCAAATTCTTTGAAAGCTCAATGCACAATTATTATCTTCACACAATAATAACATTACCATAGTTTTTGTTTACTATAGTAACGGAAATCGCATTTCTGCCACGGTTGCTCTCATAACTCATAATGGATTTAGCCCGCGGCGCGAGCGCCTGTACATTTTACATACCGATGCGCAATTGTTTTACCATTATCCCATCATTCCTTTGTTAGAATTAACCGTTCCTTTCACCGAGTCAAAATGATCATTATGTTTAAACACAGAAGGTGTATTTTAGTGAGCGCTGAATAGTCTCTCTTAATCGACCGGTATAAATAGCTTGGAACTTGTTCGGAGCATCTCGATTGTGATGTATTTATGTGCTTTTATAGAAAACCCTTATTTATTGCTGGTTAGAAATAATTTCTACGTCGTTATCTAAGGACTAACTATTTGTTCTGAGTAAATTGCTGTTTCTTAATAAGAAAGTATTTATCTACTTATATTTCTGCTCTTACGAAATAAAACTATTGCGAAAATGCGAATACAAAACATTTTTATTAGATCACATTCGCATCGCTTTAGTGTTTATACATAGTTTAATATAGATAGTTTTAATTAGTCTGATGTTAGTCAGATCTTTTTAATCATTTTTATTTGATGACTAATTTTGGTATTTAGACCATTTTTAGGGTTCCGTACCCAAAGGGTAAAAACCTATTACTAAGACTTCG
The DNA here is from genome assembly GCA_943789525.1 of Agriphila geniculea. NCBI lineage: Eukaryota > Metazoa > Arthropoda > Insecta > Lepidoptera > Crambidae > Agriphila > Agriphila geniculea. The sequence goes on from OX038879.1 coordinate 20,463,419, forward strand.
CTGTCTGTCCGTCTGTCTGTCTGTCTGTCACCAGGCTGTATCTCATGAACCATGATAGCTAGAAAGTTGAAATTTTCACAGATGATGTATTTATGTTGCCGCTATAACAACAAAAACTAAAAACAGAATAAAATTAATATTTAAGGGGAGCTCCAATACAACAAACGTAATTTTTTTGCCGTTTTTTGCTCGATATTAATAACGACAACAGGTAGACAGTTGAAATTCTCACAGATGATGTATTTTTGTTGCCGCTCTAACAACAAATACTAAAAACAGAATAAAATTAATATTTAAGGGGGCTCCCATACAACAAATGTATTTATTTGCCGTTTTTTGGTACAGAACCCTTCGTGCGCGAGTCCGACTCGCACTTGGCCGGTTTTTTATAAATTTGATGTTGAACTCAAAAGCCGCTGGTTCTTCTTCTGATATCCCAATGCCTTTAAATTTCAATAGTAGGTTGGTAATCGATCAGTTTAGTTCATTTGTTTTATTTATTTTCTTAATCTACAAACTATCTGTGTTTAAACACTTTAAAAAACAATATTTTTTTATGTTAATGCATCACGAATTCGCGAATTACATAGGAGTTGCATAGCCATAAAAAAGGTTATCGCCCTTCCAATCAAATTCTTTGTACTCTTTGATTTCACTTAAATTATTCAGCTAAGGTACTACACACACAATCGTATGACATTGCACTTGATATCAATTAGTTATAATCAGAAATATAAACTGGCTACTGCGTTATGCGTTCCTGGTATCTGCATGCGACTTGTAGGCTCTGCGTTCTACGAACTAAATTTAATCTGTGACTAAATGGGCTGCATATTCACTTTTATTGACCATTGTTGCAATCGTAAATAGCTACCGTGTGGGAGGAGTATGGTACTTAAAGTTTGTTGTATCAGCACAGATACATTAGTACAAGTGTATCATCTTAATTATAAAGCTGTAGGGTTGGCAAAAATCAAGAAACTTTTAGGTAGGTGGATGTTTCGGGGAATGCGTGTGTTTGAGATCGTTCGACGATTGGGTAATTAAACTGACCTACACAGTCATTAAAACAGCCAACTAAAATCTATGGAAGTGTAATTGCAAACAAATATTGCTTAAAAAATGGCACCACGGGGCCGAAAAAGTACAACCCGCTCAGCTTTAGTCGTGTCAGCCACGCACCCGGTGACTGACGTTAGTGTTCTTTTCAATAAATTGCAATTTATATTGTAGAGAAAAGATAGAAAGGGAGAGTTTATTAGAAATGACGTCTTTTATAGTCAAACGGTGTAAAAGATGCAAATAAGGCAGTAAAAAGATGCAGAAATAACGCATCTTATTTTTCCGTTTAAGTACAGAAAGGTCTATAAGTATACAAATTATAGTCGCTAATAAGCAATCAGTGTTCAGCCGCTTTGTGCTGCATAATAAAATACCAGCATTTTTAGCTCTATCCACTTAGTTGTACTTTTGGTGTGGTGCCATTTTTGAGCGGAATGCTTATTCCATAGCTTTAGTTCGCTGCATTAAAATAACGTCTGTTCCATTCATAAAATTACGGTAGCTGATTAGATAAAACACTACCTAGTCACAATGGAAAACCAGCTTTCTGTCAAAAACGTTAGATTTTCAATCTTCCCTCAAGATTCAAATGTTTTTATTTGAATCATTAAGTAATGCTAGGACAACAGACGATATTGGTATAGCACAGAATCCTCCATAGTACAACTAAAAAGAAGTACATATTAAGGCTCACAAGCGGTGCAATTATTGGCGTTACGCCTTTTTACCCGACTGCAAGAGGGTTATGTTTTTCGCGCGTATCTTGTAAGTATGTAAGTATGTTTGTATGTAATATTCTTTATTACCTCATATCTTTTAAACAGCTGAACGGATTTCCATGATTAACATATCGTTAGATTTGTCTTGCCAGCCCAAGTGTTCTTAAGAAAGTGGCGTTATAAAAAAACCAACATGGCGGCTGCACGGTGCTATTATAGGTAGTGGAAAAAAAATTTTTTTTTTTAGAATACTGCAATATGGGTGTCAAATTAAAGGTCTCATTAAAAGAATTATAAAAAGGTATATCATGATTGTAATAAATAATAACTAAAAAGAAATTAATAAAAAATTAAATTTAAAAAAATTAAAAACCCTCCTGCATAAAAAGACAAGTCAACTGAAAAGATGGAAACAAGATTAAATATTAAAGGCAAACATTATAACATGCAGTCGGAGGCATATAACTCAAATCATTCATAATGTCACTTTCTTTATGCATGCCTCCGACTGCATGTTATAATGTTTGCCTTTAATATTTAATCTTGTTTCCATCTTTTCAGTTGACTTGTCTTTTTATGCAGGAGGGTTTTTAATTTTTTTAAATTTTTGTGTCACCAGTATTCCAGATAAAAATACACCAATACAAAAAACTCATTTAATTAAAACTGTCTCCTTACAGATACAAACTCTGTGGCGAGCGAGCGAGGCGGCTACAATGGCGAAGTGTGGTTCAAAGCGGCGACTATAGCCGTGCCGGTGTGCGGGGCGCTCATTCTGTTCCTACTCGTGGCAGTGGCGGTGCGGCTGTTGAAGGCAGACGCGTTACTGCACGCTGATAGGAAACTGAGGTGGGTGTAGTCATTTATTTCTCTTATCTGGTATGATGGCGAAGTGTGGTTCAAAGTGGCGACCATAGACGTACCGGTTTGCGGGGCGCTCATACTGTTCCTACTTGTGGCAGTGGCGGTGCGGCTGTTGAAGGCAGATGCGTTACTGCATGCTGATAGGAAGTTGAGGTGGGTGTAGTTATTTGTTTCTTTTATCTGGTTTAATGGCAAAGTGTGGTTCAAAACGAAGATTATAGCTGTGCCAGTGTGCAGGGTACGGCTGTTGAAGACAGACGCGTTACTGCACGCTGATAGGAAGCTGAGGTGGGTGTAGTCATTTATTTCTCTTATCTGGTATGATGGCGAAGTGTGGTTCAAAGTGGCGACCATAGCCGTGCCGGTGTGTGGGGCGCTCATTCTGTTTCTACTTGTGGCAGTGGCGGTGCGGCTGTTGAAGGCAGACGAGTTACTGCACGCCGATAGATTTATTTCTCTTATCTGGTATAATGGCGAAGTGTGGTTCAAATTGGCGACCATAGCCGTGCCAGTTGACAGAGTGCGTCTGTTGAAGGCAGACAGCTTAATATGAATGTGATGTTCTTACAGGTCATCCATAGCATATTCCCTAACATTTCCTTCATCTAAAAATTCTAAACTCCTCAATTTTCTATTCCAGAGGCGGGTACATGTCCCCGCTCGCGCAAAACACGGAAGACGTCAAGAAAGTATGGGTGGGTTCAGCGGGCGCGCCTCTCTTGGTCGCGCCGGGTGGTTGCCTCGTGGCCATCGAGCGCGCGCGCCTCGTGGAAGCCACGCCCTGCGACATACAGCGGTAGGACTAACCTTCACGCAGATTCCACACCCTTTCGAGCGTGCTTGTAACTGTCAATTCGATGAGACTGTTAGGGAAAAGCTAGTCTGGCAACGTATTTTTCATAGCTCTCAAAAAAACATCGTATAGAAATCGCGCTAGTTTTAGCTCGCTGTGAACACGAGGCGATCCATAATGTGGGTTTTTAAAGACAAAAAACTGTAGACTTCATAGATGGCGTTGATTAACAGCCAAGTGTCCACTGTAGAAAACGTAGGAAAAAGAAAACACAATTCACATGGAAACACCGCTAACAACCAACGAACGCTAAGAAAATAAATTAAAATTACTTTTTTTAAGCACAGGCCGTTTTTTTTCATAGCCACTTTTGACACTACACTTGTCCGTCAACGCCATCTCGTGAGGCAAATAGTTACTATTTTTTTGTTTTTAAATGACACTTGGAAAATCCCTCATTACTCGCATGTTTGTATGGAAAATACGCATGCGCGAAGCAAGATATTTAGCACAAAAAAACCACTCGGCTATTTCCGCGCTGAGCTGTTTTCTCGCTCTAACAAACGATGTTTTTGAGTGCAAAAAAATGATAAAGATATAGAAAAATCCGGAGCTGGGTGATCCAATTAAGCTTGATAAGAGATCTGAATGTAAAAGTTAGAAAATTGACAGAGCATGATAGTCCAGTGAGGTACAAATTTCAACCTTACCGCGTTGTGTTAAGGCGAGTTTTGGCGGGCTGCGGCGTGAAGTGGCTCTAAGATCTGGAGCGTTGTGTATGACTGACTTCTTCCCGTATTCATAAACTGCTCTTAACGTTGAGAGCTATCTTAAGTTCATACTTGAGATAATGTTCCTATAAGAAGAGCATCTCAAGTATGATCTCAAGATAGCACAATGTTAAGCGATTTATAAAAACGGACTTGAGTACTGTACCCTTAGCACGAACAGCTATTGACAAAAATAATCAAATAATCATGTACCTACCTAATTTATTTTTATCATAATTATTTGACAACCCTAGCTAAATTACACAAAAAAAACGTTTTGCTTCTGAACTTATCTGTTTTCCTTCTTTTTAATTATTTTATTTTTATGATTACATCTCAGTGATTATAATCTACCATTGTTTCAAATAAATTCTGATTCTCCTTTTGTTTATTTCACCAATATTGACATCTTAAAACATATAAATTATTATGAAATGCATAAAAAATTCACTAAAATGAACTAGGACCATATTTAGCTCTTTATTCCAAAGTTTTTTTATTGGACATACTAATTTCGGACTTAAGACTATACTGAAAGGTAGAAAATATCTTGTCGCTTGTTTTTTATACCACTTGGGTATTTTTGGAAGCAGTGGTGTCAAAAAGTCCATTTGCGAATCTTCGATTGATCTCAAAACTTTTTTATTATTTATTTTTTTCATTTCACGTAGCAGCCCGTGGGTATATACCAAATTACCATTTTGTATAATTAATTTTATTATTATTATTATATTTATAAGCGCTTTGTGTTCCTTTATTGTAAAAGTCTTTGTAAATGTAACACAATTTAGTTGAACTGTAATGATTGGTTTCATAAATTACACAGTAACATTTGTAACGCATGTTACCAAAATAAATCATATTTTACCATCAATTTTATTCCAAAAAATGAATTTTATAATACAGTTTGAATTTACAAAAATCAAATAAGTTTTATGTTTTTCTTAAATCACAATCTCTTTTGTACAATAAAAAGTTAATAATGATATATTCAATTTAAAACAAATGATGACATTATTGTTTAACCAAATTATTTAAAGTAAATTTAAATTTAAGAGAATATCAGTTTACAGTATCAATATATGCATGCATTTCCTTGGTGCCTATAGCTAGTTTTTTTATTTATTCAACTAATCAATGTATAAGCCCCATATTTATAAACCGCTATCAACGTTGCGCGTTGGTAGCTGAGATCATACTTGAGATGATGTTCCTATAAATGGGACATCTCAAGTATGATCTTAAGATAGCTACCAACGTTGAGAGCGGTTTATTGTCAAAACTACTCACGCTTTCTCTACTAGATGGCGCTTTTTCAACTTTAAAGCGTTTGAGTAAGTGAAAAACTCGCACTCCGCACTATTTCTTATTCCTTGTGTAATTATTGTAAATAATATTGTAAGATTTTAGTGTTAAGTTGTTACCTGTTTATAATTATCGTAATGTACGGAAGAAAAATGTCAATATCTGAAAGTTAAATCCATTGGAAGTACGACTAGTCCATTTTTATCTGATTTTAGTTTTATGAAGATCAATTTTTTGATATATTTCTAATGGATTTTACTAATGGTCGAACTTACATTTTAAGAATGGCAATAGATTTTTGTAAATTAATTTGGATAAATTATATTCCGGCTTTGTCTGTTCCTCGATGTAAATAAAATTAGTGTATTTTTTACTTTTATTGTATTGAATCAATTTATTTATAGTAATTTCGACCATTCGGCGGATATTGTCCGAAAATAAGCTTCCATAAGGGTGCCTTACCTTTCGACAAATAGAATTTATAATTAAATAGGTGCAAATAAATTAAACACTCCATAAATGTAATAAACCTGCGATCTTGTGTAAATAAAAAATTTATAAAAGAAATAAATGAAGTTATTTTATTAATGGATCTGCTTGTTTTCTTTACTTACCTTGATCTAAAGTGTAAAAAAATTGTATTGTTGTTTACTTACTAAATTCTAAAAATACAATAATATTCGTATCCCAGCCAGATTTAAATACTATGTGTAGTGTACCTACTTTTTATTTACAAAAATAAGAGATATACCTACCTAATCAGTTACTACTTAAAATTAAGAATAAGTTTATACCTAGAATAACCAAAAAGTTTAATTAGGAAAATGACGCTTATAGACGTCAAACACTAGGATTTTAATATAAGCGCTATAGTATTACATGGTAATACAGCAATATTTTTAGTTAAACTAGGTATAAAAATATTTTTTCTTTTATTAGTAAGGCAGGTGATTAAGAGGGTAAAGTACTTAATACTATAATTATTTTTCTAACAAATTATTGGAGTCGTTAATATTTCCTTCTTCTATCTTGTTTTTGGTTGAAGCCTCTACTATCTCGATTGCTTCGAAAACCCATTTGTAGTTCATGGCTCCAAAACCCTGAAAAATCAACACTTCATTACAGGAACAATTTACACAGAATTTTACTTAATTTCGGACACTTGTCAATGAATAGAAATCTATAGTTTTCAGAACCTTTCTGAACTTTAAATTCTCAAGAATGAAAATATTTTGCAAACTTTGAACGCTAAAATTATAGTTGCGTCTATAAAGTGCGCTTTCTCAGAAATTAAAAATACCTACTTATGATTAAAGATAATACTTTCAAAACGATTAATTTGTAAGTTGCTAGTATTATACAGGATGTCCCAAAACTTTGCCACACGGAGGGAAAGTAAGTACCTTAAATATTAAAGATAGGAAATTTTACTGAAAGAGTCTTCATTTTGTTTTTAAAATGAAATGGAACTGCATTCAAAGATTACAAAAAAATCGCATACGATTTGATACAAGTCCGTAATAATTAAAATTAAATGTTAAATTTCATGGTCTTCTTTTTGTTTAAGATGCAGTGTTACTTAAGAAAAAATAATCATTATATAACCCTTTCGATTGGCATCGTAAAAATAAAAAAAGTTTTTTTTTTCACTTTTGGTGAGTTCGATTCCTGGTGGGCAGGCGATTTTTTAAAAATCCAATTATTTTTAAATGCAGTTCCATTTATTTTTAAAAACAAAAAGAAGTCTTTTTTCGGTAAAATTTCCTATCTCTCCGTGTGGCAAAGTTTTGGAACACCTTGTATACTATTACCTCAGAATACATAATAGTACAAGTCTATTACTACTTAAGTACCTACTTAGAAGTGAATATTACTTGAGTTTGAGTAAGTACTTACTACTTAAAGTCTAGTCTTACTTCCCTTATTTCTTTCTATACCTATCTAGATAGAAGTCTCGTCTATGTATGGTCACAGAATAACTAATAATAATAAAAATAATAATACTTTTATTTCAGACTTTTGGTCCATAATATGTTAGTAACAATTTTAATCCTAAAAACTAGTGTAAGTAGGCACGCAGATACATGTTTGGTTCTAATCTGTTGTATTTGTATGGCAATGAACTATAAATAAGAATCACAGAATAAATATTACTAGAGCTAGTTGTACTTAGGGCTGCCATCTCTAACGGCCCAGCCACAGCTAGCCGCGGCGGGTGGCGCGGCAAGCGAATTCAGTGATCACTGCGCGCTATCTCGATGGCGGCCTCTCAGCTCGTCGTCACGACCGCGCAGTGTTTAGCGAATTCGCTTGCCGCGCCGCCTGCCGCGGCGAGCTGTGGCCGGGCCGTAAAGCCTGCCGCCCAGGACCGGAGCGTAAAAACCCCGGACTTTGGAGCCTTGACCCCGGACCACTTTTAGCTTGGTTAAAAAATACATTTTACATAATACTTGACTGAAAAAAAATGGAATTTTAAGCCTTTTTTCATAAAAAATAGTGTGTTCTACTAGTTATGATGTAGAGCAGGGGTGTCCAACACAATTTTGTGAGCCAGGGACCAGTGGCCCTACCATGAGTTGTTGCAAACTGTTTACGTTACAGTAAACTATCGTTTTTTCTCTTTCACTCGTATTGACTGTGAGCAGTATATCCGACAGTTTACTGTAACGTAAACAGTTTGCATCAACTCATGGTAGGGCCACAGGGTGTAGTTTTAGTAGTTTTGTAACCGCCCAAATAGCCAGGGGTGGCCCGTAATTTAAAAAAATGGGGCGCGCAGCGCGATTTATAGTAAATTTCATCCACTAACCTTGTGGTGTGATTTATGATTATGCCTGTTTATAGAAAAAACGGCCGCGCAGTGCGATTTTTAGTCAGTTTCATCCACTAATCTTGTAATCTTGCTTTTTGTCGTAAAAAAAGTGGGCTGCGCAGCGCGATTTTTTGCGGGTTACGCGTTACGTGGTGGCCGGTGCACCATGTGTAGTGAAGTGAGGCGCCCGGTAGCGCTGAATATAGTACTTTTTTGAAGGGAGTTTGATCCAAAACCCGGATTTTAATTAAAGTCCGGGTTTTACCCGGACTACAATCAGAACCCCGCCCGGACGGACGCCCCTTAAACTAGGACAAATCCGGGGAAACCCGGACGTATGGCAGCCCTAGTTATACTAGAGCGTCTAGCTATAGAAAGAAGTAAGGGAAATAAGACTAGACTTTTACTTTGTAGTAATAGTTAGTATTATTTGCTTTTATAATGTGTAGAGCAAATCTTACTCTATGGTTCCTCCTTTGTAGAACCTCTATGAAGAGCGTGGGCCGCGCCTGCACGTGCTTCGTGAAGGCCTGCAGCATGTAGCCTCTTTCGTCGAAGTCTATGAGGATGCTGAACTCCTTGAGAGCGTCTATGCTCTCTGCCACCTTTACGGAACTGCCCTTTAGCTTCTCTTTGATCACGTCGTAGTAAGTTGGCGGGAAAACCAAGATTTCGGCGCCGCGAGATTTCAAATTGCGCATCTGGAAAAAAGTTTTTAATACCTATGAGTTATAATTATGAATGTGTAAAGCTAGGGTTTCCTAGGATGACGGCACCATCATCCTAGGAAACCCTGGCTTAACGGTGTCTTCATAATTAGTTTCTATAAGCACAACGGAGCAGTGCTTGCCCTTCATTTCATCTCACCTGATATTCAGTGACGATAAGGTCGAAGATGGTAACTGCCGGAACACAACTATTTTTAAATTGTTGTTATGGCGTCAGACTTAGGTAAGATTGTGGTAGCTAGCCAAGCGGATTTGAAATAAGCCGTACCACCAACCAAACCGAGTACAAATTGTACCCCCCCTGGGAATCGAACCCGGGACCCCTACGTCTTACACGGGTGGGCGAACCACTAAACCACAGAGGCGGATTGATAAGAACGACGTATGTACCACAGTATATAGGTACTGTGTATGTACTAAGTACTTACATCTCATCGGGCGATAATTTTGGTCGTGTTAAGTAGATTTATATTAAGAAGCTTCTTGCTAGAATCACAGTAACTAGAATAGTTAGAACTATGGCCCTACCATGAGTTGATGCAAACTGTTTACGTTACAGTAAACTATCGGATATACTGCTCACAGTCAATACGAGTGAAAGAGAGAAAACGATAGTTTACTGTAACGTAAACAGTTTGCAACAACTCATGGTAGAGCCACTGGAAGTTCAACCAATAATCACTCCAATATCGCACTTACATAAATTACTTTGCGAAGTTCGTTTACAGGCAAATGTTTGTTTGCAATTCATGTTGCTTGATACAACGTGGTAGGTACAACTTTGTACTATGAGGTTACTCACCGTAGCAACAATATCATCGGTGTACAAAGCAACATGTTCCACTCCAGATGTGCCCAGCGCTTTGACGAACTCCGTGGCCTTGCTGGTCGGGCGCAGGCCTTTGGCAGCTTCGTTCATAGACAACTAGATCAAAAAATAACAATTGGGTTGTAAACAACATCAGAACATTTTCTTAGACGGGAACCGAACTCGCAACCTTTGGTGCGGTCCAATGCTCTTTCAAGTGAACTACCGAGTCACTAGTGGCAAAGTCGACATTTTTGTGGTACCTACGTAAGTATATCCTACTCTTACGCTGAAAGTCAACGTTATTTCATCAATTTAAGTAATTACCCTCGATCATCATCGACATTCAATGGGGAATGTCTAAAAAAAACGAATTAGCTGAATATTTTTTATAGGTAGGTAGGAGAAATAATAGCTCCATTAGTATTAGAAAAAAGTTTCAGATTTTTAATTTGCGTGAAAAATGTTTCTAAAATTTAAGTGACTTCGACTATTTCGACTTCACAAATGTACAAAAGTAACAGCAGAATGGAGATTATACCATAAGAATAATACCTAATTATATACCTTAGCCACCACTTTTAGCGCTATCGCACACGGGCAACTTTTGTCTCCGCAACTTTTTTGACTCTCACATGATTTGTATGAAAAGTTGCCGATGACCGCGTCGCCCCGTGTGCGCGCTTCCAAATAAACCCGTGGACTTGATGTGAGAGACAAAACAGTTGCTGGGCGACAGTTGCCCGTGTGCGCTCTCCCTTATTTTCACGCAACCGAAAATTCTGAAACTTTTTTCGATTACTACCTATAAAAATATTCAGCCAATTTTTTTTTTTTTTCAGACATTCCCCATTGAAATATTTTTCCAATTACAATCGTTTTCTAGTGGTAACATTCACTATTTATTTATTATTAATAAAAATAGCATTGAGAATGGAATGTTAAAATCTTAAAACTAAAAACAAACATTGTCATCAATTAACAAGTTAAGTATATCAATTACTTGCCTAATAAGTTTCCCAGAAACTTTTTGTTCTGTCCATTTTGTGAGACAAATAATCCGTTTAAATTGCTGTTTAAATTTTAGCAGGCGTTTTATTTATTAAAACTACGACCGACGTAAAACTAGGTATCTTAACTTTGAACGTGTAATTCAGGGCATTCATTAAAGGCATTTAAGGGTCAGTCAGACAGTATAAGGGTCGATCACCCTACGATAAATGATGCGAAACTTACAAACTGCAAAGTGCAAACTTATCAAAACTTTACAAGTCTTGTACTTTTTAAAAACAAGCATTTTCCTTATGAAAAAAATTAGTCCACAATTCCGTTTATCAAAACACGTTAAATTAAACGCTACAAATGTTTTTGTTTATTTAACTAAATGTTTTAACCTTTATATTAGTCATTTCGTTAGTAAAATAAATCGGAACTTGTAAAAAAACTTACAACTTGTAAAAAACTCAATAGAAAATCCTGAGTATTTCTGAGGGTGTCCGGCGACTCTCCATTAAATTTTTACAAGTTCCTTGCATAAATTATTAAGAAAAATACATAATTTACATGATCTTGTAAAAATTGACATATTACTAGTAGCTTCTAAGTTTTCATAAACAGGGCACTGGACTGGTCTACTCACCAAAACAGTCTCATTTTTATTGATAACTGACGCTGAATTTATACAGGAATAAGGCACCAAATCATGATTATAGTCCACACACCAAAATCTGTAATGAAAAATAAATTACATAAGCATTAATTAAATAAATCTCATAATAAGGCAAAAAGAAAGGTCCATTAATAGCTGTTATGAAAAATGAATTTTAACTTTTCAAGTTTTACTTGCCTGTGCATGTTAAGGTTCTTCTCATACCAAGAGACGGAGTCTTCCAGTGTACCATCAGCCATGTTTCCTTCCACGTGATCTATGAACATCAGATTAGTGCTGGGTCTAAAATAAAATAAAGCGAAGAAGTAATTTATGAAGCAACAAAAATCCGATAGGCAAGCATAATACAATTAATGAAAACACTTAAAAATAAAATATATAAAGATAAAAAATAAAAAAGCGCTTTAAATTAAACAGCAGTACATACTAGGTTAAGTAAAGGTTACATACATACATCAATATAAAATTAGCCCCCCTGTTGTTTACCCACACCACATAATTAATTCTAAGTTACCTACTGGCTTTGGCTGGCAATAACATTTTTTTAACTATCTAGTCCTTTTTACTTAAATCCATAGACATACATTACAATAAAAGCTATAAAAAGATATGAGGTAATAAAGAATATATAGTATAAACAATATAAGAAAATAAAATACAAGATACGCGTGAAAAACATACTCTCCTTGCAGTCGGTAAAAAAAATCTTACAGAATTTCATTGACAGGGTCATCTTCCACGGCTGTATAACCAGGTAAAAACAGCCCCCTGTATTTAGACCTGTCAATGAGTGTGTGCGTATTGTCACCATACTGAAAAGACAAAAATAAACAGCACATAAGTAAGACTCAAAACTAAGTATTTGCATTTGGTCTTGGAATAAAAACGTTTGACTAAACACAAAATTTTAATTAAAATCTACATATTTGCATTCTTTTTCAATTTTCAAAATAAAGGCAAGGTATTTCACGACAAGGTATTTAATTCCAAAAATAGAAACTGAAAATCTTATCAAAAATAGTTCTTAATTGTAACGATTTCAATACTGTAGGTACTGAAACTTACAAGAAACAAAAAATAATAAACCAAGGAAGTATGTATAAACCGCACTCAACGTCGAGCAAGAACTATCTTAACCCATCAGCGCCGGCCGTGTACCCCCCTAAAAATTATTTGCACCAGAGAAAATAAGAAAACAAAAGAAGAAAACGTAAACAAATTGCCGGCCTCATGCGGCCGGCTCGGAGCCGACGGAATGGCTTAAGCTATTTTTAGCCGGCCTCATGCGGCCGCGTGGGCGTCAAGGAAGACAATACTTGAGATGCACTTCTTATAGGAACAGCATCTCAGGTTCTCTCAACGTTAGAGCGGTTTATGAATACGAGCCTAAAAACTCAAACCCACCGTCCTCAAAACCGCGTATCTGACCACCCCGTCACCATCCTTCTCCTCCGTGACGTCCTTCACGAGCGCAGCCCCACCCTCCTTGGCGCGCCGCACCAGCTCCTCCAGGGATTCCACCTGGAAGGCGACGTCTTTCACGAAGTCGCCGTGAGCTGCGAGGTCTTTGGCGATCGCCCCACCTGCGGTCGTCGGCGATTCGAAGACTATAGTAATCTGATAACAAAAAAAATTATGAAGACGGGCATAGAGTTTCAAGGATAAGTAAGTGGTCAGCGTAGCTTATGCTAACAACATCATCGATCTTTTGTTGCCGCCATGAACTCAATTTCCATCCCATGGCTTCTAAGTTCAGACGACCCTAAGCTGCCTAGCATGTATCGTAGGCGCGAGGGTTACAACCATATTTTTATTTTAGTTAGCAATTTATAAATGACTATAAAAATGCAATTTTATGAGGAATACCTATAGTGCAATTTTATGAGTTATGAGCTTCTCTATATTATGGTTTACTCGTACGTACACGATAAATTGATAAAATCAACATTAATTTAATTTTTGACAGGTCGGAAATGGGCACTCTTCTTTGATCGTGAGCTTGCAGCCTAATCAATATTATTTCTAGCCAAGCAAATAAAAAGTCAAGCTATTATTTATTTCATAAATAATATTTTTTCTGTCTGGAGCTCGGTGGCGCAGTGGTTTAGCGCCTGGCCCAGCGATTACGGAGGTTAAACAACGTTCGAAAAGGTCGGTCATATTTGCAGTCGTTAACGCCCACCAATCCGCATTGGGCCCGCGTGGTGGGTTATGGCCCGTCCTCCTTATCCACCCATAAGGAAGGCCTGTGCCCCAGCAGTGGGGACATTAAAATGGCTGATAGACAAATAATATTTTTTCATTTAAAATTGATCGCTTCTGTCGTTAGTTGGTTCGCCCACCCGTGTAAGACGCAGGGGCCCGGGTTCGATTCCCAAGGGGGGTAGAATTTGTACTCGGTTTCGTTGGTGGTAGGCCTGATTCCAAGTCCGCCTGCCTAGCTACCCACCATCTTACCTAAGTCTGACGCCATAACAACAATTTAAAAATTGTTGTATTCCGGCAGTTAGAGGTAAGATAGCCAGTTCCTCGGTGATGAGAATTCCGGGTGTCGTGCGATTCCACAGGCCAAACACTATCCTGTTTTGCATAAAAAAACAATTTAATTTAATTTACCTGGTTCAGTCTAACGGCATGAGAAACCACTGGCCTGCTCTCACTCGGTTCCCGAATAGCAAATGGTCTAAAACCAAAGCGAGTGACGAAGTAGCTGGACGCCTTAAATTAAAAAAAACATTGTAAACAAACATTAAATCACTTCTCATGCTTGTAAAGTTCGTCTTTATGTTGGGTATAGAATGCATAAAATCGCTTTTCACGTTCTAGTGCTTAAAGTAAAATATTCGTCTATTCAAAAATTCAAAATTCAAAATATTTTATTCAGTCTAGGCTGTTACAAGCAATTGTGAATGTCATAGAAGCTACGCCAACGGTTCGCAAACCCTAAGCGGGAGACCTTGTAACGAGAAGAACCGGCAAGAAACTCGTCAAGGGCTGCTTTTTTCTCCCTGTATATTTCATACAGAGTCGTCAACATTGAAAAATGAGCTCTACGTTTAAAGTGAGGTCATTTTCCATCACAATAATTAACAAAAGTTTGCACACAATGGGTAGGTAGGTTAAAATTAAATATATCTACTACATTCAGATAGGTAAATATGAGAGTAAATAACTTTCAACTAGTTGAGAAATCACTCTGTCTGCTACTCGAACCAAAAAACACTTGATGCAAGACATAAAAAGTAAAAACGCAATTCTTACAATTCAATATGCGTTAAGATAGGTACTCAGAAGCAGACCCATTCCCACTGGCAGCACCCGTTCACGAGCATGACGCATGGACCAGCCATCGCTTCGCTCAACCATATTTGAGGGAACGTAACGACCCGCCCCACACGACACCACCGCAGAAATGATTAAAGAGAGCATGACATACTTAGGTTAGGCTACCCATCCTAAGGCACTGAATTGAAAACGAATATCCAAAAGCTTTTCATAGGCCTTTACTTACAAAACTATAGACGAAAAAATACGAAAAAATATTACGAAAGCAAAATAATCATTTTAGTCATTAGCAATAAAAAAAGTGAGAAATCAAAACAAGGATTAGTTATTAATTTTATGTTTTGAGTAAGAAGTGCCATACAGATTGATAATATTAAACATGAAGAAAAAAAAATATGCGACGCCCTTAGTACAAGCAGACAGAAGCAGACCCATTCCCACTGGCAGCACCCGTTCACGAGCATGACGCATGAACCAGCCATCGTTTCGCTCAACCATATTTGAGGGAACGTAACGACCCGCCTCACACGACACCACCGCAGAAATGTTTAAAGTGAGCATGACATACTAAAGCTACCCGCATTAAGGCGTCGAGTCAAAAAGCTTACAATACGTTTTAAGTAGGTAGGACAATTCTCTCAATTTTCACATAGAATAGAAAAATCTACGACCAAGCTGTTTTATCAATTAAGTAATCTTTAACAGTATAGTATCCTTTTTTGAGAAGACAATTCTTTACATGAGTCTTGAAGTTTTCAAATGGTAAATCCAAAATATTACTTGGAATTTTATTATAAAACTTTATACCAAGACCTATGAAAGAACCACGGACTTTTTTACCCGACTACGGCGAAGCCAAAACGGAGGGTATATGATTTTGACCTGTATGTATGTATGTATGTATGTATGTATGTTTGTAAATTCATCTGTTCCCTCATAACTTCCAAACTACTTGTTATAATTTGACAAATGAGGTATCGTTAGAAGCGTCTTAATCGTCCAATGAATATAGGCTACGTCACGTCACATTAAATTGAATGTGGCGCCCTCTAGAGGAGTTAAAGACATGAACTAAAAAAAAAATATTTTTGAATGTTGCCGTGTTGGGTACCAAATGAAAGGGCTTAATGAGCACTTTTCAAATATGTATATATTGTTAGCTTTTGCCCGTGGCTTTGCTTGCTTTCACCCTATTAATAACTCCAAAATATTTAAAATAAAAAAGAAGTTTTAAAACTAAAACCCGACTACGGAAAAATCGTGCTCTAAAAAGTAAGAAACAAGAAAATATTCGAGTCCAAAATTCAATAAAAAGGATAACCGTAGTCGCATGCCACATTGTCCTAGACACGCACGACACGAACAACAGGCTGGAGGTAACATGCGACTACGGTTATCCTTTTTATTGAATTTTGGACTCGAATATTTTCTTGTTTCTTACTTTTTAGAGCACGATTTTTCCGTAGTCGGGTTTTAGTTTTAAAACTTCTTTTTTTCTAATCTATACTGAGGCATTACAAGTTTGTCTTTATTTCTGGTGTTCCGATTGTGCCAATCACTATTTTTTGTATATAAGTTAATATTGCGACGCACGAAACGTATGCAGTTTAATATAAATTGTGATGCTGCTGTCAATATACCAATCTCTTTGAATCTATCCCTAAGAGATGTTCTAGAACTTAGTTGATAAATAGCTCTTATTGCTCGTTTTTGTAAAACAAAAATAGTATTTATATCGGCTGCTATCCCCCACAAAAGAATACAGTATGACATAATGCTATGAAAATAGCTGAAATACACTAATCTGGCAGTTTCTTCATCTGTTAACTGTCTAACTTTTCTAATAGCATAAGCAGCAGAGCTGAGCTTGCCAGCCAGAGCTGTGATATGCATATTCCATTGAAGTTTACTGTCAAGAGTTACACCCAAGAAAACTGTTGTATCGAGCAAATCTAATTTCTCATTATTTATTACAATTTCAGTGGGATTCGCCTGTACATTAGGTAAAGTGAATTTAACACATTTGGTTTTCTTAGCATTAAGCTGGAGATTATTTACATTAAACCAAGTAAGAACCTGCGAGAGTGCTTTGTTCACATCGTCAAAATCAGTTTTATTCCTGTCAACTTTGAATATTAATGAAGTATCATCCGCGAACAAAACAATATCACAGAACCTCTCTGCAAAAAAGGGTAGATCATTTATATATATTAAAAATAAGAAAGGGCCCAAAATGGACCCTTGCGGAACGCCCATTTTTACATGAGAACCTGATGAACTTACTCCATTGATATTAACTGTTTGAGTCCTTGAACTGAGATACGACAGTATTAATTTTTGGGCATTATTTTTTACACCGTAATGATTTAGCTTCAACAGCAGCGTCCAGTGGTCCACGCAATCAAAAGCCTTGGACAGGTCGCAGAAAATGCCAAGGGCATTCTGAGACCCCTCCCAAGCCTCAAAGACATGCTTCAAAAGCGCAACACCAGCATCAGTTGTGGAACGACCTTTCGTAAAGCCAAATTGTTTGTTGTGCAGAAGTTGATTTACATTAAAATGACCTAATAATTGCTCGAGTATTATTTTTTCAAAAATTTTGCTTAGGGCAGGTAATATCGATATTGGTCTGTAATTGCTAGGATCTTCTTTATCTCCTGATTTAAACAATGGTATTACCTTGCTAAACTTCATAAGATCAGGAAATATTCCTTGATCAATACACCGATTAAAAATGTCAGCAAGATAAGGGCAATAGTATGCACAATATTATTAATAACCTTAACTGATATACCCCATAAATCAGTGGAGCTTTTCATTTTTAGAGAATTGAAAGCTTTAATTATATCTAAAGCATTAATACATTTAAAATTAAACATTGAGTCACTTTCAGCCACATGTCCCTTTAGCATAGATACAGCAGCCGCTGGTGAGGAATCCAAATTTGATGTAGTTTCTACTGGTATGTTTACAAAGAACTTATCAAAAATATTAGCAATTTCTTTATCTGATTTTATTAATTTATTATTAATATTAAGCGTTAGGTTATTTTCCCGTGCTTTAGATTTACCAGTTTCACGATTAATGATATCCCAGGTTGTTTTAGTTTTGTTACTCGAGTTTTTAATTTGCTTTTTAATGCAGTTAGACTTTGCAACTGCACAAATTATTTTGAAAGTCTTCGAGTATTTTTTAACATGTTCTAAGAAACCTGGGCTTTGGTTAGTTTCTCTAAGCTTGTAAAGTTCATAAAGTCTGTTTCTACTTTTATAAATACCTGTCGTAGCCCAATCGCGGAACCGTAACTTCTGAGTACATTTAATAGTCTTGGTTTTAAATGATTTATCGAACTCATTAGTAACTAAATGAAAGAGGTTCTCATACAGAACATCAGGATCATCCGAAATCCATGGCAATAAAGAGATTTGTTCATCAATGTTGTTTTTAAAATTGTCCAATCCCTTTTTTGTGATAGGTCTGCATTCTACAGTCTTAGGTGTATCTATGACGTTCACAGCGTATGAAACTTTCAAACCGTAATGGTCGGATGAAATATTACTAAAAACAAATTTGTTTTTCGGATCACATTCTGAAAAAACATTATCTATGCAAGTGGCGGAGTGTTCAGTTACCCGTGTGGGTTCTAAAAATTTATTATGTAAATTAAAACATTTAAATAATGCCAGAAAACGAGTGGTCGAAGAATTGCTCTCAAGAATATCAATATTAAAATCGCCACAAATTACTACTGGTTTATTTTTTAACCTTAACTTTTTTAGAACATCTTCCATGACAGATTCAAAGATTTCATAGATACCCTTAGGGGGGCGGTATACAGACACAATAATCATGCTATCTAATTCAATACAAGACAACTCCACATGGCGCTCTGATGTAAGGTTCACAATATCTTTTATTTCTTTATACTTTATATTATTATTCACAAAAATTACAGAACCGCCACGAATAGTTGTTTGCCTAACCATCGCACTTGCTAGTTGAAAATTATTTAGATTAAATGACATATCACCAGGCTTTAGCCAGTGTTCTGTAATGCAAATGATTTGAATATTATTACATTCAACAAACAATTCTAATTCTAGATCTTTGCCAGACAGGCCCTGAATATTTTGACTAATTATATTGATACAATTAGGCCTGGCTGTTGTCTTGTGCCTCAGTTTAAATCTGAGTTTGTCACTGTTTTATTTGAAACAATATGCCGAGTAGTAGATGAAGTACTAATACTCGGTTTTATGGACTTAGTTACAGCTGTAACAGAGTCCTGTAAATTGTAAGCTAACAAATTAGCTATTTGCATCCTACATTTTTTCGGCAGATACATACTATCTGGAGTCAATGTAAAAGTGTTAATAAATTTATTAACGTCAAAGTATAAAATAACGTCACTGTGACGACAAATCAAATTATATATATATGTTACCGGCAATGTGTATAATCCGGCATTGTATACAATGCCTAGGCATTGTATACAATGCCTAAAACGATCAGGCAATGTATGAAATATAATTCATTTTATACTTTGCCTAGGCATTGTATACCTACAATGCCTGCTGGTCCACCGGCAATGTGTAAAATAAGTATATTTCTGTTGTCTGTTGTAAAAAAATAACCTCGAAATTTAAGGCTCACGCTCCGCTGCGCTTCGCGCTCGCCTTAAATTTCTAACCTATACGCGGGACCTACAGGAGTGAAGCAGGTTCGATTCCAAACTCAAATTTCTGTTGTCTGTTATAAAAAAATAACCTCGAAATTTAAGGCTCACGCTCCGCTGCGCTCCGCGCTCGCCTTAAATTTCTAGCCTATACGCGGGACCTACAGGAGTAAAACAGGTTCGATTCCAAAGAGCCCCCCTCAAGCCCCCCTCGAGCCCCCCTCGAGCCCCCCTCGAGCCCCCTCGAGCCCCCCTCGAGCCACCCTCGAGCCCCCCTCGAGCCCCCCTCGAGCCCCCCCGAGCCCCCCCGAGCCCCCCCGAGCCCCCCTCGAGCCCCCTCGAGCCCCCTCGAGCCCCCCTCGAGCCCCCTCGAGCCCCCCATCGAACCCTCCTCGAGCTTTCCCCGAGCCCCCCCCCCCCTCGAGCTTTCCCCGAGCCCCCCCCCCCTCGAGCTTTCCCCGAGCCCCCCCCCTCGAGCATTCCCCAAGCCCCCCTCGATCCCCCCTCGAATCTATTCTCGAAAATCTTTTTATTATACACATTGCCGGTGGACCAGCAGGCATTCTATACAATGCCTAGTCATTGTATACACTGCCTAGGTAATGTGTGAAATAGATATCAATATTCATTATATTTCATACATTGCCTAAAAGGGCCAGGCATTGTATACAATGCCTGCATTTCATACATTGCCGGTAACATATACAAATTTAAATCAAAAATGCGCTTATTTTGATCCCAGTTTAACTTGCATAAGGGAAAGCGCTAATTATTATTTTACATCTTGTTTCAGACTGCAATGTTAATAGAATATTAATATTTTTAAGAATGTCCCTTTTTGTAATATGGGAACTGTCCCCACATAATATTACAACTGTTGTGGCGTCATCAATATGTGACTTATTAATATTTTGTACAATTTGGTTAAAAGATAAACCAGGAGTACAAATATTAATTAGTTTTTTAGAGAGCTTATCTCTTAGGGCTAAACCTAATCCCTGACCTAATTTGTCTGAAAACATAATTATTTTTGCCTCCTTTGAGTTAAAAGATAATGCTGGTTTGAACATGCATTTACTATAGCTACTTTGTAATGTTTTTATGCAGGATGATGAATGACAGGGGCTCTGTGTAGATTGGCTAGTTTTA
Organism: Agriphila geniculea; assembly: GCA_943789525.1. Taxonomy (NCBI): domain Eukaryota; kingdom Metazoa; phylum Arthropoda; class Insecta; order Lepidoptera; family Crambidae; genus Agriphila; species Agriphila geniculea. The sequence continues at coordinate 20,484,058 of OX038879.1, forward strand.
TTTACATCAGAATCATTATTGTGAATAACTGAAGATTCAACAATAAGTTGACTATTTACTAAGGAATCATACCGGTCTGCATTGTAATTGCAGAGTTCCACTAACTCTGTGGCAGATTTGATGTGCTCATCAATTTGTTTCTGCGCAAGAGAGTACTTCTTTTGCACAAGTTCAAGTGACTCATACAACTGAGTGATTTTAAATTGTAATTTTTTAGTGTCCCGGTCATACATTTGCCTGCTTTCAGTTAATTTACTACTATAAATTTCCAATGAATCCAAGAGGCTAATTCGTTCTTTTCTTAAAACAATATTTTTAGAAAAACAATTATTTTTCCTAATTAGTTTTCCTGTTTTTTCAATTAATTTACGTATTTTAATATATTTCTTTGGTTTCTTAGCACCTAAAATTTGAGGTCGAGGTGAAAAATCATTGACTTTGGTTATTGACTGTTCTGCCGACTGTACAGCAGGTGAAGACATCATGAGCTCCTCAAAAAGACTCTGTGTATGGTCCACTTCTTGAAGTTGCTGCTGCTCCTTGAAGTCTAATATTTGCCTGTTAGCATCGTTCAGCTCCCGTTCCAAATCAGTGATGCGGTTCAGGGCCCTCTCGTAAGTGCTGCACTGATCATCAAAGTCGCTAACGGTGTTCTCGAGCTGGTCTCTTTGGCGTATTACTTCCATGTGCTCAGAATGCATCTGAGCCATCTCAATCTTCAGTTGAGAGTTGCGAGCAATAACTTTGCTGATTTCTTCTTCACTGTCTTCTATGTCTAGACTCTCGAAGGTCGTCAGGTAAACATCCACACACGCAATTAAACTTCGTTAAATAAACTTGTTATTTCATTCTGTGTCTTCGTTTTATACATAATCGATGTTATAATACATTTTTCACCTCTCCAGCACGAAAAGGGTGCTTTTGGCGCGTAAAAACTCGCAGCAAAATCGACTTTTGCTGCGAGCGTGAGGCAAAGTGCTTTTTTACCAAAAACTCGCAGCAAAAGTAAAAACTCGCAGCAAAATCGACTTTTGCTGCGAGCGTGAGGCAAAGTGCTTTTTTAATTTCTAACACCTTTTATCGCTGGTAGAGGTGAAAAGTTGTATGTTTAACACGAGAGCAAATTTTTTGATGTCTCGTGCCTTTAAATCACTCACTGTGCTCAGTAGTCTATATTAGAATCACTCGCTACGCTCGTGATTCAATTCTAGACTACTTCGCTAGTTCGTGATTTAAAAGTCAGCACTCGCAGCAAAAAATGACTTTGCTCTCTTGTATAACAAATAACTATTTTTATAACATATTTGCTCGTAAAGGGTCTCTTATTACACCAATTTCAATATCGTATTGTATCTCATTACGAACTTGTGCGGTAATGTAAAGTAAAACGCACGGTTTCCTTGATAAGCCGTGCGTTTTACTTTACATTACCGCACGGTTTATCAAGATACTTCGTCTAAAACGAACGGTACTTTTTTAAATCTTAGCAAAGAGTTTTTATGTCAGAAAAGAGGTCAACATTTTATGGATAAAATTGACTTTGGGAGATAAAATGTAATAAATAAACATTTAATTATTCAATTTAATTAATGTTGACAATAAATTACAACCATTTATCTGTAACAAAAACACAAAAATATTAATTTACTTTATTAGTAATACTGGCTGTTTTTATGCCTTTGCATTAAAAAAAACGCTGATGCGCGCGCATTGCTAATTTAATTTTTTTTTTGCTGTATTGTTTTTATTTGAAAATGTCGTCAAGTACTGATGAATTTATTAATTCAACACCGCCAGAAGTCTCAGAGGCAGCGAAAAAGGCTACTCTAAGCCTCTTGCCCGAAAAATTGACCGATAAGATACTTACAAGCGTATCAAAATTTAATCATATGGAAAACAAGCAAAGGTGCAAAGTCCGAGTTTTATTTATTTCCTCGCAAATATGTTATAAAACGTCGTATGACATACGTGCGCTTTGATAATTACAGCCTCTGCTTTCTTGTAGCCCTCGCCTACGGCTCGGGCTAGCAATATCGCCTCGGCTGTAATTTTCAACGTACCGCACTTATATCATAATGTACTATTGCAATATTGCTGTTTAATTTCCTCACAATCGAAGTGAAAAGCAGAGAGTACTTATATCTATTCTGTGGCAGAGTGTATAACCACGGTAAATTGGTATTTAACTCGTACATAAAACCCATTTTGACATCGACTTGACTATCGGTCCACCCTCGCTTTGGTGCGTTTTATGCACTTGTTGTACAATCTAATATTTCGGTTATGATGATTTATAACAAAAGTAAAAAAAAACGAACACTTTTATAACTCACCGTCTTTGCATTTGCTACCCAAAATATGAGATGATCGAAATTAAGAACTTTTCCCGTAACCACTTTATTATTTGATTTTCCTTTCGTCATTTCTATTTCTGAAATTGTAAAAAGAAATGCATTTATGTGTCATTCTTGATTGATTGCTTAAATAAAATAGAAACACAAAGTGTTAACATATACCTAATAGTTAGTAGGTAGGTATTAGTTTTTTCGTCACTGTGTCACCAAAACTTTTTCTATCCTCCACAAACTTATTTTTAATACTTTTACCGACGAAACTATTTATTTTATTTTTAATATGTACTTGAATGACCACCAGTTTCCATTTAGTGAACCTTCGATCATTAAATGATCGAAGTAGTGAACGGATACTGTGAAAACTTGCAGGTTTTAAATAGACTTAGGTAAGTACTCCGCGTACATAATAATTAGTACTGTTTACACTTTTAATTATTGTTGCAGTATTAATCCCAGAGATGTGAATTATTTGAAATACATGTATTTAAAATACAAATACAAAATACAAAATACGTATTTGTATTTTGTATTTAAAATACTTTTTTTCAAAATGTATTTTGTATTTTATTTGAAATACTTTTTATGAGGTATTTAGTATTTTTAAAATACAAATTACTTTTTTTTGTGTATTGGTATATGTATTCTGTGGTATGGGTATGTCATGTCAATGTCAAACAAAACAAAACAACCAATTACAGAGCTCGATAATTTGTCATGACACTTCGTTTAATTTTTATCTATACCAATGGGTTCTAATGGGTGCATTTCAGCAGACTAATCGATAAAGAGTTCTACACTAGGCAGAAATGGGCCACGTATGCCGATCTGCGTATGATATTAAGGATGATCTCTTTGAACATTTGCTAGTGTTAAAAATCAGTGAAATAATATGAAGTTATTTTATACCATATTTTATTTATTTGACCAGTTTTAACACTAATATTTTTTAAAGCTACAAAGATCCCAAGTTAGAGTGTTTGTAAAAATTAGTCTGCCGTTATTGGCCCAATTTAAAAAAAGTATGGTACAGAAACGAAACTTGTTTCGAAGTATAAAGTCTGGGCAACGAGTCGTGTCATCTCAAACCCGCGACAAATTTAAAATTTTCTTTCTCTAGATATTATTATCATTAGGGCTGACTAATATGGCACCAAAAAAATGTATCCCAGTGAAAAAAAGTTATAACCTCCTTCAAAAACCTAAAAAAAAAACAAAAATCGTTAAACATAGCTCTAAAAACCATGAAATAATATTGTAATCACAAATACGCATATAAATTTTAATAAAAAAACGTCTATTGAAGTCGGTTGGGGCTCGATGGAGGAAAACTTTTTTTATTCTAAAATCCCTACCCGACTTCATTAGACGTTATTTTTTATTAAAATTGATATGCGTATTGGTGATTTTAATATTACTTCTTGCCTTTTAGAGCTATGTGAAGCTGTTTTTGTTTTTATTTTTGGGTTTTTGAAGGTATTTATTTTTTTAAGAAGCTTTTTTATTTTTAACTTTTTTGTGGTGAGTGTCTAAGCATGTAATATTTTTTTAATTTTATATATTTTCAAAATGCCCGTAACTCAATTTCTTAATTTACGCTGTTTGTTTTTAAAGAATTGTTGTGCTTTTGTAGTCCAAGTCTATTCCAGAACGTCGCAGACCATAACTTGATTTGTTTTGGATTGTCACAAATCTACCAATATCACAATCACTATACATATCCTATTTGAGTTTGAGGAGTTCCCTTGAATATCTTCGAAGTCCAAGGTCCAATGTCAATTAAATTAAAAGGACACTTAAGGGTATCCCTTTTCCAACAAAAAATCGGTTCATAATAACCAAGTCGTCAAGGTAGTTAACGCAAAATCATAGTATTTTCAGGATTATTTGAAAAGTACTGGGACGTTTTGAAAAATAATAAAAATTGGGACCATCTCGCAAGAAAACTCAATCAAACAAAAAAGAACCACGAAAATCGGTCTATAGGTATAAATATCGAAGATATTATATTATTATATCGATATCGCGCGAACAACTATAAAAAAATACAATCGAATTGAGAACCTCCTCCTTTTTTGAAGTCTGTTGAAAAAAGACAACCCGAATGATATTGATAATATCTATATTTGGAAACAAGTTTCATTTCTGTATCATACTTTATTAAAAATCGGGCCACAGGTCAAGGGAACAGAGTGGAACAGTTGCATTGTCTAATTGCGTTGTTTTTTGGAAACTGTATTTTTTTGCGGTTAATTATTGTTACTTTAGAAGAAAGTTCATGAAATGATCTAGTGTCGGCCACGGTCATGCTCTTTGTTTTCTTATGTTTATGTATTAGGCATGAGGGAGGCAGTTGTTTTCATAACAATATACCTAATTTTATCGACAAAAACACCCACATGTTGGGGTCTATCCCCACTCCTGTTGGAATGGCCGCCATTTTAAGGGTCATAATTCAAACAAAAATAACTCTCAAAAAATGCAACGTAGAGCAATAAATTTTGAAGTCGTTTTGTAGATAATATCCCTGTGTATTTGAATAATGCAAATGTCCTAGTTTTTGAGAAATGTAATAAAAACTCATAAAAAGTACACAAATTTCGTATAAAATTTTAATTCAGTAATTTTTTATGTCATATTTGAGTTGAAAGTTCACACATTATTTTTTTGGTTGATAAGTGGTATTATTAGCTTTCGAACAGTATTTTTGTTATAACTCTAGGACTTCTAAATCCGGAGAAATTTATATTTTTCCGCAAGGTCATCTAAAAAAAAAAGTCAAATTTAAATTGGCGGCCATTCCAACAGAAGTGGGGATAGACCCCAACATGTGAGTGTTTTTGTCAATAAAATTAGGTATATTTCACACCTTTAAATTATCGTTAGTTCAAGACCAAAGGCACTGTATAAACATTTATAACGCTTTCTGAAACTTTGTGTTTTTTGTTTATTGCAAAAGATAAAGATAACGTCTTCTAATTAATTATTATGGACTGACTGTGTAGTACCTAGTGTGGTAGTACACTTGTAACTGTTAATAAAAATAATAACAATGATAAAAATAAGATACGAAAAAAGGTATTTTATTTGAAAAAAGTATTTTGAAAATACGTATTTTGTATTTTGTATTTAAATACTTTTTTTGAAAACTATTTTGTATTTTTATTTGAAATACAAAAAATAGCCAAGTATTTGTATTTTATATTTAAATACTTTTAATAAAGTATTTTGCACATCTCTGATTAATCCTAACTAATATTACAAATGCGAAAGTGAGTTTGTTTGTTTGTATACGTTTTCACGTCGTAACTACTGAACCGATAATCGTGAAATTTTGCATACGTGTTAACGTATAGAAAAGGAAAGGACATTGGGGTAATCATTTCATCTGAAAAAAAGTACTGTTACTGATCCATAGAAAAATTAGGTACCTACTGTACACGCACTTCACGCAGACGAAGTCGCGGGCGGCCGCTCGTATTCTACTAGTTTATAAAAAAAAGTTTTTATGTTTGTTCATTAAAGTGCATTTTATTGCCATTTTTAAATTTTGATTTTACAACGACTATTATTTAAATACATACAACAATCGTAGACACTTTGTATTGAAATAAATTTTATTAAAATAAGTTTAAAAAAAATACAGACTGACTAAAATATCACATATTTATAAAAAGATATTTAAAACAGATATAGAAATAAGTAAAGTCGTAGGAAATATTAGTCAAGCTACGTGAATAACATACAAAGTATGGACTAGATTTAATCGTAAGTGGTCTAACAAATGGTTATTTACTCGCAAGTCTTATCACGTACGATACAAATACATTGATGCAAATTGTAGTATCTACAGAAGCACAAGTAACGGGTGGCGCAAAAGTACTGGCACTAAAGAAAATACTTTTATTTTTTTTTATATGACATTTTCTGTCATTCTGTTGTTGAAAATTGTGTAGTGAACAAATATAAAATACACTGAAAATAAACATGGACCGTTTTACTCCCCAAGAACGTGGAATAATTGTGTCAATGTTCTTACGGAATAATTCATCAGTGATAAGAACACAACGTGAATTTCGTCGACGATTTCCCCACCGTCCGGCAGGACTGACCAGTCCAGACTTCTTTCTTTGGGGTTTTTTGAAATCTCGGGTGTATGTGAACAAGCCACAGACTCTCGCAGCTCTAAAAGAAAACATTCGTCAAGAAATAACGAACATATCGCAGGAAGTGTTACGGCAAGTTATGCAAAATGTCATAAATAGGGCTCAAATGTGTATCAACTCTGGAGGTCACCATTTAAAAGACATCATCTTTAAATCCTAATGGTACGAAATTTAATGGCACAAATATACATTTAAAAAAACCTAAATCTAGTTTTCTAATTTAGAAAAAATGTTATAGCTGAACCAAATAGGGTCTTTACTTTTGCGCCACCCGTTATAACTGTAGAGTTAGTATGTATGTTGGATACCGAATCATTAGCAAATAAGTAAACATAAAAAAGTCTGGATAACTTACTTACATAATACTTTTTCTGTTATTCCCACGATATACTTAGGTAATATCCTTAACAAGCATAAACTCACCAAAATCTCGTAAAACGTTCTCAAACCACTATTCAATTATGTACAGCACAAAAACTTTTGCAAATACATCATCCCCCATAACATGACTACCGAAACGCGATATGATAATAGCGATTTATCGTTTTGATTGTCAAAAGACCGTTGATTTTGACAGTTAAGTGGCGATAAAACGCTTTAACACGCGATCATCGTGTTTTGGTGGTCATGCTAGGGCGGCTGAATGATTATTTGAGGTAAACTAGTGTCACGTGAGAAAAGAGTTTACAAAAATACTAGGTAACCTAGGTAAAGGGAAGGTTCCCTCAGGACGACTTCGTCATTTTCTTAAACTTGACACTTGACATAGACACGTTAGGAAAGTGTCAAGTTTGAGAAAATGACGAAGTCATCTGGGAAAGAGACCAACTAAGAAAAAGTCGAGTTAAAAAAGAGACAAGTTAGGAAAGCGTCAAGTTTAAGAAAATGACGAAGTCGTCCGGAAGGCCTACCTTTAGTAACAAACTCCACAAGAAATGTAACAAAACTGCGTAGTTGTCAAAAGCGGCACTTATATAGTACCCAACTTATCTATCATTAAGATCAAGCCTAATAAATTAAAAATATATTCATAAAAATATTGCTGTTATTTCAATACCGATGTACAGTTATTAATTTTTTAACATAATTATACAAGTATTTATAAAGTTACATGTTAGATTTGAAGATAAAATGCATATCTCTACGATCTATAGATCTAACAGCGGATGCAAAATTCGATGATCTTGAAATATTTCTCTCAAACAACTTTACTAATTAGATTAAATGCTCTAAGAATTAGATCGCAGCGGATTTTCAAATTAAAACTGGAATTTAATTTAGATTCAAGTTTTTCTTATTACTTACTTAAAGAGTTATTAATATAACTTTATGACATGCCATATGTTTAAAAATAGGCTGTGACTTTGAAATAACCTAATTTTTGATAAAAAAAATATTGAAGTATTATTTTATGTATCATCACTAAAATAAATATTCCGTGTCAAAAATCTAATTTACAAATAATTAAATTAATTCTTTGAATATTTTTAATCGCAGTCCTATTCAAATAATAAACTTACAGTACTGGTTATAATTTCTGACTTATTTTGGTTAATATGGCAACTCACAAATATGTGATATTGAATAATATATTTTTTTAACGTAAGAAATAACTTATGAATTCATGAAATTAAACCAAAAATTGACCGGAAGTCGCGAGTCATTTGTTTTTTATCACAATGCCAAGTTCGTCGCCCGTAGCAAACATGAAAATATTCACAAATCATCCTCATGAATCACTCTATCTATTGGAGAAAACCGCATGAAAATCCGTGCAGTAATTTTTAATTTTATCGTGAACAGACAGACAGACAGACGCGGTATTTTATAATATGTAGTGATAGTGATTGTTTTTTCAATAAAGAGTTCAGTGAAGATTGTCTACCAAATAAGAGAAGTAGGTAAGGATAAACAGACTAAACCAACGACAAGATGTCGCGAAATCTATATTTTTTTTAACAACTTACATTTTGAGTTACTTTTTAACGCGAGGTCTACAGCTCACGGAGAGGTGCAAGCAACCCCCACTATGTTCCTTTAAATAGGAGTTTTAGAGGGGGTAAAGCGAACGTTTCAACATATAAGATGTGAGTTATTGAAATGTATTACGTATATTACGGATGTATTATAGAAACGACATCGCGGCCTCGATTTTGCGCCACGAGTTGAGGGCAACTGCCAGTGTCCCAACCTTAGGGTATTTTACCCTAAATTTAGGATATAAAATTAATTAGGGTAATTTTGAGGGGAAACAATTCTAGTGACATTGTATGATTTTAAGAAAAAAGAACACTGAAAAGTTTGACTCTTTAGTGTTTTTTTTATACAATCATGTCGTGTTGGAAACGTAAACAATAGATGCATTCTAAGATTATATAGAACTTTTAAATAAAATGTTTAATAGTATTTAATAAATTCACTTCATTTTGAGTTTTTTTATAATGAATGGTTAGGGTAAAATATTTTGAAAAGGGCCTAATTTAGGATAATTTCACAAGGAGTCCGGGGAAAATCAATATCAGAGGGTGGCAACACTGTAATTTTATTTCGACATCGCTTCTCGGTCTTTTGGCTAAGTGTAGTATCAGTTCTGAAAGTTCCCTCACTGAGGGATCAGTACCTACCCTTAGCACGAACAGCTACTTATCGAAAAAAAATAACGCGCGTAAAAGTCACTGACGTCCATTCATAGACTTATTATATTACTAGCGTATTATACAATTATACAAGTTTGTATAATGGACGTCAGTGGTAAAAGTACTCAATAGGGAATTATCTATGGAAAATTTCATTTTACTTCTCGGCGGTAGATGGCGCTGTACAAATTTCCCATACAAAATTGCTCTATCGAATGTTTTTATACGCGTTATTTTTTTCGATAGCTATTCGTGCTAATTTGTAACTCGACGGGACGTTCATTCGGGGCTCGCTCCACTCCCGTTACGAGTCGGCCCGGCATTGCAGTGCCGCCGGGATCGGCCCACATAAGCAAGAAAATATACTCATAGAAAGGTATTATAATATTAAATCACGGTATTATATATTTCGATAAACTGAATCGTAAAAAGTTATATTACATATACCTAATTTAATTATCGAACCAGAGGATCTACTCAAAAGGCTACTAAAAGAAACGCTAGTAGAATAGAGTGACCAATGTATGGGAACAGGAGCTAAGCTTTAGCTTATGTTACTTCCATAAATTGTAATTCTATTCTACTAGCGTTAATTTTAGTAGAGAATGGCCATTTCAATAGGGTGGCTGCTCACAAAATTTCACGAGAATCGGTTGAGAAATGCGATCTGTAAAGGCTGTAGAAGAGAACAGAGGAACATTATGAAATAATTTTTGCCTGAAAGCAACTACGCATGATTCAATTTCTTTCTCAATTTGCTAACCCAATCTGCTGAGAGTTGACAGATTGAATCGTCAGTAGTCGAGTTGGGAGCGTGGCTCAAATTGCTGTGTGTTGAATCGCGTGCGCTAGCAATCTGCAAATTGACTCAGCAGATTGCGTGCGTGTTGAACAGTGCGTAGTGCGATTGAAGCAATCTGAGCTTCAGCCGCACTCGTGCCGTCGCTTAGACTGCATCTTTATGGTAATTGCTAAATAGTGCTACTTTAAAAAAAATATAAAGAAAAAAGGGTGTTGGCCCAGTTGTCTCAACTCTCAACTGTGGGACAAAAAAAAATATTTAAATAAATCTATTTATAAAGAAATTGTCCCTGAAAGCAACAAAAGAAGTTTTGGAAAACAAAATTACTCATATGAGAACCTCTTTTACAGGGAAATAAAAAGTAAGCGGGTTATACCTATTTAAATAATCTATATTTATACTAATATGATAAAGAGAAAAGATTTGTATGTTTATAAGTAACGAATAAACTCAAAAATTACTAGACCGATTTCAAAAATTCTTTCACCATAAGAATGTTACATTATTTCTGAGTAACATAGGCTATATTTTATTAATAATTTGAAATGTTGAAAGTTTCGGCAGACCCATTACGAACAACAACGAACACGTACACGTTTTGTGGCGGACAATCGCAGAATGAAATTGTGAGCGCTGCTGCAACGTGAGTAGCACAACCAACCGCGACTTCACAAATTGTGTCAACAGATTGTGGTTGAGTTGAATCGTGAGTAGACGCTTTAAGCTGAAACGGAGACGCTTCGCACTCGCTCAGTTAATTAATTATTCCTATTCTAAAAGAGTACCCATAGATCTTATCCTTATATTACTTCCACACCTAGTATACAAAATAACCATAGAACATTATTAGTATAGAATATCAGGAAAAGCGTAGAATGTTCTAATATCAAACCAAAAAAATCTTACTACCTATCATTTATTTTAATGCTAAGTTAATGTAACTTAGAATGAAAGACCGTATCGTAATGTAAGATATAAAACCTATATTCCAAGAAATAGGAAAATACCCCACCACAAGAGAAGTAATAAGCAAACCCTCGATAATAACAAGTAAACATAAAAACTAAAAATCTCATCACATTCCTTGGAACATTCTCGATGTTATTGCGCCATGTTTTTAAATATCAGAATATGCAAAACAGGCAACCGACTCAAGCCGGACATCGGCTCATACTAAACTAACATGGGGTAGAGACTACTTAAGTTAAAGACAGTGACATAAGCTTGTCTTAATTTAACGCTTTCGTATAAACATAAAGTGAAAAAGTACATCATGCTTCAGGATTTTAAGTTTGAAGTACCTACCTACCTAGTTCTAAAATTACTGTGTCGTAAAAACCATTGAATAAATAATTTTGTCTTAACTTAAAGATTGATAAATATCTGTCAAATCAACAATGAAATGGCAACAAAAAAGCTTTAAATTTAGACAGTGCCTAACGTGTTTTATTCAAAAATTAACTAGTACTTAACTTAAAATAATTATTCGCCGCGTACTTTTTAAGACAACTTAGCGTGAAATGTTGAAAAGAACTATTTATTTTGTTGTAATTTTTGTAGTAATAAAAGTATTTTTTTTTAATTGTACCTACATCTTATGTATTAATTTATTAACATTGGCATACACGACAGGTAACAATCACTAAGCATACAAAGTAGAGAAGTTTCAGTTATTATAGATTCTAGATTGAGACCCAAAAATGTATATGCACAGCATAACATGCAGAATGCACATAACACATAAACAAGGTTACACATGGAATTAACATAACATACACAAAAGATTAAAGTATTACAAAATGTTTACCTAATTAACACAGACCAGTGCTAATTAATTAAGAGGAGCAAAAAAAGTTTATACCTTTAAGCAAAGAACGAGAAGTGAAGTGACATCTACTCCTAGTTACCCTAGCACTTTTAATAATGACAAACTCTTCAAAAATAGCTTATTATATATTAGGTACATAATAATATAATTATAGTACTTATATCCAGATCGTAACATAGCCCAACAGTGGGCAGTGGTTTACCTGAATGACGTGACGCCACGCCACCCCGCCTCTGTGCTCAACTGGTCTCAGGACCAGTAATCAGTTACTAGTTTTGTTCATTAGCATTTTGTTTATCAGTTGCTGCACAGTGGTCAACTTTATAAAGTTTTTATAAAAACTGGACTTAAATAAAAAACAACAAGGTTAGTGATTTTGGTGGTATATATGGGTTACTATGACGATTGATGTGTAAGAAAATACAGAGTTAAAATAATATCGAAAAATATAGATAGTTGAGATTACTATATTAAGTACTTACCCTTTATATTTACTTGATTTTGTTGTTAATATTTTTTTTACATTACTTAGTAGCAATGTCTAACTTACAGAACATTGGTCGCGTTTTATATACTTAATTAACTAGTTAATAGTACGTTTTTTTACTTCAAGGTGTCGCATCTTTTATCAAAAATCCAAGAAAATAAATTATAATATTATATTTTATATTATACTTGATTCAACTATAAAACTTAAGATTTCTGTTTCTCTCTTTTTATTGACACTTAAACAATTAAAAATACGAACCGCCAACTTCGGTTCATTGAAAAGACATCAACGCACTACATTTGAATATGTTAGAGCAATATCGAAAATAAATAAGTTTTATAGTTTGGTGCAATTGAAAATATTATTTCTCCATATCTACTAAAATCTGGTTGTATCTGGCATTTATAGAATCTGGCATTTGTAGAATCTGGCGTTTAAGCTGATCTGGCATTTGTCGACTAATCCGTTTTTTTATAACAGGTGTAACAAGATCTTCAACGAAGCCGAAGTCCACGAATTCCGCCCATCATCAGGATCATTTTTGTCTTCTAAACTATACCTGGGAAACCAATAGCTACGAGGTTATTGAAGGTCAAAGTAAAAAAAAATCTTTTTTTTCATTTAGGATTTTCGGTATTTTAAAAATAGGTGTTTTATGAGTCGATATTTAGGTCGTATGTGTTATGATTTTTTGGCATTTTAATACAATACCTACCCCTTTTACATGAATGTTTTTGATTTTTATGTCTAAATAATATTAGGCGAATAGACAATATGCCTAATAACATTATGCGAAAATAAATTAGTCTAAATGGTTATTATGCTAATATAAATAGTATGCCAAAAAACAATTATGCCAAAGTATTATTATGACAAAAAAGATTATGCCAAATCCGTTATGCCAAATCAAATTAGGTATAAAACCATTATGCGAAAACAAGGGATCCCGTTGCACGCGTTAAATTGAGTGGTAAAGTATGCAATGCTTTTTTACCACCCAAAATCAAAATCGTTTCCCAGCAATAATTTTGAACAGAAATGGTTCTGATGATGGGCAGAATACGTAAACCTCGGCTTCGTTGAAGGTCTTGTTACACCCGGTATGTTCACTCGCATGTTGCTCAAAAAAGTGTACTTAATGTTTTTGGAATATTTAGGAATATTAAAATAGTTATGATACGTTTTACGCTGTTTTACGAATTGCTATATTATGTAAGTATGTAATTGTATTACATTAAAAATTATAAGTAATACGACTCATTTGTTTTTATAATCTGTACCACTGTTCATTGGAGGCTTGGTTTGACTACGGTAAACCTCTTTAACTTGATTCAACTATAGAACTTAAGATTTGTTCACACACTCTCTTTTTATTGACACTTAAGTGTTAAGTGCAGCTATGCAACACACTAGGCGAACCAATGGCACGCGAGACGCGACGCAATATTTTAGACACGTCACAAAATTAATTATGCACTAAGAAAAAATTACGAATTATTTATTTAAATTACGCTTATAATTAAAACATTGCAAAATGTAGTTAATTTTAGTAGTAAGTGAACTTTTGAGTTGATAGTACCTATTTATTATTATTGTTTCTCCAATAATCACAAAGTCAAAATTATTTGATGGCTCGTCTATGACCTCATTAAACATTTACTTTAGAAAAATGTTACGTTGATACATAAAGGTTCACCATCCCTGCACTAGGCGATCAAACTATCAAACAAAAAAAAAGGGTCCTTGAATATTAAAGCACTAAAAACTTCTTTATTAAAGTACCATTTAATATTTTCGATATTGCTTTAACATATTCAAATTAGTGCGTTGATATCTTTTCTATGGAATAAAGTTGAAAATGAGTTATAAAATAAATTTATTTTAACAGATTTCTAACTGAGGGATTTAAATATCTTATGGGGGAGTACTAGTGAATGTCAGCTGTTCTACTAATATTTTTATTTAAATTTAATTTAAAATAGTACTTATATATTTTTTCTGATATTATATTTTGACTGAGAAAACATTAATTTAAAACTCACATAGGTATGTACAAATTACATTTTCGAGGTCTTTATTAAATTTTTTAATATATCGCTTTACCTTACTTTAGCATATAAGTAAGTACTTAATTATTTTTTCAGCTATTAAAAAACTTTAAGAAATTAATATTTTTATGTTGTGGCAATATTTTTTGTATAATTAATTATGTTAAAATTTAATGGAAGTCTGTTGAAACTAAATAAAAAAAAATGAACCTTTAAGCAAAACCTATTAAGAAATATACGCAATGATTGAAATATCTTCGCCAATCTTCGGGGTAGGTAGAGCATTGTACTTATAGTTAAAATGTTTTATTTTTGTATGTTTGTTTCAATTTATGTTTTTATTTTATTAAGAGTACCTATAATTAAAAGTTTTGAATAGAATGCTTGAACATTAATATGCTTGAGCTTATGAAAACTTAAAGCATAAGACATTGTGAACAGGTCAATGTAAAAGCTATCCATAACATTGTGTACACGCCCCTATGTTTATCTCGTTTCCATAAACGTGGTAGATAGATGTAATATTTATTATCACATCAGGTTATAAAGGCTCCCCCTCACGCGCCTGCGTCAGTACCAGTATTTCGTTAGTAACCAGAGTGACTTCCAGATTATACATACGGATTGTGTAAGGAGATTTTAAAATGGTCAGTATAAAGAAAAATAATTGTATTATCTTTATAATTTTACGATACGTGAATTATTAAATTTCTTTGTTCATAAAAGCCCCAGAATTTTCGGTATTTTTTTGAGAATTTTGTGTCAAAACATTTAAACATTTTTGGTATTTTGAAGCAGTGATAAATATCAAATTAAATAAACTATTCCATAACTAGGTAGGTAGGTATACTAAAATATCTATGTGATTGAATTTTCCCTTTTGTTTTTATAATTTTCTGTAATTTTTCTCCGATTTCGATGAGGAAAATGTTCACGTCTCGTACCCAAGTTCGTAGTTGTCCTTCAGAAGTAAATAAATATTGCACGTCACGTCATATTTACTAGTCCATTACCTTTCTCAACTTGTCAAGTTTTCCCGCTGTCTTCGATGTGTGGATGACCTATTAGATCAAGTCACATCAAAATTATTATTTTTTAGTCTATGAAAGTTACATATTTGATTGTTATAATGTGAATTTGACTTTTAAAAAAACCGGCAAAGTGCGTGTCGGGCCACGCGCCATAGGGTTCCGTAGTTACCTTATACCATACCATATTTAATACCACCTATAATTTTTCGTCTGTAAAAATAACTTTGTTTTTTACAGTGTTGGTATGAATGACAAAGTTATATTTGCGGTTTTGGAAAATGTGCTATATCTCAAAAACTAATTACTATATCTCGTTCAAACCAATTTTGGTTGAAAGTGTTTATTAAGATCTACAGCATATATATTTTTCACTCTCTTATTTCAAAAGTTAAAGGGGGGGGACACACATTTTACCACTTTGGCGGTGAATATCTTTCAAACGGTTGACTTTGAGAAAAAGTTGTCTTAGGAACCTCAATGTCATTTTCAAAGACCTATCTATAGACACCCAACACGTGTTGGTTTGAAGAAAAAAATTTTTTTCAGTTTCAGTTCCATGTATGGGGAGCCCCCCCTTTATCTTTTATTTTTCCTTTTTTTTTATTAAATTCGTTAAGCGGTTAACAGAATACATCTACCTACCAAGTTTCAACTGTGTAGTCTTAATACTTTCGGAATAAAGTGGCTGTGACATACGGACAGACAGACAGACAGACAGACATGACGAATCTATAAGGGTTCCGTTTTTTGCCATTTAGGCTACGGAACCCTAAAAATCTATTGTTTTTTATTAATCGCTTAATGGCTAGGGAGGCTGTTTCTTTCGATATAACGCAAGATAACTCATCCCGATATTATGAAAACATTACACATACTTTTTCTTTACTTTTTATCCAGTTTTTCTCCACAAAGCGTAAAACATTATAAGTAGTAACTCATTCACCTAAATCTCGTACACGCTTTTACCAAGACTAAGTTAGTAAGTAAAAGGGAATTATCGTCTATTTTTTATTTTTATTTATCCGGTAGTTACTAGAGACAAAGAATTGCAGCAGTGTTTTTTAAATTCAGTATTTTATCGTATTGGGACGAAAGGATCTTAGACGAACCACTGAATTACCTAAGTAGTATTTTGTTTCATTCTTTTTTCAGACGACTTACACTGACAAAGGGAAGAAACCGGAAAATGGCAGATTTGTCGCTTTCGATCATCTGACCTTTTGGGTCTCAAATGCTAAGCAGGTAAGTTCAATCACATCATAATTAGTTTAATTCAAGCAGTGTTACTGGTGTTAAATGCTGATAATGCACCTACGGTACGTGCAATTCGCTTGATCGGTGATATGCTCACTCAGTATGAAGATATAGATCTATTTGCTGATATTCAAGGTGTAATTTATAAATATGTCTATAAATACCTCTGTAAATTGTAACTGACATTTTGCGTTTTCATTTCTGGATTACTATATATATTTTTTACCAATTTTTTTGACATTTTCTATTGATTTTTATGTTGAATTTTATTTTATCTGATATTGTAGATTGTAATTATATTTTTTTGACATTATATTTTAATAATTATGTATTAGCCATTCAATCGTCTCATTTGATTTTAATGTTTCATAGTGTTAAAATTATGTTGTATGACTTGCTTGTGTGTTGGAGTATTGTCTCTGTTAACTTGCATGTTATGAATGAATAAATAAAATAAAAAAAAATATAAATAAAATAAAATAAAATTGAATTAAGTAATACAACTATTAAAAAAACTACAATATTCTAGAGGAAGAGGTTGCGAACAAAACAAGCTTAATTTGTTTGAAAAAAAAAGAAGATCTGAGTAATCAGAAAAGTTTCGTAATAACTGATTGAACTCTTGTCAGTTATTTCTCGTTTATATTTTTGTTTCTAAATCAAAAGAGGTTTGGCTTAGTATTTCAAAGAAAACCTGAGAAAACTCTTTGAATTACTATGGTTTTTTTTCTTTCTGTAAAAGCCTATAAGTACTTTTTTACTGATTTCTTTCCAGGCTGCCAGTTACTACGTGTCGCGGTTTGGATTCGAACCCGTAGCGTACTCTGGGTTGGAGACCGGCTCACGACAGACCTCGTCCTACGTCGTCCGACTCAATAAGGTGATCAACTTTATTATGCTTACCTACTGCTTTATTTATAGAACTATTTGCAAACAGAAAACAAGATTTTGTGGTTTGTTTCCATGACAAGAATCCAGTTGATACTCATTTAAATATTACTTACGTAATTAAAGAAGGGTAAAGTGTTACTATTATTAATTCTGTGGTAAAGTTAAAAAAGCTCGAGACTCCTTTTTCTGGTGAATATCTTGGTTATTATTTTTCGAGTTGATCATGTTCACTGAGTATTTTTGCACAACAAAATAACAGGATATTTTTTATTAACTTTAAATATTTTCGCGCATAACGCATAAACATAAAACAGTTATGTAAGTTTATAAATAGGTAAGTACCTACCTAAATCTTCTAGAATGACTCGAAGTTTTTCAGCTACGTCTCAGTCAGTGCTTCGATTTTGTTTTGTCCGTAACATACCTACAATAAAAAAATACTCAGCACTACCAATCCACATTCGGTCCGTGTGGTGGTGTTAGGCGGGTGAATCAACTTTTTAATGTAAGGACAAAATCAACTCATGTGTAAATTTTTATAAATTAAAACAAAACTAGATAACTCTTTTGTAAAAAATATCTATTTTACGATATTTAGATTCATAGCCAATAAAACATACTTAGTTTTGTACAAAAATAATCAATAGTTTAAAGAAAAACATAGGTGACCCAGGGGACAATGTTGTCCTCAGATTTTATATGAAAAATAGGAGTTGTCTCCTGGGTCACCTATGTTTTTCTTTAAAGTCACGTAAAAAAAATTCATGTCTTTTAAGTTTTCTTATAAGATAATTAGCTGAGAGTATTTGCAACTACAGATTATCTTCATATAAAAATGGTTCACGTAGATATTTTAAGAAATGCCACAAAACAACAAAAAGTTGATTCACCCAGGCCCGTATTCGTAACCGCTTTCAACGTTGAGAGCAATCTCAAGACTATACCTGAGATGCTCTTCTTATAGTAATAGCATCTCAAGTTATGACCTCAAAGACTCAACGTTAAGAGCGGTTTATAAATTCGGGCCTTAGAACTTATCCACAAGGAAGGCCTATGCCCCAATAGATAGAACCAGGATAGAACACTAAAAATATCTAATACTGAAACTAAACACATGCCTCTTCAACACAGATCACCTTCGTCTTCCAAGCTCAGTACGAGCCAGTAGAATCAGCATTCAACAAGGAGGTGGCACTTCACGGAGACTTCGTAAAAGACATAGCCTTCGAGGTGGAAAACCTGGACTACATAGTGGCATACGCGAAGCAGCAGGGCGCGGTCGTGGTGAAGGATGTTTGGGAGGCGATGGACGGGGATGGAGTCGTCAGGATGGCTGTTCTGAAGACGGTAAGGGATGTAAAAACGTCTGGTTGAATGATGGTGGCTCCTGGCTCGTTAAAATATTAGAGAAAACAATGTCGAATTCTGATTATCAGAATTTTCAAATATTTCGATCGATGTTTTCATTTAAGTATTAATAATAAGTAGCGAAATAATAATAAGTGAAAAAATCGTTTGAAAATTCTAAAATCGTGCTATACAAAAGTAACTTTCCATATTTAGGTAGTTATTAATTTTAAAATTTCTAATAAGTAGAGCTCGAATGGAAATTCTATCCTGTAGTTTTTTTAGAATACCGAGGTAAAGTAGGTATTATTTTGTGATTTAAAGATGAAAATGAAAATGAAAAAATCTTTATTAAGCATTTATAATCGTCAATTGTTTTACTCTACCGACTACCACCCATCATAACTTTTAGCTGACAAGAAAAAAGGGCGCAAAAAAACTGATCAGCTTTATCAAATGGAACAATATTTACAAATATGTATCATTTCCAGACATTACATTAACATAAATTAACAAATAAATAACATGTTTCATGAATAAACCTACTGTTTCCAGTATGGAGACAACACCCACACACTCGTAGACCGCTCCAAATACAAGGGTCCCTTTCTACCTGGATATCAGACGCTCAAAACTGACCCTATTAGCAAGCATTTGTAAGTAAAATCCGTCATTATTATAAACATTTATTAGGTGAGCCTAAATCATGCTCAACTAACGGCCGGTTTCAATAATCTGTCTATCCCTTACTGTCTGTTAAAATTTCTATCCCTGGTAGCTATCCGTCAAATTTTGTGTTTCAATAATCAAAGATAAATAGAATTTTTTTATCCAAAATTTTTATCTATCTTTGGGAGGGTCAATCTGTAACCAAAGAAAGGCAACTCCTTAGAAAAAACAAATTTTACGTTTCAATAATGCTTTGTCAGCTTACTGACGATAGCCTACCATCTATCCTTTTGGATTCCGCCTCTCAAATTTTGGGGATAATACGTTATCTACCGTCCGTCTTGTATTAGTTTTTAGAAAATTGATAAATTAAATTATTGTGTTGTTGAAATAAATGAGGCTGGACGGACGGACGGACGGACAGACGGACAGACGGAACATTTCGGAGGGACTCGCTGATGATTGGTCCATAGAGCCGCTACTAGAGGTTATGACTTTAAACTATCCCTAATCTGAGATAACTCGACTGCATTTTGTTATTGAAACGCCGGTAACAGATAGATAGATGTTTACTGATGATCTCAGATAGCTATCTCCGATCGTCTGTAGATAGAATATTGAAATCGACCGTAAGTAATTATTTTTAAGTTATTGCTGTTTATTCTTAGGTATAAGTATAATTAACTTGTTACTTTTCACCATATTTTTCATAGAGGATATTGAAACTTTTTCTTCTCATCGATCAGGCCGATTACATACCATAGCCAATATTTCAATAAGTACCTTTTTCATTACAGACCCAAAGTGGAGATAAATTTCATAGACCACGTAGTTGCGAACCAGCCAGACAAAGAGATGGAGCCGGTCGGGTCGTGGTATGAGCGCTGTCTGCAGTTCCACAGGTGAGCTATCGTGAGTGTGTGTCTGTCTGACGTAACGTAGCTCCCTAATGGACCGATATTGATGCGGTTTTTTTTAGTTAAACTTTACTATCCAACTACGCAGATAGGAATTGAGTTAACCTACCAAATCACATTTAAAGGCCCTCGCACATTACTTATCAAACGCTCATGGCGGAACTTGACAGACTGATCGTACTCGATCACGTTTGTTAAGCAAAAGCAACGCTCGGTCCGGTCAGGTGTCGGATGGGTGATCGATAAAGTGGCATTACAACTGAGCGCTTCCGTGCTTCGGAGGGCACTTTAAACAAGCAACGCTCGGTCCCGGCTGTTGTTATCTAACAACAGTCGTTAAGCTAAGTTAGAGGCCTTTCAGGCGGCTTGATAAACTCTAACACCAGAGATGGCCACTAATCCTGATTCAATATCCTGATTCAAGAAAGAAAGAATATTACACCAAAGACACCGACTGGGCACTCAGAGTCTTCGATCGACCAACTCGTGTCTCCAAAGCTTTAGGTTAACTATATCGTTAAGGCTCCATTAAGGTATGATTCCGATCTCGGCAGCAGCAGCAATGCAGCCGCAGCAGTGCGCTCCAAATTGAACCGTAATGTTATAAAAAGCGGCTCAATTTGAAGTGAGCGGAGAAGTGTCGCTCGCGACCGCATAGTTATGCAGTTGCGACACTTCTCCGCTCACTTCAAATTGAGCCTTATAATTATAAGAATACGGTTCAATTTGGAGTGCACTGCTGCGGCTGCACTGCTGCTGCTGCCGAGATCGGAATCATACCTTTATGCGAAATCATTTGTCTTTGTCTTTACGTGTAAATAGTATGGAAAATAACCTCACTTCTGCACTTTTTGATGTTTTTCGTTGTTTTTTCATCATTATCTTTAGCACAATTATCTTTCTTGAAAAAAGTTATTGTGGAGCAACTAACTGCTCAGTACGTTAAAGTGAATTTTGATGTAGAATTCAAACGTTTCCGCTATTATTTACGCCAAAAATATGGCCCGCTTTTGATGATGATCTGTTTTTTTTACAATCATCTGCGAGGTTTATACGCAATTTAATACTTATAGCTACTAGATAATCTCTTTAGCTTGTCGTATGTTTTTTTTTTGTGGCTACAACTTTACGTTTTCTATATAAAAATATGGCCCGCGCAAACCATGTTTTCCTATTATGGCCCCTTAAGGATAGACTTTTCTAATCAAACCTCTGTACAATTTCACCCAGATTCTGGTCAGTAGACGACAGTCAGATCTTCACCGAGTACTCATCACTCCGCTCACTGGTGATGGCCAACTGGGAAGAGAACATCAAGGTGCCGATCAACGAGCCAGCGCAGGGCAAGAAGAAGAGCCAGATCCAGGAGTACGTGGAGTACCACGGAGGGCCGGGGGTGCAGCATATAGCAATTAACACTGAAGATATTATCACAGCTGTAAGTAGTACCACACTCCATACAAACGCCGCGTTTCAACTACCTATTACATAGAATAGACGCTACACAGTGACGTTTTTGCACACGCGCAACTGTGTGCGTGCTATTGAATGAGCCTACGAACTTGGCCTATACTAACTCGCGGGGCGCGGTGAGGTAATTGATTGCGGGGCGGGGGGCGGAGAGTTTCCTTTCTGTACGGTAGTACTTAATCTTTTCTGTAGTAGTACCTAGACCACAGAATACACAATAGTATAAGAAGAGAAGATGCACTCCGCAAAATCATTTAAATAAATAGTGACGCTCGCTCCGACACAATAAAGTGCAATTCAGGTCGGAAAGCGCTCCTTTCCCTACATGGAATAGAAAAATAAAATAAAAATTAGCAGGCGAATATCAATTTGTGCTAGTAAAGCTCTAACTAAATCCACTTTTTCAAAATTACAGATCAAAAACCTGCGCGAACGCGGAGTGGAATTCTTAACGATCCCATCAGTTTACTACAAAATAATACGGGAAAAGCTAAAGCACAGTAAAGTCCAAGTGGCTGAGAGCATAGACGAGCTAGAGCGACTCCACATCCTCATAGACTACGATGAGGACGGCTACCTGCTGCAGATATTCACCAAGAATACGCAAGACAGACCCACTTTGTTCTTGGAGGTCATACAAAGGAGGAACCATAACGTAAGTTTTGAGATTTACCTTCACTTAATAAAATTGGGGAGCTCGATGGCGCAGTGGTTTAGCGCCTGGCTCAGCGATTGCGGAGGTTAAGCAACTTTCGCAAGGGACGGCCATGGGATGGGTGACCAACAATTTATTATCTCGAGCTCCTCCATTCTTCGGAAGGCACGTTAAGCCGTTGGTGCCGGGTGCATTTGCAGTCGTTAACACTCACCAATTGGGTCCGCGTGGTGGGTTATGGCCCGTCTTCCTTATCCACCCATAAGGAAGGCCTGTGCCCCAGCAGTGGAGACATTAAAAACGGCTGATGGACGAAATAAAAATTGACGGTTTTCAAACAGCTTATGATGACCGACAATCGGTGATGGATTCTTGAATCGCTGCATCAGTACTTCAATGTTGTAAGCACACGACTGTTGTCCTATAAATAGAAAAGTTGGTCCTATAAAAGGATAGTCTTCAATTTTCCAAAAAAAAAATCGATCTAATATGATCAATAAAAAGTAGATTATGGGCGCCCACTCTCCGAGCGTTTCCATTTCCACTAGTCCAGTGGTCCCCAATTAGTTTTTTCTTCGTATACCATCACTTCAAGAAATGAAATCAAGATTTTTCAATTTTTTTTTTTCGGTTTGATAAATTGTCTATTTAATTTTAATCCCTAAATTTTTTTACAGGGTTTCGGTGCCGGCAACTTCAAGACACTTTTCGAATCTATAGAAATAGAACAAGCGAAACGTGGCAACTTATAAGAAAATATTAATACATTTTAAGTAAATCTCGCGATGAAAATATATTTTACTGTCAACGATATTTTTAAAGATATTATATATTGATTAACCTAATCTTGTTTTTAATCATTAGTAACATTTTAAGGTTTTACATATTAATTAGAAGGTATCGTTGCTTTTAACTTGTTTAATATTTCACCTGATATTTTCTCTTATGATAATTTCTCTTTCTATTATTAGTTTTGTAGCCAGAAATATAGCTCAATTAGGGTTAAACTTAGAATCTGTAAATAGTTTTAAATAAGTGTTTTTTATTGTTATAATCACAGAGGAAATAATCACTATATAAACGTCACTACAAAGAGTTTTGATTTGAACGTTTTTCGTCTATTGGTCGCACGCGTGTGTTACTATGACGTTAGCGCAAGCAATTTTGGCCCAACTATTCTAAAAATACTTGTTATTCTCAAAAGGAAATCTTCGCGAGTCTATTTTTCTACTCATAAGTACTATAAGAACTGTTAATTTTAATAAAACCATCTTGAAAAGAGTATCGTTTTATTGAATCGCCATTGATTAACATCGACACGCGTCTTCGTAACACATAAGATCTTGGAACTAATACGTATTTACAACACACAGATATGTATGCCCGTGAAAAAAATGCACAAAATGTGTACAGTCAACGGCACGCTGAGTGCCTTACAGGCATGAAAATAAAGGTAAAATGGAGCCCAAACTCTAAATACCTACTTGAAGCATGGTAAGAATTAACTTACTATCACTATCTCGCTTCTCTGGCGACTGTCAACCTCTCTTTCTAACTAAGGTGACTCACCAATACTTAGAAAGAGAGGTCGGACCACAGAGAAGCGAGATACTGATGATAGTAGATATTCGCAAGTTTGGGTTGCATTTCATCTTTATTTTCATGCTAACAAGGTTTTATTTTAAACTTAAATTCGAAGACATTAAGGTTCAAAATAAATTCTTTTTTTACAGTTTTGTATAAACTGACGTGCACGTGCTGCTGACTGTACCAATATATTTAGATTGAATTTCAATATAAATATAATCACAGCGAATCTGCGGAACTTAAGGAATCATGTTAATTTACAAATTCTTTGGTCAAAAAAGTTATTATGGTTTCGTTATTACGTCTTTCAGTCTCAATTATTAATGCAAAGAGAAAAAATCTAGAAATATTAATAACGTATTATGCGATATTTTAAAGTTATAAAAAAAACCTATTATGAAGTAAACAATTTCAGCCTCTTGTCCGGTATATTATTAGTTTTCGTTGGTTTATTAAGCTTATTTTATTACAAATTTTAGTTCCTATACCGTCTAACAACTCATTAATTTCGTCACTATAAATCGCTATTATTTTAAATAGTTTTTACCCTTAGAACCACAGATTCGCATAGCACCAAAACGTCACAAAAATAATAGACACAACAAACGATTACTATGCAACTTTGCATATTTACAGCACATCGATAATTTGTCTAAAATATTCTAAAACAAACCCAAAGGTATATCTAGTATGAATACTGAATTGGGCTACATGATTCACTATCGGAAACTGAAAAGCTACCTTATTCACAGATAATTTAAGTAGTTTTTTCAAAAACATTAATTGAACAGCGTTATTTTTTGCGCTATAGAGTCAAATATCGCGGAGTCATTTAAATACATATTGTGTAAATGACAAGTATTTATAAACCATTGAAGGCATACCTAATATGTATAATTTTGGTAAGCCGTGCAGTCATTTGACAAGAATTTTCAATATAACAATGTCATAAATATAAATAATTTAACAAACATTATTTTTTTATAATATTTAGATGATATGGCAAAAGCATATAAAATAAGTTATAATAATTCAAAAGGTGGGTATAATATATAAGTAAAAAATGTACAAAAAATTTTGCATATTGCAATAAACTTAGTGTCAATAAATTTAATGTTGAAATAAAGTATATTTTGATTAAGATCCCAATCGCCTTGAATAGAAAACCCGCACGACGTAAAAATGCCATTGCACTATTTCTAAAAAGCTGCAATACATACAGTACCATAAGAAATATTCAATCCCTCAAAACTTTTAGTGTTCCAAATAAGGCTTAGCACGCACTGCGCTAAAACGCACACGTTTAATCGTAAAGTCCATCCTTACTTGTCTTATATGGTAAACAATCTTCACCCAACTCTTTATTGAAATAATCATTTATAAAATACAACAAATGGTTTTCCACACATAGATTACGAAATAAATTGTTAATAAATTAACAACAATTTCATAAAGTTACTAACATATTTTTAAATAACGATTTAAGTTTAAAAGACGTCAAAGACTGTCAAAAACTGTTTACTAAATAAGACAAGTAAGGATGAACAGACTTTAGATCTGAAACCCCCAAAAAATTTAGCACATAAGTTTACTATACAAGCGCACGCATTTGCTACTTTAGTCACTTGTTTAAAAAACGTTAAACGTTTTTGACCGCGGTTTGTAAACGCGCGACTTTTTATGTCCCATCTCAAATAGTAGTAGTATGGTGGCGCACGCACAGCATTTACCCGCATTCGGTTTTTATTCAGTCTCGGCTTTGGTCTTACTTTACCAAACCAAAGCCACAGCACACGCGACAGAAATCCATGGTGGTACAGATATAAAATTAAGCAAAACACCAGCCGCAGTGCGTGTTTGCATGCGGTTTTGCGTTTTCAGCTATTCTTAAACCGCTCGCGTTTAATCGCAGTGCGTGTTAAGCCTAAAGCTTTGTCCAGACTTGTATCATTTTGGCGTATCAGATCACCATATCTTTACCATACATCGCTAGTTTGGTTGGGTGTGCATTGATATTACTTCAACGAACGCCCAACCAAACTAGCGATGTATGTGATACGGCGATCTGATACGCCAAAATGGACTAGTCTGGACAAAGCTTAACGTAGTTTTGAGGATTGCATATTATAATTATGGTACTATATCTCTATGTGATTAACGTCACTAACCATAATTTAATCTATTTTTATTATTGAAGATTCGATTTTTAAACTTGCAACACCAAATATTACCTCTTTCTGTTCGTTTAAATATTTTCTATATTCAAACCAGTGCCTACTACATATTTAGTGCTGAGATCAAGTATACTTTAGCCGCATTAATCAAATCATTCATATGTTCTACATAATTAAATGTACCCATTTTTTAAGTATCTTTAATTTAGACAAAAGTAATGACGAAAACAAACATTAAAAATAAGACTAACAAACATATAGAGGTACATGGGGGTACAGTCACGTCTAAAAATATGTGTACAGTGTAGAACTTTGTCACTTTAAAAGCCATTACTTTTTCGAACAGAAATCAATTGACAAATGACAACTACAACAAAGTGACAAAGTTCTAAACTGTATACATATTCTTAGATATACACATAAATAAATGCAACTATCAATTTGTACATTTTTACTCCTTCCTTTCATTTTAATTATTATCAGCAACATACTTTGCCATAACGCACCCAAGATCTATCGATTAGGAAATCCGATACTTCGATAAAAATGAAAAAATAAAATATTTTATTTAAATATTTATTGTCTTATTGCGACAACAGTCAACACCGTCCACTCAACGTCAAAACATACAACAATTTCCATAGAAATCTCACTGTAATTTAAATACTGTCACACAATATACCTTTGTGCATCGTTCCAAAGTATACTCGATATCAGCGTGGGTTTAGTGGGGGGTCTAAGTGGTGACGTCTTTGGGGTCTTCGACGTCGTCAGCCTCCACGATTTCGAAGTCGCGGTCCGTCGACGAGCGCTGGCTGTTTTCGGACTCGGATTCGGAGAGCTTGTCTGTGCTTGGTACGATTGGTGCCTCCTCTTTATCTTCTTCTCTGGAAAACAAAGTAAATCGTTAATCGAACATTGACGACCCTGAACTGAATCCGATGGGTTTTTATGTTTTTGTTCAATCAAGGTTTTTCATTCGTGAATTTTGCACTAAGATTTTAGGCTTCAGTTTCAAGAACACCAGTCTTAATTAAAAAGGACACACTATTTGTGTCCTGTGGTCTCATACTTACATATACATTTTTTACAACGAAAATACTCGGTTTACTTCTGCCATAACGTAAACATGCAAGTGAATCATTAAATGTCATTGCTCAACAGAATTTTCTTACATTTCTAAGAGTTTCGAGGAAAATTAATAAATTTTATTGAATATAGTTTTGCATGATGATGTGACCTTATGTACATTATTAAATGTTGCATGCATAGTACCTATAGATAGCGGCGAACTTATAGCTCTTGAACACGAAGTGATCCATAATTTCTCGCAAAGAACAATCGTAGAATTTTGTCCGGATATGTTTTGGCGACCATAAATTTCATACATATGAGACGATTTTAATTAATTTTCTACGTTTTTTCAATTATTCATTATTTTTCGCTAGAGCCGGAGTTATTTTAAGGTTAATAAAAAAAACATATCAAATGATGTAAGGATATTTTGACCATCAAAATAGTGGTATTACTACAATTAGTATGAATGCGAAACATCTGAATTAACGAATAATCGATATAAATGAGTTGGTTATTTATGTCATTTTTTAATTATATGCATTTTTCTTTTATCTTATTACCCTTGTCTGATGTCAGATACTTGTATCTTGAAGCAAATCTACTTTTAATACAATTAAAAACAATGATCAAAATACCATAGGATCTACGATGTTGTATCGATTTTAAACAATCTGTTCGAAACGTGCAGCATTACTTTTGTCTTTGACAGTGAGATGACAGGCCAAGCTAAAGTTAGTTACAGAATACTTTTGCGCTGTTCTTCTCGGTTGTGTTATGTGTGCTTTTTCGGTTTTCTTTCTATTTTTACCCGACCTGGACTGTTTATGGACTGATTGATATTGCCCCGTGTGACTACTGCGTGCCCTAGTAAGTAGTAGTAAGTTCTGCTGGATTTTATTTGAATCTAACTAATTGTCATGATAATTGTAATGTTCGCAGTTCATTATAACCTAAAAAATTCAAACCCCAAAATCTTTTTTTAGTGGCTTTCTGGCATATTAACTCAGGAACTAACGCCGAATCGTTTGACATATTTTTCATTAAAACGCGACGCTTCAATTTAAACCTAGATTTTTTTTAGTATGCGCATGTGCGAAACAACTTTAGAGCGAGCTAGAAGTTTGACGCGAGTTATACCAGGGTGGTCTCACTTCGCGCGCAGTAGGCTAATATAAAATTGTAACTTTTATATCAGTCTACTGCACGCGGCTGACTCAGTCGTGCGCACGAGGGATGTCATATATCAGTTGAGACAGAGCTACGCGACTAACGGCCGAATACTCAAAAGCCTCTTAGCTTAAATCTTTAGTTAAGGTCTTCTTAACTATAAGGAAGTTCTCAGTTTCATAGACTTTCTGTCAAATCTGACAACTATTTTTAATAAAAGGTGGCATTAACTATAAGATTCGTTTGAGTATTTGGCCGTAAGAGCTGGCGCACACGCGCAATTTATGTCTTCGCAACTAATTTGTCTCTCACATCAAGTCTACGGGTCTGTAAAGGAAGAGGAGGGGGAGGGGGGGATGGTGACGCTTACGGTGATGGTAAGTGTAAGTTTAGGTGTAAGCGGAAGCGGCAGCGAAAAAAGTAAAAAAGTGTAAAAGAGAAAAAGTGAAAAGGGAAAATATATCTGAATGCAATTTTGAATGGGGACAGGGATGTTTTCTACAGCATTATAAGAAATCTTAAGATTTTCTAAAAATGACCACGCGAATGAAGTCGCGGGTAAAAGCTAGTATTGAATAAAATTCACCGCGGCGCCACTTCCGGTCAGGGAATCGTCTTAATTTTTAAATTTGAGTATTTAGAAAGATAATTAATATATTAGAAGAAAATACTAGAAAAAATCGACTCACCTGTAGTAGCTTAGACGGGATTCGAACTCGCACCCTTGGGATTCCGGCCCAATGCACCAATTATGCTACCTAGTTATTAGTGGCATCGTCGAATTTCTTCTAGTATATCGATGCCACTAGTGATTCGGTAGCTTTGCGGTAAGAGCATTAGACCAGACGTCCAAAGGTCGCGGGTTCGATTCCCCTCCGAGAATTGATCTGGTGCGAGTCGTATTTTTTTAGTATATTATTTAGTATTGAACCGTCTTAAGGCTGCGCAGTCTGCACACTAGCGCCGCCATTAGAAGAAAAATCATAGTGCTTAAATAAAGACAAATTTGTAAATTATCTCTCTGGAGTGCACTCCGAACAAGCCTTGTGGTACTTTTTTTCACTGAAGCAATATTTTCTAGCCTGTCGTTTAGTTTAATTGATTTTTATTGTTAAAAGTGGCCACTTTTCGCAATAAAAGTCCATATAACTAAACAACAGGCTAGAACCGATGTTGGTTGGGGCGGGGCGGTTTTGGAATAGCGACCGCGCCACAGAATAACTAATAGTACAAGTACAGAAGCAGCATTTCGCAGTCATTTAAATGAATAGCGACTTATGCTCCGACACAAAAAAGTGCAGTTTAGGTCGCGCAGCGCTAATGGCCTACAGTTACATTCACCTAGTAGTTGCCTCTCTTTCTATCGCGTGCTCTTACCTTTTCTGATGACGCAACTTTAGAGTTGTCTTCTCTTAAATGAACTGCGTAGCATATCATAATGTGAAAAACGACACTTGTTTATTGGTTTTGACATCCGTACACGGTACAGTAATGTCGATTCGACATTGTTACTATTATAAAGAGGCAATACCTACGCAGGCAGTAAGGTGCCGCGCTCGTACGGCGGCGGCCCTTTGCTCACTTGTTCGTTCGAACGAACGGCTAGAGGTAGATGCTTATCGCGCGACCTTGCGCGAATGTAGGAGGCCTGGTTATACTTTTTTCCGATATCCCCTAGTGGGGGACCAAAGTGGTGAACAACGGGGATCCTTACTAATATTATAAATGCCAAAGTCCGTTTGTTACCGCCTTCACGTCTTAACTACTGAACCGATCATCGTGAAATTTTGCATACACGTTGTCAGGGGTACAGAGAAGGACATAGGGTACCTTTCATCCCGAAAAAAAGTATTGTTCCCGAGGGATAATAAAAAACTTTCCACGCAGACGAAGTCGCGGGCGGACGCTAGTAGGTCAATAAATTTATGACGATTATTAAGTTACGAATGCTTACTTGACATTGTCCGGCGGCGGCTCCTGGTCCGGCGGGCGGACCGGCAGCAGCGGCGCCGTGTCCGGCTCGTCGTCGGAGTGCTTGTCTTTCTTGCGCTTCTTTTTGTTCTTGGCCGCTTTGTCGCTATCGGACCCGGGACCACGATATTCGTACTGCGAAGGGAAATATAGATATTGTTAGGGCGCTTTCAGTCTAGCATTTTCATACTATAGCTTCGATAATTCGATATGTTACACCTTAACCTAGTTTTAGCCGGCGGTTAATAGGTGTAACCGTAATGCTTTACCCTGTAGCCAACTTTTTATGCATCAAATATAGTATTTTCTAGTTTTTTAGTGGATATAATTCTTATAATAGTTAGGCAGAGCGTGGAATAAATAAAGATGGTGTAGTTTGCAGATATTATAATTTTAGTTTTTTCAAAAATTTTACACAACTGACAGTCAACAGTTACTAGGAAACAAGTGTTGCCTGGGTCAATCTGTCAAAACGCCAACACTTCCCCTCAAACGAGCATCATCTCATCATTCATGCATCACACAACAGCTAACACAACATCCGAACACTCATACTAACACTCAGTCAAGTTATGCTAGACCTAAGGCCGAAACACACTTCTCAAACTTTATGTGTCCCAACGGCTTGGTCAGAACGTCAGCTACGTTGTCCTCAGTAGCCACATACTGTAACTGAACAGTTGAGTCTTCGACACATTGACGAACATAATGGAACCTTATGTCAATATGCTTCGTCCGTCTGTGTGCAACTGGGTTTTGAGCAAGCTTTATCGTACTCTGGTTGTCTACGTACAAAGATACGGGTTGCGCCGACACTTGTAAAAGAGAAGCAAGAAAACTTCGCAAGTAAGTAGCCTGCTTGCAAGCCTCCGACAGCGCTATATATTCCGCCTCTGTAGACGATAATGCTACGCAGTTTTGTTTCTTGCACTCCCAAGAAACTGGATTTCCACCAACCTTAAAGTTGTATCCTGAAAACGACTTCCTGTCTTTCACGTTTCCGCCCCAATCCGCGTCTACGTAGCCAGAAACGTTCACAGAATTACTCGTGCTCGCTTTAAATATCAAGCCGAGATCTGCCGTTCCCTTAAGGTAACGTAGTACCCTCTTGGCCGCTTTCATGTGGACCTGATGACAACACGAATTATATTGAGATAAGAAACTTACTGCAGCCGAAATGTCTGGGCGAGTATTGCATGCAAGGTAGTTTAGCGCTCCTATCAGTGACTGGTATCTGAGCCGGTTTGGGTGATCCAATACTTCACTTCCTTCCCCTTCAGCCAACACCGTGTGAAGATCTAACTCCATTGGAGTCTTCACTGGTTTGCAATCCGCCAGACCAAAATCCGCCAACAGTTTCTTAGTAAACTTACTTAATGAAACTCGCAATGCACCATTTCCTCTAGTTAGCTCCATTCCAAGAACTTTCCGTGCTTTGCCTAAGTCTTTGATTTTGAAATTCTCCCTCAGACTTTCTAAAAGTTGATTTTTCTTCTCAGTGTTATTATAAAATATTAGAGAATCATCGACATATAAAATTATATGAACATTGTCATTATAATATAGACATGTGTCATACCTTGAACGTTTAAATGACAGTGACAACAACACTTCATTTACTTTTTCGTTCCAAGAGCGTGACGCTTGTTTGAGACCATAAATTGCCTTCAGCAATAAACAAACTTTTTTATCATCTTTTATATAGCCTTCTGGTTGTTGCATGTAAGCTTTTTCATGTAAGTCTCCGTTTAAAAAGGCTGTGTTTACATCGAAGTGATCGATTTCCAGATGTTTGTGAACAGCCAATGAAAGCAATAATCTTATTGTTGATCTTCGCGCAACTGGCGAATATGTCTCGAAGTAGTCAACACCATAAGACTGTGTGAATCCTTTCGCCACAAGTCGTGTCTTGTAGGACTTATTCCCATCAGTATCAAACTTGTACTTGAATATCCACTTGCTTCCAACTACTTTGGCTCCAGATGGTTTGTCCACAAGCTTCCAGACTTTGTTTTCGTACATAGAGTCCATTTCCTTTTGCATGGCTTCTGTCCACTCCATTTTATCTTTGCTGTTCAGAGCTTCTTGCACACTACGCGGTTCTTTCTCAGTGACGAGACAGACTAAATCCTCTTGATCTCGCAATCTATTCCTTAAAGGATATCTTAGCTGCGTTTCTACAGGCTCTGGATCTGTTTCACTTTGAATGTCAATATCTTCTGAGTCTCCATTCAGCTCTGCGTTATTAGAAGATAATATTTCCGAGTGTGAGACAGGTTCAGGTTCAGCTGGCTTCTCATGTGCAATCTCCCATAAAACGTCAGAGTCTTGTCGTCCAGAGAGCTCTTTGGGTGTCACATTTTTATGAGTGTCGCTGATACCACCTGTATCCTCTATAAATACTACGTCTCTTGCCTTTATGATGTTACGTGTATTTTCCATATCTGCCAAGCGGTAACCTTTTGTTTCCGTGCAGTATCCCACGAATCGATATTCTTTGGCTTTCTTATCCCACTTTTTTCGAGTTTCCTTTGGTATATGTGCGTAGGCAATCGATCCAAATACTCTAAAGTGACTGACAGTCTGAGCTCTATTCGTCCAAAGCTCCTCCGGAATCTTCCCTTGGTTAGCAGAATGTGGTAGTCTATTTTTTGTGTAAACCGCAGTATTACAGGCTTCTGCCCAATACCTTTTACTTAGACTACCTCCCAGCATAGTTCGAGCCATCTCCACAATCGTTCTGTTAGCTCGCTCTGCAACGCCGTTTTGTTCTGGAGTGTAAGGTACTGTCAACTGATGTTTAATTCCCTTGCTACGAAGATATTGTTTAAATTCTTGATTGACAAACTCTGTTCCATTGTCCGTTCGTACTGTCTTGAGTTTCAAGCCTGTCTCGTTCTCCACATGTGTCACAAAGTCCTAGAAGTATTTCAAGCTTTCGGATTTTGACTTGAGGAAATATGCAAACATTTTCCGTGTAAAATCATCTACTATGACCAACATGTAACGGGATCCATTAAACGAACATTCTGACATTGGACCACAGGTGTCCATGTGAACCAAGCCTAACTTTTCAGTTGCTCTTACTGCTTCACCTACTGGAAAAGGTAATCTGTGTGACTTACCCTTAATACAGTCAACACAAGGTTCCATTACACTCTTTCCAAAATCGAGACAAGGGAGCTTACGTAAATCTCTTTCATTCACATGACCAAGCCGCCTATGCCACAATTTCAACGAGTTCCCAGCTTGAACTGCAGCTAACGCCTCATCTACATCAGGAAAGCAATCATCAAGTTTGTAGATGCCTGAGACCTTACTTGCAGTAGCTACAAGCTTACTCGCAATGTGACCTACCGATTTGTGAAACAGTTTACATCCATCTGCATTAAAAACTACTTTCCAACCTCTTTCAACCAATTTAGATACAGACAAAAGATTTACCCTCAAACCAGGTACATACGTAACATCCCTTATAGGCAGCAATTTACCTTTCAATCTGACCATAATGTTACCTGTTCCCTCGCTTGAAATCTTATCATTGTTTGCACAAGTCACATCAAAGCTATTATCACCATTATAAACCTTAATGTCTCTAAACCAATGTTTCTGAAATGACATATGATTCGATGCTCCACTATCAATATACCAGGATTCAGAGTTGAATGTATCACGAACGCTTAATGAGGTGATTAAACCGATGTCGCCATTCTTCTGTCCTGAAAGGAGTGGACACTGAGGTTTCTTATGTCCTTTCTCTCCACATTTAAAACATTTGACAGGTTTTTGCTTCTTGTTTTTATCTTTAGCATTTCTTTTAGCTGCTAACGCCGCATCGCTCGTAGAATTGGATGTACTTCCTTTGCTTGAGTCTTCCTGTAGCAACTTCTGTCGAACATTCTGTGATGTAATCTTCATACCTGAGTGTTCCAAAGCCATTCGCATGGGCTTATACTCATCTGGTAGACCTCTCAGAAGAATAACAGCTACTAGTTCATCATCAACGCTATGATCGATCTCTCTCAGTTTCTGAGTGTGACTCATAATTGCGGCAATGTACTCATGCATATTCGAATGTCTATCCAATCTTTCATCTAAAAGCGAATTCAAAAGACTTATCTTCCGGTTGAATCCCTTGTCCTCGAATACAGCAGCTAGGGCTTCCCATGCTTGCTTCGCTGATTTGGCCTCCTGCACGTATGGGTATAGGTGCGGCTCGATGTGAAGGCATATGGTAGCTAGCGCTTCTTCGTCTTTCTGGATTCCAGGAGCGTCTTTTGCATCTGGTGTAGTCGACGTGTATGAGAAAAGTTTTTCTCGTAATAGAAGCATTTTCACGGCGAACTTCCATGACGAATAATCTTCAATTCCATTTAATTTCGGGATGGAGAATTTTGTGAGGGCCATAACCTCTTATAATAGTTAGGCAGAGCGTGGAATAAATAAAGATGGTGTAGTTTGCAGATATTATAATTTTAGTTTTTTCAAAAATTTTACACAACTGACAGTCAACAGTTACTAGGAAACAAGTGTTGCCTGGCTCAATCTGTCAAAACGCCAACAATAATAAATACAACAGATGGCGAAAAAATCTTAAAAAAATATAGTAGGTTGCCGTTTTGTATGGAGAATTTTAAAGAAGTTGCATTTTTCAAACTTAAGTACTAAAATTTTCATAGTTTAATCCCAGGAATATTATGCAATTACTTATGTGCATTCAATTAATAATGTTTCTGTTGCTTTTGTTTAATTTTTTCACTCGAAAAAATATTGTAGTTTTGCCTATTACATATTTTTTCAAAAAAATATAGTAGACGAGTCCTCAATATAATAAGATACTATATTATATATCCTAAATATAGGTTAGAAAATTAAGGCGAGCATGTAACGCAAATTTCGTGGTTATTTTTTTAACAGACACTGAAATAACGTTCTTTATACCCCTAAAATTACTCCCCCTTAGTAAAAGCACAAAGAAGGCTAGACTAAGTTTTAACCGGCTAAACCTAGTATTAACCACAAGTAAAACGGCTACACCTAGATTTAACCGCTATCGGCTTCCCGCACTTCGGGTACTAGCCGTAACAGATAAACACTCGTAATCGTTGCCTCATAATTAAAATCACCGACTACTTTTGATTTGCCTCCATCGGTCTCGGTCCATAGTTGCTCCCACTGCTTGATGGAATTTGCTTGAAGAAGTTGCTACTCTTACTTGGTCAAACCATCTGGTAAGCAAATGACCTCGAGCTCTCTTGCCTTCTATTGCACCAACCACGACTAGCTTTTCGAGATTCATCTCCTCTTCACACTAGACAAAATTCTACCATGCACAGTGTACGGCTAGTACTATGATCATCACATGCATGGATAATATATCATAGTTACCTTATATAACGGCCAGAACGAAGCGAAGAATCCCACGTCCTCAGTAAGATTGGGCAGCAGCCATAGATGATGTCTCGATAAAGTCACCCCTCACACAAGACAGAATACTACCACGCGCAGTACAACTAGTACTCTAATCACCACATACATTATGTATGATATTATCATAGTCACCTTATAGAGAGGCCAGAACGAAGCGAAGAATCCCACATCCTCTGTGAGATTGGGCAGCAGCCATAGATGATGTCTCGATAAAGTCACCACCCATACTAGACAGAATACTACCACGCGCAGTACGGCTAGTACTATGATCATCACCAGGAATGCGGCTGCTGCGATACTCAAGTAGTAAACGCCCAGTCTGAAAACGATTGAGATTGTTAGTTTCGTTGATAGATTGGTTTTAGCTAGAAATAGCTTCTCCTTTATTTTAATTTTTACTAGAATTCAAACAAAAAGTGTATATGTGAAACTACAGAATCATAAACGAGATTCTTTTGTCTTTCTTTTAAAATTACAGCGAAATGCATTTTTACATGGATCTAATCTCACATAACTGTACCAATCTGCAGCGGGACAGTTGGGATCTACACGGGAAATTTGTGCCAGTTGCATTCCTATAAGGAATCTTGGCTAACTGTGGCGAGTCACTGTAAACATACACAGGCGAAATACTTGTGCCTGAAGCATATCTATATGAATCATACTTGGAATACTTGTCATTTTTAAGAGATCTCGCTCAACAGTAGTGGGCTATAAACTATACAAACGCCAATAGTTTGTAGCACGACCTACGCGCCACATAATCAATGGTACCACGGCATTGGGTCATTTAGCCACAAGTTTGTTCCAAGTGCCTTTTTAGATGAATCTTATCTTACTGTAGCGGGCCAGAGAGGAAACTTACGCACACGGAATACTAGCGCCAGTTGCATATCTATATGAACCGCACATGGAATATCTGTGACATAGTAATTATTAAAGATCTTACCTAACAGTAGCGGACCATAGCGGGAACATACAGACGCCGATGGTTCCAAACACAACCAACGCGCCGCACAGCCAGTAGTACCACGGCATTGGGTCGTATAACCAAACATATGCGTCCGCTATGTCCAGAAATACTTGTTCCAAATGCATTTCCAAACCTTACCTAACCTAAATGATCATAACACTTGTTCGAGTTACATTTATATAGTGCTCTCAACTCAACTCTTACCTAACAGTAGCGGGCCATAGCGGGAACATACGCGCACGGAAATCTTGTGCCATAGTGATAATTCCAGATCTTACCTAACAGTAGCGGGCCATAGCGGGAACATACGCGCACGGAAAACTTGTGCCATAGTGATAATTCCAGATCTTACCTAACAGTAGCGGGCCATAGCGGGAACATACGCGCACGGAAAACTTGTGCCAGTGATAATTCCAGATCTTACCTAACAGTAGCGGGCCATAGCGGGAACATACGCGCACGGAAATCTTGTGCCATAGTGATAATTCCAGATCTTACCTAACAGTAGCGGGCCATAGCGGGAACATACGCGCACGGAAATCTTGTGCCATAGTGATAATTCCAGATCTTACCTAACAGTAGCGGGCCATAGCGGGAACATACGCGCACGGAAAACTTGTGCCATAGTGATAATTCCAGATCTTACCTAACAGTAGCGGGCCATAGCGGGAACATACGCGCACGGAAAACTTGTGCCATAGTGATAATTCCAGATCTTACCTAACAGTAGCGGGCCATAGCGGGAACATACGCGCACGGAAAACTTGTGCCAGTGATAATTCCAGATCTTACCTAACAGTAGCGGGCCATAGCGGGAACATACGCGCACGGAAATCTTGTGCCATAGTGATAATTCCAGATCTTACCTAACAGTAGCGGGCCATAGCGGGAACATACGCGCACGGAAATCTTGTGCCATAGTGATAATTCCAGATCTTACCTAACAGTAGCGGGCCATAGCGGGAACATACGCGCACGGAAAACTTGTGCCATAGTGATAATTCCAGATCTTACCTAACAGTAGCGGGCCATAGCGGGAACATACGCGCACGGAAAACTTGTGCCATAGTGATAATTCCAGATCTTACCTAACAGTAGCGGGCCATAGCGGGAACATACGCGCACGGAAAACTTGTGCCAGTGATAATTCCAGATCTTACCTAACAGTAGCGGGCCATAGCGGGAACATACGCGCACGGAAATCTTGTGCCATAGTGATAATTCCAGATCTTACCTAACAGTAGCGGGCCATAGCGGGAACATACGCGCACGGAAATCTTGTGCCATAGTGATAATTCCAGATCTTACCTAACAGTAGCGGGCCATAGCGGGAACATACGCGCACGGAAAACTTGTGCCATAGTGATAATTCCAGATCTTACCTAACAGTAGCGGGCCATAGCGGGAACATACGCGCACGGAAAACTTGTGCCATAGTGATAATTCCAGATCTTACCTAACAGTAGCGGGCCATAGCGGGAACATACAGACGCCGATGGTTCCAAACACAACCAACGCGCCGCACAGCCAGTAGTACCACGGCATTGGGTCGTATAACCAAACATATGCGTCCGCTGTGTCCAAGAATACTTGTTCCAAATGCATTTCTAGACGGATCTTGCGTTTCTTCTTTTCCTTCTCTTTGCTGTCTTTTGTGTCCTGGTGAAAGAATAGAAGTCTTTAAGCACATTATATTATTATATACAATGTGTAACATAATTAATGGCTAAACAAAGATATGGTAGATACGGACCATCAAACTGAACTTTTACTATGAGACCAACTCTGAAATCGAAAAAAAAAATCAGCTGTTTCATTAAAAAGATAATAAAGAAACTATGAATATGTATGAAACAGTTGATTTTTTCACTATTTCAGAGTTGGTCCCATAGTAAAAATTGTTCAGTTTGATGGTCCCTACCCACCATATTCTGGTTTAGCCATATTCTGTAACACATTGTTTAAAGAGGTTTGAGAATTGTTTTTGGGAATTACAATCATATTAGATCAAAACAAAACTAGATACTGGTAAAGAAAAATTGGTTAACTTTTAGACCTACCTTATTAATTAAATAATAGCCAAATTACCTTCGACGACCTGAGCGGTGCAGTGGTCAACATGACAACAGTCTAACACGTCCGAGGTCCCGGGTTCGATTCCCGGCCGGGCAGAAATTGAAATGATGAATTTTAATTTCTGTGACGGGTCTGGTTGTTACTATGTATAATAAGTATGTATTTAAAAAGTAATTTATCAGTTGTCTAGCACCCATATTACAAGCTTTACTTAGTTTGGGGCAAGATGGCGCTGTGTGAAATTGTCCAAGCATTTATTTATCATTTATTTACCCAGCGAGTAGTGACCTAGTGACTGAATGACTAATATAATAGTTAACTGTAGTATGGTGCGTACACTTTGAATTAGACAAAGTCACAAATAAAAGTCCAGATAAATTCAAATGTGTCTAGTGGGTCACCCACACGTGTAAGACGAGACGCAAGGGTCCCGGGTTCTATTCCCAGGGGGGGAGTATATAATTTGTACTCTGTTTGGTTGGTGGTATAGCTTATTGGGCTTATTTCAAGTCCGCCTGGCTAGCTACCACCATCTTACCTAAGTCTAACGCCGTAACAACAATTAAAAAAATTGTCGTGTTCCGGCAGTTAAAGGTAAGATAGCCAGTTCTTCAGTGATGAGGATTCAGGAGCTTACAATTTCGGCCTTATCGTCACTTAACATGCCTGATGTAAGGTGAAGGCCAAGCACTGTCCCGCTGTGGATAAAAAAAATGTAGAACTTTCTCTTAATAACTTGTTACCTTGCCCTCGCACGCGCTAGCCTGGCTTTTTTCTGCGTCCTTTTCATCCCCACTTTTGCTAGTCTTTTCAATATCCTTCTTCTTAGATTTGCCTTTTAACTCTTGCTCAGTGACTGGCACCTGTAATTTAGAATTACACCAGTAAATACTAAATAAAGAACTCAGATTAACTCGCATATTTAGTTGTTATTTTCTTCAAATATCAATCCGAATAAAAATTAAAGAACCTTTGGGTGGGTGGATATGATTGTGAACAAACCATGTTCTTTAATAATAGTACTAAACGCACAGGAGTCCATCTGCGCGAGGACAACCAAATAATAATCTACTCTTGCTGCACGGCAATAAAGTTCAATTTCAAATTGCACAGCGCTGTGTGCTTATTATTATAAGCGCCTCCGAAGTGCTTCTCTTTCTGTAGCGTAGCTCTGTCTCAACCGACCGACACGCGCCACTCCTCGTGCGCTGACTCGACTGAGTCAGCCGCGAGCAGTAGGCTAATATGAAAGTTTAAGCGCGGAGTGAGTCCCTCCTGTTCGTATGATCTTTTAACTCGTAAGCTTTGAAAAAATGTCTTCCTCGACGTTACATGTTATCGTTTTGTTTATTGTTTTGTATACCTTCTTTGCTCTGTGGAACAGTTTGTGCAGAAGCATTTGGTGCAAGTAGTCTGTGACCTCGTGGCGGGTTGTGAAGGAGGGGTTCTTGCCAGTCGCCCACTTGGAAGTCAGTAGTGCATCCACTGCTTTTGTGCCTAGAACAGAGATTTAGAACATTCAGGGCTTTTAAAGTAGGGAGAATGCCGCTGCGTCAAAGATAATATACACTACGCGAAAAGAACCGACACTTACGCATGTGTGCTGTAAAAGTGCTTGCGGCTATGTATCAGTGACGCGGGCGAGCGCGGGGGTGCCGCGGAGCCATCGGAGCGAGGAATTGACTCTGCGGAGTCGCGCGTGATGAGAACGACATATACGAAACCGCAAAATAGAGGCAAAACTAGTCCCGATGCAGCTCAAGGTCACCGGCGCCAGAGCTCACACGTACAGGCGAGTGTCACCGCTGTGACTACGTACACCTGGGTAAGTATGGGACTCCCCCCTTAGTAGGGGCCATATTGGATGCTTACGAAGAACATTCAGCTCCCTTATAGAATGACACATTTACATATTCGCTTCGCTATTGCTTTGCTTTCGAATGATGTATGGGATTGAATTGGCATAAGTTTTCCAAGGATTATCAAAACTTCAAATCCATACATCGAAGCGAAGCGAAAATTTGTAAATATTACTTTGTAAACAAACAAAACTACAAGGGAATTATGTCAAACAATTATAATAGACATCAATCTCCAGATTTATTATGCAAATCTCATTTTTTTATCCTCATGCTTTATCATAGCTACGTACGATGACGTCAATCTTCTCAACATTGTCAACTCGCTTCACGTGTATCCATTTCCATGTTATCCATTAATAACGCTTTTAACTATAAACTGATGATAACCTATAAAACAGTGGGTCACTCGATGTTTTACGGTCTGGCCATAGTGGCCATGCGAATCAGCGAACGAAGACGCAGCGATTTGTGAATTAGGGATGATTTACATTTAGCGTGGCGTGTGCGGGCCGCGCCGTGTCCGGGGCCCAAGCTACGTTACGTACTTTACGTACCGGCATACGTACGTACTACGTTGGCCACAATATTGGCAAATTCATTGTACTTTGCCGGTTTTATAACAAATGCTTCAAGGAGGTTCTTTCAAAAGCATCAATGAACGATACATTGGCCAAGGTTTGGGCCAACGTGTTTAGCCGACATATAAGACCAATGCTCATAGAACGCCGCCCGTTGCCGCTCGGCTTCGCTCTGATCCAGAGTCCTAACGCAGCAGACATATCGGACTCTCTATAAAAAAATATCGCAGCGTAGGTTATAATATAAATAATCCCTTAACCGCTGTGTTTTGCGCGCAATGATGAGAAATCGCTAGTCGCCCGCCGCTTCGCCACTTCGCGTGGCCAAGTGGTTACAGTGGAGAAGGCCGGTTGCCTCACAACGATTAGTTTTGTTATTATTCCTGTGTTACCGTAATTGTAACGTATATTACGAAACGGTAAACAATGGGCCCTGGATTAAAATAGCTTTTGTAAACATCTTATCGTTCATTTGCAATGCGCGAATTATTGTAATAGGCGCGAAAGAGAAGAAAAAAATAGGGAACTGCGGTTTTTCTGAATGTAACCTGCATTAAATTAAGATTTGCACTGCTAATTTGCTACGAGTCCGATGGAATTACTTTTGGTATTGTATTTCTATTGGTGAGGAGGGTGTCACATCACGTCAGACGTCTAGAGTTCGTATGTTCAGACAAATCAGACAATGGTAACATGAGGATACTAAGCCAAATACTTGTTTGCCATCTATCTATCTATTTTTATAAGTAAGCTTAGGTATTATGTTTGGACAAATTACTATGCCCATACATTAGGACCATGGCGGACACGATACTATTAGCATAGCATCGGCAATCGTTTTAGCTGCTTTTTGGAAGCTAGATGCAGCGACGAAGCGCACCACATCGCACACAAAAACGCTAATCTCTGCTATAGCCCTTAGGTGTACAAGGACTAAGACAGCTGGTAAGCAAGATACATACATCGCAGCTTTCCTATTATAGGGGCACATCTCAAAATTTTGTGATTTCGAGTTTTTATAATATATGGGCACAAAATGTACCACTTTACATGATGCTCTTGACAGAAGAGTCAAAGTATACTGCGTGGAGCCGCGAAAACTATTTGTGTCTCTTTCACATTTCCGAGTAAAGCGTCTCGGTTTCGGATCTTTAAACGCGATTTCCCAACAATCATGTTTTTCAAATTGTGCCCCTATAGTATGAAAGCAGCGACATACACTTGAAGCCTGTTTCCTATGGGGGTAGGCAGAGACTATGGATCGCCACCTGCTACGATTTTTGCACACTTCTTTCGCTTCATTCACATCCATCAATCTTTTCATACATGCCCTGCGGTTTTTTAAGCAAGATAAGATAATTTTAACCGCCTCTGATGTCTAGTGGTTCCCCCACCCGTGTAAGACCTGCTGCGTCTTACACGGGTGAGCGAACCACTACTACTGTGGGGATCCCGGAATCGATTCCCAGGAGGGGGGGTACATTTGTACTCGGTTTGGTTGTTTATTCTTATGGCAGGGCTTAATTCAAGTCCGCATGGCTAGCTACCACCATCTTACTTAAGTCTGACGTCACACAACAATTTTAAATTGATGTGTCACACACCAATTTTAAAGAAGTTGAGCACTTGCGCAGGTTACATGCTCCGTGGAAACACGTAAGCGGGTCCAGCGGCTCCATAGCATTGTACGCCCGCGCAATTAACCCGTGCCTCAACATGTGCAAGCTACATGCACCGTGTAGAAGTACCCTTATGTTATACCGACCGGCACATAACTTGGCAAGACAAAAAAAAATGCGCAGCAGCTACAAACACTAAACTCGACGCATCTTTTGTCTTGCCAAGTTAGGTGCCGGTATCTTTACGTCAGTATTTACCTGTGAAATATTCGACATGATGGTTCAAGAACTTGGTCTTCTTTGTGGGGACGTTCGCCTTCAGCCATTTTGCTACTGAGTACTCTTCACTTGTCGGTTTTTCTGACTCCGCTGGTTCACCAAACTCCTTAAAAAAACAAACATTTAACCCTTAGGTATCTAAATGTATCCAAAGTCTCAAATCACCCGTTGCAGTCATTGAGGTATACCTACACACATTAATTTTTGATGCGTGAATGGCTATTAATGACTATGATAATACTAAACTAAATTTACGATCAGCCAATCACGTGCTTTAACCACTTTGCAAAAAAGTTCGTGTGTGCGCGCTTCGCTACAGGGCGGACCTACTAAACAAATGAAAGTGACGAGGCGCGGCGTGCAAGCTACCTTAACCCATATAGGTGGTAAAGCGTCGGCGTGGTCGATTGTACATAAGTACGTTAGTGTTCATCATAATACCTCAATGGTTGCAGTAAAAAATGTGAAGTGTAATGTGAATCTAATCTAATAGAAATCCATTAGGAGATAAGTTGGTGCTCCCCCATCAGTTGAAATTGATTAAGATCTACCAAAGGCGAAATAACAATGTTAATTTAAAATACAGACTAGATGACAAACGGTTGCCAATCTAGATCATTACGTAGTAGGTTAGATATTATAGAAAAACATTTCAAAGAATTGTAAACAATATTGCATAGAACAAAGTGTTTTTTGATTATCTATCATAGCTAGTACAATAGTATAAGAATTTCAGAAACAATCTATAGAAAACTCTGAAAGGACAAAAAATTCCAAGCAACGTGTGCGAGACCGAAAATAGACGATGAATCGAACCAAAAATACGCGTTACTTTCTCCATTCTTATGAGATCAAGAGCAAGGAAAAAATTACTTTACACACTTGTAATAAAGTTGTTAAATTAAAACACAATCGTCTTTCTAAGGAGAGGCATATATCCGAGTCAGTGTTTTAACTGACTTCCAAAAAAGGAGGTTCTGTGTTTCGCCGTTTGTATTTTCTTTTTTATTTTATGTGCCAGGTACTTACTCTGATATATAATTATGTTTATGATAAATATTGTGAAAAATATTCTTCTCAGCTTTAAATATAAATGATGGAAAGTTTACGAACAAGTCATTGTCCGAAAAAGGATGTCAGAGCTATATATAGCTGATCCACTACACGGAAGGT
Organism: Agriphila geniculea; assembly: GCA_943789525.1. Lineage (NCBI taxonomy): Eukaryota > Metazoa > Arthropoda > Insecta > Lepidoptera > Crambidae > Agriphila > Agriphila geniculea. The sequence goes on from OX038879.1 coordinate 20,528,579, forward strand.
TATAAAATGTATTCAATTTCGTAAAAATATAAAAAGTTTTTGAAGTATTAGTCCCTCTACTTTACCATAACATACTTCATTGAAGTACTTTGTCACAATCGGAAAAGTAAAGGAATCATCAGTATGCTAAGAAAAAAAATATACATACATTAGGGAGACAACTATAATTTTTGTATGGCTGAAAAAACCGCACGAATGACATTCAAAACGCAAGCATGTAACCTCGAACCCAACGCAAACGGAAAACGCAACGTTACATAACCCTGTATGTTGGCCATGACTTTGAACCGCAGTTGTACGTGAATGGTACCATCCGAGGCAGTTAGGAATAATAATTATATGTACTTGTATGTATGTATGTAATAATTGTAATTCTATTTAAGTGTCTCCAAAAAAACAACAAAAAAAGGAAATGGAAAGATTTCGTCCATTATACGAGATGAAATCGATAAGATTTAAATATTATTCCGTAGGTAATCATGGCATGTCATGGGCTATTACAGAATACATAATAGTATTAAACGTTCATAGGTGAAAAAAAAAACAAAAAATATATTTTATCAGTAGAGTCATGGCAGGCAAGTCATGGTTGAAAATACGAAAAATAATGGACCCCACCCAGAAAAACTGCAGTTGGACGCGCGTGTTCAAATAAACTATGATACAGAATACAGAATTCATTGTTTCGTTTTACGATTTTCTTAGATTTATGTTCCTCAAACCACAGGAACTCTCTCATATCACAAATTATTATGAGAGGGTGTATACACAAATTATTATGAGAGGGTCATACATATGAGACGTCATTGGGGTATGGCATTAAGCCACCCATCCATCCCATCCAATGTAACTGGTGTAAAGCTTTATTGTAACATCTTTATATGCTAATTAGAAATATTATTGTGGACATACTTTTGTCATTTATTTGATTTTCATTTGCATGAAATGAAAATAAGACTAGCACTCACATTGACTTTTATCCATATTTCTAAAGTCCAGTACTAATATATAGGTATGTGGTCCAGCTATATTGTTATAAGAACTAGTAAATGGTTATTTATATATAGAAATAGTCAGGTTCCAATACTTGAACCACGAAATTTTACCGGACCAATTAGGAACTTATTGAAAAAATTAGTCACCACAATAGTGTAGAAAAAATCATTTTGCCTGGTTTCAAACTTATTTCACAACTTTTTTTTATTTTTGCGTGTCACCAAATTGAAAAAGAGGACAGTAAACAGACACCAAAGTCCAACTTTCAAACTACTGAAACATTTTCCAAAAAAAAAAACTTACAAAATCTTTCACCATGTTAACTGGTCCAATCCTACTCACTTTTACTGCACTACCAGCTCAAATGACAGTTACTCGAGCTGTGTGGTGCTTTAGCAAGTTGCAGTGAAAGTAGGCCGTCTCACCTACGCAGCCCATACGATAAAATGTTACCAATAACATAACTTCACTGTCAAATTGGTCATGGAATTCGCTATGTTTTGTTCTAGATTGCAGACGAAGACGAAAGTAAAACTTTGATTACATTTCTTAAAAAAGTTATCTACTTATAAGTTTATTTACAGATTGATAGATGAAACTCAATAACTTTCTGGCAAATAACAAATTAATTTGAATAACTAGCGGTCCAACCAAATACCCATGCAGTGTATCAGTCGCATCACACACAGTCGTGTACCGACATACGTATCATGATTAGGGCTGCCACCTCTCCGGGCTTGACTCGGAGTCTACGGGTTTAACGGGTTTGAGTAGAGGATATCCGGGCTACGGGTTTAACATCGATGTCTCCGGGTGGCGCGAGCGAAAGCCAACCATACCTAGTGTTACCATCTGACAGAGATTTGTCGCATTTGACAGACATTTTACTGCCTAAACAGGCGTGCGGGCGGCTGAAAACTGAGACAGGCATTTTTAATTTCGCATGTCTCGCTGTTTGAAAGCGATTCATGCTCCAATCACGCAAGCCCGCAGCGAACTATCCGCCTGCCCAGGCACCCGGAAGAAACCACAGATTACAAGATTAGTGGATGAAACTGACTAAAAATCATGCTGCGCGGCCTTTTTTACTATAGACAAGACAAGCAAGATTAGTGGAAGAAACTGACTAATATTTTAAACGGGCATGATTATTAGATTAGTGGGTGAAACTGAATAAAAATCGCGCTGCGCGGTCGTTTTTTCAATTAACAAGCAAGGTTGCAATCTTAGTGGATTGGAACTGACCAAAAATCGCTCTGCGCGACCGTTTTTACTATAGACAGGCAAGATTACCGGATGAAACTGACTAAAACTCTCGCTGCGCGGCCGTTTGTAAACGGGCAATATTATTAGATAAGTGGGCGAAACTGACTAAAAGTCGCGCTGCGCGGCCGTTTTTTTTTCCATAGCCAGGCAAAATTATTAGATTAGTGGGTGAAACTGAATAAAAATCGCGCTGCGCGGCTGTTTTTTCTATTAATAGGCAAGATTACAAAGTTAGTGGATGGGAACTGACCAAAAATCGTGCGGCGCAACCACAAAAGAGGTAGTCGGTGGGTGACTGAAACCTACATTGCGTCCAATGTATGTGAATGAAAGGTGAATGATAAATCTAATAGAACAGACGCCATTTATTATGAATATGCTTCATTTATGAATTCAGTGGTTCTTTCAGGTACTACTCCGGGGGGCAGTGCACCCCGGACTTGTTTCGATAAGGGTCCTTACTCAATCTTCGTTTAAAAGCTTTTATTTTGTGTCTGTCAAAAAATCTGAAAGTAGTTATGTTATGTTAATGGATTGGATACATAATGTACAGTCAGCACATCAAGTTACACACATCTCTAACTTATTTCGAACTAAGTGACTTTTTAATTTAAAATTGATTGAGAAGATTTGGCATGTTGGCATCATTCTTTCACAAAACTACTAGCATGTTTTGAATTTCACATGGTGTTGACATAATCACAAAATTGCATCCTACTCTACATATTATTATTATCACTACTATTTAAATCTTAGCTGAATTTGGGATAGAAATTATTAAATCATCAGTGTGGCATGCTGGCATGGCATGTAGGTAACCAAAGAGAATGTAAAAAAAACTAGCATTTTAGTTCTAACATGAATTAGTTTACATTACACCATTAACCATTAAAATCAGTGCAAATATGTGACACAAGTTGTGAATCAAACGTATAAAGTATAATTTTTTTTCATGTGGTGTAACTACTAAAATAAAACAATAAAATAAGTTTAAGAGTGCAGAAAAGCATCAAAAATAAATGTGCCTCAAACAGTTTCAAACAAACCTTTTTACGCTGGAAAAAATAAAAGCTTAAATTAATGAATGAAATGAATGATCATGCCTGGGGAGATTGGGGAGACATCACTCTACATCAGGGATTCCCAAACTATTTTGGGCAAGAGACCCCTTTTCTAAAATGAATCTCAGACCCCCATAGCCAAATTACTTTAAAATCCTATCAAATATCAAGTGTAATAAATAATTATTATTTTATTTATTTATGTTGACCCCTGGGAAATGGATTTTGACCCAAAAGGATCGATATCAACCACTTTGGGAATCCTTGTTCTACCTTCTTATGAGCTGCGGAATCAATTTGTTTTTTAATATAGCCATGTTTGTGGCTGTACGCTCAGTCTCAAATGATTTAAATATTCAACTTACCAAAAATACATCTATACATTCATTTGTCAAAAATCAACCTTTTTAAGGTTAAATTTAGTTTGCTGTCCGAGATCAAGAAAGTGCACATTAATGTCTTGAAACAAGGTTGATTTATGTCAAATATTCAGGTGTTTTGGTAGATTTTAATGCTCAGATCATTTTGGCACTGACTGTACTGTAATCTACCAAAAACAGATAACAACTGTATCTATTGTATTGCTGTTTTTGGTGTTTAAACAGCAGTACAAGAGGCATTAATTTAAGTCTTATTAAATTCAAGACAGCTCACAGCAACAATTTAATGGATAAATATTAAAATGAAAACAAATATAAAACAGCAGATTTGAACATTTTGAACTTTTAAGGAGCTTATAGCTAGTTATTCACTAGCACCGCCAATTCATTTTTTAACACATTTTTTTTATTATTCGTAAACTAGGTCAATATTTACAAAAAGGAAACAACTATGCCCTCTTAAATTATCTCTAATATTTTTTGAATAACTCTTCAACAGTGTTCATTCTTTCCGTAAGTTTTATAATCCACCAAAAGTGGCCACCGTCATTTCATTTGCACTTCAAAACTAATACAAAGAATGGAAAATATTAAAGAGATATTCAAGAAATATTAGAGACAATTTAAGAGGGCATGGTTGTTTCCTTTTTTAAATATTGACTTGGTTTACGATAATAAAAGAAAATAAATGAATTGGCAGCACTAGCTATAAGCTCCTTATAAGTTCCAAATGTTCCAATCTGCTATTTTACATTTCTTTTTCTTTTCATTTTAATATTTCTCCATTCAATTGTTGCTGTGAGCTGTCTTGAATTTAATAAGACTTAAATTAATGCCTCTCTTGTACTGCTGTTTAAATACCAAAAACAGCAATACAATAGATACAGTTGTTTTCTGTTTTTTGTAGATTACAGTACATTATGAACTTTTGTTCATAATTTAGCATTAACTGCTCTCTAAACATTTTGAACTGAATGAACCTTGGTCTGTCTATTTGAATCAGAATTATTTTCTCCTTATAGCAACTGTTATTGTATGGTTTAACAACTAAGTAATAGAACAAAGATTTCAGTGTCCTGCATTTTACGAATAGACTTTCCAACGCGTCACGTAAGGAAACAAAAATTATTAATAAACAGCCAAATCATCAGCCAGCATCGGCCAGCAAAACTACGCGCAATATTTACGTACAACGCATCACTGCACCAAAACGTAGACTATCGTCGTCAGATTTCTTTGTTTAACGCCAAACAGGATGAACTCGGGAAAAATCATATATAAATACATAACTAAATGTATAGTTTTCACAACGGGAAAAACCGCAATATGGAAACCTTATGGAAACGTAGGCAAAAACACTGGAAGCTTATTTTGATTGCAATGTAATTTTGATTCGTGCAACGTACCTCTTTGCGCTTTTTAGTTTTTCTTTTCTCCGCCATTGTAGACAAGGTTTATTATTGGTGTTAAGTTGACGAATTCTTGAATTAATTTACTAATTTTCGTTTACAAATTCTTCTTCCTTTTTATTGAATTGAATTGAATGAAGACCGTCCGACCGACGTGCGTGACGTGAAACGAAGTGACGGGTGACGTTGACGTGAGTGACGTAGTAACTGACATATATGTCATTGTGTGCATTCCAGCAGGCTAATCGCTGAGTCATCGATCGCCATAGAGTTTATTTTGACCATAGAAAGTAATAAAATTGTGCTTTTAAAGTCCTACAGATTTTGGGTGGTAGGCGACGGCTACACGCATGGTAAATATTGAAATCTATCGCCTAGGAGTACATTTTAACCATGGTAAGTAAAATATTGAACATTCCATAGACTTTCCATGGGTAAAAAAAGCTCTGTGGCGATGGATCACGGTATTTACCACACGTGTAGCCCAAGATAAGTAAGGGTGTCGCGCTGACACCCTTGAGCGTTTCGTAAAAAACTCATAATTCCAGACGCCTCAACGTCTGGTAGCACTGGACGGCGACAGCGAAGGAGCCGGCAGAAAAGGCGGAGATCACCATCAAGCTCCTCTTCTGAAAGGAGTTCAAGTAGCTCGGTGGAACGGGCTAACTGGCGGCGACATTCTTCAAAAAAAGCTAAGTACCAAAATTCTCCAACTTTGCTAGATAATTTGTGTAACCAAGTGCAAGTGCTAACTGATTTTATGAATAACATTGTCCAAAATGTGAGCATGCGAATCTCCGTGCCACTGAATAATTCCATTCTAAAACTACCTAGAAGTAATGTACCGATGATATACGTTCTTATTTCAGATATCAAATCGATTGTACCGGCTTCCCGGCAGAATGATTGACAAAAGCATGTGGCACGGAGATTCGCATGGTTTGAGGTTATGTTTTTTGTTAAATCGTCGAATTCCAGATCAATCTGAGTCTGTACCGGTGGTTTGATGTATTTGTAGCCGTTACATATTCATTGTAACAGCTACAAACACTTTCGTTGCTCATGTAACGCAACAGGGTCAAAGATATCGCGATCTAAAGTTTTAAAAGCATGCGACTCTCCGGCCCACACACTTAAGTCTAAAATATTGATGAAAATTGCATTAAGATTAAAAATAAGCAGGTTTTTGTAATCGTTTGATCACGATAAACGACCCGAAAACATATTTTCAGAATATCTTTACTCGTTTTAGAGAAATTTGCAAATTTATTTACTATGAACAATCACAGTGTAGGGTTACCATATCGTCGGTCGGTCAGAATCATTAGGCTGTTTCTAGAAAATAGACCGATCGGAATACGTTATTTTGAGGGTATAACCTTCAAGAATTCTAAAGTTTATTAATTCTTGCCTGTCGATACTTTGGCATATAATTAGTTTATTTTTGCGTTTTGTGTCACATCTAGCCGATGCATCTTGAAAAATTAGATTATTTGTGGTGGTTATAAATAATTGGACTCTAAGGCGATTCTCCCACTGCCAACGCGCGCCGTCGTCGCGGGGCGTGGTTTGGCGTTTCACGTGCGCGGTGACGGCGTAGCGCAACGCCTGTTCGGGCGGTTTTCTCCGCGCCCCCACGCCATTCGGCGTCTGACGCGTCCCCGCCGCTTGTTTTTTAGAGGCATTAAATTTTGAAGTTGTTTTGTTTTAATTTCCAGGTTTTTAGGGTTCCGTACCTCAAAAGGAAAAAAAACTGAACACATATAAAATCACTCATGAGATTAAAACGTCCAGACAAATAATTAAGATTTGCCATCTCGATATTAATGACGGAATTTTAATAACATACAAGTAGGTAGGTACGGTCAACGGCATGCTGGGCTTCCACGACAGCGTAATGATATTCAATCAAATAAATAACAGATTTTTTACAGTTTTGTATAACCTCATGTGCTGCATAATGTACCTACCAAATGGCACTAAAATGGGCGTATATCCAAGCCACGAAACATTTGAAAACCAGAGGAAATCCCGCCATCGTAACGAAACGATCATCGAAAACTAGCCGCGGGGCGCGTCGCAGTGTGTTGTACCCCGCGGTAACGCGCCTGCTGGCGCAAACTGCTCGCGGATCGCCGGCGGCACGCGGCGGTGCGCGCTCACGCGCCGTGGCGCGCCTTGGTGTGTTGGACGAGGCGGTTTTCTGTACAAATTAATGTACTTGCATACAACGTAAAAGACGCGCGTGGGTGCGCCGCGACCACGCGCGTCGCCAGTGTGAGAACCGTCTAAACTGTCAAAATTGTTTTAAAGTAAAAAGAAACAATAGTATTGTATTTAAGATAGCCTGCGTAGTGTACAAACCTAATTTGTGTCATTTTCGTCCATGGAAACAGACGTGGGACCCGTACATTAATAACACCGTCAAAAAAATATTACAATTTGAAAAACAAGTACCATATACCTCAGATCACTTAAAAATCCCTATGAAATAAATTTGTGTCAAATTAAGGCATGGACTTTTAATATTTTCAATTTTTTTGTTTGTCCGAGCCATTGATGCTTATAAAAAATATTAGTATTATTAGAGTTTACATATTTAATATCTTAAATACATGAGTGATGGACAGAATGAATTTGTGTCACTTTCATGCATGGATAATACCTAGGTAGGTAGGTATTCAAAAAGTTTGCGGTCGAAGCGAGTAGGCGCAGGCGCGTGGCGAGGGACGACGAAGCTCGTCCGTTTCGGTTGGATACTAAGTACGTACATACCTATAAGTCTCACGTCACGATACGAACGAACACGCACCTTTCGTTTGGTTAAGTAGGTACTCTATAGAATTACATCTCTGTTTTAGAAATTCATACAGATGTACTATGGACAACAACGTCACTTAACCACAACTCTTAAGGTTAAAATCGGTTGCACGCCGCGCCGCCGCCGTCATAACATAATATATTTAGTTCGTGCAGGGGGATACGTGCGCACACAATTTATTTGCTAACTTTTTAAGCGAAGCTGTTGCCCATACTACATACATATCTGTTCTGTTTCCATTCTAAAACAACCTAGAAGTAATGTACCGACGATATACATTCTTATTTCAGATATCAAATCGATTGTACCGGCTTCCCGGCAGAATGATTGACAAAAACATGTGGGCCGGAGAGTCGCATGCTTTGAGGTTATGTTTTTTGTTAAATCGTCGAATTCCAGATCAATCGGAGCCTGTAGCGGTGGGTTGATGTATTTGTAGCCGTTACATATTTATTGTAACAGCTACAAACACATTCGTTGCTCATGTAACGCAATAGCGACCTAAAGTTTTAAAAGCATGCGACTCTCCGGCCCACACGCTTAAGTCTAAAATATTGGTGAAAATTGTATTATGATTAAAAATAAGCAGGTTTTCGTAACCGTATATAATAGGTCTTTACCTATGAAATTGCCGATTTGTATGGAGAATTTTCAAGAAGTTGCATTTTTCATACTAGCATTTTCTTTGTTCATTTAACAACCGTTAACACTCTTGTAACAAAACTTTTATGTACTAATGTTTGAACACTATGCTAACCTATTCCATTTACGATAAGCGAAAAAAATAAGTTTTGGCTAAGTTACAACCCCTCCGGTCACCCTTTTTTGGCTCACAAAAAAAAGAGTAACTTTCAAGATCTTTTTTTAATGCTATGAAAGCTAAAAAAAGGACTTTATTTTTACTGATAGTTGACTATCATGGTCATAATTCGACATACGTAAATCAAGATATTGTTAAATGTTTTAAAACATAGAAGTTATTATTTTCTCTGTATGTGACAAAATATCGGCAAGTTCATAAGTAAAGACCTAATATTTATAGATATATATTGCGAACGATTTTATCCTAGCTTTCCGATGACCTAGAGACTTGAAACTTTGAAAATAGGTCAGAACTGGAAGGCAATGCAATATTATGGTGTCATTTAGCTGATCTGATGATGAAGCCGGATGAAGCCCACAGGAATTCTATGATAAAACCTACAACCCCATCGTGTTTGGGCTCGTTAGAAAAGGCATGACGAAATTTTTTTTATTTTTTATGTTACATAAATTACCTCTCAAAAAAAGAAACATTGGTAAAATAATTATTTCGCTAGCGTGAAAACTGCCCGAGATATCACAGTTTAAAATGCACACAAATTGGACTCACCTGAAAACGCTCCATACTAACGGCTACCCTAGTTATGACGTCACGCCTAGGTGTTTGTATGCAATGCGTAGGAAAGTTTGGCAGCTATTGCCTGAATGGCTGAATAATTGTGCAATACCTTGAGAAAACCTTTATCGGTTGGAATTCAACAGATTTTGTCATTTACTTGTTCCACTAAATATGAAAATGTCAAAATTAATAACAGTGTTTCATTGTTGGACAGAGGATGTTTCATTGTGTACACCTAGGTGGACACAATGAAACAATTCCCATTTTCTTTTAAAAGTCTTCTTATTGGTTTATGTATCTATTTATTAATGAAACTATAACTGCCATTTTATACCTAATTAAGTAGATTCCGTTCCTCTAAAAACGGAATTCATATCTTTAAAAATGAGAGAAATATGAGACTCAGAGCTTTTGGTGTTGCATTGTTCCACACTGCTCTACGTTTGTATGTATGTGAGTTTTTGTATTGTTACATGGGACAAGTTTCAATGGTTGTAATGTAATTTATGCTTACTACATAAGTCAAAACTTGAAAAATTAAACTTTAGTATTTACTTACCTTTTAAAAAAAACAAAAAACCGACTTCAAAAAACCTGCCTCTAAAAAGCAAGAAATAATATTAAAATCATTAGATATGCATTATCATTGTTATATAATAACAACACGTCTATTGAAGTCGGGTGGGGCTGGAGTACAACTTCGTTTTTTTATTCTAAAAGCCCTACCCGACTTCAATATACGTGTTGTTATTATATAACAATGATAATGCATATCTAATGATTTGAATATTATTTCTTGCTTTTTAGAGGCAGGTTATTTGAAGTTAGTTTTTTGTTTTTTAAAACATTTTTTTTTATTTTTAAAACAATTTTTATTTTTTTGTTTTTAGTGTAAGTACCTTCTCTATTAGGTAGTGTAGTGTAAGTATATTATTTGGTAGAAAAATCGGCTCAGTCAAACGTGAGATATTCGCGGAGAAACATACATTCATACAGGTCAAACTGAAAGAGAACCTTCTTTTTTTTGAAGTCGGTTAAAAAGACTAAAAGTACCTCTTACCCAACAAAAAGAATCATCTTATTCGGTTCATAAATAACAAAATAGTCAAGTTAGTTGATGCAAAATCATAGTGTTTTCAGGATACCTTGAAAACTACTGAACCGATTTGAAAAAAATAAATGGGACCATTTCGCAAAAAAATTGAATCGAACAAAAAAAGAATCATCAAAATCGGTCCATAAATGTCGAAGATACGCGCGAACAACGATAAAAAAAACATACATTCAAGGATGTAATAAAACAGATGCTTCGTTCGGAGTTATTTTATTAATAAAATACATGTAAAATAATTATTTTTTTTTTCTTACAAAGAGGTTATAAGAAAACTGAATTTCTTAGTGCTCATCACGGTTAGTTCAGAGCCATCACGCCTTATTAGTAAGTTTGGATAGACTAACATACACGTTACTAACATAACAAGTGATGTATAGGTACTTGGTTATTTATAAAGCTGTTGGGTTTTAAAGTAAATGGGAACGGGAACGAGAACGAAAACGGAAACGGGAACGGTACTTACCTACTAATCTCTGAACTAAACTTTTCAATAATTTATACCAATTCGAATTTAATATTTATAACTAAGACAGGACAACGTCTGTCGGGTCAGCTAGTAAAATAAATATTTGAGGGGGCTCCCATACAACAAACGTGATTTTTTAGCCGTTTTTTGGTACGGAACCCTTTGTGTGCGAGTCCGACTCACACTTGACCGGTTTTTATTTCCTTACCCTCAAAAAATATTTTGTTACAGTAGGTAGGTAATCCTTTCTTTTTAAACTTTGCAAGAGGTAGAGTACAAGAATGTTAATGATGTCATCTCATCAATGAGACTGTAATTGACAATAATAACACATGCCTAGTTCCAAATCACGCCAACAGCACTGTTAGCCTATAATCCATTAAATGAAGTAGGTACACAAATACCCTATCTGTGTAATATTTTGTGACTATTTAATTTGGTCGGATACGCGCTAACAGCGCTGTGAGCGTGATTCGGAACGCGGCCACAGTATCATCAAATGTATTTATATTCGTTCGTATACTTCTTACCTACCTACCTACTCGTTACTTCAAATGTGTCACCGAACTTCAGTACCTATGCTTAGGCGTCACTAATGGCCGATTTCACCAACATCCCCTAAACCGTTACCTAACTATGTGCCCCTTTAAATAAAAGAGCCCCCAAACGAACCCCTTGTTTAGAATACGTTTCACCAACTAAACAGCCCTTTAACTATGAGACCATAGCTAGGGGACAGTTTTTTCATCATTTTGGATGTGTTAACCGTAACTTTTGACCTTTAACTTTGTAATTATTACGTTAATTTAATTCTATTGATCTATTGTAGCAAATGTTTGACCCGAAACACCTAGGCGTGACGTCATAACTAGGGTAGCCGTTAGTATGGAGCGTTTTCGGGTGAGTCCAATTTGTGTGCATTTTAAACTGTGATATCTCGGGCAGTTTTCACGCTAGCGAAATAATTATTTTACCAATGTTTCTTTTTTTGAGAGGTAATTTATGTAACATAAAAAATAAAAAAAAATTCGTCATGCCTATTCTAACGAGCCCAAACACGATGGGGTTGTAGGTTTTATCATAGAATTCCTGTGGGCTTCTTCCGGCTTCATCATCAGATCAGCTCAATGACACCATAATATTGCATTGCCTTCCAGTTCTGACCTATTTTCAAAGTTTCAAGTCTCTAGGTCATCGGAAAGCTAGGATAAAATCGTTCGCAATATATATCTATAAATATTAGGTCTTTACTTATGAACTTGCCGATATTTTGTCACATACAGAGAAAATAATAACTTCTATGTTTTAAAACATTTAACAATATCTTGATTTACGTATGTCGAATTATGACCATGATAGTCAACTATCAGTAAAAATAAAGTCCTTTTTTTAGCTTTCATAGCATTAAAAAAAGATCTTGAAAGTTACTCTTTTTTTTTGTGAGCCAAAAAAGGGTGACCGGAGGGGTTGTAACTTAGCCAAAACTTATTTTTTTCGCTTATCGTAAATGGAATAGGTTAGCATAGTGTTCAAACATTAGTACATAAAAGTTTTGTTACAAGAGTGTTAACGGTTGTTAAATGAACAAAGAAAATGCTAGTATGAAAAATGCAACTTCTTGAAAATTCTCCATACAAATCGGCAATTTCATAGGTAAAGACCTATTATATACGGTTAAGAAAATCTGCTTATTTTTAATCATAATACAATTTTCACCAATATTTTAGACTTAAGCGTGTGGGCCGGAGAGTCGCATGCTTTTAAAACTTTAGGTCGCTATTGCGTTACATGAGCAACGAATGTGTTTGTAGCTGTTACAATAAATATGTAACGGCTACAAATACATCAACCCACCGCTACAGGCTCCGATTGATCTGGAATTCGACGATTTAACAAAAAACATAACCTCAAAGCATGCGACTCTCCGGCCCACATGTTTTTGTCAATCATTCTGCCGGGAAGCCGGTACAATCGATTTGATATCTGAAATAAGAATGTATATCGTCGGTACATTACTTCTAGGTTGTTTTAGAATGGAAACAGAACAGATATGTATGTAGTATGGGCAACAGCTTCGCTTAAAAAGTTAGCAAATAAATTGTGTGCGCACGTATCCCCCTGCATGAACTAAATATATTATGTTATGACGGCGGCGGCGCGGCGTGCAACCGATTTTAACCTTAAGAGTTGTGGTTAAGTGACGTTGTTGTCCATAGTACATCTGTATGAATTTCTAAAACAGGAGATGTTATTCTATAGAGTACCTACTTAACCAAACGAAAGGTGCGTGTTCGTTCGTATCGTGACGTGAGACTTATAGGTATGTACGTACTTAGTATCCAACCGAAACGGACGAGCTTCGTCGTCCCTCGCCACGCGCCTGCGCCTACTCGCTTCGACCGCAAACTTTTTGAATACCTACCTACCTAGGTATTATCCATGCATGAAAATGACACAAATTCATTCTGTCCATCACTCATGTATTTAAGATATTAAATATGTAAACTCTAATAATACTAATATTTTTTATAAGCATCAATGGCTCGGACAAACAAAAAAATTGAAAATATTAAAAGTCCATGCCTTAATTTGACACAAATTTATTTCATAGGGATTTTTAAGTGATCTGAGGTATATGGTACTTGTTTTTCAAATTGTAATATTTTTTTGACGGTGTTATTAATGTACGGGTCCCACGTCTGTTTCCATGGACGAAAATGACACAAATTAGGTTTGTACACTACGCAGGCTATCTTAAATACAATACTATTGTTTCTTTTTACTTTAAAACAATTTTGACAGTTTAGACGGTTCTCACACTGGCGACGCGCGTGGTCGCGGCGCACTCACGCGCGTCTTTTACGTTGTATGCAAGTACATTAATTTGTACAGAAAACCGCCTCGTCCAACACACCAAGGCGCGCCACGGCGCGTGAGCGCGCACCGCCGCGTGCCGCCGGCGATCCGCGAGCAGTTTGCGCCAGCAGGCGCGTTACCGCGGGGTACAACACACTGCGACGCGCCCCGCGGCTAGTTTTCGATGATCGTTTCGTTACGATGGCGGGATTTCCTCTGGTTTTCAAATGTTTCGTGGCTTGGATATACGCCCATTTTAGTGCCATTTGGTAGGTACATTATGCAGCACATGAGGTTATACAAAACTGTAAAAAATCTGTTATTTATTTGATTGAATATCATTACGCTGTCGTGGAAGCCCAGCATGCCGTTGACCGTACCTACCTACTTGTATGTTATTAAAATTCCGTCATTAATATCGAGATGGCAAATCTTAATTATTTGTCTGGACGTTTTAATCTCATGAGTGATTTTATATGTGTTCAGTTTTTTTTCCTTTTGAGGTACGGAACCCTAAAAACCTGGAAATTAAAACAAAACAACTTCAAAATTTAATGCCTCTAAAAAACAAGCGGCGGGGACGCGTCAGACGCCGAATGGCGTGGGGGCGCGGAGAAAACCGCCCGAACAGGCGTTGCGCTACGCCGTCACCGCGCACGTGAAACGCCAAACCACGCCCCGCGACGACGGCGCGCGTTGGCAGTGGGAGAATCGCCTTAGAGTCCAATTATTTATAACCACCACAAATAATCTAATTTTTCAAGATGCATCGGCTAGATGTGACACAAAACGCAAAAATAAACTAATTATATGCCAAAGTATCGACAGGCAAGAATTAATAAACTTTAGAATTCTTGAAGGTTATACCCTCAAAATAACGTATTCCGATCGGTCTATTTTCTAGAAACAGCCTAATGATTCTGACCGACCGACGATATGGTAACCCTACACTGTGATTGTTCATAGTAAATAAATTTGCAAATTTCTCTAAAACGAGTAAAGATATTCTGAAAATATGTTTTCGGGTCGTTTATCGTGATCAAACGATTACAAAAACCTGCTTATTTTTAATCTTAATGCAATTTTCATCAATATTTTAGACTTAAGTGTGTGGGCCGGAGAGTCGCATGCTTTTAAAACTTTAGATCGCGATATCTTTGACCCTGTTGCGTTACATGAGCAACGAAAGTGTTTGTAGCTGTTACAATGAATATGTAACGGCTACAAATACATCAAACCACCGGTATAGACTCAGATTGATCTGGAATTCGACGATTTAACAAAAAACATAACCTCAAACCATGCGAATCTCCGTGCCACATGCTTTTGTCAATCATTCTGCCGGGAAGCCGGTACAATCGATTTGATATCTGAAATAAGAACGTATATCATCGGTACATTACTTCTAGGTAGTTTTAGAATGGAATTATTCAGTGGCACGGAGATTCGCATGCTCACGTCCAAAATAACACAAATCCAGTTGCACCATGTTTGCCAGAAACGACGAATTCGCAATTAGATAAAGCATCCAGAGGTTCACCTGGACCGGAAAATCAAAAGCAAAGTAATGACTTTTCTTTTAAATCTTTGCAAACTACTTTAAAAGCGTCCGGTTTTGGTAAGACGGATCAGGACCGGTTTGATATTTTAAACTCTTTGCAATTATTTGAGTCTCCAGATTGGGCGAATATCAATTTTATTGATACTCAAAAAACATACTTATCTAAACCAGGCTTTATCGAATTGGAGACAAACGACGATCTAAAGCCCTACGATAAAAATAATTTTCTACCCTCATGTGAACGCACATTGGCTGCTTTATCTAATGCTGTATTATTACAAAGAAGTATTCTACAAAGTAATGTGACTAAGTTATTGTCTTGGGTAAAAGATTTGCAAGCTGTGTCTTATGAGGAATTTAGTACTAAAATTAATGAAATTCTTTGCGAAGATAAAGAGTACAATGATATTTCAAATAATATTATACAAATAATATGTGGAAAGCGAGCTTCTATAATTAATAACCGGCGAACAGAAATCTTGAAATCTATTTCTAATAATTATACGGCTGATAAATTCAAGAAGATTCCACCCTCGTCTGAATTTTTGTTTCAACCTGAACAATTTAGTAAATTGCTAGAAAAAGAGGGTGGTCCATCTAAAGTATTTCAGAAGCCACAACCAATAAAGAAAAATGTTGTCTCTTTTAAAGCACAGGCACCTAGATTTGCACCTAAGAGTCAATATTCCTTTCGAGGAAATGCAAACGAGCAATCTTTACCCAATGCAAAACGAGACTTTTCTTTCCGAGGTAAACGAAAATATGATACTCATAAAAAATCTAGTAAACGAAGTCATGGCAGTGACTCCAAGAGACGTCGCTATGATTGACTCGAAATCATTTCAAGCAGGCCGTCTGAAGCATTTTGTAGAAAGATGGAAAGCCATACAGACTCCATCAGTAATTTTAAAGAAGATATCAGATTTTCGAATACCGTTTACAAAAAAACCCCCTTTGATTTTACCAAATTTAAATTTTTATTAGACGCCAGATACCCCTCAAATGTTTCTAGAAGTTCAAAAAATGATAGAATCAAATATAATCGAGCCAGTTCAAATAAGTTCCCGTTTCGTGTCTCCACTATTTCTAATAGAGAAGGCCGATCAAACTTATCGACAAATCAATTTAAGGGCTCTGAACGACTACATATCGATAAAGAAATTTTATCTCTTTCTCATTTCGAAATCCCAAACTTCCTTCAACCGGGCGACTGGTTGACGAAGATAGACATGTCTCAAACGTACTTTCACGTGAACATAGCCCCAAGTCATCGGCCTTTTCTAAGACTAATTTTCAGACAAGTATCTTCCTCAGCAGAAGGTATTGAAACTTCGTCAGGAGTTTCAGAGACTCCTGACCAAGAAACGGTGCTCGTTGAGAGAAGCTCAATCGATACTAGGAAGATTAAATTTTGCAAATTTCGTAGTCCCTCAAGGTCGTTTACACTGCCGTCTGTTTCAGGGCCACCTGCGAGTTCTACGTCAAGGACACCCGAAACAGCGCCACATCTTGCCCTAGGAGGTGATCGAGGAACTACAGTGGTGGCATCGATCGGTAAGCGAATACTCTCTGATTCATTTACCACAGGTAACACATCACCTCGTATCCGACGCATCCGATCACGGCTGGGGTGCCTTGATCAACGACACATACTTGGCGGGCCAGTGGGCGTACTAAGGGAGCTTATTCCTACCTATAAAAAAATATTCAGCCAAATTGTTTTTTTTCGGACATTCCCCATTATCCCTACAAAGTTAAATTAGTGTCTATGTTACCGGCAATGTATGAAATGCAGGCATTGTATACAATGCCTAGGCATTGTATACAATGCCTGGCCCTTTTAGGCAATGTATGAAATATAATGAATATTGATATCTATTTCACACATTACCTAGGCAGTGTATACAATGACTAGGCATTGTATAGAATGCCTGCTGGTCCACCGGCAATGTGTATAATAAAAAGATTTTCGAGAATAGATTCGAGGGGGGATCGAGGGGGGCTTGAGGAAAGCTCGAGGGGGGGGCTCGGGGAAAGCTCGAGGAGGGTTCGAGGGGGGCTCGAGGGGGCTCGAGGGGGGCTTGAGGGGGCTCGAGGGGGGCTCGAGGGGTGCTCGAGGGGGGCTCGAGGGGGGCTCGAGGGGGGCTCGAGGGGGGCTCGAGGGGGCTCGAGGGGGCTCGAGGGGGCCCTTGGAGGGGGCTCGAGGGGGGCTTGAGGGGGCTCGAGGGGGGCTCTTTGGAATCGAACCTGTTTTACTCCTGTAGGTCCCGCGTATAGGTTAGAAATTTAAGGCGAGCGCGGAGCGCAGCGGAGCGTGAGCCTTAAATTTCGAGGTTATTTTTTTATAACAGACAACAGAAATTTGAGTTTGGAATCGAACCTGCTTCACTCCTGTAGGTCCCGCGTATAGGTTAGAAATTTAAGGCGAGCGCGAAGCGCAGCGGAGCGTGAGCCTTAAATTTCGAGGTTATTTTTTTATAACAGACAACAGAAATATACTTATTTTACACATTGCCGGTGGACCAGCAGGCATTGTATACAATGCCTAGGCAAAGTATAAAATGAATTATATTTCATACATTGCCTGATCGTTTTAGGCATTGTATACAATGCCTAGGCATTGTATACAATGCCGGATTATACACATTGCCGGTAACATCAACACAAAGTGTCAAAACTTTTTTTTTAATACTTGCTGTTGTTGTGGCAGGGGTGGTGGCAAGGGTATAATCGCCATTCTGCTGTTACTTTCGTACATTTGTGATGTCGAAGAGACTTTATTTTATTAAAAAAAATTTACGCAACCGAAAATTTTGAAACTTTTTTCTAAAACTAAGGGAGCTTATTCCTTACCTATGAAAAAATATTCAGCCATTTTTATTTTTTTCGGACATTCCCAATTCTATAACCTGTATTATATATGTCGCAGGCAAATTGTATGATTCCGCGTTTTACAAACGGCGGCGTCCGTTTACAAACGCTCGCTGTTTTGCAAAATGCCGAAGGCAAATCCGAGTCCTCCGAGTACCAGATTCCATAGACATCTTAGCGTTATTTTTCGTGCTGGAAAACATCCAAAATCTTGTCATTTGTCCACGGCTTTTTTACTGCTCCTACTTGTGAATCGTAAAATTTTCTTAATTCACTTTAACAAATGTCTTTAAAACATTGCTTTTTTTGTAAAATGCCATTTGAACACATAGAATTTGCACTGTTTTCGATATTTTTCTATGTCATAAAACTACTACTAGACGCCATTTTTATTGTTCTGATTAACAGCGCCGCGCGTAGTAAGAAAAAGAACTAAATACTTCAATTTGCCGCGTCATTTTGTAAATGGTTATTGAATTTTCTGTCAAACGTTATGGCATTTTATAAAATGACAAGGCAATTTACAATTTGCTTTCGGCATTTTGCAATACACCGAGCGTTTGTAAACGAACGACGCCGTTTGTAAAACGCGGAATAATACAATTTGCCTGCGACATATATATATTATTGCACGCGTTTGTTATAGCTCGGTTTATGGCCCTAAAAGCGATGTATTAGGGCTCACTTTACGAGCAAGTGTGTTGAAAAAGCTATATCAAATCAAATACATTCATTTTATAAGTCTAATAATATAAATTCTAACAAACAGTTTGGTTTTCAGTACGTCAAGAGTACAACTGAATTACTTTCAAAATATACCGATACCATTTATAGGCATATTAATAATAAAAAACATGTTCTTGTAGTTTTCATCGACTACAGTGGGCCTACCATGAGTTGAAGCAAACTGTTTACGTTACCGTAAACTAACGGATATATTGCTCACAGCCAATGCGAGTGAAAGAGACAAAACGATAGTTTACTGTAACGTAAACAGTTTGCATCAACTCATGGTAGGGCCACAGTAAAGCCTTCGACACGTTAAGACATATATACATCAACTTTGTCTAGGGATACAGGTGTTATTTTCATACAAACGAGGTAACTTTGAAGCCTTGGTTTCCTGCCAGGGATGTACCGTGCTGTGATCTGATGATGGCCATTCAGGGAGTGAATGGAGGAGATTCTCTCATATTCTGTTACAATCGGTGATACGTTTAGTAAAAAGATAGCAGTAACAGATGGCACAGCGCTAGGCTCAGTCCTTGGTCCGGTGCACTACATAATATACGTTAATGACGCAGTAAATCTTATTTCTAATTGTGAAATATATCAGTTTGCCGATGAAACTTGTCTAATATCAGCGAATAACGACTTAGATGAAGCTCTTAAACAACTGCAAGCCGACTTCACGCACTTATTAAAATGGTCCCATGACGCAGGCCTAGTCATTAATGCTGAAAAAACAAAACTCATGTATATCCGCTCCAGCCAAAACAAAAAGCCAAGTAATAACCTAAAATTATTTCCGCACAATCACAACTGCCTACATGCAAGTTTCCACAATTGCTCATGAAAACCAGTCCAAAGGCAAAAATATCTGGTTCTTGTTATTGACGATCGGCTTAAATGGACTGAGCATATTAATTATGTTTGTGATAAACTGCGCGCTATATTGGCTATTGACTGAAAGTACCTTGTTATAACAATCTTTACGGCAAACAACTATTACAGTACCAAATACCTAAACAAATTAATGACCTTCCGTCAACGTTAAAAAACAAATCACTGAATCAAATATTAAAAACAAATTAAATAATATTTTTTTTATCTTTAAATACCTTTCAATATAATATCTTTAAAAATAATTATAAACAAATAATATCCATATTATACAATATTTAATTTAAAAGTTATAAAATTACATTACAGTTATAAAAAAAATAACACAATCACCCCGTGTGACCTTAAAATACTACGCGTGTGGCTCGACAGCGCTGTGCCTGCAGTAGGAGCATGCTCTAAGGCTTCAACTCATCATTATACCGACCAACTGCTACTAATGCTTTTTTTTTAGTTTTACGTAGAAATAGGTAGGCAACAAAAAATATTTTTCACGCATGTGCACTTGCATTGCGAGCGACCAATAGCGCGCGCCCCTTCTCCCACCACCGCCCCAGCCCAGTAATACACAGAGAGACGTACGGCCGTATACAGAGAGAACGCTGTTTGCCGACCGGCGCCTGACGGCGCTGGTCCGCGCCGGTAACCGTTAATATAAAGCAAGCAGGTTGAAGCAGGATTTCGTACTAAACATAGCCAGCGCTGACCGGTGCGTGTCGGCGCTTGTCAGCCCTGATCGGCGCGTGTCGGCGCTTGTCATCGCTTATTAGCGCTTGTCGGCGCTTATCAGCGCTTGTTCATACAAATGCCTTCGCTGGTTTTCGCTGGTTACCTGCGCGGACCAGCGCCGATAAGCGCCGGTTGGCAACCAGCGTTCTCTCTGTATACGGCCAAGTTATTGTATTATATAGGTATCAATGAGCCTCAAATACACAATGCTAAGCACATCGGCAACATGGTAGGTGTGCTTCTGCGGCAAATTCAACAATCTGGTTAAGGTCTGGATACGGTGACAATTATCAACCTCCGTGCATACCTTCAATCCTAAAAAAACTATTCGTTCTCAGTCTCACCCTTCTGTCTCTATAGTAAAATAGTGAAATTATATAAAACTTGAGTAAGTAATAAATAAAGAAGATTTCCATTACAACTAAGATAATGTAAGTATGTTATGTTACCACCTACACCTTAGTTAAAGACCTTGTATTGTCTGACTCTTGACCCTGTTTAAGATAAATAAGAGACGTCATCGGTTGTCGCGTTAGTTTTTAGTCTACAACATGACGTTAGTTACGTGGAGTACAAATAATTTAATATTATGATAACTCCATAAAACCTAAATGTATGGAGTTTCATTACAGTGTAAATAAATTAAAAAATATATCAGCTTTAAAAATATAGTGCTTCAGGGTCCTATTACATTTCATTCTTTGAGCAGAAAGCAGAAGCAATGAATGGGATTCAGAAGGAAGAAAGTAAGTTATTAAAAAGTTAATAAAAAGTTAATTAAAGGAGTGGATGGAGTATAAGTAGCAATAAGAGGAATGAGCCTATTGTGTAGTTGTTTGCTCTGTTTAAACCATCTGAGAAAATGTTATTTATCTTGACTAAAAAATAGGTTCCTAATTTTTTCATTGGTATACGATGGAACCTTGTCACATTAACTTCTACGTTGACGTCGTCAACTCGTCACCCGCAACAAAAAATTACTTACTTTACCTTAATAATTTAATAAGTATATTAATTACTTACTGAATTATTATTTTCTATAAGATATAGGGTCTAGGAATATAAAAATCTTACAATTGTTTTTTGTTTTAGAGGTTAAAAAATGACCGCGAGGTCTATTATCAATTTGCGGGGATAGTACAGTCACGAGCAATAAGATGTACACACAATAGAACTTTGTCACATTACGTTTTGAATAACCTAGGTATAACATTATCACACTGAGATATATTGATTGAATGTGACATAGTTCTAAAGTGTGTATATATTATTGCTCGTGACTGTACGTAGGTACTAACACTGCTAATTTCCTAATGATTTGTATAGTTTTTTTTTTATTCTTTCAGGATTACCCAAGGGCGTTACCGTAGAAGAAGTCGAGTTTTCAGTTCCATGGGGGCATGTGGCTGGCCGCTGGTGGGGACCCCGCAATAAACAACCAATAATCGCCCTTCACGGCAGGCAGGACAACGCTGGAACATGGGACAATCTCATTCCTTTGTTACCTGCGACAACCTCAGTACTTTGCCTCGATCTACCAGGACATGGATTCTCTTCCCAATACCCTAAAGGAATTCTGTATTATCCATCCTGGGACAATACCTTTCTTCTCAAGAGGCTTATTAAAGAACAAAAATGGTCCAAGGTTACTTTGATGGGACATTCTCTTGGTGGCGCAATCAGCTTCATGTATGCTGCAACCTTCCCTGATGAAGTAGACAAACTAATTTGTATTGATTCTTCAAGTCCGGCAGTACTTGACCCACAAACAGTGGTTATTAATACAGGGAGGTTAATGGAAAAATTGTTAGAATACGAAGATATGCCAGAAGAAAAATTTCCATGTTACGATTACGATGACATGATTGATATAGTGTGCGATGCTTATAACGGTTCTGTTTCCCGGGAAAATTGTAAAGTTTTGATGAGAAGAGGAATGGCTCCAGTGCCTAAACCAAAAAGGGGGTATTATTTTAAAAGGGACCCTAGGCTTAAGGCTTCCGCGATAGGTACAATGGGAATAGATATAGCTCTAACGTATGCCGGTAGAATTAGATGCAAGGTCCTCAATGTGAGAGCAGTACCTGGATTGAATTGGGAAAGACAGGACTATTATATATCCATCATTGAGAAAATGAAAGAGAACGCTGATGTAAGATACGAAGAAGTGGAAGGTACACATCACGTGCAGTTGGAAGCACCTAACAAAATAATTCACTTAATAGAAAACTTCATAAAATAGTACTTAATAGAGTTTATTGATCTGCACAATCACTTGACGAGGGATCCACAAACTTATCTAACCCGGTCGTAGTAAAAAAACTTACCTAGTTCCAAAACTGAAACTAAGTAAGTTTTAATCTATGACTAATGTTATTTATTCATAATCCAACTAAATTAGACATTTATCGTTGCATCAAATCAGGTATTTTTGGTATTTGGATATATTGTTGGTAGTGTGGAGGCAATATTAAATCCAAGTTTTCGACCTCAGCAGACGACCGGGTCATTCTCAAAAACAAAAAAAAGTACCTTTATTAAGTTTTTGATTAGCGTATAGTTGGCAGCCTCACCATGGAATTAGAAGGTTTTGACTAGGTCAAAAAATTGTTAGTAAATAGTTATAAATAGTGAACTATAGCATATAAATAGTGATACTATGGTTCAAAAGATATTTGAGTATCTTGGTGAGGCTGCTATCTTGACGTCAAGCTAGCAGACACCTTAAGAAATACAGTTCGTATCAATGTGATTTATATGCCAAAAAATTGTTAGGAAATAGTGAATCGTATACGCAAAATTTCAATAATATTGCTTCAGTACAAGCCGAGATATTACGATCTCAAAGTGGGCTGCTAACTTGACGTTTCTGGCAATGGCGATTCCAGAGAAACGGGTACAAGTTATAAACAAATAAATATATCAAAAAATTGTTAGTGAAATTGTGATTCTTACGATATAAATAAAAAAAGAATTCTTCATTGCTATTTTCTAAAAATCGAATGTTAACTTCTACATAGTACTCTGAATATAGGCTGTCGATCAATATTGAACTTTGCTCCACAGTAATAAGGTTTAAACTTGATTGCAATCATGAGGTGAGTACTATCAAGCAAAGACACCTTAAGAAATACAGTTCGTATCAATGTGATTTATATGCCAAAAAATTGTTAGGAAATAGTGAATCGTATACGCAAAATTTCAATAATATTGCTTCAGTACAAGCCGAGATATTACGGTCTCAAAGTGGGCTGCTAACTTGACGTTTCTGGCAATGGCGATTCCAGAGAAACGGGTACAAGTTATAGACAAATAAATATATCAAAAAATTGTTAGTGAAATTGTGATTCTTACGACATAAATAAAAAAAGAATTCTTCATTGCTATTTTCTAAAAATCGAATGTTAACTTCTACATAGTACTCTGAATATAGGCTGTCGATCAATATTGAACTTTGCTCCACAGTATTAAGGTTTAAACTTGATTGCAATCATGAGGTGAGTACTATCAAGCAAAAAAGTGAAATTTATATTTTTTGACTGTGTCAATAGTCATATCCTCGGTTCAAGGCTATTGATTTGGTATAAGTAAACAAATATTTTTCTACTTACTTTTTTAATTTATTTTTTATTAATTCTCATCAAAAAAAATTGATTGTGTAATACTACTCTAATAATAATTAATACTACTACTCTAATCATCGGTAATAGCACAGACTAGAGAGTATTCTTCTACAGTCGGACATCGCCCTTTGTGTTGGCGCAAAAGCCTCCGTTCGTCTAGACAGTTGACGCAACGACTAAAAGTGTAAGGGTTGGCACGATGTAATTTGCCTTTTCGAATTTTAAAAATATATAGGAAAAATAAGATAGACACTTTAAAATTATTGTTTTATTCTTTGAATTATTTATTGTCATTTTTTCTAGAAGGTAAGAATATTTTTTTCAAATTTGTCTCTTTTCCTTCTTTTAATGCTCTTAAAATAAGGAAAAGAAAAAGTTTTTCTTAGTATTTTCTCTTTTTTTTTCTTCTTCTTTCATCATAAGTGCGAGGAATTATAGGAATTTATATGTATGATAATCATAATTTAATTGTTAATCATTACTAATTTAGGGCTAAATAAGTATAAAATAAATCTTAAATTAGTACTCAATTAGGAAATAATAATGAAAAAATAAATTCCAAGATGGCGGCTGACAACTTTTTTGTTTATGGGCCGATTTCGATGAAACTCGATTTTTGGTACCATTTTGACACAAAAATAACAACGCAATGTTGAAAATATTAAAAAATTCAAGATGGCGGCCAACTTTTTTGTTGGCCGGCCGATTTCGATGAAACTCGGTTTTTGGTAGTATTTTGGCAAGAAAACAGCAACGCCATGTTAAAAAAAATAAAAATTCAAGATGGTGGCCAATTTTTTGTTTGCGGGCCGATTTCGATGAAACTCGGTTTTTCGTAGTATTTTGGCAAGAAAACAGCAACGCAATGTTAAAAATGTAAAAAATTCAAGATGGCGGCCAACTTTTTTGTTTGCGGACCGATTTCGATGAAACTCGGTTTTTGGTAGTATTTTGACAAGAAAACAGCAACGCAATGTTAAAATGTAAAAAAATTCAAGATGGCGGCTAACTTTTTTGTTTGCGGGCCGATTTCGATGAAACTCGGTTTTTCGTAGTATTTTGGCAAGAAAACAGCAACGCAATGTTAAAAATGTAAAAAATTCAAGATGGCGGCCAACTTTTTTGTTTGCGGGCCGATTTCGATGAAACTCGGTTTTTGGTAGTATTTTGGCAAGAAAACAGCAACGCAATGTTAAAAAAAATAAAAATTCAAGATGGCGGCCAACTTTTTTGTTTGCGGACCGATTTCGATGAAACTCGGTTTTTGGTAGTATTTTGGCAAGAAAACAGCAACGCAATGTTAAAAAAATAAAAATTCAAGATGGTGGCCAATTTTTTTGTTTGCGGGCCGATTTCGATGAAACTCGGTTTTTCGTAGTATTTTGGCAAGAAAACAGCAACGCAATGTTAAAAATGTAAAAAATTCAAGATGGCGGCCAACTTTTTTGTTTGCGGACCG
The DNA here is from genome assembly GCA_943789525.1 of Agriphila geniculea. Taxonomy (NCBI): domain Eukaryota; kingdom Metazoa; phylum Arthropoda; class Insecta; order Lepidoptera; family Crambidae; genus Agriphila; species Agriphila geniculea. The sequence continues at coordinate 20,554,195 of OX038879.1, forward strand.
ATTTCAATGAAACTCGGTTTTTGGTAGTATTTTGACAAGAAAATAGCAACGCAATGTTAAAATGTAAAAAAATTCAAGATGGCGGCCAACTTTTTTGTTTGCAGGCCGATTTCGATAAAACTCGGTTTTTGGTAGTATTTTGGCAAGAAAACAGCAACGCAATGTTAAAAAAAATAAAAATTCAAGATGGCGGCCAACTTTTTTGTTTGCGGACCGATTTCGATGAAACTCGGTTTCTGGTAGTATTTTGGCAAGAAAACAGCAACGCAATGTTAAAAAAAATAAAAATTCAAGATGGTGGCCAATTTTTTTGTTTGCGGGCCGATTTCGGCTATGGCTAGATGTTACCATATTTCTAGACGCCATCACCAACTCTATTACCTCCTTTGATAGGTGCGATAGCCTTGTCCTGTTGGGAGACTTCAATGTTGACCTACTTGCGGTTGGGGGTGGTGGGCCACGGTTGCTGTCACAGTTCTTTGAGACAATGAACCTTACCCAGGTAGTCACTGATCCAACCCATTTTACTGATCACAGTCAAAGTCTAATTGACTTGATCTGTACAGACATACGCACATTAAAGGTAACAGTGGGACACTGCCCTGATGTGAGAGGTCATGCTATAGCCACAGCCGAGTTAAAAATAAAGAAAGACAAGATATGTCCCCGTTGGGTAGAATATAGGCCAATAAAAGATATTATTCAAAACTTATGGGAGTTTGATCTTAGCAAAATAGACTGGAGTCATTTCCATAAAGCGAAAAATGTCAACATATTAGTAGAGAATTTCCAATTGTGTCTAACACATTTATTCAATCTGCATGCTCCAGTAAGGAAAGGTAAGTTTAAGCACCCTACTCACCCTTGGATCACTGACACCGTCAAATCCATGATACATATTAGGGACGAGTACCGGCAGGCTCTAAAAACTAACAAATCTAAATCACAGAAAGACTATGAGAAGTCTAAATCACAAAAAGATTGCTATCTCCAAATGAAGAACAACGTGATTGTAGCCATAGAACAAGAGAAGAAGTGTTTTTTGATAGGCATATTAACTCTTATATTAAGAATTCCAAAAAACTTTGGCAAAACTTGAAAAGCACTGTGTTACCAGATGGAAAAAAGTCTGAACTTCCTCCATGATTCGATAATCCTGACACCATCAACTCTCATTTTCTCTGTGCACCCGGTCAATATGATGTGTCAATATCACAGCTTACATATTTTGAGTACCTTAGATATGGCACAGCAACGCTTTCACTGCAGCCTGTAAATGAGGACAAGATACTCAAAATCATCAAAGGTCTCAAATTTAACGCTCAGGGCTGCGATGGGTTAACACGGGACATGCTTCTTTTGTCTCTTCCTTACACCCTACCTGCAATTACTATTATAATCAACAGATCTATGGCAGAAAGTACATTCCCTAATGCCTGGAAGACAGCAGTGGTAAAACCCTTACCCAAAGTGAGCTCCCCAACGTCTCTTCAAGACCTTCGTCTCATAAGCACCTCAGTTGTTAATAAAAGTCTGTTTTGTATTTCAGTAAGCGTTTATTTCATTGCTAAATAGCTTCCACATCGTCTGCGCACTGCTATATCACAACATAACTCTGGATAACCGCCTTAATTTTAAAAGCCATGTTACTGAGTGTGACCGAAACTGTTTTTATCACCTAAAACTCCTTTATAAATTACGTCCTTATCTACACGAGCAACTCAGAGTAGCACTTTGCGAATCTCTTATATTATCTAAACTAAATAACTGTGATACTGTATAATTATGGTTCATGCCTCAGTAGGCAGTGCTAGAACTGCTAAACTTATACAGCGGGTGCAGAACGCCTGTGCGCGTTTCTGCTTCCATATACCGCCGCGATCACATGTGACTCCGTTCCTAAATAGTTCTAACATATTGAAAATGGAAGCCCGTAGAAGGTTACATCTCGCAACTTTAATGTTTGGTATCATTAAATCGGGCAAACCAATTTACCTTTATAACAAGCTCACATGGTTTCAACACACTAAGAGTAACCAGCTTAGAGCCTGTAGAACTCAATGTTAAAAATGTAATCTTGTTTTTTTTACATTTATAACATTGCGTTGCTGTTTTCTTGCCAAAATACTAACAAAAACCGAGTTTCATCGAAATCGGTCCGCTAACAAAAAAGTTGGCCGCCATCTTGAATTTTTTACATTTTTAACATCGCGTTGCTGTTGTCTTGCCAAAATACTACCAAAAACCGAGTTTCATCGAAATCGGCCCGCAAACAAAAAAGTTGGCCGCCATCTTGAATTTTTATTTTTTTAAGATTGCGTTGCTGTTTTCTTGCCAAAATACTACCAAAAACTGAATTTCATCGAAATCAGTCCGCAAACAAAAAAGTTGGCCGCCATCTTGATTTTTTTTGCATTTTTAACATTGAGTTGCTGTTTTCTTGTCAAAATACTACCAAAAACCGAGTTTCATCGAAATCGGCCCGCAAACAAAAAAGTTGGCCGCCATCTTGAATTTTTATTTTTTTTAACATTGCGTTGCTGTTTTAATGCCAAATTACTACCAAAAACCGAGTTTCATCGAAATCTGCCCAATAATCAAACAAAAATACACAAATATCAACAAATACATCAATGTGCGGCCGCCATTTTGAATTCCAAATTTAATATCAAAATCGTGCCAAAAACACTTTTTCATGACACCAACATCAAAAAATTACAAACACTACTTTCAATATAATATAATATAACCCAATCAGAAGCGTAAGCTCTGACGGGATAGGGCCCGAGATGCATACATTGCCAAAGTATGGGCTCTCGGGCCCTCCCACCCCCCTTCTGTACCGTCTTCTTCTATACCGCACCACCCCGCACGATTGCTCTGTCTAGACGCCTCCGATGGCCGACTGTATGAAGACTATCTCTCGGCTGTGGTAATACTACTCTCAGTTCATTTATTTAGTTATTTATTCGGGAAAAACTAGAAATATTTTCTACTTATATCATCTACTTCCTACCTACTTACCTACCTACTGATTACTAATTTCATTATAAATCTCACCAAATAGGTACCTAACGTTAAAGTTTCAGTTACTAAAAAAAAATACAAAATATTCATTTTCAAAAAGTTACATGTTAGGGTATTTTCATTAGACTTCTCCCTTTAAGTTATAGTTTTAACGTTAGGTACCTAATTGGTAGTAAAATATTAGTAGTTTTTCCTAAACTAAATAAATGAACTGAGAGTAGAGTATTAAACGACCAAATTTTTTTTGATGAGATTTAATCAAAAATTTTTTTATTGTGTCAATACTCTAAAAAATAAAAAAGTGGGTAGAAAAATATTTGTTTACTTATACCAAATCAATAGCCTTGAACCGAGGATATGACTATTGACACAGTCAAAAAATATAAATTTCACTTTTTTGCTTGATAGTACTCACCTCATGATTGCAATCAAGTTTAAACCTTAATACTGTGGAGCAAAGTTCAATATTGATCGACAGCCTATATTCAGAGTACTATGTAGAAGTTAACATTCGATTTTTAGAAAATAGCAATGAAGAATTCTTTTTTTATTTATGTCGTAAGAATCACAATTTCACTAACAATTTTTTGATATATTTATTTGTTTATAACTTGTACCCGTTTCTCTGGAATCGCCATTGCCAGAAACGTCAAGTTAGCAGCCCACTTTGAGATCGTAATATCTCGGCTTGTACTGAAGCAATATTATTGAAATTTTGCGTATACGATTCACTATTTCCTAACAATTTTTTGGCATATAAATCACATTGATACGAACTGTATTTCTTAGGGTGTCTGCTAGCTTGACGTCAAGATAGCAGCCTCACCAAGATACTCAAATATCTTTTGAACCATAGTATCACTATTTATATGCTATAGTTCACTATTTATAACTATTTACTAACAATTTTTTGACCTAGTCAAAACCTTCTAAATCCATGGTGAGGCTGCCAACTATACGCTAATAGTTTTTGACCATTTTGACCCAGAAGGACTAGCTTTTCATCAAGGTCGTCTGCCCAGGTCGAAAACTTGGATTTAACATTGCCTCCACATTACCAACAATTTATCCAAAAACCAAAAATACCTGATTTGATGCACCTTTTCATCTCTAATTTTATTGGGTTATCACCAATAGCGACGTCGTCTCCGGGTCAGATAAATTTGTGGTACTTTTTTTGTTTGAAAATACAACAAATAGTTATTTATTGTATTTTAACAGGTAAGTACAGTAGTACTTAAGTAGTTTTAAACTAAAAAAGTAAAAATACCACTTCTGTACCTATGATCGCCAACTCACGTGCTTTATACCCTTTTTATACCACTTTGCATTTGCAGAAAAAATCATGCACTAACTAAACGAATATTAAATAAAACACTTTTTAACGGATACTAGCGCGGTTTTATTGAATGTACTTTAGTATTTAGTTGGTATTTGGTTTGATTTTTGGTTTTCCCGACGTTTCGGCACCTTTGCAGCTGCACAAAGTACATTCAATAAGACCGCGCTAGAATCCGTTAAAAAGTGTTTTATTTAATGTCTAGTGAGCGCGTAAGCTTGAGAAGTGAATATAAACGAATATTATTTATGAGATGGAGCGGCGTGCAAGCGATTTTAAGTTTTAGGAGTGGTAGAGCGGAAGTGTTGTCGATATTACATAAGTCTTTTCTGAGCAGCATTCTGTGCTCCAAAATGTCCACATTTTGTCCTCATAGACAATGTCCAAATAAGATATGACCACTGAGGACTAAATACATATATATGGACATTGTGAGCGAGGTACATCAAAGCATTAGGTACATGCGTATACAATAAGTACGTACAGGTATGATCTACTAATGCGTGTGATAAGATACGAAAGTAACTGTACCACTATGTAACTTTTACGCTCTTTTAAATGGTAGCAATGATGTTGGCGTATAACTCATTTTTATTTTTAATATCATTTTACTTTTAATACCTACAAAATATTACAAGTTCATTATTTATTTGTAGAAGGGGGGCAGGTATTTTTATGGCATATAGCATTTTAGAATAATGGGTAAATTCTTGACTTGAATGAAAATATGACCGATTAGGTATGTATAAACTAATTCCTGAATAATTATATTTACTTAATGACTAAAATATTAAGTGTAATTATTATTTACGTGTTGCAGTGGAGATACGAAATACTCAATGTATCTGAATAATTAGGTAGGTATAATTTTAAGGTATAATATGTTACGATACCTATTTGGTTTTCCTCTCCAAACCTAGGAATAAAAAATAATTATTCTTTAAGCAACAGCAAGGTTGAAAATTAATACATAGGGGAAACTGGGTACACTTGATCCCCCCTTTTAATTTTGGTCTACAATATCAGTATTATGTCCTAGATTGGGAATGTGTTTGAGCCAAAATATTCGGAAGTAACCTGTCCACGTTTCCAAAACAGTTAAACGGCGTAAGTTAATAAATGTAAATATGTAATAAAGGACTAAAACGAAAAACACAGGATTATACCAAGTGTCCCCGTGTATGGGAGACTTGATTACACCCCAAGGGAGACTTGATCCGGGGGAATCAAATCTCCCGTATACGAGGACTCTTGATACTTTAGGTGGTCAAGTGAACGTGAGCATATATTTTTGTAATAATCAGGAATCAAAACAATTAATTCAATTAAAATACAACTTTATTAAAGAAAACTATCGTAAAAATTTACTACATTTTTTAACTAATTAGTCTAACTGTTTAGGCAGTCTGTCTTCTAAATCTCTAATGTAAAAATGAAGGGGTGACTGACAGACCGTCAGAACTGGAACAAAAAATGTACTTTTTGAGTGACAAACAATAAATTACCTTTTTTAAATGTGCTCACACGGCGCCCGCGAATCTCAACTAACTTCACGTTAATGTTAACAAATGACGTCTCAAATACCATAGACAACGGTTCCTAAAAGTGCGGGATTTTTGAAAAAAACGTGATTATTCTAGGTACAACTCTGTCCAAGGTACAACAGGTTCCCCTAAATAGGGTAAAAAGCCTAATATCGATATGAATGTCGTTATTGAGGTTTTATGAGATGTTGATTGCGAAAATGGCATTTATTCAAAACTCCAACATTGTAGACATCATTCAACCTAAGGGATAAATTAATCGGGGTTAAAATGTTCTATTAAAAACAATATTTAATAGACATTCTGACTTGAAATTTCGTAAACGTGCTTCTAAAAACAAATAGACATAAAAAAACTATGAAAAGCTATATCAATTATTAAAATGACATTCTTTTAAGGGAGACTTGATCCCGGATCAAGTCTCCTACAATGCTTTGTATCACGTCTCCCCAGTAACCGCGCAAATAAAAAACATAACTTATTTCCTAACCTTAATATCATAAGTGTTTAATCTTTTAACGTAATTATATTACATGAAATAATAGTTCTGAATAAATATTACTCGAATTCTATATCATATTATTTAATTATTTACTGACCAAAATAATCTTTATTTGCATGAAAAACACATACCGTCCACCATGTCACACACACACACTGACAGCCAAAGAGAATATAATCACTACGTTTGGTTGCATTCCGCACCCTAATTATCTAAAAAGAAACTATTTAGCGACCGGTTTCATTCCACATACATTGCTACTTTTCTTTGGTATGTTTTTTTTTAAATCCAAAAAGAACTAGCAATGGATCACTATCATCTATGAACTGCAACCGGTCGCTAGGTATGAACTGCAACCGATTGTTCGCTCCGAGTGCAACCGGCGGGCTGATTATCTAATTAGAAACCACTTAGCGACCGGTTGCAGTTTATAGATGATAGTGATCCATTGCTACTTCTTTTTGGATTAAAAAAAAACATAGCAAAGAAAAGTAGCAATGTATGTGGAATGAAACCGGTCGCTAAATAGTTTCATTTTAGTGAGCATGCGAATCTCCGTGCCACTGAATAATTCCATTGTAAAACTACCTAGAAGTAATGTACCGATGATATACGTTCTTATTTCAGATATCAAATCGATTGTACCGGCTTCCCGGCAGAATGATTGACAAAAGCATGTGGCACGGAGATTCGCATGGTTTGAGGTTATGTTTTTTGTTAAATCGTCGAATTCCAGATCAATCGGAGCCTGTACCGCTGGGTTGATGTATTTGTAGTCTAATTCCTTGCTAAACTGAAGCGAAATTTGAGAGACTTTGCTCTGATTCTCAATGTTTATTATTTTCAAAGCCTTATGCAAATAATAAAAAATTTGAAAAGACATTTATTAAAGTTGCGACTGCTACAAAAAACAACCAATGACGTTAAAGGGGAGGTGCCAATTCCTGCAAAATACTGAAAACTACCATTTCGCTTGCGCGCCAAGATTTAAACTTGTGGATTGTCAGAACACAACGTTACACCGTTACATATTCATTGTAACAGCTACAAACACATTTGTTGCTCATGTAACGCAACAGGGACAAAGATATGGCGATCTAAAGTTTTAAAAGCATGCGACTCTCCGGCCCACACGCTTAAGTCTAAAATACTGGTGAAAATTGTATTAAGATTAAAAATAAGCAAGTTTACGTAACCGTTTGATCACGATAAACGGCCCGAAAACATATTTTCACTATATCTTCATTCGTTTTAGAGAAATAAGTAAATTTATTTACTATGATTTATTATGAATAATCAGTGTGTAGGGTGACCATATCGTCGGTCCGTAGGAATCATTAGGCTGTTTCTAATAAAATTCAAGTTGAACTACATAATGTTGAGGGTTGATTTGCCTACATACTCGTACGTATCGTACCTACTATCATACTGTTACTGACTATGCAATATTGCAATATTTTTTAGGGGACGTAAAAAGGTGACTTTTATCCTAATCGAGATGACAAAATACAAACAAACAAATGAGAAAGTAGGTAACCTTATAAAAACGTGTTAAAAATGTGAACGTCATAATTGGTATAATAATTGCCCACTCAGTACCAGTCACCCATCATCATCAGTATCAGTCACCCATTAATTTAGGTCTCGGTTGAATGCAACCGAACTGAGAACTTCCTTCGTTTTTTGAAGTATTAGTCTTTCAAAATAGGTATCTAAAAACACTTCAACTTGCATTTTAGACCGATCGGGATAAGTTTTTAGCTTTTAAAAATATTAAAGTTTGTTTTTTTCGTATATAGTTTCTGCACCATTCACTTAGCCTAATACATGAAATTGTGTCATTTTGGTTTGATGCATAAGTAACAATTTAGGTTTTTGTCTTTTTTAACGCTATCGGACGAAAAGAAAATTAAAGTTGAAAATTTTACTTTCATGATGATTATGAAGTTGTAACCGATGTACTTACTTGAGCTTTTTGTGTCATCTTTGTCCACGGGAATACTGTTATTTGACTATTACCTAAAGCGTTACCTTAGTAACTCCAAAAGAATATTACAATTGGTTAAATAAGTGTTAAATGTTTTAGATCAATAGTATCTGTTGTACATAATGTTTTGTGCTAAATTCATCAATGGAATTTTCAGCTTTTTATTTTTTTCTTTTCAACACCCTGTAAAAGTCACAAAAGAAAATGGGGGGGTGGGGGGGTGGGAGCCGGGGCACCGCTGTTTGCTGCGTACTTCGAGCACCGCTGCTACGTACTTTGCCGTTCGAGCGACTTTGGGTAAAAGAATTTGTAAAAAGTAGCCTCTATTTCGTATTGAGCCAGCACAATATCCCACTTCAAATTAATTCGCCTAATTTAAAGTAAGTAAGTGACTTAAGTGACGCCTAAGCATAGGTACTGAAGTTCGGTGACACATTTGAAGTAACGAGTAGGTAGGTAGGTAAGAAGTATACGAACGAATATAAATACATTTGATGATACTGTGGCCGCGTTCCGAATCACGCTCACAGCGCTGTTAGCGCGTATCCGACCAAATTAAATAGTCACAAAATATTACACAGATAGGGTATTTGTGTACCTACTTCATTTAATGGATTATAGGCTAACAGTGCTGTTGGCGTGATTTGGAAGTAGGCATGTGTTATTATTGTCAATTACAGTCTCATTGATGAGATGACATCATTAACATTCTTGTACTCTACCTCTTGCAAAGTTTAAAAAGAAAGGATTACCTACCTACTGTAACAAAATATTTTTTGAGGGTAAGGAAATAAAAACCGGTCAAGTGCGAGTCGGACTCGCACACAAAGGGTTCCGTACCAAAAAACGGCTAAAAAATCACGTTTGTTGTATGGGAGCCCCCTCAAATATTTATTTTACTAGCTGACCCGACAGACGTTGTCCTGTCTTAGTTATAAATATTAAATTCGAATTGGTATAAATTATTGAAAAGTTTAGTTCAGAGATTAGTAGGTAAGTACCGTTCCCGTTTCCGTTTTCGTTCTCGTTCCCGTTCCCATTTACTTTAAAACCCAACAGCTTTATAAATAACCAAGTACCTATACATCACTTGTTATGTTAGTAACGTGTATGTTAGTCTATTCAAACTTACTAATAAGGCGTGATGGCTCTGAACTAACCGTGATGAGCACTAAGAAATTCAGTTTTCTTATAACCTCTTTGTAAGAAAAAAAAAATATTATTTTACATGTATTTTATTAATAAAATAACTCCGAACGAAGCATCTGTTTTATTACATCCTTAATTGTATGTTTTTTTTTATCGTTGTTCGCGCGTATCTTCGACATTTATGGACCGATTTTGATGATTCTTTTTTTGTTCGATTCAATTTTTTTGCGAAATGGTCCCATTTATTTTTTTTCAAATCGGTTCAGTAGTTTTCAAGGTATCCTGAAAACACTATGATTTTGCATCAACTAACTTGACTATTTTGTTATTTATGAACCGAATAAGATGATTCTTTTTGTTGGGTAAGAGGTACTTTTAGTCTTTTTAACCGACTTCAAAAAAAAGAAGGTTCTCTTTCAGTTTGACCTGTATGAATGTATGTTTCTCCGCGAATATCTCACGTTTGACTGAGCCGATTTTTCTACCAAATAATATACTTACACTACACTACCTAATAGAGAAGGTACTTACACTAAAAACAAAAAAATAAAAATTGTTTTAAAAATAAAAAAAAATGTTTTAAAAAACAAAAAACCAACTTCAAATAACCTGCCTCTAAAAAGCAAGAAATAATATTCAAATCATTAGATATGCATTATCATTGTTATATAATAACAACACGTATATTGAAGTCGGGTAGGGCTTTTAGAATAAAAAAACGAAGTTGTACTCCAGCCCCACCCGACTTCAATAGACGTGTTGTTATTATATAACAATGATAATGCATATCTAATGATTTGAATATTATTTCTTGCTTTTTAGAGGCAGGTTTTTTGAAGTCGGTTTTTAGTTTTTTTTAAAAGGTAAGTAAATACTAAAGTTTAATTTTTCAAGTTTTGACTTATGTAGTAAGCATAAATTACTTTACAACCATTGAAACTTGTCCCAAGTAACAATACAAAAACTCACATACATACAAACGTAGAGCAGTGTGGAACAATGCAACACCAAAAGCTCTGAGTCTCATATTTCTCTCATTTTTAAAGATATGAATTCCGTTTTTAGAGGAACGGAATCTACTTAATTAGGTATAAAATGGCAGTTATAGTTTCATTAATAAATAGATACATAAACCAATAAGAAGACTTTTAAAAGAAAATGGGAATTGTTTCATTGTGTCCACCTAGGTGTACACAATGAAACATCCTCTGTCCAACAATGAAACACTGTTATTAATTTTGACATTTTCATATTTAGTGGAACAAGTAAATGACAAAATCTGTTGAATTCCAACCGATAAAGGTTTTCTCAAGGTATTGCATAATTATTCAGACTTTAAAAGTACCTATAGGTTTATCTCAGGTACAATGATTTGTGTGTGACTTAAAGATAAATGAGTCTAATTTTTTTTAAATCGTAGTTATGTACCTTTTATAGGCAATAACGATTTAAAATCAACAATTACTTATAATAGGCATTAATCTCTCAGGTAAAATTCTACATACTAAAAGATTAATGAGTCTGAAAATCACAAATATTAGGTAGTAGTAGTGGAAACACTGTTACATTGTGTCCACCCTTGAGCTGTGACATTCTTGGACACCTGGGGTATTTTAGAATAACATCAAAAAATAATCTACCAAAATCGAACAATTTATTAGGTAGTATCTAAGTTATTCTGTGGTAATGTAGTCCACGTGAATCTATGATACATGTACAAATATATTGATTAAAAAACACATTCGATGAGAAAGGCAACTGTCAAAAAAGCATTTTTTTTAAAAGCCCACGACTTAGGACAATTATTCTTAATGAAGGCTTTACAAAGTGACATTTTAAAAAAATAGTAACTATTTGCCTCTAGATGGCGTTGATGGAAAGAGAAGTGTAAAAATTGGCTTTTAAAAATAAACGGCCTGTACCAAAGAGGCAAATAAGCGTTCGCTGGCTGACATCTGGCCAAAGAGAAACATTTTAGGGTAACATCAGATTTGCCTGCCTACCTGAGTACTCTTCGAAGCTGAGTAAAAAAATCACATTGACACATACATTTTTATCAACGCCATCTTATCTATCGAGCATACAGTTTTTTGTCATTTTGAAAAACCCTAATTGAAAAACAGTTTAGTTAATATTTTTACAAAAATCCTCCGACTAAAAGTAATGAACATACTCTGTCTGTCAGCTTCATCATCAGACCCTGGACTTCGTCTCCCATTAGAGTACTCGTCAAAACAATAGGTATGACGACTACTGAATAAAATAACAAAATAGTAATAAAAACCGTAAACATATTGAACTTTTAGAGTAGCTTGTATACCTCTTGGTTTTATATATTGCGTATTATTTGTTTTATTACCCTTCAAAGTTGGGCGGACAAGTCCATTTAAAAAGTTTAAAATATATTAAAATAAATAATACATTTAATTAATCCATAAAATTTATAGCAAATTTGTATAAGAAACAATTTTGATAAACACAATATTTAATATAGCTGCCAAACTTTCCTACGCGTTGCATACAAACACCTAGGCGTGACGTCATAACTAGGGTAGCCGTTAGTATGGAGCGTTTTCGGGTGAGTCCAATTTTGTGTGCATTTTAAACTGTGATATCTCGGGCAGTTTTCACGCTAGCGAAATAATTATTTTACCAATGTTTCTTTTTTTGAGAGGTAATTTATGTAACATAAAATAAAAAAAATTTCGTCATGCCTATTCTAACGAGCCCAAACACGATGGGGTTGTAGGTTTTATCATAGAATTCCTGTGGGCTTCTTCCGGCTTCATCATCAGATCAGCTCAATGACACCATAATATTGCATTGCCTTCCAGTTCTGACCTATTTTCAAAGTTTCAAGTCTCTAGGTCATCGGAAAGCTAGGATAAAATCGTTCGCAATATATATCTATAAATATTAGGTCTTTACTTATGAACTTGCCGATATTTTGTCACATACAGAGAAAATAATAACTTCTATGTTTTAAAACATTTAACAATATCTTGATTTACGTATGTCGAATTATGACCATGATAGTCAACTATCAGTAAAAATAAAGTCCTTTTTTTAGCTTTCATAGCATTAAAAAAAGATCTTGAAAGTTACTCTTTTTTTTGTGAGCCAAAAAAGGGTGACCGGAGGGGTTGTAACAAAACTTATTTTTTTCGCTTATCGTAAATGGAATAGGTTAGCATAGTGTTCAAACATTAGTACATAAAAGTTTTGTTACAAGAGTGTTAACGGTTGTTAAATGAACAAAGAAAATGCTAGTATGAAAAATGCAACTTCTTGAAAATTCTCCATACAAATCGGCAATTTCATAGGTAAAGACCTATTATATACGGTTACGAAAACCTGCTTATTTTTAATCATAATACAATTTTCACCAATATTTTAGACTTAAGCGTGTGGGCCGGAGAGTCGCATGCTTTTAAAACTTTAGGTCGCTATTGCGTTACATGAGCAACGAATGTGTTTGTAGCTGTTACAATAAATATGTAACGGCTACAAATACATCAACCCACCGCTACAGGCTCCGATTGATCTGGAATTCGACGATTTAACAAAAAACATAACCTCAAAGCATGCGACTCTCCGGCCCACATGTTTTTGTCAATCATTCTGCCGGGAAGCCGGTACAATCGATTTGATATCTGAAATAAGAATGTATATCGTCGGTACATTACTTCTAGGTTGTTTTAGAATGGAAACAGAACAGATATGTATGTACTATGGGCAACAGCTTCGCTTAAAAAGTTAGCAAAAAAATTGTGTGCGCATGTATCCCCCTGCACGAACTAAATATATTATGTTATGACGGCGGCGGCGCGGCGTGCAACCGATTTTAACCTTAAGAGTTGTGGTTAAGTGACGTTGTTGTCCATAGTACATCTGTATGAATTTCTAAAACAGGAGATGTAATTCTATAGAGTACCTACTTAACCAAACGAAAGGTGCGTGTTCGTTCGTATCGTGACGTGAGACTTATAGGTATGTACGTACTTAGTATCCAACCGAAACGGACGAGCTTCGTCGTCCCTCGCCACGCGCCCGCGCCTACTCGCTTCGACCGCAAACTTTTTGAATACCTACCTACCTAGGTATTATCCATGCATGAAAATGACACAAATTCATTCTGTCCATCACTCATGTATTTAAGATATTAAATATGTAAACTCTAATAATACTAATATTTTTTATAAGCATCAATGGCTCGGACAAACAAAAAAATTGAAAATATTAAAAGTCCATGCCTTAATTTGGCACAAATTTATTTCATAGGGATTTTTAAGTGATCTGAGGTATATGGTACTTGTTTTTCAAATTGTAATATTTTTTTGACGGTGTTATTAATGTACGGGTCCCACGTCTGTTTCCATGGACGAAAATGACACAAATTAGGTTTGTACACTACGCAGGCTATCTTAAATACAATACTATTGTTTCTTTTTACTTTAAAACAATTTTGACAGTTTAGACGGTTCTCACACTGGCGACGCGCGCGGTCGCGGCGCACCCACGCGCGTCTTTTACGTTGTATGCAAGTACATTAATTTGTACAGAAAACCGCCTCGTCCAACACACCAAGGCGCGCCACGGCGCGTGAGCGCGCACCGCCGCGTGCCGCCGGCGATCCGCGAGCAGTTTGCGCCAGCAGGCGCGTTACCGCGGGGTACAACACACTGCGACGCGCCCCGCGGCTGGTTTTCGATGATCGTTTCGTTACGATGGCGGGATTTCCTCTGGTTTTCAAATGTTTCGTGGCTTGGATATACGCCCATTTTAGTGCCATTTGGTAGGTACATTATGCAGCACATGAGGTTATACAAAACTGTAAAAAATCTGTTATTTATTTGATTGAATATCATTACGCTGTCGTGGAAGCCCAGCGTGCCGTTGACCGTACCTACCTACTCGTATGTTATTAAAATTCCGTCATTAATATCGAGATGGCAAATCTAAATTATTTGTCTGGACGTTTTAATCTCATGAGTGATTTTATATGTGTTCAGTTTTTTTTCCTTTTGAGGTACGGAACCCTAAAAACCTGGAAATTAAAACAAAACAACTTCAAAATTTAATGCCTCTAAAAAACAAACGGCGGGGACGCGTCAGACGCCGAATGGCGCGGGGGCGCGGAGAAAACCGCCCGAACAGGCGTTGCGCTGCGCCGTCACCGCGCGCGTGAAACGCCAAACCGCGCCCCGCGACGACGGCGCGCGTTGGCAGTGGGAGAATCGCCTTAGAGTCCAATTATTTATAACCACCACAAATAATCGAATTTCTCAAGATGCATCGGCTAGATGTGACACAAAACGCAAAAATAAACTAATTATATGCCAATGTATCGACAGGCAAGAATTCATAAACTTTAGAATTCTTGAAGGTTATACCCTCAAAATAACGTATTCCGATCGGTCTATTTTCTAGAAACAGCCTAATGATTCTGACCGACCGACGATATGGTAACCCTACACTGTGATTGTTCATAGTAAATAAATTTGCAAATTTCTCTAAAACCAGTAAAGATATTCTGAAAATATGTTTTCGGGTCGTTTATCGTGATCAAACGATTACAAAAACCTGCTTATTTTTAATCTTAATGCAATTTTCATCAATATTTTAGACTTAAGTGAGTGGGCCGGAGAGTCGCATGCTTTTAAAACTTTAGATCGCGATATCTTTGACCCTGTTGCGTTACATGAGCAACGAAAGTGTTTGTAGCTGTTACAATGAATATGTAACGGCTACAAATACATCAACCCAGCGGTACAGGCTCCGATTGATCTGGAATTCGACGATTTAACAAAAAACATAACCTCAAACCATGCGAATCTCCGTGCCACATGCTTTTGTCAATCATTCTGCCGGGAAGCCGGTACAATCGATTTGATATCTGAAATAAGAACGTATATCATCGGTACATTACTTCTAGGTAGTTTTAGAATGGAATTATTCAGTGGCACGGAGATTCGCATGCTCACTCATTTTAGATAATCAGGGTGCGGAAGCTCTAACGTCGTTCCAAACATTAGAGCGTGACGTTCGGTTGACACAACTTTCCCGTTCCAAACGTCAGAGCGTTGCAACCAAACAACCATCAAAATTGATGGTTGTAAAACGCTCTGACGTTTGTCTATAGAAAAAATGTCAATGTCATTTGACATAATTTTGTATTTGGATGTTTTTGTGTCTAATTTTCAAATAAATCATGGTAGCTTCGCAAAAGAACAGTTTTTATTTGATTTTGTATAAAGGAAAGTTTAAATTATTCCTATTCCAAGTGGAAAATGAAGACTTTGTATTGACATTGACATTTAAAGTTCTTGGTCGTTCCTAACCTTAGAGTGAGTTAAAAAACAACCAACAACCGGCACTCTAAACTTCTGAACGAAACTCTGCTGACAGCTTTGACACTTGTTGTTTTCGAGATACCGCACCATAGACAAACAGGGTTGCCAGTTAAATATATTCTAGCATGCGTAGTTTGATTACAAAACTAATGTACCATGTGTCCCAGAGGGATCAAGTGTACCCAGTTTCCGCTACATTTTGTGATTTTCTATTTTAAAAAAATGCAGTGAATGTTATCAGTGCATTTTTTAAAAATAGAAAACGATGCCTCAAAATGTGTACGATTTAATTTATTAAAAAAAAAGATATAAGCTGTCGGGAATCCTTTCTAATATAATATATATAATATATAATATATATAATATCCTTACTTCCTTACTAATCCTTACTAATATTATAAATGCGAAAGTCCGTTTGTTTGTTTATTTGTTTGTTTGTTACGCCTTCACGTCTTAACTACTCAACCGATCATCATGAAATTTAGCATACACATTGTCAGGGTTATATAGAAGGACATAAGTTACCTTTTATCCCGAAAAAAAGTATTGTTCCCGAGGGATAGCAAAACAACTTTCCACGCAGACGAAGTTGCGGGCGGCCGCTAATAGTTGATAAATTTAATCTGGCAGTTAAAAATTATTAGGTAATTTGTTACATAGTTAATTTCTCAAGCTTACGCGCTCACTAGACATGAAATAAAACACTTTTTAACGGATACTAGCGCGGTTTTATTGAATGTACTTTGGTATTTAGTTGGTATTTGGTTTGATTTTTGGTTTTTCCCGACGTTTCGGCACCTTTGCAGCTGCCGTGGTCACGGGGGACCACGGCAGCTGCAAAGGTGCCGAAACGTCGGGAAAAACCAAAAATCAAACCAAATACCAACTAAATACCAAAGTACATTCAATAAAACCGCGCTAGTATCCGTTAAAAAGTGTTTTATTTCATACATAGTTAAGTTTACGATACTGTTTAGGCATCTTAAATCATGTGATGTGATCAATTTCAGCAAAATTTTTTAATTAAAAAACTGTCTTGGCTGTCACTAGGTGGATTCCAGCAGGCTTATCCCTAAGTCATCGATCACCACAGTATACATTGGGTGCATTCTGCCAGACAAATCTCTGAGTCATCAAAATATTTGTTTACTTATACCAAATCAATAGCCTTGAACCGAGGATATGACTATTGACACAGTCAATAAATATAAATTTCACTTTTTTGCTTGATAGTACTCACCTCATGATTGCAATCAAGTGTAAACCTTATACCTGTGTAGCAAAGTTCAATATCGATCGACAGCCTATATTCAGAGTATTATGTAGAAGTTAACATTCAATTTTTAGAAAATAGCAATGAAGAATTCTTTTTTTATTTATATCGTAAGAATCACAATTTCACTAAATTTGTTTTTTATATTTATTTGTTTATAACTTGTACCCGTTTCTCTGGAATCGGCATCGCCAGAAACGTCAAGTTAGCAGCCCACTTTGAGACTGTAATATCTCGGCTTGTACTGAAGCAATATTATTGAAATTTTGCGTATACGATTCACTATTTCCTAACAATTTTTTGGCATATAAATCACATTGATACGAACTGGATTTTTTTAATGTGTCTGCCAGCTTGACGTCAAGTTAGCAGCCTCACCAAGATACTCAAATATCTTTTGAACCATAGTATCACTATTTATATGCTATAGTTCACTATTTATCACTATTTACCAACAATTTTTTGACCTACTCAAAACCTTCTAATTGCCAGTGAGGCTGCCAACTATACGCTAATCAATACTTTACTTTCCATAAATATACGCTATTGAGATCAATGACTCAAGGCCGAAACAAATTATCGGACGCGGCTTGATGGACGCGGCTCACTGCCGCGGCTGATAGGTATCTGGGACTATGAAAATACACTGAGGTGTGCAAACTATCGGACGTAAGTCGCGGACGTAACCATAGACTAATATGACGTCATCGGACGTCCGAGAGCTATCTGGTGTTTACACTTATCAGCCGCTGTGCACACTTATCAGCCGCGGCTTACTGCCGCGTCCATCAGCCGCATCCGATAATTTGTTTCAGCCTTCAGAGATTTGTCCGGCAGAATGCACCCTTTGTATTACTTTCCATGGTTAAAATGTACTCTATGGCGATCGGTGACTCAGCGGTTAGTCTATTGGAATTCATCCAATGTCAGCTGTCAGTTATGTCACCTGCCTGCCACTGTCACTGTCAGTAAGTGGATTGGGATTTGGGTTCTTTTAGGGATGCGCGATCCGGGATTGTCGATCCGATTTTTCGGATCGTAATGGATCGTAATTCCACGAGCCGATCCGCGGATGCGTCGGATGCCTACGATCCGATTTTCAGGAAATCGATCCGGATCGGTTGCAAATAAGTAAGACACAATTAATTTTATATCTTTATTAAGTAAACCTATGCAAAACAATGTATAAAATAATGTGGAATAGTAATATTGTGCTCAGAGAAATTAAAGACGATTTTTTCTCAAAGTTTATACTTGAAGACGCGCCTAACTACTAATAGTTAAGTACAATTTTTATAGGCGCCAGTTTTCAAGCAAGTTTTTAATGTAGATAAAGATAAATTTCGTAACAAATAAACCAAAATGCCCATTTCTTTGTAAACAAACCCCATTTTCGTTCATACGATTCTAGCGATCCGATCTTTCAAGTTTTGTATCGATCCGGCAAAAAATCGTATGGCCTCGCTCCGAACCGAAAATCGCCGGATCGTATATCCACCGATCCGATATTCAAAAGATCGGATCAGACGGCGCATCCCTAGTTTTTTTTCTGTGGTCGTCCGTCTCCGTCGTGCTCGTACAGTACTTCTCACAATCAATAAAGCTAAATTAATTATCCCTGTTCGTTCAGACTGCCTGCATTAAATTACGTAATAAAATATTCGACTTCAGGTGAATCAACATTCATCATAATCCTTTCACGCATCGGAAGCGTGTTGGGTCGTCTTCTAGTCTGCTAGCAAAATCAGACAAACAGCGATCGATTGCTACAAAATACAAATCTTAAGCTTATTCAATGTGATTGTAATTACAACAAATATTTTTGTGTTATACTTAACGTTAAGTTCACAAGTGACTGGTAAAACGATGGCCGAAACTATAACAAATGGACACCAAGAAGAAGAAAGTAAGTACATATTAATTTACATTCTCTGTTCTAGTTCATATACAGTCTGATTTAGGAGAAAAACCGATATTGTGTTAACCAACTGATGTGGTGATATCAAAAAAGAAATTTAGGATTGTTTTCTAAATGATGTTATTGAAGTGCTTAATTAGTAGATATTATTCCAGTCAATTGGTAATGCGCTGGAACCTTGTCACATTAACATCCACGTTGACGTGGTCCGTAACTAAAAATGTCATGAAACAAGAAAATTCTAATAGGTAATCTAATATATTCATTATTGAATTATTATTTTCAATAAGATAGGGTCTAGGTATATAAAAATTTTACAATTGTTTTTCGTTTTTGAAGTACAATGTTACTCATGCCCGCCAGTCGCATTACCAATTGACGAGGATAGTACCTACCTACCTACATTCTTCACAATTATTTATTCCGTCCTATGAACTTACGTCAACATAAAAACTGAGTACCTATTGATGTCAGTAGGTATACATTGTTTTAGTGTTTCTTAATTGGTCATTTGCATTGTAAATAAGCTTAGTATTTTTTTAAAGTTGTTTGTGTACAATGCAATTAAATTGGTAGACAGTAATCCACTGTAACTTCACTAGAGAATATATGACAAAGATAATGTTTTACAAATTAAAATATGTTGTTTTCTGCTCTGAAGTTGTATTCTGTGTTGTTCTTGCAATGTTGTACATTGTTAAATTAATTGCATTGTATAGTAAATATTTTTTAAATAATTAGAGAACTATAGGTTTATTTTTAGCTCTTTGTATGTAACCAATTCATGTAAGTAACTGTTTGTTCCTAAATAAAAGAAAAAAAAAGGATTATTTAGGATTAGGATTTTACTACAATTATCTTAAAAAGTTATATTATGATTATCGAATTTAATTTTTATCTCATAAAAACTCAACTTTCAATAAAATAAACACTGATCCTCTTGAATGCTTGGTTTTAGATCAATGCCCCTTTATTCCAGCCAACTTGCGGAAAGAATGTAACTACACAAATGTGGTCACAAAGTTATTCAACCAAATTAATATATTAGTGTTTCTTAAAAGTGGTTTCATGATAGTTAAAATAATAAATAGTGTCACTTTTAAGTTGAATGTAAGGTTTTAAAATAAAATAACTTCAAATTTCATTGATGGTGGGCAACGCGATGCAGTGTAACCTGGGGCCGTACCGGCTAACTTACATGGCTACGCTAGTATCAAAAGTTTTAAAGCTGCAAATTCTAGCCTAGGCAATATACTTATATTCAAAACTGTTGTTTTGACAAAGAGTCAGGTTTTCTTATTACATGCTCTATAAATAAATATATTTGTATTCTCTTCATGACATAGACCTCGAAAATAGTTTAAAAATGCAAATCAATCCATTCCTCTTTCTTATGAATATTGAATACCTACCATCAACACAGTAGGTAATTGTTTTGTCACTATGACATGGTAATTATTCTTAATTTTTATGTAAAACTTTTAAGTACTTATACTGAAGTCTGAAAGTGCTTGTTGTGAAATTATTTTCAACTTTTGAAGAGTGAATAAATCTGTATAAATGAGAGCCTGCCAGACTTTTTTTTGTATGCTGAGGAAAAACGCATTTACGCGCTTCCCTTCGCGCAGGTGATCGGGAAAGGTGCATGTGGGACTCGCCAGGAGGGGACCGCAACATTCAACGTTGCGGCTCCCTCCACGACTGCCTCCCGTAATTCCACCAAGTCAAAGCTCAGTGGAATCCCAGTAGGAGGGAATACCCACTAAAAACCCCGGCACCTACCTTCTCGCTGCTAGTGCCGCCAGCCATGACGCTGTGTGAGGGGCCGGTGTGGCATTCTCCTCAACGGCAACGCGGCCTGCCCGGGCTTCCCGGGTCTCCTCCGCCGGGGAATGGCCGGGTAAGTTTGGCCATGTTTCCCCCCACTCGTCAGGGCCGTGCAAGGCGAGCAGTGGTTCACCTCCCACTGCCCGCTTGGCCCCGACCGGGGGGACAGATGGTATGTGCCCCCCCCATCAACGACTCTCACGCTCTTCTCACCGAGAACAGTGGGGAGCATCCCGGGGCGAACCCCCACAAATGGAGTGCCTGCTCAGACAGACATCCCCGTGCTCCTCCCGCTAGTTGGGCACTCTCTCCCTGGTCCGCTGGCAATCTGGCTCCCGGGGCCACCGCCCTTCGTTGTCGGGGGATTACACAGACGGCTACCCATCAAGTAGTCTGCCGACTTTTTATGCGCAGAGCATACTAGGCACATGGACGCTGCTTTACATGCCTCGGCCTTGTGGCCAGGCTTCCCACAATTGAAGGCAGTAGCTACTTCTATCTTCTTCGTTGCACATAGGCTTCGTATGCCTCAGCCCCATGCACGTAAAACAGCGCAAGGGGCGTGGGGAAAGCGCTTTTATGTGGGCATAACTCCACCCAATCTGAATTCTATTCAAATCGCACGCGGCCTTGGCAAAAGCCACTGCACACCTCAGCTTGATGAAGCCCGTTCCATCTTTGGTCCTTCTTACTTCAGTGGACTTTATGGCCTGTATGTCACAGCCAGTCTTCGCCGCAACGGCCGCCACAACTTCTTGGGGAATAGACTCGTCCAGTCCTTATATCTCTGGATATCAGCCGTCTTTTGTGGCCGCCCAACCAGTGCTACTCCCTCCAGTATGCATGCCAGACCTAAACAATCAGACACCTGCTTTTAGACAGATTGGATCAATCCCAGCTTATAGACAGATAGCTTTTAGACAGATATAATTGGTCCTGTTTTTGTGACTGTTGAAAAACAATATTCCATGTAATTTTCCTTCACGGCTGGCAAGAGAACTGCCCCTAGGCGTAACCGTAGAAGAAATTGAGATTCCTGTTCCGTGGGGCCACTTAGCTAGTCGGTGGTTGAGACCTCGAAATAAGCATGATTGGCAAGATAACGCTGGAATATGGGACAATCTCATCCCATTACCACAGAATAGATAATATTACAAGTCCATTACTACCTGTCACAACTTCGGTGCTATGCCTCTATTGACCCAATATCCCAAAGGAATGCTGTACTACATCGTCCTTCTCAGAAGGATTATGAAACATTAGATATAAATGGTCCAAACTCACTTTGATAAAACATTCACTCGGCGGTGCTTTAAGTTTTAATGTATGCGGCATAATTTGTTAAAAACAATGTTATGACTGTTATAAAATTTACTTATTATTTTTAGAAAGTTCTCACCTTAGTAAGTGGCAGATTGAAAGTTTTATTTTCTGTCATTTTATGCATAAAACAGAGTTTACCTCCAATTTAATAAATATGTGTTCTATCTTACTTTCGCCTTGACCATCAGCAATTTTTTGTCCCCACTGCTGCTGGGGCACAGGCCTCCCTCATCGCTGGGCCAGGCGCTAAACCACTGTGCCACCGAGCTCCTTACCAGTGCGCCACTGAGCTCCTTACTTTCGCCTAACAGTTAGACAATCTGACTGAGATTGATCTGATTGATTAGACCTAATGACAACAGGACGAGATTATGTATATTATATTGATGATAGTAAACAAACAAATACACACACACACCTATCAAGCATGATGTTGATGACACACAAAAAATATAGAAGTATTTCATTTAAGACAAACCTATTAGATGAACTCTGTTATAATTATTTTAAAAACACGCTACAGTGGATGAAGTCATCAGCATTGCTACGCTACCTAGCCTAGTGAAATAAAATATGGTTGATTATTTTTCCATTTATGCACTACTAGCGGCCGCCCGCGGTTTCACCCGCGTGGTTCCCGTTCCCGTGGGAATATCGGGATAAAAAGTATCCTATGTTTTAATCCAGGCTATCTTCTATATGTGTGCCAAATTTCAACTAAATCCGTTCAGTAGTTTTGGCGTGATTGAGGAACAAACATCCAAACCCACAAACTTTCACATTTATAATATTAGTAGGATTAAATTGGGATTCCCATAAAAGGTCAGGAAGTAAAGCATAAAATAATCATAGCGAAAATGTAGTTTTAGATTAGATTTAAAATATGCTAATGTATTCGTCGCTTCACCTTATCTACGTCATTTCTAACCTTCATTCGTTTATCTTGGAAATGGGACTTGAATCATAATTTTATGTACTCACCTAATCTTTTGGACTTTGATCCTAGAACTATAAAGATGAATTTGCAATATGCCGTAATAAATGATTTAATCTAATCAATTTTTTTTATCTTTTTCATAATTATCATGGAAATGAGTAGAACTAAACATTACTATTTCATTTTTTTCAGAACTGCCCCCAGGCGTAACCGTTGAAGAAATTGAGATCCCGGTTCCATGGGGACACGTAGCTGGTCGTTGGTGGGGACCTCGAAATAAGCAGCCAATGATCGCCCTTCACGGCTGGCAAGATAACGCCGGAACGTGGGACAATCTAATTCCATTACTACCTGTCACAACTTCCGTGCTATGCCTCGATCTACCAGGGCATGGCCTGTCTTCCCAGTACCCAAAAGGAATGCTGTACTACATATTCTGGGACGGCATCGTTCTTCTCAGAAGGATTATAAAACATTACAAATGGTCTAAAGTCACTTTGATGGGACATTCACTCGGCGGCGCTTTAAGTTTTATGTATGCGGCATCATTCCCAGAGGAGGTAGAAAAAATTATTTGCATTGACATAGCCAGCCCAGCAGTGCGAGAACCTAAGGTCACCGCTAAGGATATTGGCAAATCAATAGAGAAAGTACTTGAATATGAAAATTTGTCGGAAGATAAAATACCGTGCTACGAATACGATGAAATGATCGATATCGTATGTGACGCATACAGAGGTTCCGTTTCGAGAGATAATTGTAAAGTTCTTATGAGAAGGGGCATGGCCACCGCACCTGCACATAGTAAGAAAAAGGGGTATTACTTTAAAAGGGACCCTAGACTTAAGGTGTCTGGGTTGGGCATGATGTCCATAGACGCAGCTTTAGAGCATGCTAGTAAAATCAGGTGCAAAGTCCTTAATATAAGAGCGATACCGGGACAGAAGTGGGACAGACTTGATTATTACTTAGAAGTAATTGAGAAGATGAAGGAGAAGACAGAAGTTCGGTATTTAGAAGTGGAGGGAACACATCACGTACAATTAGACGCACCAGAAAATATAGTAGAGCTCATAGAAGAGTTTTTAGAAGAGTATTGAATTTATATTAGCTAAGGGCAATTGTGATACCTACAATGTGATGGAAGCACGGGTTAGAGCTTCGTTAGTAATAGATTGCTGTTAATATAGTTAGTAGAAATATTATCGCGCTTCACGTAGTTGCAAACCAAAATTGTTGCGATATTTAAAATATCTTGCGACATTTAGTTTTCTCGTAGTCGAGGTAGGTACTCAGTACTAATATCGATCTATGACACTCGTCAAATTAAAATATAGGCTGTTTTATTCTGACGAAAAAGGAATACTTACCTCTTTGGTCAGAAAAAACTTTGGTCGAGGTTACTCGTTGGATATAAGAGACCTATATAGATAACATTTTCGTATTTTATCAAAGCGCAAAAGAATTGTAATGCAATTACAATAAATTAGCCGAATGAATTAAATCAAATACTGGATTATTTCAATAGGTAACGGTAATACTACAAATAGCTTTTAATACCGGGATACTTACCAAGATATCCAGGTTTTAATACCGACCATATCATGTTAGGTAAATAATATAAAAAGTAATATTTTTGCTACTCTAAGCTTTCCCGGTAACTCGTAAGCTTATCTTCCTGGATTTATTGCGTTTGGAGTTTAATGAGTATTATCTTTAATAATAAAGGCAAAACAAAATATATAGTAGGTGCTTATTAAAATTATTTTTATAATAAGTCAGTCAGTGTTTATTTTAGTTTAAGTTTTTATAAACAAAATTGCAATATCGTCGATGGGTGTGTAAGACCGCGCAAGAAAATTTAACAATACCGCGTATAAACATTTGAATTTTACAGGAAGCAGAAAAACTGAATATGTTGGCCATTTAAATACATTTTTGAACTTGTTTGTACGGTGTATCTAGTTTCTTTGATTAGGTATTGTTTTATAGGAATGTGACGTAATTTAACGAAATTTACCAATAATTTCATAAGATTTTCATGTAATATCCCCTCAAAGCCCTTTTTGGGACTTTCGAAAATACGCGGGTTTGCACACTGCTCTCGCGGTCTTACACGCCCATCGACGATATGCATATTTGACGTTTCACATGATAAGGTACGGTAAACAGCACGCTGGGCTTCCACAAAGTGTCAAATTTTCTCAATCAATTTTAAACTTAAGCTTTAGAGACATGGCGCACTTGCGGCCTGGCCGCGCGACCTGGCCGCAAGGTGCGCGACCAAACACGCGGTCAAAACCATTCGCTTTAAACTCGTTAGCCGGTGTGGCCGCTGGCCGCGGCGCCAAGTGCATGCGCTCTACGGCGATTTCATACTAATGTACCGATTTCGCTGGCCGCCGCGACCTGGCCGCTGCAGCCAGGCCGCAAATGCGCTATTGCTCTTAAGGTTCAAAATTCATTGGGAATTTTCGACAGTTTTGTATAGCTTGATTTGCTGCTGAAGTGCTGACTGTACGTCACATGTTTGTATAAAATGTTCGAATGGTTATCATGAAAGTATAGTGGTAACATTGCACAAAACTAACTCATAACAAGGTTTTTCTTGGGTTATTTATGTAGAGCCTACAACCAATGCACTTTGACATCCCATGTTAATTTGACTTTCCACTGACTGTATCTACAATGCGATTAAATTGACAATAGGCAGTGATCCGCTGCAACTTCACTCAATAATGTATGGAAAAGAGAAAATTTTAGTTTAGTCGACAAATGCCAATTTGGTTTAAAATGCCAACTTCTACAAATGCCAACATTTAGTTGTAATATTTTAATCACTTTTTGATATGTATGTAGTATCAATAAAAGATATATTTGTTCGGGAACTTTATATTTCTTGTAATATAATTGAATAACAAATCTTAGTGTAACGTCTTCCGTCTTTACGTCTTTATCTGTCAATCCAACCTTCCTTCCCCTTTCAAAAAGTACCAGGATCATATTTATGTGATCCTGGTACTTTGGAGACGTTTTTATATTACGAAGGAAAGAAAAAAAATATCCAAATTCCAAAATTGATTGAAAATACACTATATAAACGCAAAAATATATCTCAAAAAGTAATTGAAAATATTACAACTAAATGTTGGCATTTGTAGAAGTGGGCATCTGTAGAAGTTGGCATTTGTAGAATTGGACATTTGTAGAATCCAGATTCTACAAATGTCAGCGCAAAAACGCCAGCGTTTTAAACTAAGTTTGCATTTGTAGAAGCTGGCATTTGTCGACTAAACCAAAATTTTGTCATTTGTAACGCAAGCGCTCTGAAGCTAATTACTTTAGTTGTACATTGTCAATTAAATCGCATTGTACTTATTAACTCAATGTATCTTATAGTTAAATACAATGACTTTTTAAGATAGTTATTGGTTAAATATGATAATTTTGTATGACATATTTCTATCTAATTAATATTATTTATTTTCCCGGATATTTATTGTTAATTTTGTTAATAATTTATAACAATAACTAGAAATAGGTGTAATATTTTAATTCCTAAAACAGGGTTATTTTGTTTGTCATCATGATTTACATTTTAGTGATTCCACATTCGATCTCTTCGATTCGATTCGAAAATACTAAAGTATTTTGATAATTTAAAAAAATGCCATGTAACATTAACGCTCTTGAAGAAACGTTAAGGATATATCGTTATAAACTACCGGCACGTAAGTTGGCAAGAAAATAATGAGACAAAAGATGCTCAGTAGCTACAAACATTAAACTCGGCGCATCTTTTGTCTCATATTTGTTTTGCCAAGTTATATGCCGGCATTTTTAACCGTGTAGTTAAACTTTTGCTAATAATGACACGGCTTACGTCGCGACTAAAACGTCCTCCTTAAGCGTCCCCGCTGACGGGCGATTAATCGCTGAGCGATTTTTTGTCGCCCAGAATAGAACATACGCCGTGTTATTACAAAAAATTTTTAAAGAATGTTTAACTAAACACCTGTTTAAATGAGATGCTGTCTTTTTCAAACAATATTGTCAAGAAAGTGACAGCATCATATTTAAACAGATGTTTAGTTAAACCATAGACATAAAAAAATTTTCGCTGCGCTCAAGAAGACCAACAAAGCGTGGAAAAGAGAAGTTAACATCATACGGACACGGTCTATGTAAAAAAGAGACAAAGGATCAAGTGACATGTGCCAACATTTTTTACAGTAAGAGCGCCTAGCGTCCCACCTAGCAAATGAGCAATCACAGTTTGTTTTAAATTTTTGTTAATCTTAATTATAATTAAAAAAAAGGTATCGTGGAGCCATGGTGTCTTGTGCTCCAAGTAATTGTGATGTGACAAAAAGAAATAATCCAAGTAATCACACTTTTCACAGGTAAATAAGATGTTGCCACACATTTCTCTAAAACCAAATTTCTCTACATTTATTCGTTTATCGACGAAGAAAACAGTATAGAACATAGTTTATTAATTTCCTTTGCCGTATATAGTCATATTTTATGAAACTTAAGTCTTATTTTACGTATCTCATATAAAATGTATGCATTCGTTTTCGGATCACTTGTTTATTGACATTGTTGTTCTTTGACATTCTGTTTCTATGAGTTAAACAGTGTTTAAAAATCTTTTGTAATAACACAGACAGAGTTCTATACGTAAACTCCCACGAGCTACTTTTTGTAGCTGCGATAAACGCGGCGTTAATCGCGGCGCTTTTTTGTCGCTGCTATGTAAAAACTTTGTCTTGTCATTTCGCGGGCGATTAACGCCGCGATTATCGCAGCTACAAAAAGTCGCTCGTAAGCGGTGACGCTTATGCGACAGCGCTCTAACAGTGTAGTTGATAATTAATTTTGCTATATTGTTTTATTGTATTGGATTATTATGAATATAGATTTAAATGGGACCTATAGCAGGGTAGTTAGAGCAACAAACTGTTATGTAAAATTAAATTTCTTTTGTAGAGCCTTATATTATAATACTCAATAAAAAAGAGCGTTTTTGTCTAGCACCACAATTTATTATAAAATATACAAACAAAAATTGCTTGGTCTTAAAATTTAAATGATATAACAAAAAATAAACAATGGTTGAAATTTCATCTTAGTATTCATTTTATTTCTCCTTGCATATTTTTAAACAGGAGTCAGATAATGAATTATCAAAGTCCTCTGGGTTGATTATCTGAAAAAAAAAACATGTAGGTAAGTACTTTGAAGGAATATTCATTTGATTTAATTTACTGGTGATTTCGCTCTAAGCTCTTGATTTTAAAGGGGCCCTCTAAAGGAAGAAAGAAGTTCATATTGTCTGGCTTCACCGAGTCGCTTCAACTTTCAAGTCAACTTGCGTCAGACGCATGCAACAATATTGCCTTCAAACCGTGCGCTTACCCTTTCAGCTTTCAAGTCAACTTGCGTCAGACGTATGCAACAATATTGCCTTCAAACCGTGCGCTTACCCTTTCAGCTTTCAAGTCAACTTGCGTCAAACGCATGCAACAATATTGCCTTCAAACCATGCGCTTACCCTTTCAACTTTCAAGTCAACTTGCGTCAAACGCATGCAACAATATTGCCTTCAAACAGTGCGCTTACCCTTTCAACTTGCGTCAGACGCATGCAATATTGATTGCCAACAAATCGTGCGCTTTCACGTTCAATTTTCTGCTATACAAATTTGTCGTTTTTTTGAGAAGATAGGGCAGGCGTTATTACTTGCCCTGAGGCATGCCTCTGTCGAAAGCGCACGGTCAGCGTAAAAGTGAATGGGATCGGGAAAGCGATCGTATGAAGACCGAGGGGGGGGACAGGTTTACCTTCAACTAACTATGAATTGTTATCAATAAAAGTTCTTATTTGCCATACAATATATTTGATTTACAATAAATTTGCCCCCCCCCCCCCGGAGGCGATACAATAGATTTGCCCCCCCCCCCCCCTTTCGCTTTCAACAGAGGCATGCAATAGCGCTTGTCCTATCTTCTCAAAAAACACGTCAAATTTGTATGACAGAAAGTTGAACGTGAAAGCGCACGGCTTGGAGGCAACATTGCATGCGTCTGACGCCAGTTGACTTGAAAGTTGAAGCGACTCGGTGAAAACAGTCCATTACATTGTTTCCAAGTTGGTGTAATTTTTAGGGTTCCGTAGCCTAAATGGCATAAAACGGAACCCTTATAGATTCATGTCTGTCTGTCCGTCCGTATGTCACAGCCACTTTATTCTGAAAGTATTAATATTACACAATTGAAACTTAACAGGTAGATGTATTCTGTTAACCGCTTAACGATTTTAACACAAAAATAAAAAAATAAAAGATCTCCCCAATCTTCCCATACATGGAACTGAAACGGAAAAAAATCATTTTTTCTTCAAACCAATATGTGCGTAGTGTCTATAGATAGGTCTTTAAAAATTACATTGATCCTAAGACAATTTTTTCTCAAAGTCAACTGTTTGAAAGATATACACCGCCAAAGTGGTAAAATATGGGGGACACACATTTTACCACTTTGGCGGCCCTTTAACTTTTGAAATAAGAAAAGTGAAAAATCTAAAAAAAATGTATGCTGTAGATCTTAATAAGCACTTTCAATGAAAATTAATTTGAACGAGATATAGTAATTATTTTTTGAGATATAGCACATTTTCCATAACCGCAAATATAACTTTGTCATTCATACAACGCTGAAAAACAAAGTTATTTTTGCAGACGAAAATGATAGTGGTATTAAATATGGTATGGTTATACCATACCATATTTAAACCGGCCAAAGGTAACTACGGAACCCTACGGCGCGTGGCCCGACACGCACTTGGCCGGTTTTTTTTTTTTCATAGGTAGTTTTAGCTAAATATACTCACTTGTAATATGCTATCTTTGTGGGTCGCACAGCGCACCGTCATCTTGTTCCCTATAGCATTCTGAGCCACTAGTTTGTCATTTATGAACCGCCAAATGTGGCTGGACGATTTCAGCACGTTCATATTGCCAAAAATGTAGAATCCTGATTAAAAAATAAGCGATATAGTGCGACTATTAATTAAGGCTATAGATATACAACGTGTTAATGAATTACCGCAAAATGTGAAAACCATTTTTTCGGACCATCAAACTGAACTATGGGACCAACTCTGAAATCGCAAAAAAAACAGCTGCTTTACAATGATATTAAAAAAGTATAGATACGTTACCCGCACACCAAAATGGCAAGACGAAAGTCAGGTAATTGCCCGACTTTCAATTAGTCAGGCACAGACTCGCGACACGGAAACACACGCGGCTCTCGTCAGTCAGACGCGATAAAATTGTGAAATTCCATTAAAAAAATGTCTACTTGCGTCTTCAGACGATGTACAAATTATACAGCAACAGTCAGAGATCGAAAAAATGCTTAATTTCACACGTAAGTACTGTATTTAATAAAAATTTCTATTACTTTATTCGGCCATATTGTACAAAGAGCGAGCTGTCTGCTTTGCGTGTGTGAGTGAAGGAGGCAGCTGACGCGCTGTCAATTGGCGGCCAATGGCCACGCAGCGGTCAATGTGTGTATCTATAGTACCTTAACGCTGTTTTAAATAGCAATGATGTTGGCGTATAACGTATCTTTACTTTTAATATCATTGCTGCTTTATACGTTTTTATATTTTCATTATTAATTTTTGTATAAAACAGCTTATTTTTTTGCAATTTCAGAGTTGGTCCCATAGTAAAAGTTGTTCAGTTTGATGGTCCAAAGAAACGCTTTTCTCATTTTGCGTTAATTCATTAACACGTTTACAAAGCGATTAATTTAACAACGTACAGTCAGCAAAGAACACAGCTGAACACCTTAAGGTTAATTTCTAGATTAAGTGGTCTGTATTGTCTTGCATTTACCCAAAAACATTTTTGTATAAAAACAATGAAGGCAGGTAAAAGACCAACTTTTAGTGCCATCCTTGCACTTGTTTTCAAACTGTTAAGGTCATAATTTTGTTGACCGTACAACTGAAGTGGCTAACTTCAGAGCGCTTGCGGTACAAAACTACGTATTTTAATCTGTAAATTTTTCTCTTTGCCATACATTCACAACCACAAGTGAAGTTGCAGCGGATTACTGTATATTATCAGTTTAATCGCATTGTATGTACATTACATTACATGTTACGCACGTTTGGACCCGGCACAAGATATGAAGCATCTAGCGATTGTCAAACATTACGTTTTTTCATTCGAATGTCGAAGGTATTTTCTCACATTATATGAAATAACGCTGGTTTCCAGGGAAAAAGTAAAAAAGTACTATACCCTGTTTGCTGAATCAAGCTAGCAAAGCGCTGTCTCTTTCTCACATTTGCATACAAACGATAAGGACAACAAATGATCGAGCGCCGCCCACGAGCGCCCGCGACAGATATAAAATCGTAAGGCAGTTCATACTGGATACTGCTAATACAGGGTTAATACCTTTTTTCTTGTTCTGTGGTTAATACGGAATTTTAGATTGGGTTTTTTTTTTCAATTAAACATTACTTTGATGTTAAAATAATAGAATAACATTAATTAAAACTATAATAAAATATATATTAGGTTTAGAACATAAAAAAAATATATTGTAAACACGATTGCAACGAACAAGGTAAGCGGTAGACGCTAGACGCCTGAACGGTACGGAGAGCAACGACAGACTAATTGTGTCTCGCATTGTGAACACGGTCTAAAGTGAGCTGTACACATTGGTCCAACGCGTTGGCCGAGCGCGTTGGGCCAACGTGTAAAGACCTACTTGGCGGTATGTTGGGAGTTGGCGCCAACGTGTAAACAGTGACATGCCCTGGCCGCGCACGTTGGCCCAACGCGCGCGGCCAGGCGTTGGCCCAATGTGTACTTCGGGCTTTAGCCTCTTATCTGCGACCAATCGTGTGTAAGCGCATCCTTTCTGTACTAGCTTCATTCGGCGAACAAGGTATAGAAAATTTTGCCGATCCCACTAAATTGGTCAGTGCATTGCATTGGGCCAGAATACCAAGGTTGCGGGTTCGAGTCCCTTCTGAGATGCTACGGGTGGTATTTATTTATCTCAATTTAAAGACAGTGGTAAGGTTTATAGTACTGACTATTATTTCCAACAAAGCGGAAGTCCACGCATTTTGCCCATCATCAGGATCATTTTTTTTTGTCTTTTAGGGTGCTTCTACACGGTGCATGCAAGGACCGGAACCGCTTACCGTTAAAGGGGTTTTTGATTGGGTATTTCATAGACTTGTTTTCAAAAACCCTATCAATACGGTAACACTATCGAAAGGGTAACCCAAGTAAGGACTTGCCGAATACGAAAACCCTATCGGGGAAACCCTATGAAGGTTTTATGAAGGGGTTTTAAAACGTGTTCAAGCAATTTATACCTAGTTTCACCTGGGCCGAAGGACTGGAACCGCTTATCGTTAAAAGGGGTTTTCATTGGGTATTTCATGAACCGCTAACCGTTAAAAGGGTTTTTGGTTGGGTATTTCCTAGACTTATTTTCAAAAACCCTATCAATACGGTAAGCATGACGTCGACTAACCCTAACGAAAGGGAAACCCTATCATTTGGTAAGCTTTTTAATAGGGTTTCCCTATCAATTGGGTTAACCAAAAAAAGGGGTATTACGGTCCCTGGGTGCATGTAGTTTGTGCATGTTGAGGCGCCGGTTACTTACGCGGGGGTACAATGCCATGTAGCTGGACCCCCTTAAAGTCGCATTACTAATTTCCCAGCAAAAATGTAAACAAAGGTGTTGCCAGAACAAAACAACACAAAAAGAAATAGTATATTGCTAAGTCAAGAAATATACACACTTTCATAATTTTTCATCACAAACCTAATAAAAATAGATTAGATAAATATTCTGAATCATAAGTTTTGCCAGCAAGAACAGTAATATAATGTAATATTTCATAATAACAGTTTTTTAGTAGAAAACATGTTTATGATGCTGTGCACACATCAACTGCAAACCGTACACATCAACCTTTGGTCATTTTATAAAATTTCATAAAAAAAATATATTATGAGTAGTAGCTGTAGTAATAAAGTAACATTTTTGTCTTTTGGTATTGGGGGGGGACAGGCGAAGATGCTACGTATTTTTTAATAGTTTATCAACCTTTGGTCATTTTATAAAATTTCATAAATAAAATTTCATATTTTTGATAGTTTATATACAGTCAATATCTAAGTAAAGTTTTCTTATCAGTTCGTTTCAAGAACTTTTAACATCAAAAATTATGATAGGTTATAAAGATAAAATTTCTAATTACCAACCTACTTTAAAATTACCCTGGATGGCATTATATTTATTATGACTCAAAATATAATAAACAAATTAAAAAGTTATAAAAGTGACCAAAGGTTTTCAATATCTGAAAATGTCACTATCAGGGTCAGTTTGTCAATTTGACAGTGACGTTTCTTTGTTTACATTTTTGCTGGGAAATGAGTAATGCGACATTACGTGTTTCCACGGAGCATGTAACCTGCGCAAGTGCTCAACTTGCGCGGGCTACTTGCACCGTGTAGAAGCACCCTTAGCATAGTAGAACCAAATAAGTAGGCCAACTCGAGCCTCGAGCGAGCGATACAGCTTAAACACGAAGGGCTGTCACTTCGCTAGTTTATTCGGTCGTCAAAAAATGCATAGTCAATCTCTATACAATTTTTTTTTCTTGTAGGGTTAGCATCAGGGATCTATAATACAAAGTTGCGCGTCTATCGACTAAAATAATGAAGTTAATGTTAATTGTAATTTGACTGATCTATGTGATACATTGGCACTTTCGTTTTGACACCAATAAAAACTTACTAAAGAAAAGTAGCAATGTATCACATCTATCTGTCAAATTACAGTTTACATTAACCTAACTGTTTTCAGGAATTGACTACAATTTTTCATTGCGTACGTCATGTTATGTGATTTGAAAACTTACGGTCGAAATAGGATTAATTAAAACGTGGCTTTACTAAATAATTTATTTATTCAAATATAATCTTTAAATTATGAAATTGAATACATTCCATAACCTTGAATAATAGGCATTAAAAGTACCTTTTCCTGTAGGGATTTGTGATTTTTTAACGAAATTACACAATTGACATAAAAATAATCGTCTGTTTCTTATGCTTAATATAAAATATATCCTCATTCTAACAAGTCTTTTTTACAAGTACTAGGTACACCTATAAAATATAACGAGCGGCAGCGCAGCGGCGCGGAGCGTGCGTGTGAGCGCGGGCGGTATTACGTACGGCGCAGCCACAACTGATGCACCTTTATCACCTTTAAATTTTGTCAGTGTGTGCGTGCAACGACGCATACGTACGGGCGCGCTCACAAACAAACCGCGTTCGTGCGTATAATGAGTAAGATGACTTACTTATTTGGTTCTACTATGCCCTTAGTCTATACCGTCTGTTGCGCGTTTACATTGCGTGGTACTATTTGCAGTGCTTTCTTAACATCAAAAAATAAATCGTTTCCCAGCAATAATTTTGGACAGAAATGGTCTTGATGATGGGCAGAATACGTAGACTTCGGCTTCGTTGATTGAGGGTCTTTTTACACCTGTATACAACGTTTTACAAAATAACCCCTAATGCCGAATATGGTAAATAGGGAACATCAAACTAAACAACTTTTACTATGGGACCTTCTTTATACCTTCTTTAGCTCTTGATAACGCCACACAGATCCTGTTGGCAGCTGCCAAGAAGCCAATCTTCAACTCTCTGTTGCTCCTCACTAGAGATAATATAACTATCCTGTTTTCCTCGCCTTGGTAATTGTCGACGGCTGTTATTTTAACGTTTCGTAAGTTCGAGTACTTTTTGCTGAGCTGAAAATATGGAAAATAAAAGGATAAAAACCGGCAAAGTGCGAGTCGGACTCGCGCACGAAGGGTTTTTGTAGCAAAAACGGCAAAAATATCACTCTACTGTATGGAAGCCCCACTTAAATATACACATCAACTTTGTCTACGGATACAGGTGTTATTTTCATACAAACGAGGTAACTTTGAAGCCTTAGTTTTCTGCCAGGGATGTACCGTGCTGTAATCTGATGATGGCCATCCAGGGACTGAATGGAGTAGATTCAGATCACTATACACACCTAACTGATCAGCATTCTAAAAGATTAATGGGTCAGAGTTCTTAGTTTGAGGATTTCCATACATTTTCATGCTATTTTCGCGGTTTTTTTTAAATGTCCATTACGTTTTTAGAATGCTGGTCAGATCAGTTGGGTGTGTATAGCGATCTGAATCTCCTCCATTCACTCCCTGGATAGCCGTCATCAGATCACAGCACAGTACATCCCTGGCAGGAAACCAAGGCTTTAAAGTTACCTCGTTTGTATGAAAATAGCACCTGGTATCCCTAGACAAAGTTGATGTGATGTGTGTATTTATTTAATTCTGTTTTTAGTATTTACTGTTATAGCGGCAACAGAAATACATCATCTGTGAAAATTTCAACTGTCTAGCTATCACGGTTCATGAGATACAGCCTGGTGACAGACAGACGGACAGCGGAGTTTTAGTAATAGGGTCCCGATTTTACCCTTTGGGTACGAAACCCTAAAAAGGCCGCTTGCCTAGGATGTCTTTACGTTGTTATCAGTATAGATCTCACCTCTTTGATGACAGCAACTTGACCTGTGTACGTGGCCAATATCGTTATCTCGTCGGATTTGTACTGCATTCGCCGCAAATAATTAGCTAGGCTTATACACCACTTCGCTTCTAGAGTGTTTTTGTGACTCCAACTGTCGTCTAAGCCCTGGAAAAAATAACAGTAAATTTTAAAACAAATGAAGTAGGTACTTAATGCAATAGTGTGGATGAGCCATATTTTAGGTTTTACAAATGCTGGTTACATTGGTACAGTTAACAACGAAAGCCAATTAACGCTTTAGTACTTTGTTATAGCAACTTTTCTGATT
Source organism: Agriphila geniculea (assembly GCA_943789525.1). Classification (NCBI taxonomy): domain Eukaryota; kingdom Metazoa; phylum Arthropoda; class Insecta; order Lepidoptera; family Crambidae; genus Agriphila; species Agriphila geniculea. The sequence goes on from OX038879.1 coordinate 20,590,369, forward strand.
AATGTTTCAAACTGCGAAAATTTTGTCAAAAAACCGGCGAAGTGCGAGTCGGACTCGCGCACGAAGGGTTCTGTATCAAAAAAGGCAAATAAATTACGTTTGTTGTATGGGAGCCACCCTTAAATATTAATTTTATTCTGTTTTTAGTATTTGTTGTTATAGCGGCAACAGAAATACATCATCTATAAAATTTAAACTTTCTAGCTATCATCATGAGATACAGCCTGGTGACAGTCAGACAGACGGACAGCGGAGTCTTAGTAATAGGGTCCCGTTTTTACCCTTTGGGTACGGAACCCTAAAAAGCTACTTTCGCTGCGACTGTAACGGTAAGGTTAATTTCACTTGTCTTTGAATCGTTCAAATACAAAGGATAGCTGAAGTAATTTACATCTGGTAAATTACTATAGTAAAACATACAGTTTTTCCTTAAATTGTGGTATTAAAAGGGTTCCTACACGGGTTCTAAGGGGTAGGAAATGTTGTACGTATGGTTAGGTTAAAAAGGTTTAGTCGACAAATGCCAACTTCTACAAATGCCAACCTAGTTTAAAACGCCAAATTCTACAAATATCCAATTCTACAAATGCCAACTTCTACAAATGCCAACATAATTGATAATTAACAAATTCTAAATGTGATTAAAAAAAATACACTATAAACAAACCAAAACATATCCAAAATCTAAAAATGATTGAAAATACGCTATAAAAACGCAAAAAAATAACATCAAAAATTAAAAAAAATATTGAAAATATTACAACTAAATGTTGGCATTTGTAGAAGTCGGCATTTGTTTGTAGAATTTGGCATTTGTAGAATTGGACATTTGTAGAATTTGGCGTTTTAAACTAAGTTGGCATTTGTCGACTAAACCGTTAAAAAAATAGGGGTTAAAGCTGTGGTTAAAGTATGAAATGGGGAATGTCCGAAAAAAATTAAATTGGCTGAATATTTTTTTATAGGTAGGAATAAGCTCCCTTAGTAATAGAAAAAAGTTTCAGAATTTTCAGTTGTGTAATAACATTTTAAAAAAAATTAAGTAAATATACAAAAGTAACAGCAGAATGGAAATTATACCTTTGCCACCAACTGCCACAACCACAACATGGTATTAAAAAAAAAGTTTCAACACAAAATGTCAAAACTTTTTTTTAATATTCGTGTTGTGGTTGTGACAGGTGGTGGCAAAGGTTAAATCTCCATTCTGCTGTTACTTTTGCACATTTGTAAAGTCGAAGAGACTTTAATTTTTTTTAATGTTTTTACACAACTGAAAATTCTGAAACTTTTTTCTATTACTAAGGGAGCTTATTACTACCTATAAAAAAAAATTCAGCCAACTTGATTTTTTTCGGACATTCCCTATTGCCGATTTTTAGGGTTCCGTAGCCTAAATGGCAAAAAACGGAACCCTTATAGATTCGTCATGTCTGTCTGTCTGTCTGTCCGTATGTCACAGCCACTTTATTCCGAAAGTATTAAGACTACACAGTTGAAACTTGGTAGGTAGATGTATTCTGTTAACCGCTTAACGAATTTAATTCAAAAATAAGAAAAATAAAAGATTAAGGGGGGGCTCCCCATACATGGAACTGAAACTGAAAAAAATTTTTTTCTTCCAACCAACACGTGTTGGGTGTCTATAGATAGGTCTTTAAAAATAACATTAAGGTTTCTAAGACAACTTTTTCTCAAAGTCAACCGTTTGAAAGATATTCACCGCCAAAGTGGTAAAATGTGTGTCCCCCCCCCCTTTAACTTTTGAAATAAGAGAGTGAAAAATCTAAAAAAAATATAGGCTGTAGTGTAGGTCTTAATAAACACTTTCAACCAAAATAGTTTGAACGAGATATAGTAATTAGTTTTTGAGATATAGCACATTTTCCAAAACCGCAAATATAACTTTGTCATTCATACCAACACTGTGAAAAACAAAGTTATTTTTACAGACGAAAAATTATAGGTGGTATTAAATATGGTATGGTATAAGGTAACTACGGAACCCTATGGCGCGTGGCCCGACACGCACTTGGCCGGTTTTTTTCTCACACACAGAGAGGCTCTCATATCTTCTATCTATGATGTCAAAGATGCTTCAGTTACTTGATATTATTTCTAATTACGACCCACTATCAGCAATAAAAATATTTTTGACGTTAAAAACGTTAAAAAGAATATCACAAAAGCGATTCCTTTTATCGTTAGCAGAATAATTTTTTTTCCACTTAAAATATGTGGCATTAGTTAGCTGAGTGTTTATACATTTGTGCATAAAAGTTTTAAAACATTAGCATTCATGTTTGTTAAATAAATTAATCGAGTATGGAAACTGCAAATTCTTTAAAGTTCTCTATACACAACGGCAATTTCAATTAACCTCCTAATAAATTGAACATTATATAAAATTACCAAAACAAACCTCCGAATCCTCCAAAACGTCGTGCGTACAAAAATACAAATTGTCCTTCATTCCCTTAACATCATGGTATCCGTACACAGTAGGGTGACTATCCAGTCTCTCATACAAAATCGGGACAAGTAACTCGACGAAGTTCGGGCGCATTCGCCGTTGAGTCGTCAACGTTCGCGCGTGTATTCCGTTGCGGATCATACGCTCGAAGAGAGATATTTCTAAATTGTAATGTTTAGCTAGTTTGTAGTGGGCGGCGGTCGGCCTAAGTTGTCTATGGTCACCTGCGAAGTTTATACAGTAGGAAGTAAGTATTCAATGAACAGGCGTTTTTTAACTTATTTTAGAAGGCCTGTTCTCTTACCCCACCAGTAATAAGAACCATTAAAAACCAAATGGAAACTAAATACTAGTATACAACGTGTTACAAAAACCCCCTGAAGCCGAATATGGTAGATAGGGACCATCAAACTGAACAACTTTTACTATGGGACTAACTCTGAAATCGCGAAAAAATCTGCTGTTTCATACAAAAATAATAACGAAAATATCAAAATGTATAAAACAGCGGATTTTTCTTTTCGCGATTTCAGAGTTGGTCCTACCCATAGTAAAAGTAAAAAACCATTTGACAAAAATCAACCTTATCTCAAGACATTAAGGTGCACTTTGATTTGTTGTCTGAGAAAATTGTCACCTCAAAATAGCGTCCCACTTACAAACTGAGCGATTTTGTACAAAGTGATAAAAGATGTGATTTTGTACAAAATAAGTGATATTAGCTATGTGAGTTTGTACAAAATAAGATGTGATTATGTACAAAATAAGCGCCCAGTTTGTAAGTAGGACGCTGTTTCAAGGTGCCGTTATTGCGTGCTGTTTTACTTCGTGAAGTGTTATCCTTACATATAATAAAACAGTAAAAAAAGTGTGTCTGTACATTACATATATTTCAAAAAAAATTATCTGGGGCGATGGAGAAGGAGATATAGGAATAGAGTAAGAATTAGTAAAAAAAAGGGTGTCTGTTTGTATGTAAGTTTGTCTGTTTGAACACGCCAATCTCCGGAATTACTGAACGAATTCATATAAAACTTTTTTTGTTATATAGCTGTTAAGCCTGGGCATAGTATAGGGTATAATTGATTTTGGAAATGGAACACCTGATGCAGAACCGTAATGGACCAACTAAACTATAAGGAATATAAAAATGACGCCTTTACAAAAGCTGTTCAGCCTGATGAGCATTTTCTGTTGAGGTATATAAATCGAAGATCTGGAACACCTAATGCAAAACTATAATGGTCCAGCTAAACTATTAGAAATATAAAAATGACACCTTAGCAAAAGTTGTTCAGCCTGATGAGCATTTTATGTTGAGGTATAAAAATCGAAGATCTGGAACACCTAATGCAGAACCATAATGGTCCAGCTAAACTATTAGAAATATAAAAATGACACCTTAGCAAAAGTTGTTCAGCCTGATGAGCATTTTATGTTGAGGTATAAAAATCGAAGATCTGGAACACCTAATGCAGAACCATAATGGTCCAGCTAAACTATTAGAAATATAAAAATGACACCTTAGCAAAACTTGTTCAGCCTGATGAGCATTTTTTGTTGAGGTAGAACAATCGAATATCTGGAACACCTGATGCAGAACCATAATGGTCCAGCTAAACTTTTAGAAATATAAAAATTACACCTTAGCAAAAGTTCACGCGTACGAAGTCGCGGGCATCAGCTAGTCTAGGATATTTTTCATCGAAGCTCTCTTTACATACAAGTAATCGGCTTCTAGGTGTTATTATTCTAAGACGCCGACTATATTTGTAAGTCTCACCTATAAGTATTAAATGTTGACAATGGTGCGTCAGTGAAGCAACTATATGAGCCTCCAACACTTCCGCTGCTTCTTCGACGATCACTGAAATAAATGGAAAATAACATTTATTATTAAATACTTATAGCAAAAAAAACCAACATCAAGTCTGTCACTCTTCTGTTTACGGGGCCATAATAGGAAAACATGGTTTGCGCGGGCCATATTTTTATATAGAAAACGTAAAGTTGTAGCCACAAAAAAGAATATACGACAAGCTAAAGAGATTATCTAGTAGCTACAAGTGTTAAATTGCGTATAAACCTCACAGATAATTGTAAAAAGAAATCAGAATATCATCAAAAGTGCTTGTCGAAATACACTTTAACGTACTGTGCAGTTGCTCCAATAACTTTTTTTCGAGAATGATAATTGTGCTAAAGAATATGATGAAAAAACAACGAAAAACATCGAAAAAATGCAGAAGTGAGGCTATTTTCCATACTCTTTACACGTAAAGAAAAAGACAGAGACAAATGATTTCGCATAACGGAGTCTTAAATTAAGGTTGCATATAGTGAGACCACTAGCGCCGCTAATAAAAAAATATTACAATGAAATAACTATGTTTAATAAGCATTCTGAAATATATATAAACTATATTAGTTATAAACCATTTTTGTATGCATTTATTATTATTAGTGCTAATGTGTTTGTGACATTTGTGTAGTTACAATCTACTTAGTTTTTATATTTTTTCAGAATGTTATTAAAATTCTTATTTCGTTGTAATGGTTTTTTTTATTGGTATCACCAGTGGACTGGACTTATGTTACCAAGGAGGAGCTCGCTGGCGCAGTGGTAAGTGGCAATTTTCGCGGTTCGGTTATGGGATGGGTGACCAAAATTTTATCATCTCGAGTTCCTCCGTGCTTTGGAAGGTACATTAAGCCGTTGACCCGTTGGTACCGGCTGCAATTGCAGTCGTTAACACCCACCAAACCGAATTGAGCCTTACACACGCCTGCCACTCCCGTTCAGCCAACTGCGCTCATGCGTAAGACAACGTACTCGTGCTGCACATAATACTCGTTGGGTAGACCTAACAAGCTGTAGACAGTCCAAGTTGGCGATGACCGCAGTCTCGCCGCGGTTGACCTGTAGACTGCTCAGCCTTAATCGTCCAGATCTCCGAATAGTTGTAGGTACACTTACATGTCACCTAGCTTTAAACCGACAACTATTCATTATGAATGCGACAGACAGTCACCTATGTAGAGAATGCCTGGACGCAGAGGAAACAGCCGCCCACGTGATCCTGGAGTGCGTGGGTTTGGCCACACACCGGGCAGAAATCCTCAAAGACGTGAGGTCGTTCCTAGAAGCCTGTGAACGCCCCAGGAGGCTTCTGCGCTTCTGAAAGGAGCTGGGATGGCTTGACTAGCCACACCATGCTGTGTTCACGCATAACGGACCAAATGGGAGTCTAAATGCGGAAAAAAGAGCTCATCACCAATACCAATACCAATTAAACCGCATTGAGCTTGCGTGGTGAGTTTTTATAGCCTTATCCACGCGTAAGGAAGGCCTGTGCCCCGACAGTGGGGACATTAAAAATGGCTGATATCGATATTACCTATAGGTGAGAGTATTTGGCGCATGAAGTCGTGTCGGCGGGCAGCCGTGGTGGTGGTCACGCCGCCCACGCGCACGGTTTGCATTACATCGCACTCTATCAACATCGCCTCAGCTGCGAGTGTCGCTCGCGTGGTTAATACACAACACACGTACCTATAGGTGAGAGTAGTTGGCGCATGAGGTCGTGCCGGCGGGCAGCCGTGGTGGTGGTCACGCCGACCACGCGCACGGCTCGCATTACATCGCACTCTATTAAAATCGCCTCAGCTGTGAGTGTCGCTCGCGTGGTTAATACACAACACACGTACCTATAGGTGAGAGCAGTCGCCGCATGAGCTCGTCCCGGCGGGCAGCCGTGGTGGTGATCACGCCGACCACGCGCACGGTTTGCATTACATCGCACTCTATCAACATCGCCTCAGCTGTGAGTGTCACTCGCGTGGTTAATACACAACACACGTACCTATAGGTGAGAGTAGTTGGCGCATGAGGTCGTGCCGGCGGGCAGCCGTGGTGGTGGTCACGCCGACCACGCGCACGGTTCGCATTACATCGCACTCTATCAACATCGCCTCAGCTGCGAGTGTCGCTCGCGTGGTTAATACACAACACACGTACCTATAGGTGAGAGTAGTCGGCGCATGAGGTCGTGCCGGCGGGCAGCCGTGGTGGTGGTCACGCCGACCACGCGCACGGTTCGCATTACATCGCACTCTATCAACATCGCCTCAGCTGTGAGTGTCGCTCGCGTGGTTAATACACAACACACGTACCTATAGGTGAGAGTAGTTGGCGCATGAGGTCGTGCCGGCGAGCAGCCGTGGTGGTGGTCACGCCGACCACGCGCACGGTTCGCATTACATCGCCGTCTATCAACGTGGATACCTCTTCAAGCTCCTTGCTGCAGGTGTCGTGTTGATCCTACGATAATATACATTATCTTTTATTAAATACAGTTGCTCGTGTAAGTAATAAGGTTCTGTAACTCCTTTGTATGTACCGCAAATTTATGAATGTCTTTTTATTGATGGTTGACTAGTATAGAATGCTTTTAGCATTAAGTCCGCCTTTGTACCTTACTTTGTGTATTGTTGTGCAATAAAGATTAATAAATAAATAAAAATAAATAAATAGGTTATTTGTTTATCTTTACTTGTCCTAGGTACCTATTTAACAGTTTTTTTTATAAATTATTATATTATAGCGACCGCCCGCGGTTTCACCCGTGTGGTTCCCGTTCCCGTGGAAATATCGGGATAAAAAGTATTCTATGTTTTAATTTAGGCTATCTACTATCTGTGTGCCCAACCAAATTTGTTCAGTAGTTTTGCGTGATAGAGGAACAAACATCCAAACCCACAAACTTTTACATTTATAATAGAATAGAATAGAATAAGTAGGATTTCAATAAAGAGTTGGGTTCTTCTTCTTATCGAATGAGGATTAGTGGCCACCTATGGTGTTAGAGTTTATCAGTAAGCCGGCTGTAAGGCCTCTAACTTGGCTTAAAAACCGTTATCAGATGACAACAGCCCGGACCGACGGTTTAACGTGCCCTCCGAAGCACGGAGGCGCTCAGTTGCAATGCCACTTTAACGGTCACCCATCCGACACCTACCCGGACCGAGCGTTGCTTAACAAACGTGATCGAGTACGATCAGTCTGTCAAGTTCCGCAAAAGAGTTAGGTGAGACTGTTTACCAAATAGGACAAGTAAAGATAAACAGACTGTATAATAATAATATATTTTCTGTGGTATAATTTCGTTTTGCCGCTGCGCAACGCACAACGCGTCCGCAGCAATGATATTAAATTAAATTAATTAAAATATTTTATTTCAGGCACAGAGACCCATAATTTTGCATTACATTGTAAATTGTCAACACATAAAATAATTAATAGAATTAAATTAAATAAAATACATTCAAAGCTATAATAACAGTAGACAGCATGCATCATGTCGGTAAATAATTTCATTAACATTTCTAATAATAGTATTTGTCGAGTTATTTGTGAGACTAAGCCTTTTGTGAAACGACATTTTTATTCCTTTTAGTGATAGTCTCATATCCTTGACCCCGTTCTCAGCGAACATACCAGACGCGCTACACCTCCAAGGAAGACCAAGCATGACTCTGAGTGCATTGTTATTTTTTTTGTTATTATTTTGTTGTTGTTGTTATTTTGTTATTATTAATAGTAGATTGTACAACAAGTGCATAAAATGGGTTTTATGTACGAGTTATACACTCTGCTTTTCACTTCGATTGTGAGGAAATTAAACAACAATAATGTAAAAATCTAAAAAAAAATTCTTAAATCTTAGTGACAAATTCTATATTTTTGGAATGTGCTCATCAAGACCTTTCGTTTGATACCCATATTCAAAAATGGAAAAAAAAAATTTTTTTTCTTAATTTTTTGTGACAAAATATATATTTTTGGAATGTCCTCATCAAGGCCTTTCATTTGATATCCATATTCAAAAATTGAAAAAAAAAATGTTTTTTTTCTTAATTTTTTGTGACAAAATATCTATTTTTGGAATGTGCTCATCAAGGCCTTTCATTTAATACCCATATTCAAAAATTGAAAAAAAAACTCATTTTTTTTATTAAAAAAATATAATTTTGGAATGTGCTCATCAAGGCCTTTCATTTGATACCCATATCCAAAAATTAAAAAAAAAATGTTTTTTTATCAAGGTCTTAAAAAAAAATTATACCCATTTTCAAAAATAAAAAAGTATTAAGTATAACACAACAAAAAATGAAGAAACAATGAAATAACAAGTTAATTTAACGAAGTTAAATTGCGTGTGTGGCTGTTTACCTGACGACCTTTGTCTTAAAGTCTGAGATTTAGACGAAGATTTTACTTTATGCACTAGAGCATAAAAAGCGATTTTATGCAGCCTATACCCAACATAAAGACGAACTTTACGAGCATGAGAAGTGAAAAAGTTTTTTAATATCATTGGTCCGCAGTTATAAATTCGCAGCTACTGCGTTGCGCTGCGGCCAGCTGTAATCAGCTTGCCCCCATCGGTGGCGACTTGGATTTTTTTTATAAAAAAATATCCCATTTGCACCCCCTTAATAACAGTGAACATAAGATTTATAGGTATATTTTAATTTGTAAAGACAAAATAGAATAATTGTAGAATTGTGTGTTAAAAATACAATAAGTACCTCAATTTATTTGTATAAATTATGATTACTCCTAAAACACAACTCGGAGAATTTTACATTCCATCCCATGTGTTGTATTGTATCAAAGATCTATTTTTGTGTATATTATACTACTACCTGTCCCTACACAAAAAACCCAAGTTTCTTGTGAGGATCAAAATTACTTAAATACTTATTATTTGTATTTTTTTTGAGTGCTCAAGTTAGTGAGTAACTATTTTATTTATGAAGTTATTATTTGACGTTGTACGGCCCAGGCTCGGAGCATTAACCGACAACGACGAGTCCCGAGAAGCGGCGGTAATACCCGAGCGCCGCGCCGCGGTACTGCATTGTTATAAAACAAACACCCAGTCGGCGCTCGGCGCATGCGGTTGTTTGTCAGTCTATGACGCGCGGCCATTGCTTTCGGGTGTAAAAATTTTGGCACATATTTGGCAATAGATTGGCTCTTTTGCCAGCCGAGCCCTACGGTCAATGGTTTAGATTGAATACTGCCTCAGGACGTTTCTTCAAGTGAACATACAAGTTGAGTGTCAAAATTTAAGGGTTTTATTGATACCACGTGCCTTTTAGGTTATAATATAACCTAAAAGCAGTTGTATTTACCAAACTACAAAGAAATAAAGTAAAGATGACAGTGAAATTCACTGATGAAGAGTTACAGAATCTAATATTTCTAGTTAGATCGCAACAACACGGAACTTTCGCTAATTTTACCCATAATTACCACGGGGAACGAGACGCAGAGAAAATAGAAGAATTTCTTTTGGCTGCAACTGAATACAAGATGAAGCAGTATGTAGATGACGACGAAGCAATTAGCGGCCTGTCACTACTTCTTAAAGACGATGCTGCGGAATGGTGGAAAGAAATCAGCAAAGAGATCAAAACTTGGGGTGATTTTCCAACAGCTCTGCGAAAAGCTTTCAAACCGGAGGTAGAAGGTTATTTGGTTTTTCTAGAGATCTTTGATAATAAACAACTAGACAATGTTTCGACGAAGGATTTCGTTGCAAAGAAAAGAGCTCTGTTTGCCCAGCTGACACCTCCACCACCAGAAAATACACAGTTGGATATGATGTATTCACTTTTGAATGATAAAATTAAGGAAAAAGTACCTCGTGAATCATTTGATTCGTACGCAGAACTATTGGAAAAGGCAAAGGTAGTCGAGCAAAGTTATAATAAAAATCAATCTGAGACTCAGACAGGTCCTAAACAGAAGTCTAAAAGGATTCGTTGCAACTTTTGCCGAATGTATGGGCACACCGCGGATGTGTGTAGGAGGAAGCTTAGCTGTGCTACTTCAAGAGTTTCTGAGGAAGAGGCTGCAAGTTTTTTACTCGACCTGCGTCGTAGGCCAACAATTGGTATAACCATCGGAGAAATAAATGAAACAGCTTTCTTGGATACCGGTGCTGGGATGACTATCGCTTCATATAATTTATACCAGACTCTTTTGAAGATGGGATATGAGTTTACTGAGGAAAGCATCACTTATTCTTTAGTTGATGGCATCAAAAAAACTGAAGATTTCCCTACGGTTAATGTGCCTGTTGGGTTGCAAGGACGTATTATTCCTACTACGTTCAGAGTGTTCCCGGAAAGTAGGAAGAATGTAACTCTTCTAGGCATGGATTTTATGATTGATGCTGGAATGGTCCTAGACATTCCACAACTGGTTTGGTATTTCAATGATGAGCCCACTGTTATGTACGACATTCAAGAAGAGGAAGATTAGATACTGTTGAAATACGACTGTTGTTGCATACAAAATTGCTAACTACAGTCGCTATCGAGGATAGCAAACGTAAACTGTGCAAACTCATAATGTAGGCACAGAACTTGATGCTTTTAATAAGGAAAAATAAGTGCTTGTTATAATTATTGCTATGTTTTTGAAAAATATGTTAAAATAAATTCCATTTACGAGTGCTTCAAGTTTCACTTTAAACTATATTGTTCAGAATGCTCTTGCGTGTTTTTTTTTATTCACGTCGTCATGTCGTGTCGTGTATCAATACTTTTGTTTTTTGATTATAAAAACTATTTGGCTGTGAATTATCAAATTGTTTAACGCAGGTACCTATAATCATTAATGTTTAACTTAGTAATGGGACAGTGCTCCCAATAGCTTTTCTTTATAGTTTTTGAGTTGATTGTTTGATAAGATAAAATAACTGCCATTTATTGTCACTATTGTTAATTCATTTTTAAGTAACAGAAAAATGTTATATTAGTAAATACGAATAAAGACGCTGAATGCTTACCAGTAAGTTGCTCATTTTATTCATAAGCTCCTTCTTGATTAATCCAACACATTTATAATATAGACTCCATCTCCGTTCTATTGGTAAACTGTACAAATCAATAACTTTTTCCATTTGAATTTCGGCATTTTCACTTTGACCCAAAGAAATATATTTCTAAAATTATATTACATGATTAAACTACCTATTTAAAATTAAATATTTAAGTCCCTTATTTTATAACAGTATGATAGGCATTGCATGGTTTGCTGTGTTCAAGTCATTTTAATGTGTATGGAAGTAAGACACAAAGCTCTTTAGAGCTATACAATGCATAACATACTGTTCGAGAATAATGAGTTTAGTATTATGTAAGTGTTCTAATTTTTACCTTAAGGCAGTTTATTCTCTTCCGAACTTTATTTATTTGACTTTCAAACTTATCAGTCATTTTCTGCCCTTCTAAATGGTCATCATTAATATCTTTTACATACTTTATACTATTTATCATTGAGTCTATTTCTTTCAATGCCCACTGCTCTGAGAAACAGGTTTCTATTTTATTATCCTCTATGCTTACATCATCAAGCTGCTTCTCCCAGTCTATTAAATCATCTGTACTTTCTTTTTCATCTTCCATATCATTGAAAAGCCAACTCAAAACAGGATCTTCATTATAATTCTTCAATTCATACAACCTGTCGTTAATTTTGAGATAAGGCTTGATAGTTTTATAACAAACAATCTCCTTTTCACATTTCTCTATTTCAGTTTGCAAATCAGTCATTTCTTTAAACAGATTCTCTAATTCAAACCTTTTTTTCCCATACAAGTGTGAATATTTCGATTTAATTTTAGTTCTAAGATCATGTAAAGTGTAAGACTCTAAAATTTTACTTTTACTTTGACTTCCAAGACGAACTATATTCTGAGTAACATTGAGTATGCCTTCCAAAAACTGATCAAGTGCGTGATTGGTATAGCAGATTATAAGCATCGGCGAACCCTCTAAGGACAAATTTCTTAGTAACGTAGACGCGATTTTGACCCCTATAAACGTTTTCCCTGTACCTGGTGGACCCTGAATTACGGCGAATTCTCTTGTAAGTGCTAACTTATATGCCTCCATTTGGGAATCATCAAGATCAAATGATTCGCTTTCTGGCCAATTTTCCCAATCAAGTACATTGAATGATAACTCCTCTTGAGTTTTAGTTTCTATTATGCTATAAACAGTATCTGCTAGTAAATAAGCCGGTGGCTGTGTCATGTTCTGCAAGAAAAAAAGTCTTTCACTTAATATTAATTTTATTAGGAAAAGATGAGATTTTCGTTCATGATATACCTGAACGTCGATAATGTATTTGCGCATAGGCATGTTGTCATTTTTTAAACTCTGTAGAACTTTTAATACTCTGTGGTAAGGTTCAAAAAACACTTCACTTTCCACCATAAGGTAAGGTTCAAAAAAGATATTTTTTGAGACTGGATTTTGAAATGATACTGCTATCTGAAATAAAAAAGTATGATGAAATTCTAATCTACAAAAACTTATGAGAGAGTCAATTTATAAATGAAGATATGTATTTCCAAATTGTATTTTGGGCACAGCATATATAATAGCACTAACGTTTAGGTAAGGTAAGGTAGGTCAAATTAAATACACTCAAGAATTATTTTTATTCTCTTACTAAAGTGTTGCAACTTACAATCTTTAAAACACTAAATTCAATATTATCAGGTAATTAAATACATACATATCCTTCTTGAAGCAAGTTCAAGTTAGAATCCAGTACAGTAGCACACAATACTGTCTCAAAGTTATCATTTGTAAACAGTAGAAGCGACCCAAACATCAATTGTTTGTTGTAAACATATTTCTTTACGTCAATCTGGGATTGTCTGAGCCGCTCATTCCATGCTATGTCAACCAAGTGGCCCACTTTATTGCTGCTTACAAATGTGCGAATTATACGCACTTTTGGATGAACTCTGCAACAAAAAATGGCTTACAAAGTACTTTCTTTAATACTAATTGAATGGTCAAATGGATTCTATTGGCAGATTTTAGAAAAGTATTTATGATCTTTACCTAATATTCTCATATCTTCTCTTAGATGGATTTTCCATATATTTACCTGAAGAATTTGAAATACTAGTTTATAACAAGAACTATTACTATATTAACTGTTATTTAACTGGATTGGATAATAAGACCCCGCTTACAATATTCCAGTAGAAGTACATTACGTGATGTCTTTGACATTCTTTTAAAATCAACAAACATACCAGGCAACACATTTCTACTGAAATAATGTAAATACCAGTGCCGCACCAACAAATGAGAAAAGGCTTTTTGTCAGACACTTGGTAATCAACAGGTAAATGATTAACATCACAAATATAATTTTACCAACATATTCCGTCTCGTAGGGCTCCAAAGCAGTCCTCTCGTAGCAACTTGAATTGCAGATCAAGGTAATGCTCTACACTTGGATAAGCTCCGTTCACAATATTAGGTTGTATTGTAAGTTCTGTTTTTTGAAGTAGGTCATCTCTGGACGGAAAGATTGATAGTCTTCTGAAACTATGAGGGTCTTCATCGGTGATGAAGTGATCGGTGGTGAGTGTATGTGAAACAACTTGCTCATCACTCTGAAATTTATAGAAAAGATACTGTTAACTCGTAAACACCCAGAAAATGAGACAGTAGATTTTCTATTGTTGTCCGGAATCCAACGACCGAGCGGGTGTTGATGAATTAAAGTGTCTCAAACTTGGATAAAATTTTATTGCATAAACTGGAAGTAAATAAACACTTTAGACACAGAATAACTAATAGTACAAGTACAGAAGCAGCACGCCGCAAAGTCATTTAAATAAATAGCGACTTTTGCTCTGACATAATAAAGTGCAATTCATGTCACGCAGTGCTAATAGCCTACAGTTTAATTCACCTTGTAGTTGCCTCTCTTTCTATTGCGTGCTCTTACCTTTTCTGACGGCGTAATGTTAGGGTTGACTTCTTTTAAATGAACTGTTTATTAGTTTTTTGATTTAGACATCCGTACACGGCACAGTAATGTCGGTTCGACATTGTTACTATTATAGAGACAATAGCTACGTAGGCATTAAGATGCCGCGCGACTACACAGGCGGGCGTGTGGCGGCGCGCTGCTCACTTGTGCCGCCGGCGGCACGGCTAGCGGTAGGTGCTTATCGCGCGACCTTGAGCGAGTGAAGGAGGCCTGCTTTCGAGGCCCATGCTCAGCAGTGGGCAACAGCAACTGATTAAGGACAAGTTTCTGTGCATTTACATTTGAAGGGTACACGAGAAGAAGGGGCTCATCGACACTTAGCAAAATTTGAGAAAATGGCTGTTTAAAGTTGAATGGTTTATTTTTACTAAGGTGATTCAACGAGAAATGGGCCTTTTTAAGTTTGTTTTGAATGTGTAATGGACCCTAGTTTGTTTTGAGTATGCCAATGCCATCGAATGCAAAATATAAGAAAATTACTAATTAAAGATTTTATTACTTACCTACTCTATTTTTACTGAGACGATTTAATGAGAAATGGACCCCTTTTACTTTGTTTTGAATGTCATTTGAAAGACCCATTTAAAGGCTATCAAATGCAATTGTTAGTTCAAATTGATCAAAAATGTTGATGAGCCCCTTCTTCCCGTGTGTCCTTCATTTTTTTAATCTTTTTTAGTGTAACTTTTTGAAGTAAGCAAAGGAACCAATTCCTACTTAATCCTTCAAGCGCCGGAAAATAAGACACAATAGATTTTCCATTGTGGTGCGGCACGATTTGACTAATTAAATTAAATTAAAAAAAAAACATTTAGCATAAACCATACTTTTACTTACATTGTCAAATAACTTATTGATTCTAGATTGTAACTGGTGTATTCTAATAAATAAATCATTACTGAATGTCTCTGTATGCTCTTCTCTGACACCAATTGCACTAGTCTCGGCCACTTCAAGAATATCACTGATTTGTATTAAAAACTCCAAGTTCTTCTGATCATAATTGAATATTCCTTCACACAAAGTCACTACATTGGAGTAAAAAGATTCCACATCGTCCCATAATTGGCTGTTCATTCTTTTTTCTACAACCCTTACACTTGGCAAGTTTAACAGAAATTCTTTCAAAGTATTTAAGAAAGAAGACTTTTCAAACTTCGTTTTCAAGAGTGTCGAGATTCTGGTCTTCTCACTAGGCTCTAAGGATTTGTAAATGTTTGCTAATACTTTAACTATCAACACAATAAAATCTCCTTTTAGTTCAGAGTCTAGGAGCATCCAAAACCCTGGCCTATGGGACACTTCTAAGGTAAGGATAGGAACTTGTAATAACGAGATATCTAAGAGCCTTTTGAAGCCAATAGGCTTCTTTTCAACATATTGAGGATTTGTTTGCGTATGCTGTTCGGGAACGTCCTCTTCAACCTCAGAAATGCTTGGTACACTTAATCTTTGGTCTTCTATTACTGTTCCATCGAACCAGTCGATTCGTAAAGATGGTTTATTTCCGTCACTCATGATTATTACTTGAAATTAGTTGAAATTGAACTTAATTTTTCAGATTTTCATCTAAAATCTGATTTTTTTTTTTTTTTTTAACATCTTCTTCCCGTCAGTTGGGAAAGGCAAAGGCAGAGCCATACAGCCATTGTCTTATTTAAAATAATTTCAACTACAAGAATTCCAGCCTCTAGATTTCATTTTTCTGTAATTGAGTTTTGTAAGGCCAAAGCCACTTCTTTAATTATTATTTTCTCCGTGTCCAGGTAATGTAAGGCCAAAGCCACTTCTTCAATTTTCTTTTTCTGTGTCCGGGTTATATAAGGCCGTAGCCACTTCCTATTCCATTTTCCTTGTCATCTTCAGTGTGATATAAATCTTCAAAGTCTTATCCATGTTTATAGTTCCAAATCCGATGATACAACAAAGTTGTATAAATCCTTATAAGTTTCAGGATTTGTGAGAATGTCTTGAATGTCGCGCGGGATGCTATTAGATGTCTTATATATTTCTAATAATCTGTCCACCAGGACTAATCTCTGAATGTTGTAAGCAGGGCAATCAAAAAATATATGATTAAGAGTCTGATCCACACCTAAATTGCATTCAGTGCATGTTGGAGATGTGATAATACGCATTCTATGTAAATGTGAGTTAAATCGACAGTGTCCAAATCTCAGGCGTGTTAGGATAGTATAAAACTTTCTGCTATGGTATTCTGCTGATTTTGTGAACCAAGGACGACAGCCAAGAACATTATTAATCTTCGCATACCAAGTTCCTTTTACTGTTAGAGTTTCTTGCCAATGAGTGGACCAGTCTTGTTTTGACAAAAGTTTAAGTCTTGGTAGTAAATCAGAGTACGGTATAGCAACATTTTTAATGTCAATGTTGACATTTGCGGCGTCATTTGTAATGGCTCTAGCTAACTTATCGGCACCACAGATTACTAATTTGTAGCAAGCTACAGATACGACAGTCAATTTAGCTTAGTTCCACGTCCAGAAGTTATGGCGCTGCAATCGCTTTCCAACCCAAGAGCACTAGTGCTTCCAATCGAAGTAATATCGATATCGATATTCTTTATTTAGTGATGTGCTATTATCGACAATCAATAAAGGACCCCCTTTGGACTTATTATGAATTTTAATTTAAATTATAAATAAAATAAAACAACCAATGTTAATTACAATTATCATTTATTAATTTTAGTTGAAGTATATGTTTTACATTTGTATGATGGTTTAATCAAATTTTTTGCATTCCGTATGTTTTATTACTATCCCCGTCAATTGGTAATGCGCCTGGCGGCCATGATTTTAACCTCAAAAACGAAAAACAATTGTAAAATTTTTATATACCTAGACCCTATCTTATTGAAAATAATAATTCAATAACTATTAGAATTTTCTTGTTTCATGACATTTTTAGTAGCGAATCACGTTAACGTGGATGTTAATGTGACAAGGTTCCAGCGCATTACCAATTGACGGGGATAACAACAGTTTTTTTTTTATAAAAGTAATTCCATCTCCATCTAAAATTGTACACTAATTAAGTTAATAAGACATTGCATAGGAAATACTGTGCTTGAGAAGAAATATCATCTGAAACAAAAATATTTCGACATTAATCTCTGAGTATTTGACTAAATTCAAATCATTGTTAGACCTAACATTGTTTTTAATATGACATTCCATAATTAATTATTAAATAATTATATTTCAAATAAGCTTAATAATTAAGTACTTTATTAACACCAAAATACTAGCTTACCTCACTCTGATGTTTTGGAATCATTGGTGTTTCGCTAGTTAATGACAGTAATGCTGGTGGTGATGCTCATTGAAAAAAACATTACCTGCAAATAAAAAATGAAATAAAAATCAAGTACTTAACAGTAAGTATGAAGTTATGATAAATAAATACTAGAAAAAATCACCTCACCCGTAGCACCTCAGATGAGACTCGAACCCACTCCCTTGGGATTCTGGCCCAATGCACTGACCAATTATGGTACAGAGTCACTAGTTGCATTGATGAAATTTTCTAGTACTTATTACTTTTTCGCTGCAAGCCAGCGCATTGGTCAGTGCATTGGGCTAGAGTCCCAAGGATGCGGGTTCAAGTCCCATCTAAGGTGCTACGGGTGAGTCGATTTTTTCTAGTATTTATTTATCTTAATTTAAAAATAGCATTGTGAAATGCGAAAGTTCTAATATTTAATAAGTATGAAGTTATTTATAACTTTATAACATCATTAACATTTTAACATTAACCTATAATATCATATTTAATTATTAAACTCTAAAATAAGTAGCCTACAAATAGTTTGCTAGTTGATTGAATGCAAAAATTTCATGAAACGATTATACTTAAAAATGTTAAAGACGGAGAACCACTAAAAGGGAATTCAGAAATTTTGTTAAAAAAAAAGAAATCACAAACAAACCTTGCATGCCCCGCAACAGTCTCCATGTCTACTAATATCCTGCACTTGATCCTGGGTGACAGTAGTTATGCTCCTTTTCTACCATGTACACTGGAATAATAACAATAAATGTAAATATTATAATACTGAACTTTTAAGGTTAACGACCAAATACTCAGTAGATTCTTAAAGTTATGGTCTGGTCGTATCATAAGTTGTAAGGTCTGACAGAAACACTATAGAAATGACAGCCTCATTGACCATGAGATGACAGCAAAACCTCCCTTAACTAAAGATTTTAGGTAGGAAGCGTTTGAGTGTTCGGTAGTAACTATGTTTTAACTATGTACCTTTACAATACATCTTCAACTGACATTTTTTGCAAATATATTAGTTATTGTTGTAAGTTTATTGATTTTATATAAATTACTATTAAGATGCATTACCCTGTACCTTGACTCAATGTGGGAGAAAAGTAGGTATGTAGGTACCTATTGTTAACACGGTGAGGAACACTTAACTTTTTTATTATTAAGATAGAAACTTACCTTCGGTAGTAAGTGAAACACCATACAATTTCTGCATTTGTTTGCGTAATTTGATCAAACAAGGAAAATGTATTGACGAATTTATATAGCCAACTTCTTCAAACTGAGTTTCGTCAAAAAGCTATACAGAAATGCGTTTCTTTAGTAACTTATTTTTGCCGAGTTCAACTAAATCAGGATTTGTGGGGACCAAGACAACCAATGAAGCGAGCAACTCAAAGGAAAATAGAATTAAAATACTAAAATAAGTTTTTTCTTTGAAATAAAACAAAGAACTGTCATGTCTGTCACAGTCACGCACACACTAACAATACACACACACACACAGATAAATCCAATACATTCAAGTCCAAACCACGACGCTAGCGCCAAAACTCTCGGGATGGAACTAAAGCTGTCAGCCCCCTGATCGGCACTTTCGTTTCCAGATACTCCACTAAGCGACGGAACCCACATAAAAACTATATCAATATTATTACTTTTGAGCTTGAAGTAGGTTGTTTTAATATCTTGTAGAATATAGTTACATCCGGTATCAAATCTGGTATTTTGCAAAGCTTTGAGACAGCTCATGCTGTCTGTTAGGACTAACCATTGAGTGCATTCTTGGGTGTTCTCCTCAATAAACTGTAGCGCAGCAAGAATAGCAAGACACTCCGCGGAAAATATGCTCATTTGGCCCGGGAGTTTAATTCCATGACCCGTTTTCAAATAAGGTATGTAAACAGCCATCGAAACATTATCATTATTTTTGGAACCATCTGTATAGATATGTCTATGCTGAGGGAAATTATCAGTAATTTCATATACTTCTTCTTTATTCTTTAAATCAGGGTGAATGTGGATATTCAGGTCACAAAAATGTGTATCATAAGATCCTGTGTAACATATCCAATTATTCTCAGTTTTATGAATGTTATACTGCTGATTGAACTCTACGATATCCGAGAAGTCATGAAACAGATAGGGGATTCGGGGTACATTCAAAGGAGAATATGTTGTATAGAGAAATTCAATTTTTCTGAGTAGGTGATGAGTAGACAGTGAAAGTAGTTTTAACAAAAACTTTGATTTTAAAAATTTGAATCTGAATTGAAGTGGAGGTATATTGCATTCCACCTGCAAAGAGTTAATGGGAGTAGTCTTCATAGCACCAGTAATGCATCTCAGATTATGATTCTGCAGGATATCTAATTTTTTTACTAATTTGGGATCAGACCCAAAACAAAAAAAGCCATATTCAAAATGACTCCTCACAATTGATTTATACAACATTAATAGAATTTTAGGATCAATTTTTGATAAACTTTTAATGACATTGAATGCCTTATAGGCTTTACCCAGCAAATATTCTATATATTTATTCCAAGAAAGGTTATTAGCAAATATGACACCCAAGAACTTGACTTCACTTTCCAATGGCAGACTAATATTATTATATACAATATCAACATCAAAATCACATTCACCAAACACAACAACTTTAGACTTTTCTGGACTTACATCTAAGTTTAGGTAACTGAAATAATTATTTAATTTTTTAAGAGCAGAATTAACTATAGAGGATACTTGTCGAATATCAGATCCAGAGAAGTAAATAACTAAGTATCAGCAAATTGCAAATTTTTTACTTGTGGACCTAATATGTAGTTCAATTTATGTACATATAGTATATATATCAATGGGGATAATATGCCCCCTTGACACACACCCCTGTATGAATATCTTGGTCCAATTAACTGATTATTTGATTTCACATAAACCTCACGACCATGCAAAAATTCAAAAATCCAATTAACCAATTTTTCAGGAATACCAAGAGAAAGAAGTTCACCAGCTAAAATATGGTGATTCACATTATTAAAAGCACCAACGACATCGAAGAAGACACCAATAAGAACATTATCTTGTTTGAGAGAATCAAAAATATCAAGTTGAAGATGTGCTATACTCTCTCTAGAGGATCTACCCCTACGAAAACCAAACTGATTTGAAGGTAAAAGATGATTACTTTCAATGAAGAATTCAAGCCTTTGTTTAAGAAGTTGTTCAAACACTTTTCCCATGCATGATGTTAAAGCTATTGGCCGATATGAATTTGCTTTGGTTTTATCTTTGTTCGGTTTTAGAATAGGAACCAGACAATCCTTTTTCCAATCCAGAGGTATGGCAGAGGTAGACCACAACAAATTATAAACTTTCAAAATGATATTTTTGGCATTATCTGTAGTATGTTTTAACATTTTATAAGGAATACCATCGAGGCCATGTGCTGTATCTCGTCGTGAAAAAATTGCATTTTTAAGTTCTTGAAAATTAAATGGTGCTAATAAATAATTACTATTACGTACAGGATTAATACTATTTACATATTGTAAAGGGGCCTCAACAGTATCTGGTGTATATTTTTTAAGAAATTCTGGAATCCAATCTGTATAAACATTTTTAAAAGAAACAGGTTGACCATTAAACCTCTTAGCAATCCTCCAGATTTTAGATATGGGTGTAGATCTATTTAGTGACTGACATAATGAAAGCCAACTTAAGTTTCTTTCTTTTTTTAAAACAATTTTTTTAACAGCTTGTAGCCTTTTAAACTTAAGAAAACTTTCTTCTGTAAGACTGTTTTTAAACTCAATATATGCCTTTTTACAATCTTCTACTGCTTTTGCACAATTTTTATTCCACCATGGTAGTGGTATACGTTTTTTGCGGATTCTGGACTGAAATTTCCTAACCGATTGATTTGATTGGTCAACAGAGAAAGACCTATTGCTGATAATAGCTGACTGCTGCAATGCAAGATCTAATAACGCAACCAAATCAGAATAACATTTTAATGGATTAGTTTGATCAATGTAAAAATTTTGTAATAAGTAATCAACGTTTTTGCTATATTTTTGCCAGTCTACTAAACGAAAATTGTAAGAAGTAGGAGGTGTAAGATAATCAGATGAATCATTATTATTATTACTAATAGTGATGTTTATAATTACAGGTAAATGATAGCTGCCCATAGGGTCGTCATGGACCGACCACTCACATTGCAATGCCAGAGAAGGTGATACCATAGTAAGATCCAAAGCATTCCTTTGCCATCTACTAGAACCAACAGTTGTCAACTGACCATCATTCAGAAGAACCAAGTTATTGTCGTCGATGCTTTCAAGAATATCACGACCACGTGTATCAATATTACTACAACCCCATGCTGTGTGCCGTGCGTTAAAATCGCCGGCAATCAACAAAGGGCCCGGTAAATTAGAAATTAAATTATTAAGTTTTATTTTAGAAAATGAAACATCACAATTACCAGGACTATACAAGGACATAAGCGAAATTTCTTTGTTGCCATACTGCAATCGCACAGCTATATTTTGAATTGAATCATCAAAAGAAGTGTCTATTTTAGCAAATTGTAAACTATTATGAACTAAAATGGCTACACCATTATGTCTTGTACCAGAATCTAATCTAATTATATTATAACCTTTCATATTAAAACGAATGTGAGGCTTTAGCCATGTTTCACATACTAAAGCTACATGAATCTGATACTCTTGCAAAAAATTTAATAATAAATATTTATGTGCAGGTAAACTCTGAGCATTCCATTGAACTATTCTTAAAATATCCATAAAAAATTTAAATAATTTATTTCTTATTTTTTTTAATTGTTTCTAAGAGAGTATCTTTAATACTCTGAGTGGAAATAATTGTATCATTAGTTTTATTCATTGTTATCAATTTAACAACAGACTCAACAACCATATTCAGTATTTGATCAGAATTCAGGAGTGAAGCTAGCATTTCAATGGGATTTTGTTTCAGAGGAGGGAATGACTTCTCGTTTAATACAGCAGAATATGTTTTGCTTTGAGCTTTTTCTCTATTTAATTGTATTTTCTCTTTCTTAACAGGACATTGTGATGAGATGGCAACATGATTTCCCTTGCAGTGACAACAGATGGCTTCTTCAGATGATTTCAAGCAGAATTTAAAATTATGAGACTCACCACATATGGAGCAGCGTTCGGAGTTCTTGCAATATTTGGCAATATGCCCATACCTCAAGCATTTGAGGCACTGCTTCACTGGAGGAATGTAAGGACGCCGCTCGAAGCGCCAGCTGTTGAGATCGACGCTTTCAGGAAGCACCGGGCACGAAAAAGTAATTGAAACTGTTTTTGTGGGTTCTAATTTGATTAGCCCATTATCCATCTTTGACCTTCTCATGAATCGCCTAATACTCACAATATTTTTGGTTGTAGTCAGTGCGGAGTAAATCATTTCATTTGATAAATCTATTGGTACATGTGTAATTACTCCTGTTACCTCGCTGGCCGCCGCAGGGATGCTGGCAGCCAAACTGTAAGCGTCCAAAATTTTTTTATTTTGTAGTGCCGCATTAGCCAGGCCTGGCCGCTCAAAAATTACTCCAATCTTGTGTTTGTTAATTCTTTGCAATTGTTTGACGCCCTTGTTGTATCTCTTTAAACAATTAGCCAATGACATCATGTCACGGTTGCCTATAGGTTGGTCACTTTTCGTACTCTCTATGAATACAACATATTCGAAATTGCCGCCTTGTTCTGGATAAAACCGAACATAATTTGGGATTCTAAAATCTTTGTACTTATCCTCTTCCATTTTTTCTTCCAGGGACTTCGTGGAGCAGGTATCACTGAAGTCGGACTCTCCACCTTCGCCTCCACTCCCGTCTTCAAGTTTTTTCTTTCGTTTTCGCCCACTCTTCTTCCCCATATTTACAGTTTTATTTTATTTACAACAATGAAATATTGATTATTTACACCTTTTTTATACAAATTATATACAAATTGCAACAATTAAATATTTTTTAGTTTTATTTGTTTGAAAAGACCGTCAATCCCGTCAAACGTTCCCGCGCTCCTCCTAAAATCTGCCTTTCTATTGTCTAATTTCAAAATCTATCGCAATCGCTTTCAGGATGTAACACATTGATGCTTCTTTTTGGCACAAATAATAACTTACCAAAGAAATGCAGCAATGTCTTACATCCATCTGTCAAATGAAAGCGATTGCGATAAATTTTTAAATTAGACAATTAGCCCCCCGAATTCATCAGTTTTTGACAAATGGAAATTATGGAAAAACGAACGACCATAGATAATACACTTAACAGTGCTGCCAGACCCGATCAAAACTTTTGCCCCCGCAGGTTGTCAAAATTGCCCTTTCCGACACAAAATCGCCCATATTCTTTAAAACAACGACATAATTATAAGAAAATCTGTTGTATTATGGGCAACAGCGTCGCTAAACCACTGCTAAGGTTAAAATCGCTTGCACGCCGCGCCCACTGTCACATACGTTTAGTTCACGCAGGGGCGATACGCGCGCACACGAATTTTTCAATTTTGCCTGCTAGTCAAAAAACGGGCGCGCGATTTTTAGTCAGTTTCGCCTACTAATCTTGTAATTTTGCTTGTTTATAGCAAAAAACGGCCGCGCAGCGCAATTTTTTGTCAGTTTCATCTACTAATCTTCTAATTTTGCTTATTATAGAATAAAGCGGCCGCGCAGCGCGATTTTTTGTCAGTTTCACGTACTACTACTCTTCTCATATTCCGCCCCGGGCAGTCGCCCGTGGTACCTAGAACAATTGTAATTTCGAAAGCTCCCGCCCTTTAGCCACATAAACGTCTGGTTGATTAATGGTGACCGAAATTTTTTGGTCAAAAACTGTTTTTATCTGTGAAATCTTTAACGGAGGTGCTGGCTGGTATTCGTTCCTAGATGACAATGTAGGAAGAAATGTCAATGGATACCCAAACTAAGCTGTGAATTTTGTGTTTGGTACCCTGTGCCAAGTGTTTTCAAGTGGTCTCTGGTTAACGAGTTCCGTGATTTCCAAAATTGCCCATATTTCACCGGTTCCAAGGCCTTTCCGCCCTTTTTTCAAAAAATCCTAAAATTGCCCATGGCGTGGGCAATTGCCCACGGTCTGGCAACACTGAACGAAAACGACTGCCACAGACTACTACGACTGCCATAGAGTAGATAAAAAAATTTCAACTTGACATAAACATGACATTAATTGCATTCTAGCAGACTAATCGCTGAGTCATTGGTAGTATAAATATACATTTTAACCAAGGAAAGTAAAATATCGTATAGTACCATAGTAAAAGAGTAAGTATTATTATTATAATTATGCTTAGATTATTTAATAATCTAAGTAATTATGTTAGGGATTTGCTCCACCTTCAACTTATTGAAGTTGAAGGTGGAGCAAAGACCAAAGATTAAGTGTAGGTACCAAGCATTTCTGAGGTTGAAGAGGACGTTCCCGAACAGCATACGCAAACAAATCCTCAATATGTTGAAAAGAAGCCTATTGGCTTCAAAAGGCTCTTAGATATCTCGTTATTGCAAGTTCCTATCCTTACCTATAAACTTTTTACAGTTGAAGAATCACTATGTGGCAATAATAAACAGATTTGACTTAGTGAATTTCCGCTTCAGTTGATGAGAGAGACACGACAGTTTGTCGTTGACTTTTCCAGCTAATAGCTGCTCCTGAGAGTAGACACACCATTCCAGTTGTGGATCTCCCTGTTGTTTGATCTCCTGCAAGATCAGCGTCAGAATAGCACACTAAATTATTTGGGGTGTCTGCAGTGTGTCTATATACTAAGCCTTTATCAGTAGTTCCTTTCAGGTAGCGAAAGATCCGTTTCACTAGCAAGACATCAGTTGTTGTAGGTGCCTCTAGAGATCTGGATGCTTTGCTCACAGCGTAAGCTATATCTGGCCTTGTGCCCACTGCTAAGTAGGTAAGTGCTCCGACAGCCTGTCTATATGGAAATTCTGGTCTATATCCACTAGGTTCTGTGTCGTTGACACTTTCTTTTGTTATTGGAGTCGGTGTTGACTTGCTGTTCACCATACCAAACTTCTCAAGGACCTTTCGTGTATAGGCTTGTTGGCATAGTGTTATTCTTCCTTTTTCTGCTTTAATTTCCATGCCTAGGAAGTAAGAGGCAGGTTTAGTCGTTATCTTGAAACGAGTTTTAATTTCATTGATGAAGTCATCTCCAGCAGCGACTGTGTTAGACGCCACAAGTCCGTCATCAACATAAAGACCGATTAAAACTTTGGACTGTCCTTTAACTCTAATGTATAGACAAGGATCGGCTTCACTTTGTTTAAAATCGCTTTTTAACAGAAATTCAGCAATGCACGCATTCCAGCATCGTGGTGCTTGCTTCAGTCCATATAAGCTGCGATTTAATTTGCATACCCGCTTTGTTCCATCTTGGAAGCCTTCGGGCTGTTTAACATAAATTTCTTCTTCAACTGTGCCATTAAGGAAGGCTGTTGATACATCAAATTGACGAAGGTTCAAATTTTCTTTTGTGGCGATCGCTATGATTGCTCTTATAGTGCTGAGTCTGGCCACAGGACTAAACGTCTTATCGTAGTCGACGCCTTCTTGTTGTGAATAACCTTTTACAACTACCCTGGCTTTAAATTTGTCGATAGAGCCATCTGGATTCGTTTTCAGTTTGTAAACCCATTTGCATGGTAGTGCTCTTCGTCCTTTAGGTAATTCTACTAAGTCCCAGGTGCTATTTTCTTTCAGTGAGTTTATCTCGCTCAGCATGGCTTTGAGCCATTCTTCCTTGTTAGGTGAGTCCAAGGCTTGTTTATAAGTCATTGGATCTTCAGGTAAGTTTTCTACTTCAGCAACAGCTGCCAGTACGAAGTCATCATACCGTTGTGG
The DNA here is from genome assembly GCA_943789525.1 of Agriphila geniculea. Lineage (NCBI taxonomy): Eukaryota > Metazoa > Arthropoda > Insecta > Lepidoptera > Crambidae > Agriphila > Agriphila geniculea. The sequence goes on from OX038879.1 coordinate 20,616,970, forward strand.
CGGTTGTATTGCTAATCTGTCTCTAAGATTGTAATGATTCGGTTCAGGTTCTTGTTCGATTTCAGCTACATAGTCGTTGACAAGAGCTTCGTGTTCAGATATTTCATGATACTCTTCATTGTCACTGTCAGTTGCTTGACCATTAACGACTTCTTGTTGATTATCATCATGCTGAGTAGATTCTGCGTCTATGACATTTTCAAAGCGATTATTGTCTTCGTCATCGATGTCTACTTGCATGCTTTTTCTTTCTGAATCCGAATTACAAATCTTGTTTTCATTATATGTCAATTTGTTGATTTGAACGTTGATGTCAATCTGTTGAGTAGAGTTTGAGTAATAGTTTGCTTTTACAACTTTTACATCTTTGGAAATAAATGTTTTGCGTTTGGACGGAACGAAGACCCTGTAGGCTTTGCTGGTATCAGAGTATCCAACAAACAGTCCTGGTATAGCTTTCGAGCCAAATTTATGACCTCTGGGCCCTTTATTCAGTATGAACGTTTTGGATCCAAAAGGATGGAGATGAGAAACACAGGGCTTTCTTAACACCCATTTCTCGAATGGTGTTTTGTTTTCAATAGCACTGTTCACACTTCTATTGGACAGGTAGTTTGCTGTGCAGATTGCTTCTGCCCATAATTGCATTGGTGCATTTGCGTCAATAAGCATAGCTCTGGCTTTCTCCAATAATGTTCGATTCTTCCGTTCAGCGATACCATTTTGGTGTGGGGTATAAGGTGCGGTCAGTCTTCGCGCAATTCCGTGTTCCCTTAGATAGGCTTGGAATTTCCCGTTGATGTATTCCGTACCGTTGTCCGTTTGCAAATGTTTGATTTTGTTGCCTGTAAAGTTTTCCATTTCTTGTTTATACTCTTTGAACTTATCAAGGACTTCTGATTTGTTCTTCAAAAAATAGACCCGTCCGTACCTACTGTAATCGTCAATAAAAGTTACAAAGTATTTGTTTTTTCCCTGAGATGGTGTACTAATTGGACCACATACGTCACTGTGTACAATCTCTAGACGTTCAGTAGTTCTGGGTGTAGTTCGTTTAGGAGGGCTTGGCACTCGAGTTAGTTTTGATTGAATGCAGGTTTCGCAATCTGACAAAGTCTCATTTTTATTAAAGTTTAATCCAATTAACGTCTCATTGTTGAGAGCTGTGTGGAGGTCTTTGTCGTTCATATGTCCAAGCTTCCTGTGCCAGTCTTGTATTGTGTTTGTGGAACTTGTTGCAGACGTTGCTGTAAAGCTTCTTTCAATGTTTGGCGATCTAACGTAGTAGAGGCCATTTGTTTTTTCTGCTGTCATCAGCAATTTTCCTGTTTTATTGCGTATGACTGCTTTGTCTTTATCAAACTTCACTGTGGCACCGTGATTGGTCATACTAGACACTGAGAGTAGGTTAACAGAGAGTGCGGGTACAAATAGTGAGTCTTCGAGATGTATTCTTTGTAGTTTGTTTTTCAAATTCAAAGTAACTCTGCCTTCTCCTTTGATATCAGCAGAATGATCTTCTGATGCAAAGTTGAGTTTTCTTGACACTGACTTCATGTCTTTGAAGTATTCACGTTGATGTGTCATATGAGATGTGCAACCGCTATCAAGTACCCAATCGTTTTGATTATTCCTGTTCAAGGTAAGAAGACACTCTTCAGCATAGTTAGTTGTTGGAGTGAGAGATTTGTTGGACTTCCTCTCTTTGTTTTTCTTCCAGCAGTTTGAGCATATTTTGTGTGTCTTTTTCTGAAATATATTTCTTCCAGTTTTCTTGCAGACCTTACAAAAAGTATAGAGTGCGTTTTCTTCTTGGGTTTGCTGACCAGGATCGTACTGTTCATCATTGTGATGTCGAGCTTCACTCTCTTCTATAATTTTAATTTTAAGTTCTTCTGGTTTCGGCAGGATGTCGCGTGACTCTATGGCAACACGAAAATTTTCGTATTCTGAGGATAGGCTATATAACATCATTATCGTCAACAGATCCTCGTTTATGTTTACATCCATATCCGCCAGTTTGTCAACTGTGTCCATCAACTTGTTTAAGTGTGCACGCACATCGTTTCCTTCTAGTTTTGTAAGAATTAGTTGCTTGAGAAGGGATGCTTTACGTGCGGGACCTTTGCTTGCATAAATTTCTTTAAGTTTATCCCAAAGAGCCTTTGCAGAAGTGCACTTTTTAATTTCCTTTAGCTGTGAGGGGGCGATTATAAGGATTAGCTCTGATTTCGCCTGTCTGTCACCCTCAACGGCTTCGGCACTCGCGTTTGGGGCTAGAGGAATAGTGACATACTTCCATAAATTGTTTTTCACTAATATTGCTTCTGCTTGGATGCCATGTGTCGTAGTTATCTTTTTCAAGTGGATCTATGTGGTATGTCCTCGGCATGTTTGTAATAGCACAAAGAACGTTTCACTTGATTCGCTTGATTTTTGTTTGTATACGCTCTGCTACCATATTAACTTTTTACAGTTGAAGAATCAATATGTGGCAATAATAAACAGATTTGACTTAGTGAATTGTTGTTTATTTGTAGTTAAACTAAATATTAACAAGTGCTTAAGAAGTTGAATATGCGAAAAGATCACCAGTTGTCAAGATAGAAAAATCTATCAACAAGTAATTTGCCATGGTTACTACCATAGATATACAATAGAGAACTAAAGAGCTACCGTCAAAGCTGCTTGCTTTGCCAAAGGCTGGTAAATTTGCCATAGCCGACTACTGAGGCAAAACTGTCTATAACGTCTTAAAAAAAACTTTTTAACGTGTGTGGATGTCTTTATAGTAAAATTTTATAATTTAATGGCAACACCAAATGAGGTATGGCAACCCAGCTTGTTTGTGTCATGAGATTTTTGAGGTTACTTTTTTGGTTGTTGGTGATGAAAGTAGTCAGTACTCCGCAACTTTTAGTAAAATACGGGGGAAAGCGTTGTCTACGTAAGTGATTTTCGTATATTACCTTTTCTTTATGTTCTTTTACTAAATAAAAGCTCAGTTAGGTCGCTACAAGCTATATAAACTTCGCAATTGTTGTTGGCAAAGTCAACAACCCCAATCAAAAGCTTCATGCTGGTGATTTTGCCATGATTTGTTCATGTTTAGGGTTGCCACAAAATTTGTTGAAATTAATTCTAAATTTTATTCATCATCATAACGGATACCATTACACTAAATATTCGGTAGGGAATTAACTACATTGAAACAATGCGAACGAAGTCGCACCGGGCAGCTAATGATAAAATAGAAATCGATACAATTTCGTAAATTATTCAATCTAGGTAGGGTAATATTATCATCAGCTGTAATCGATTTATTAAGGATTTTTTTATGTTTTTAGAATATGGGAAAACGGCGCCCTTTATCGGAAAAAAGAGCATTGGAAGAAAGAAGTTTCAAATTTTTGTTATTTTATGTTTGGAACAATAATATGTTTGTACTTTTATAATCTTGGTTTACATCCCAGTTCAAAATTTAATTAAAAAAATTAAAATGTTTACCTAAACATTATTATTTCATTTGACAACCCTAGCCGATCATACGTTTCTGTATGGATATTTCTGGAAAGGTTGGTGAATTTGCCACATTGTTAAAGAATGGTGTTATCAGAGCCAAATAATGTAAAATTTTTGTTTTTATTTTGCTGGATAGGGGCATAGTGCCACTATTATGTTCTTGTTTTTAAAGGAACCTTAAAATTTTGCATTTTATTTTCACGTGGCAATGTGACCAGAAGTGATAGTTGACTTTGCCACATACGTTTTTAGGTTTGTAATAATTTAATAAACTAAAATAGAAGAAATATTTCATAATTATTTTAATATCTATGAAATATACTATATCTGCGAATAGATTACTATATATACCTTCATATACTTTTTCTTTCTAAAACGCAATTAGAAATTTTTGAACCATTAAAAGTGGCAAAGCAAGCAGCTTTGACGGTATCTATAGTATATAGTCTCTTTACATTACCTTAGAAGTAGTAGTTATTGACTACAAAGATATTTTTTTTTCAATACTTCGCCGGTTGGTCCCATTAACCTTGTTGGTCCTAATGGGATGAGGGTACCTTCTACTCTATTAATTAAGTATAATGTTTATAGTACTAAATTCATGAGTATAATATCCCACTGACATGAATTTTTTTTATATCCAAATTCCTATTCTATGGTAGAGAAGAGACCTAATAAGAGAATCCGATGTGATTTTTTCATTTTGACTTGACATCAACGCGCAATAACCTTGGTCAGCCTTTAAAATTTAACGACCCGTCGTTGCTGACATAAAATAACAATTTACCGTAAAAGCTTCCTAAATAACGATGTAATGTTTATGTAAGATAGGTAATTAGTTAATGATGACAAAACGGAACTGTTAGAAGAGAAAAAGATGCTAAGCTTTTTATGGGAATCTCTTAAAAAGCTTAGCATCTTTTGAATAGGATCAGAAAGCTCCCAGTTACTTTAGTAGGTACTGTCACACATGGGTGGCGTAGCTACTATAATTAAACACCGGTTTTGTGTGATCTTGTGTATTTTTCAATCTTTTTACGAATACACTTTTCGTTGAACCGACATGTTTTTTCCGGAACAAAAGCAGAATGAGCTTTCAAAGATAATAGAAAACAAATGTTCTCTATTTGACTTACTACTTGCGCAACAACTAAAAAGTTTGTAATAGATGCAATCGAGCATCACACTCCGCCGGTACCTCTTAAATTTATTTATTTGCGGTAAAGCAAAGAAATAAATTTCCCAAAGCTCATCCTTAAAACCTAAGAGACAGCCCTGCCTAGCGTGGGATTTCACAATTATGCTGGCCTTTACTACAGGCGAACCTGCACACAGGTCGTTGTCTATTCCTTTAGTCGGCACTAGCCTTCATCATACCCGTGTGTTGGTTTTATGTTGGCAAAAACCCACAAAAAAGCCAAACACACAGCACATCCCTAGCCTTAACTTTAACCACTTGCTTGAACCAAAACTTCAAAGCTAAACCTACTCTATTTACAATAGATAAGTGTCAGAATTTAAATAAACCTCAAAGTCAAAACTATTTTCAAAGATATTGACAAGTTATCCCAAGATAATCACTGACTTGTCAACAAGTCATAGACCAAGACAATAAGAAAATAATGGTCAACAAACACCACAGAGTAAAAATTCAACAACATAAGTTTACCAGAAAAAGTACATGTCGACTGCCCTACGAAATGTATTTAGGCTGTGGCACATACCAAAGATAGCACATGCCAAAGACACGAAAATTCTGACACTTGGCATATTGTCATTGATGAGTCATGGAACCGATGGCATTAGACAAACTCTATGACGATTTGAATAATGATAACGGATCCGGCCACATCATGTGAGATCGATGGAGTTCTGAAGAAAATTGGAGGAATTTCGCAGCCAACGAAATATCACCTGGTTCTTATGGAACTATGTGGGATCCTCCCCCTCGTCCATTGAAGAACTGCATCGATTTCACCAACCTTAAACTAAATTTGCCGGATGAATAAACTTGGTCGGTTCCAGGCTCCCTCATTTCCACGACAGCGCCGCCGTTGCTCAGCAGCGTCGTCCGGAATATGAAACAATCATAAAATGCATTAGTAACATTATTTTCAAACATCTTTCAACTATCATAACTTTTAATCTACCTATACTAATTTTACATGAAATAAAAACAACCACAATCTTTCTCTATACACATTTCTCAACAAAACTATTACCACTTGACCTACATCAATTGTTTACATTACATTTAGATAGTTAAGTCAAAAATATTTTTTCTTAGGATTATGAAAGTAAAATGATTCTTCAGTACTTTGGAATGCATATTTTCCTAGCCTATCTACATGATTAGAATTCAAATTATGATTATTACAGCTGCGATTACTTTTAACAAGATGTAAGTGAGGTAAATTATAATCTGAAAGGTTACCTCGCGAAGGACGATCACATTTACATAAATACTTCTGTAAGAAACTGTGATTAATGCTATCACTAACTTTTGTAGTGCTATGTTTGAATTCATTTTTCTTCTCTTTTCCTATATTCTTATTTTCATTCGCTTCACTCGTATGTTTATTGGCATTAACTTCATAAGAATCTAAATATTGACATTGCCCTATGTCAATTCTATTCTTAATGCTAGTTATTTTACTTTTGGACAATAACCTGCATCTAACGTTCTTTACTATAAATTGTTGATTGCAAAAATCTATCATAGCATTATTGGCAAAGAGAAAATCTTGACCTATTATCATTTCTTGGCCAATATTCTCAACAACCAGGAAATCATTAATAAACAAAACATTGTCGATCAACAATTTTAAATTAACTTTACCTAAAATATTTAACCGATTACCGTTGATAGCTTTCAGTAATAAGTCACAGGGCACAATTTCTTTAGAAATCCTTTGAGCTAATTCACTTGAAATGACAGATACAGAAGCACCAGTGTCTATTAGAGAAATGATTTTGTGATCGCGACAAGTTACATGAATACATGGAGCTAACTCACGTTTATGCTGTTCTTCTTCGGATGTTTCCGCCGATTGAACATGTTCATCGATTGCCTTAATATTGTCCGTTTCCAAATCGTTTCTTATTGGTTTTCTTTGTCTGAAATTTAAAGGATGTGAGGAATCTTTGGAAAAAGTTGGGGTTTGTTGGGATTGGTTTGGGGTAGAGCACAGGATTTGGGATCGCGCCGGCTCGTAGTACGCGCGCACAGCTGGTGCTGGTGCAGTATCAGCCACGGTATTCCCTACACTAGTCGACTGGACAGGCAGAATTAATTCAGTTTCTGGCTTTTCTCCAGACAATAGTTTTTTCATCTGCCACAAAACTTGTTTTAAGTGATCCTTGCTGATATAAATCTGTGTAACCAGCTTCTGCTTTGTAACAAAATTAGCTTTTCTTAAATATTGTTGGACAAAACATTGGTCGTCTATGACCGACCCTGTTTTTGAAGCTAAGCTATCTAAAGAATAAAAATAATCAAGTGGGTCCTCATGTGGGCCCTGACAGCGTTCAAAGAAAGCTGCTAGTGGATTCGTAGTCGGAGCGAATTCCTCCGTTATCTTGTCCCGCAACTCCTTGTAGGAACTACAGCTCGAAACAATCTTCTTGTAGAAGTAGAGCGCTGCCCCCTCCAGGTGAGCACTCAGAATAATCTTCTTTGCATTATCGTCGTATTTGTTCACCGCCGCTGTGATCTCAAATTCGTCGAATAATTCATTAATATCTTGATCAATGCCGTTGAACTTCTTCATATTGTACAGCACCTAAAACATAGAAATACACACACACGCGCGCGTAACTTTACGGCCGTCGCGCCTCCACCATGTCACACATGGGTGGCGTAGCTACTATAATTAAACACCGGTTTTGTGTGATCTTGTGTATTTTTCAATCTTTTTACGAATACACTTTTCGTTGAACCGACATGTTTTTTCCGGAACAAAAGCAGAATGAGCTTTCAAAGATAATAGAAAACAAATGTTCTCTATTTGACTTACTACTTGCGCAACAACTAAAAAGTTTGTAATAGATGCAATCGAGCATCACAGTACTATACTTTATAGTGCTCCTACTCCCCAGCCATAATGGTGACTGGACTGGCAAGATGTGAACGGTTGTAAAATATTATAAGGAACCCACTTACCTACTATGTAGTAATATCCTAGTTAATTTAATGGCAGGTTGTGTCGCACCCGCGTAGCGTAGGTAAATGATTTCTCCAACCCTTGGTGAATAACCCCGCTGACTCGAGCCAATCAGCCTATCTCTATTATATCTATCTATCTCCTCGTAGGTGCTATTCGTATCATCTCATCATACCGTTTGCCCTTGCATTGCATCTTGCTTGATGCTTAAACAGGGTGATTCTTAATAACCCAATAACTCTTAAAATTTTGATTTTATTTGTATGGATAACTGCAGTGACAACCCTAGACGAAAATAGACTATTGTTTTCGATAATAGTTTAGGTTAAGGGTTGCCACTATGCAGTTTATCATGAAAAGCAAAAAACTTAAAAAAAGATGGATTTCAGGGTTTCAAATATTTTTTCGGGGATGTATGCATGGTACCCAAGATTTACCAAATTATTAGGGGTTTTTGTACCACGTTGTATAATGAATTTCATCAGGGCAACTGAATCCCGTAGTCCCTACTCCCGACACATCCTTCCAAGTTATTAGCCACTAGCCAGTCGGGTTAGGGGATCAGAGGGCAGGATAAGAGGGGATAAGCGTTTTATCCAGAATTAAGTGACATGCGTGAGAGAAATTAGCCGTGCTTAATGGGCGGCCCAGGTCATTAGGGTAGCACTTAGGGTTGCCAGATGGTCGGGATTCGCCGGGATTCTCCCGAAATTTCAAGTGATCTCCCGACTCCCGAAAAATCTAAAAATCTCCCGGAAAATCAACTGTTCCGAAAGTCCTCTAGAAAGCAATAATTTTCGCGGATGAAACCACAGATTACAAGATTAGTGGATAAAACTGACTAAAAATCGCGCTACACGGCCATTTTGTTTTACTATAGACGGACAGGCAAGAGTACAAGATTAGTGGATGAAACTGACTAAAAATCACGCTGCGCGGCCGTTTTTCTACAATAGACAGTCACTATTACAAGCTTAAGTAGTGGAGGAAACTCACTATAAATGGCGCTTCGCGGTGGTTTTCTTATTATAGATAGGCAAGAGTACAAGATAAGTGGATGGAACTAAATAAAAATCGCGCTGCGCGGCCGTTTTCGTGCTGTGTATGTACCCACAGGCAAACTTGCATTTTTATTTTGAATTTTTATTTCTCCCGACAACAAGCGCAAAATCCCGACATGTTTAAATTTTCTCCAGATATTTTGGATTTCCGATCTGGCAACCCTAGTAGCACTTCACAAAACTGCTGTCGTACAACTGGAGAGATATAAAAGAGATAATTTATTTGATGAAGCTTGGTAACCACGTCTTTTAGAAATGATGCTGTGACAACTCATTTCAAATTAGGGTGTCCGGTCGGGAATCAATTTTTACGAATATTTATTGATGTGTTACGAGAAATTAAACAAATAAGTAATATTCATTAGATAGCTTATTAAAAAAAAACAAATATTTAGTGGGCACCTAACTTGTAACTTTCAGTCTTGCTTTTACAAAATAAACTACAATAGGTACCTACCTATCCATTTCTGAAAATTTTACATTTTTTATTATTATTATTATTTACTATTATTATTTATTTAATAATTGGTGAACATGTTGACTTACAGTTATCCCAGCATAGTATTTCACATTTTGAAATTCTATGCAATTGCCTGCATTTTTACCGACTTCAAAAGGAGGGAGGTACTCAATTCGACCCGTTTTTTTTTTTTTTTTTGTTTTTTGTATGTACACCGATTACTCGAAGACGGCTGGACCGATTGAAATGATTCAAACGTTATTACATTAGGTAAACTTCCAAGTTGGTCCCATTTTTTAAAATTTTGAAATCGGTTCAGTACTTTTCAAGTAATCTTGAAAAAAGCACAAAAATAGTATGATTTTGTGTGAACTACCTCGATGATCAGTCGTATAACTTCTTTGTTTATGAACTGAATAAGATAATTATTTTTTTGTTGGAAAAGGGATATATTAAGTGTAGTTCTTTAACCGACTTAAAAAAGGAGGTTCTCAGTTTGACCCGCATATATGTATGTTTCTCCGCGATTAACTCACGTTTGGCTGAGCCGATTTTAATTTCTACCTAAATAATATACCTACACTACCTAATACAAAAGGTACCTACACTAAAAATAAAAAAATAAAAAATTGTTTAAAAAAACAAAAAACCGACTTCAAAAAACCAACCTCTAAAAAGCAAGAAATAATATTCGTAATAATAAAACACGTCTATTGAAGTCGGGTGGGGCTGGAGTACAAATCCCTTTTTTTTATTCTAAAAGCCCCACCCGACTTCAATAGACGTGTTTTATTATTACGAATATTATTTCTTGCTTTTTAGAGGTTGGTTTTTTGAAGTCGGTTTTTTGTTTTTTTAAACAATTTTTGTTTTCATTCTAAAATGAGAGATTCTAGCTTTCGTTGTTATTTTCAGGCTGCAGTTGGTCAGCACAAATGCCGCAATGCTAATTACGAACTCAATTTAGGCATTTAGTCCAATAAAATTAGCTTTATCTGGACATAAATAATAAACTCGTTGTTTTTATTACTTTATCGGATATTGATATTAAGTGTCAAACATTAATTAGATATGATGTGATGTAAGAAATCCGGGGTGGTAACCGTTTCATACAAAAATCATGAGATTTCGTACATTACCTAGCTTTTTCCTTAAAGCAAAATTGTTAACCAAATACCGTGTTAGTATAATTTTAATGCTATCACCTAATAGCAAAAATAAATTAAATCCAATTTCACATGTTCGTAGTCACATTATATACCATTCAGTATGACTTATTAAATTACAGTTACCTATAATTTCTGGTAAGATAAGCCAAAATATCTGCCACTTACTGAACCTTCTTTATTAACAATAGTTCCGATTGATCAATTAGTTTAATTTTGATTTATTTACCTGAAATGCAAGCGTCATAGCATAATACATGTACATTACATTTACTAAGTTATTTATTATGCTGTAATAATGAAATCAAAATTTGTTGAAAAATTTTGTTTTTTTTTTAGTTTTATGCGATGTTTCGAAATGTTTAATTCCTTTTATTTTAACTATAACTAACACTAATTTATGACATAGAAAAAGAAAATTTCAGTTATCTAATTATGTCCAGATAAAGCTAGTTTTATTGGACTATTGCAGTTGCAGCTGTGCTGTTTGTTGTACCGCAGTAATTATTGTAAATAAATATCTCAAAAGATCCAAGGGAAGGAAAAAAATCAAATTGGCTAAATATTTTTTTATAGGTAGGATTTTTTTTATTACCTACATGAGGCAACAACAGTCGATTCATTCTAGGTAAAACGTGTTACGAAAAATATGGTAGATAGGGACTTTAACTACGGGACCAACTTTGACATCACGAAAAAAAAACAGCTGTTTTATACAAAAAAATATAATGAAAATATGAAAATGTATGAAACAGCTGATTTTTTTTCACAATTTCAGAGTTGGTCCCATAGTAAAAGTTGTTCAGATTAATGGTCCCTTCTACCATATTTGGCATTAGGGGCTTTTTTGTGACCTACCTACACGTTGTAATTTGCAATGACTGCTTTGTGCCTGGGTCATAAATAAAAATAAGTGTAACCTAGCAACATAAATGTTTGTTATTGTACTTACTATGCGAGCCAAATAAGAATAGGACTGTCAAAACGGCCATTTTTTTTTGTGTTTCACTTCCACATTAGGAGTGTAGCTTAGAATAATGGGTGTAGCATGTGCAAGAAAAGGAAAAAAACCGGCCAAGTGCAAGTCGGACTCGCACACGAAGGGTTCCGTACCAAAAAACGGCAAAAAAATTACGTTTGTTGTATGGGAGCCCCCCTTAAATATTAATTTTATTTTGTTTTTCGTATTTTTTGTTATAGCGGCAACAGAAATACATCATCTGTGAAAATTTCAACTGTCTAGCTATCACGGTTCATGAGATACAGCCTGGTGACAGACAGACAGACAGACGGACAGCGGAGTCTTAGTAATAGGGTCCCGTTTTTACCCTTTGTTTTTACCCTAAAAAGATCAAGATTGCCGTTTGACAGTACTATTCTTATTTGGCGTACATAAGTACTTATTAGCATTTATCACGATGTTCATTGCAATGGGGAATGTCTGAAAAAGTCAAATTGGCTGAATATTTTTTTTTATGTAGGAATAATAGAAAGAATTAGTAATAGAAAAAGTTTCAGAATTTTGTTTCAGTGGTTGTGGCCGGTCTGCTGTTACTTTCGTACATTTGTGAAGTCAAAAGGACGTATTTTTTTTTATTTTTCACGCAACCGAAAATTCTGTCGTTTCGTTATTAATTTTTGTATAAAACAGCTGATTTTTTTCATGATTTCAGAGTTGGTCATAGTAAAAGTTTAGTTTGATGGTCTCTATAACTATCTACCATAATTCAGCATTAGGGGTTTTTTTAAAACGTTATTGTCGATAGACTTTTGTTTCCAGGGTTGCCACCCATCCCGATTTTAGTCCCGATTTCGATGAAATTGTCCTCGTTGCTCTATAGATTTAATAAAAGCTGAATTGCTCCCTTGTCCCGAATTTTATGTTCCTAAAGGTGGCAACCCTGTTTGTTTCCCTATAATGTAGTAGGTATTCTATATCCCAATATAAAATCTATCCAATTGATTGCAGCGTAAATATCCCGCTCGAAATAGGCACTCTATATCACGTGACAGTAACAGCTATCTGCGGTGTTCCGATATTATTATCACGTATTCACGTCACGTGACGTGACGGCACCGGTCCTTGTTCGGATGACAAGCGTACATTCCTAGGACAGGACATCCCTTCGTCATGTTTGTCACTTACAGATATAGCACAGTTTAAATAAGAACCAGTAATAAGTGTTGATACAAATCGGCCGAAAGCAGGAATATTGCAGTACCCACTCTAGTTTCCGTCCGCCCGCGACTTCGTCCGCGTGGACATTTGCACACATGGACATAAGAATAAATAAAACTGTCTAGAACGGACACTCCCGCTCCGAACGGGCTCAAAGTCACGATATTATCATCATCATCATCATCATATCAGCCGCACGACACCCACTGCTGGGTATAGGCCTCCCCCAAGGATTTCCACGACGATCGGTCCTGCGCTTCCCACATCCAGTGGCTTCCGGCAACCTTCACCAGATCGTCGGTCCACCTTGTCGGGGGCCTACCCACGGTAGTCCAATCAATGAGCATATTTGTTGTATGGAGACTTCCGAAAAATTCTCCCGTCTATAAAATTTGGCATGTGATGAAGTTAGGTAACACAGATTACAGATGAACAATAAGCCAATAAAATTTGTTAAGAGAAGTTAGGTATTTTTACCTAAACATGAAAATCGCTTATATCTCTCTGTGAATATTTCTTCGGGCTAAAATACTTTCTGTATACGTATTTGTGTATTAGTTAGAATAAGTATGTAAAAGAATCCAATATTTTTTCGATTTCGGAGATACTCCAAATTTAAATTTTAATATTTTTCAACATATCTTTTCTTGATTAAAATATCTGCTGATTATTATTTTTTAATATTTTTTTATACCCTTAATATATAGATTTGTTCAGTAGGCCAACAAATTTTCTTCTTTAATCATATTTATACATAAATGTATGAAAATGGACCGACTATTTTTCACATTACCTCTTAAGACCAAAAAATAAAAAAAATATGATTAAAGAAGAAAATTAATTGACTTACCGAACAAAGCTATATATTTAAGGATATAAAAACATATTAAAAATAATAATCAGCAGATATTTTTATCAAGAAAAGATATATTGAAAAATATTAAAATTTAAATTTGGAGTATCTCCGAAATCGAAAAAATATTGGATTCTTTTACATACTTATTCTAACTAATACACAAGTACGTATACAGAAAGTATTTTAGCCCGAGGAAATATTCACAGAGAGATATAAGCGATTTTCATGTTAAGTAAAAATACGTAACTTCTCGTAACAAAATTTATTGGATTATTGTTCATCTGTAATCTGTATTACCTAACTTCATCACATGCCAAATTTCATAGACGGAAGAATTATTCGGGTTGCATAAGCCCCGTTGATTGGACTACGGAGCGTCGTCCGGTGCGCGGTCGCCATTCAAGAACCTTTCCGCCCCAACGGCCATCGGTTCTTCTCGCTATGTGTCCAGCCCACTGCCACTTTAGCTGAGCAATCCTTCGAGCGATGTCGGTTACTTTAGTTCGCCTGCGGATCTCCTCATTTCTGATTCGATCACGCAGAGAAACGCCGAGCATGACTCTCTCCATTGCACGCTGGGTGACCTTGAGCCTCCTTATGAGACCCATAGTTAGCGACCTCGTTTCACTGCCGTAAGTCATCACTGGCAACACACACTGGTCATAGACTTTCGTCTTGAGACACTGAGGTAAATCGGACACGAAGATTTTTCGGAGCTTCCCGAATGCTGCCCATCCGAGTTGGATTCGACGAGAGATCTCCTTTTCAAAGTTGGACCTACCTAACTGGACTGCCTGTCCTAGGTATACATAATGGTCAACAACTTCAAGTGTGTACGATATTAGCCTACAGCTACACGTTAAACGGGAAACTCAGTCGGGCTGTTACGCCCGTAACGGCCGACGTGGTCACGTGGCCGCATGCGCGTTTGCCTGTTTGTGCGTTCCGTACGATCTTGGAAATTGGAAACAAATAACAATGGCGACAAGTTATTGTGGTGTGTTTGTTCATAGAGCTGCCTTAAGGTTAACGCACATTTAGGCGGGTCGCAACGGGGCGGGCCGGGCCGCAGCGCATCGCAAAATGCTCCTATAGCACACTGTGACGGGCCGGGTCGCATCGCATCGACGGATTTTGAGTACGATGGTGCCAGCTTAGGGTAATTTACCCTAAATTTAGGGTAAAAATTATCCGGCAGGGTAATTATTAGGGTATAGATTTTCCTACTCTATCTGTTAGGCTTAATCTTGTGTTAACTTTACTCTTACAAAAACAATGTTTGACAAAAGAGACCCGCACCCTGATTATCTAAAAAGAAACTATTTAGCGACCGGTTTCATTCCACATACATTGCTACTTTTCTTTGGTATGTTTTTTTTTAATCCAAAAAGAAGTAGCAATGGATCACTATCATCTGTGAACTGCAACCGGTCGCTAGGTGGTTTCTAATTAGATAATCAGCCCGCGGGCCTTTAATGCTAAAGTTGTATACCTTTTAAAATCTTTAATCTGTGATTCACAATCTGCTATACTTTTTAGGGTTACGTAGCCCAATGGCAAAAAACGGAGCCCTTATAGAATCGTCATGTCTGTCTGCCTCTCCTTCCGTATGTCACTAAAAGTATTAGGATTACACAGTTAAAACTTGGTAGGTAGATGTATTCTGTGAACCGCTTTACGATTTTTAGACAAAAATAAAAAAACCGGTCAAGTGCGAGTCGGACTCATGCACGAAGGGTTCCGTACCAAAAAACGGCTAAATATCAAGTTGGTTGTATGTAAGCCCCCCTTAAATATTATTTTTATTCTGTTTTTAGTATTTGTTGTTATAGGGGCAATCGAAATACATCATCTGTGAAAATTAAAATTGTCTTCCTTTTGTCGTTATTAATATTGAGCAAAAACGGTAAAAAAATCACGTTTTTTGTATGGGAGCCCCCCTTAAATATTTATTTTATTCTGTTTTTAGTCTTTGTTGTTATAGCGGCAACAGAAATACACCATATGTGAAAATTTCAACTGTCTAGCTATCACGGTTCATGAGATACAGCTGGTGACAGACAAACAGACAGACATACGGACAGCGGAGTCTTAGTAATAGGGTCCTGTTTTTACTCTTTGGGTACGGAACTCTTAAAAGATTAACCAATACATGGAACTGAAACTGAAAAAAAAAATGTTTTTCATCAAACCTATACGAGCGGGGTGTCTATAGATAGGTCTTTAAAAATGACATTGAGGTTCCTCAAACCATTTTTTCTCAAAGTCAACCGTTTGAAAGATATACACTTCAAAATTGGTCAAATGTGTGTCACGGAACCCTACTGCACGTGGCCCGACACGCACTTGGCCAGTTTTTTATTTCTGGCTGTGGTATCTGTCAACCAAATGACAGATCAATGCCAAATCAGAAGTCAAATAAACACTGCGTTTTTTTAATTTCAAAAAAGGAAAATAGTGGCTTTATTTTAAGACCAAATTTAATTTAATTGTATACAATACAAGTTAAGTATTTTTTCTACGGCGAGTGCCACTTCTAATAAATGTATAACAAAAAATATAGTAATGCAGAGGATCACTGACGACGTCCATTATACAAGGACGTCAGTGCAGAGGATACTTTCATTGTTATGTGCCATAATAATATTGAAAAATATTCATAAGTATTTTTTTATTTCTAAAGGAAAAAAACAAGTTAAACAAGTAAGGAATTTTAATTAAGGGTATTTTTACAAAATTATATAGGATATTTATATCTTTTTCCCAATCTTTTATACGACAAAAAAGTTTTGGGGTATTTTCGGATGACTCCCGATCGATAAATCCGCTTGCTATAGCACACTGAGTCGGGGCGCAGCGGGGCGGGGCGGGCCGCATCGCATCGCAACAAAATGCGCGACGGATTATGCGGCCCGCTCCGCCCCGGCATAGTGTGCGATAGTTCATATAAAATGTATGGGAGCTATTTGAGCGGATTTTTGCGATGCGGCCCGCCCCGCTGCGGCCCGCCTAAATGTGCGTTAACCATTAAAGTATAATACATAGAGTATCATACCCAGCTTTATACAATACTATTTCGTATCTATTCTGTGATTTCGTTACGAGATGAAAGTTGAAACATAACGAAACAGTAAGAGGATTAAAACCTTAAAATGTTTTAGAAGTAGATAGATACATTTTTGTTCAACTCAATGTAGGTATTTCATGAGCACGCACATAAACGCTGCCTTTCAACTCGGCCGCACGTAGCTGTGTAGCATTCACTCGCAGGCGCGATCTGTTGTACGCGTTACATTGCGTGGTAATGGGACTATGAGTAATTTTCTATGGAGAGGTGGGTCATTTTTTTTTGATGTCGCTTCCCAAAAACAAATCAATTATCCAAATAAACAAAAAAGTATTCTATAGCTTAGTCTATCATGGGCAGCTTTTGAGATATTTAAGATTAAAAAAAAATATGTAGCTCATTTTCTTTTTTTAGCGATGTCGCTTTCTAAAACCAGTTTCAGCCTCCAAGCTATACTAGCTACAATTACTATATAGCTACAATTAGACTTAGCAACTATTTTAAAGAAGTTGAGGAATATTAATATTATTATATTGAGTGTCAAGACTAATCCGTTTTTATGTGAATATATGTTAAATAATATATTTAGACATTTGTGTCAGAGTTTAAAAAAATGTATTATCTTAGATTTGACAGATATAGGTGATAAGGACAAGCTATTGCGTATATATGTAAAAAAATAAATTTTATAATCGGTTTTGAAAATAGATTTTTAAAAAATGTCAATATATTTAAAAGTAGTAATCCAAAAAAACTAGATCACATTTGACTGATGAAAAACTTTCTTTGGCACCTAAAAAGGGGACGATTCCCTACTACTTCGAACCAATTAGCAACATTAATCACAGTCCAAAAAGGACATCTGAAAGCGGCCAATCAGCACCGGAGAATCTCATAACCGAAAAGCTTTTTCGTCAGCCATAACAAAAATGACACAACAGTAACCTTATTACATCAAAATATAGCCGGACATATCAATAAACAGTACAATATCGAAGTTTGCCTTCAGGAATTCTCGGAAAACAAAACTTCTATAGACTTTCTTTGTTTTTCTGAAACATTTGTGAAATTAGGAGACGAAAGTAATATTCAAGTTAAGGGCTTATAACATTACTCAACATATTTTTTATACATTTCTGCGTCTTTCAACTAAAGTGAATCAATTTGGTTGAACCGTGTATTTTCGGCATTAGGTAATTATTTCAAGGACACAGAACATAATACTGGTTACCTACTTATACTGTGGTTATCGTCTCAGCATGCGAATGCGACAGTTCCACAACTATTTGAGTTAGTAAATATTGTGTTAGGCTATTTGTGTTTCAATGATAGGTATTATTTTAATCACGGTTTAATAAACGTGATTAAAATAATAAATGATGATGATGATTGATTATTATTATTAATAGATGATGACTATGATACCTATGATGTTGATTTTATACCTGTATTATTTTAAATTATTCTTCTTTACTTTTATTTTAAAATAAAATATTTCTTGATTTGCTTATTGTGCCTTTGAAATAATAAAATATTGTCTACATGCCGTTAGAAAGTTGCGTTAGTGAATTTTGTTTAATTTTGATGAAGTGTCACATGATTGTGATGTGATCTATTAAATTGGCCCTATTTTAGTACCTAAAATAAAAAAAAACAATAATAGCACTTTTAATTTTCAGGCTGAATGTCTGTTCGGCGGTCATTATTGTAGAATTAAAGAATTCAGATAGAATTTAAAAAAATACAATTAGAATGTCGAACGAATCATTAGTCAGTCAGGAGCTGACATTGACGAATAGTCCGCAATCCGCATTCGACTGATCGGGAAACGATTCTATCGGTCAATCAGCGGACCTTCCACAATCAGCGTTAATGAGTTATCAAAGCCACGGCCTTCGTCGGGTTGTTTCGTTTTTGTTTCATTTTTTTCAAATAATGATGAGTTAATTCTTTCAAAAAAATGGCATGGAACCTTTTGTATGAAACTTGTTTTATGTGAATAATTTCACGGTTGGTTGCTAGTGTCTGTACAAATGTCCCAACTAACAACAATTTTACGTCGTACAATGGTCGTACAAACGTTATCTTATTACCACTGGTCGCAAAAGATAGGTCACACTAACGTTATAATAACGTTTACTCAACGCGAAAAGGGCCCCATTTATACGACATACATTGTTGTTTAATGGTCATACAAAAGTCACAAGATTACCACTTTCATCGTACAGTAGTCGCAACAAAACTTTATAACGACTCTTTCGTTATATTGTGGTCATACAGATGTTTTAGAATGACGATAACGTTGTATATGATGAGTCAAATAGGTAACAACACTTATACGACTGATTTTTAGTGTTTGTCAGTGACTCGTGTTTGTGGTTATCATTCGATTTGATCGTCGAAGTCCATGACAAGCACTACCGAAGCGCTTGTCAGTTTTGTAGACATTGCTACGAACATTCGTAGTCGCAGTCGTAATGAAACCTTTTGTATGAAACTTGTTTTACGTGAATAAAGTCACGGATGGTTGCTAGTGTCTTTATAAATGTCATTTGATTTGATCGTCGAAGTATGACAAGCACTACCGAAGCGTTTGTCAGTTTTGTAGACTTTGCTACGAACATTCGTAGTCGCTCGCAGTCGTAATGAAACCTTTTGTATGAAACTTGTTTTACGTGAATAAAGTCACGGGTGGTTGCTAGTGTCTGTATAAATGTCATTTGATTTGTTCGTCGAAGTCTATGACAAGCACTACGGAAGCTTTTGTCAGTTTTGTAGACATTGCTACGAAAATTCGTTGTCACAGTCGTAGCGTTCGTAGTATGCTACTTGGCATAGCCTTCTCTATTGGTACCAAGCCATAAACATAAGTTTGGTAACGTCAGTTAGTATCCGTCGATTTTTTCGTACTTATTGTGTGGGGTAGAAAATATGAAAAGAATTTTGTTATTTTATTGAAATTCTTTATACAGGGTTATTTGTAAAACACCAACAATCTCGCAGGAGTAGATTCCTAACACTACCGAAGCGCTTGTCAGTTTTGTAGACTTTGCTACGAACATTCGTAGTCGCAGTCGTAATGAAACCTTTTGTATGAAACTTGTTTTACGTGAATAAAGTCACGGGTGGTTGCTAGTGTCTGTATAAATCTCATTTGATTAGATCGTCGATAGAATACAATACAATACAATAATCATTTATTTTGTCAAACATGAGTATACATTAAATGTAGTTGTCAGGGTTTATTATTGTCCATACATGTTTGGCCTTATAGGGCATACAAAATTAAATAAGAATGATAACACCTTACAAATAAAATAATACGATTGAATACGAATAAATGTCACTTAATGTCTATTTTTATAAAATTATATGTCTGTCTTATATGCTTGTCGATGTCTATGACAAGCACTAGGTACCGAAGCGCTTGTCAGTTTTGTAGACATTGCTACGAACATTCGTAGTCGCAGTCGTAGGCTCGTAGCATTCGTAGTATGCTACTTGGCATAGCCTTCTCTATTGGTACGAAGCCATAAACATAAGTTTGGTAACGTCAGTCAGTATCCGTCGGTTTTTTTCGTACTTATTGTGTAGGGTTGAAAATATGAAAATAATTTAGTTATTTTATTGAAATGCTTTATACAGGGTTATTTGTAAAACACCAACAATCCGCAGGAGTAGATTACTAACATCATAAACAACAACATTTTTGTTTGTTTGTTCATACAAAACTCGATCAGCTTTTAGGGACATTTGTATGAAAAGTCGAATTTTATTGTCAGTTTTCGGAAAAGTCGTAGAACAAATGTTGCTGTTTATGATGTTAGTAATCTATTCCGCTATCGCACCGAGCTCCCCCTAGTGTGATACGAATCCATATTTTTTACTCATTATTCGCCCTAGAAAAAGGGAAATGTTTTAATTACACGACTGCCCAAAGCAAAAAGAGTGTATATGTGTTCAGGGTTCATGTATGTTTGTGGGTATGTGATTTTCTTTATTCCACCGTAACTTCTAAATGCCTGAACTGATATGGATAAATGGGGTATCGTTAGAATTCTTACAGCATCCCGAGTGACACTGGCTATATTTTTTTAGAAAAAACAATATGGCGACTGCACGACGCCATTTTCAAATGTGAAAAAAAAATTTTTTCTTCTAATAATACAATATGGGCATTAAATGAAAGGCCTTGATGAGCACATTCCAAAACTATATAATATGTCACTAAAATGTGTGAAATAAAATAAATAAATTAAAAATAAATAAAAACACGACTTCCCTGCCAAAAACGAACTAAAAAGTTAAACAACAAGTGTCAATGCAGTCGGGGGACCTCTTTGATCAAAAGTTGTTCCATAATAAGGTCCCCCGACTGCAATGACACTTGTTGTTTAACTTTTTAGTTCGTTTTTGGCAGGGCAGTTGTGTTTTTATGTTTTTTTTTCAAGGCTGCCTTCGAATGTTGCGAATTTATTCACACTTGATTAGTTCCACTAACAGTTTGAATTTTAAACTGTAGTACTTAACTATTTTATTTATAAAAAAATATGTATATAATACCTTTAAGCATCGGCTGCTCTACTGTTGCATGAAATGAAAGTATTGTTTTGAATAATTCTGGCTTGTATCCAATTAAATAGATAATGCAATGTGTTAAGGGCAGTCCTTGGCAAGGTTTTCTTTTTTATCTGTAGTCACTGAAATCCCATTGTCGTTTGTGCCAAAATATATATATTTGTGCCAAAAACGTCTTTGCTTCACTGCGACAGTCGAGTACGAGTAGGTATATTTTCAATTATGTTGTTTTTTACCCGACTGCAAGGAAAGGGTTAGGTTTTTCACGCGTATCTTTGTATGTATGTATGTTGTATGTATTATTCTATAAATTACATATCTTTCAAACGGTTGAACGGATTTCTATGTTTAATATATCATTAGATTTTTTCTTGTCAGCCCAAGTGTTCTTAGGTAAGGTAAACCTAACACGGCAGCTGTACGGCCATTATAGGAAGTGATATTATTGTTTGTATTATAATTTTTCGTTTAAGTAAGTATAGAAAATATCTATCGAAATACGATTTATGGTCGCTAATAAGCAACCAGTGCCCAGACGCTTTGTGCTGCATAATTAAATGTCGGCATTTTAGTTCCTTCCACATAGGCGGTGGTCTGCAACAAACGCCGTAGGTCGCGTCCGGCGTAACGCTGTACGCGGCCTACGAATGCTTACTATGGAAACGTACTAGAGTGGTCTCTCTCACACGCCTGACGCGGCGCACGGACGCCGTGCGCCGCGTCCGTAGGTCGTACGCCGCCTACGCAGTCATTTCGGAGCATTCTGGCGTAAACGGACGCCGCGTTTTTGTCGCGCGTCACTCTGAAAATGGTGAAATTTAGGCAATTTAGGTAGGAAAAAGACGGAGTACTAATAGAATTAGTTAAATGAAACATAGTTTCATATTATTATGATGCCAGCAATAAAAACAATGTGTTGAAACACAAACGTTGGGAAGAAATAAGCTTGGCTGTTGGTCAACTAGATGAGAATCCGTTTTATTCACTTGCGTAAGTACCTACCTATTTTGTTTTTCTATTGTGTAGGTACCTAGGGACTTTGTTTTAAGGTTTTGTATTTATTTACCTTGCGTAGGTACTATGCGATAAAAATCAACTTAATATTTAAGTAGGTACTGACATTCATGACTATCTTCCCTTTGGTAAGTACCTAAAGTGGCTATACACAGATCATCCATACCTATTTTAATCGCTAACGTCCGTTTACTTTAGCGAGCGTATGCGAAACTTAAAAACAGTTCCGAGTGACCATCGCAGTGACGCCGGAAGCCGCGTCCGACGTCTGGGACGCTGGACGCGGCTTCCAGCGTCGCTACCGGTGTTTGATGCAGACCACCGCCTTAGTTGTACTTTTCGTGTGGTGCCATTTTTTGAGCGCAATGCTTGTTCCATAGATTTTAGTTCGCTGGTTATATATACCTATCAATCTAAAAATGAGTCTATTCTGTACGAGTGTCTCACAGGTAATATACCTAAAATACACGGTATTTATTTTGCTTTCGCATATTCTTATGATCCATGTGATGAATAATGCTTTTGACGATAACAATAACATTAGCCCTATACATAATTAATATAATCATATCTAGACAGTTACTTAAAAACTAAGCGTTGAAATTTTTTTTGTCGTAAACGACAGACGTTAAAACGTCTCGCGGTTTGATGTTACTTTACTACTAAAATTTTTCAAACATTATGGTATTTATTCACACTAAACATTAGTTTTCTATAAACAAATGTGAAATATAATGGGTATAATGGAGCTTCAAAAGCCATTATCAGGGGTCGGAAAGTTGAGCGCTTGAGGAATACTTATCCTGTCACAATGTTTGCGGAGTTTACCAAATGGAACATGAAGGATGCATTATAATAAACACCGACATCCATCAAACATACTTTGTCCATTTTTCATATGTCTCTTTACACCAAGAGAAGAGAAGTAATGCTAACGGCCTGTCTGATTGTAAATGTTCACGTAGTTTATAGATGCTTGCGAAATTAGGGGTTTAAAAGCCATCCACTAACATGGTTGTTTTCTTTTTCTTTCTAAGACAGTGAGAAAAGTGGCCATCGCCATGCACAGATTTAAGACCAGATGAAGTCCAACCATTTTCATCTGGTCTTAAATCTGTGTTTGGGCCAAGAATCTTATACGACTGATCATTCTTTAAGATTCTTTAATATTCTTTAAGATTCTTGGTTTAGGCACTTTCCATTGTCTTATAGTACAGTAGCCCGTAGAACATTTAAATCACCAAAAAGGTTACCGTTTGCCGTTGTGATATAGTTATTTATTACGAAATTATAGATAGTTTAACCCAAGTTTTACAGATCGCAACCCGCCGTAACCTATATTTGTAGGTATATCTCCAAAAAATTTTATTTTTTATTTTTCTAGGTTTACCACATGGTTTAGCTATTGTCGTGTTCTACAGCTTTGTTTGATTGCCACTGATAATAGTAAGACTATGGAAAGTGATCATTCACAGATTTAAGACCAGATAATTTTTTTTTTTTTTTTTTCTCTTTATTCTGGCACAAACACTCATTATATAAACTAAGTAATTACAAATAGTATGTAAATTTATAGACAACGAGTGCCGAAACTTAACATATAAAATATGATAAAAGAAGAAGAATAGGAAGAAGCTTGTTGAGTTTCAGTTTTTTTTTTATCTATTAAAAACATAACCATTGTAAATTATACAGATACCTAGCCTTTTTCTTTATTAGCTTTTGGATTTTTTAATCATTCACAATGCTATTTCTATATAGTGTACTAAACTTTCTAGTAATACCTAAGTATATTATTTAACGTTCACAATACTATATTATGTTATGGTATTCAATATTATGAGATCTAATTAACATATTAAAACTTAATACTATTCTTAATTAGTGCACAGTTTTTCCAAAATTTCATGTTTCAGACGTTTTAAAGAAATATTAAAAAGATCAATGCAATTGAACTCACCATTACTTAGATTAAGCGAGCGAAATAGGCAGCTGTTACGAGTGTAATTTTTGTGAAGGGCTGGCGGTAGAAATGTATGGAGGATGCGATTAGAACGAACTGGTAGACGTTTTTTTATAATAAAATTAATTTTAGATAATAGAGTAGAACTATCTATGATACCATTAAGAATTTTGTAAAGAAATAATAAGTCAAATTGTTTTCGTCTATCTTTTAAGCTTAGGAGTTTGAGGTCAATAAGACTATCATTGTATGACATTTGAACGTTACGACGATAATTCAAGATATTAATGAATTTTCTCTGAACTTTTTCTAGTTTTTCGATGTGATTCTTATAAAGGGGGCTCCAGACGACGCTGCCAAAATCTAGAATTGATCTGATATAAGAAAAATAAAGAATTTTTAGGGTTATGATATTTTTAAATGGTTTTGTAACTCTATTAATGAAACCCAAGGTTTTAAAAGCGCGCTTTTTAATTGCTTCAATATGTAAATTGAATGATAACTCAGTATCTATAATAATTCCTAAATCTTTAACATGATTAACACGGCTCAAAGTATTTTGATTGAGGCTATAGTTGTAATAAATTGGGTTTTTATTTCTAGTAAATGTTATTACACAACATTTGTCTACATTTAGATAAAGTTGGTTAGAAGTGCAATATCTAGACAGTCCAACCATTTTCATCAGGTCTTAAATCTGTGTATGGCTACTTTTATAGTATTACTTTTATCTGTGGCAATCAAACCAAGCTGTAGAACACGATAATAGCTAAACTATGTGGTAAACCTCGAAAAATAAAAAAAAATCAATTTTGGAGATATACAAATATAGGTTACGGCGGGTTGCGATCTGTAAAATTTGGGTTAATTAAAGTATCTATAATTTTGTAATAATTAACTATATCACAACGGCAAACGGTAACCTTTTTGGTGATTTAAATGTTCTACAGGCTACTGTACATAGGTACTATCACTTATTATCTGTGACAATCGAACAAAGCTGTACCTAACCTTTTTCGTGATTTAAATGTACTATACGGGCGACTGTACTAAAGTGACATATTATACGATTATTATGATTTATAGTATGGAAAGTCGTACATGTCACTGGTGAACGGAAAATAATTTGTTCATCGATCACGTAGTTTTCTCGGCCAATTGGAGAGGACGTCCAGCCAAAACACATTGTCATTGATAGATCGCCGACTTCATTTTGTCGCGAATTTTGTAAGGGACAAGCCCTCTCTAGACAAAGTCACATCCATCCACATCACATCATACCTAGCTATAGCTAGGCCTAAAGGCTGGTTTACATTATCTTAGTATTTAGTAGAGTGCTTAGTAGCGTGCGAGTAGATTCGAATGCGAGTGCTTTAGTAGTTTTGGTGCTTTATTAGTTTTGGTGCCTTTCCAGTGACCGTTTACACGCTTCCAGTAGAGTGTCATTTTCGCCATACCTAATACTTATAATTTAATTCAATTACACGTCACGCGTTCACCGGCAAATGCACTCTACTAAAGACGCTACTAAAATGTCGATTTACATGCTTCCAGTGCGAGTGCGAGTAAAATATCGCGCGGGCGGTGAGCGGGCGCGCAGGGGGTGCTACTGGAAAGCGAGTAGAAAGGCTACTAGAACGTTACTCTCTTTAGTCATAAGACGACCGTTTACATGTTTCCACTAAAGCACTCTCCTAAAGCACTCTACTAAAGACTAAGATAATGTAAACCAGCCTTAACGGTCACATTAATATAGGATTTCGCATGCACAATACGATGTTACAATTCACATTCTATTAAGTATTTCACGATAATGTAAAATGTATTACCTAAAAATTGTCCATCAGGCATTTTTGTTGTCCCCACTGCTGGGGCAAAGGCCTTCCTTATGGGCGGATAAGGAGGATGGGCCATAACCCACCACGCGGACCGAATGCGGATTGGTGGGTATTAACGACTGCAAATGCACCCGGGACCAACGGCTTAACGTGCCTTCCGAAGCACGGAGGAGTTCACGATAGTAAATTTTTGGTCACCCATCCCATGACCGACCCTTGCGAACGTTGCTTAACTTACGCAATCGTTGGGCCAGGCGCTAAACCACTACGCCACCGAGCTCCTCTAAAAATTATTGAAACCTAAATTTATTTACCTCGAATAAATCAAACGAGGTTATTTATGATAGGTATCTAAATAAAAATCGTATCTGTGTCAATGGGGAATGTCCGAAAAAAATCAAATTGGCTGAATATTTTTTTATAGATAGGAATAAGCTCCCTTAGTAATAGAAAAAAATTCAGAATTTTCGGTTGCGTGAAAAAATTTAAAAAAAATTATGTCTCTTCGACTTCACAAATGTAGGAAAATAACAGCAGAATGGAGATTATACCTTTGCCATCACCTGCCACAACCACAACATGGTATTAAAAAAAAAAATCAACACAAAATGTCAAAACTTTTAGTTTTTAATTCTTGTTGTCATAGTGGCAGGTGTTGGCAAAGGTATAATTTCCATTCTGCTCATACTTTCCTACATTTGTGAAGTCAAAGAGACTTTAATTTTTTTGAATTTTTTCTCACAACCGAAAATTCTGAATTTTTTTTCTATTACTAAGGGAGCTTATTCCTATCTATAAAAAAATATTAAGCCAATTTGATTTTTTTCGGACATTCCCCATTGCCAATGTTTCATATGTTTCAATGTTTCGGCAGACTATAACTATTTTGAGATTTTTACATTCACAATGCTATTTTTATACAATACTAAATAATATACTAGAAAAAATACGACTCGCACGAGATCAATTCTCGGACGGGAATCGAACCCGCGACCTTTGGATATCCGGTCCAATGCTCTGACCGCTGAGCTACCGAGTCACTAGTCGCATCGTCGAATTTCTTCTAGTACCTATATCCTATTCTTACGCTGTAAATTAGTTATTCTGTGGCTGAAAGCCGAGGTAATTTCTCACGTAAGAATATATATACCTACCTACTAGAAGAAATTCGAAGATGCCACTAGTGACTCGGTAGCTCAGTGGTCAGAGCATTGGACCGGATATCCAAAGGTAGCGGGTTCGATTCCCGTCCGAGAATTGATCTAGTGCGTATTTAGTATTGTATATAAGGTCCTTCTGAAATAGTGCACATAATTTTAGGGGGTCAATGTTCTCATGCATACAAACAACTTTACTATGGGACCAAAATTGAAATCGCGAAAAAAAAATCAGCTGTTCCATAGAAAATTTAAAATCGAATAGATCAAAATGTATGGAACAGCTGATTTTTTTTCCGCGATTTCAATGTTGGTACCATAGTAAAAGTTGTTTCTATGCATGAGTACATTGACCTACTTACTTTTTAAAGATTTAAAACTACAGCTGTTGCGGTCTCCTGAGCAAAATGTACCCGATATTTACTTTACTCAGCCTTTGCCAGAAAAAGCTGCGTGGCCATTGCGTCAAATATACCTAATGGGCCCTTTGGGACCCTATAAAGGTCAAGGTAAACTAAATACCTGACAAAAGAATTACTAGCAATGTTTTTTGCACTGGAATTAGCATTTGAAGTCACATTTGATTTATGGATTGTGAATGGACGAATATTTGTCCATGCTTGTGTTATCCAAGGTATTTACTTTTTCAACACACTTGCTCGTAAAGTGAGCCCTAATACATCGCTTTTAGGGCCATAAACCGAGCTGTAACAAACACCGTGCGTAAAAATATTGTACACTAGTGCGTTATAGAATTATCCCTATAAAGTTAAATTTAAATTCCCAATTTAACCGGGTAATAGGTACAGTTATTTCTGTTGACGACAGCCAGCACCCGGCGCCGAAATAAAGAAAATCCATTGAATTTGTATCCCAGTTAATTTAAGCCAATCAGAGGGGCTACTTAAACGCACATGGCGTGTCGTCATAGCTTAGGCCGCGCCTACTGTAATTTTCCATAAGAAAAAGTTAGTAAAATATTTTTAAGCTTTGTAATGCTTATAAGCCCCCTTTTATCATGTATCCATCCCCCTCTGATTTTCCCGTGCGCCCTTTGAAGGAAGCTAAATGCCATAGGGCCAAAATGCATAGAAGTGATAGCAGTAATAAGCAAGTGAGCAAAGAGAAATAGATTGGATAGTTTAAATTCTGTGTTTTAAATTGTAAACGAGAAATTCGTAGTTCAAGTCGTATATATAAGTGTTGCATTAGAGTTGTTATATAAAGCCAAGTGTCTCGAGATTGTTAATTAAATTCACGCGTAATTTTCAGCGTTCAGTCGCATAGAGTGTTTTTCTGATAGTACTTTTATTTGTTAGTTAATTTCAATAATATACTTCGAAGTTGTTAGTTAGATTCAGTGTGCGAGAATAACCATCCCTATCAGGGAATTAACAGAAGTTATTCCAGAACCGGCCAGTGTTTTTATTTCATACAGTCCACGAATCGCTCCAACGTACATCTCAGTGGTTTCACAGTACATCCTTGTTTCATAATCTTGGTTGCACAGTCTGATTGATGTACGTTTGGTAGCCGCTAGACTTGTACTATTAGTTATTCTGTGCCGCTAGTTAGAGACATCGATAGGGTCCTTGTACAGGGTGAACCGAAGTAGCAGGTCACCATACAGGGTGTCAACATCGTGATACGAACTTTACGTTTCGAAGTAGCCGGAGCGTCCACAGTTCGGTCCGATCACCAACAATTTCTTTAGTAACAACAAAGAGGTTTTTATACCACTGCAAATTCATACATACATTTATGGAATAAATAAATGTGTAAGTCCTTAATTAAGTAAAACAAATGATTATTATTAACAAATTATTCATAATTTGCAATATTTTGTTATAAAATGTGTTGAAAAACGTCGTATGAAACTCGTGAACTTATTGCACACTCGTTGGCTGAGTTACGCCCTCGGTATACGGCTCGGGCTGCATAGGGCTTGCAATTCGAATATTCGAATATTCGAATTATTCGAATATTCGCCTTATTTTGCTATTCGAATACTCAAGTCGGTGATATTCGAATATTCGAATATTTTCCACTTTTTTGGATTTAGGCAAAAGTCATTCATTAAATACCCGAATACTTATACTTATACCCTGGGGTATTAGTATAAGTATTCGTTATTTATTACTATTAGTAATTCTGTGCCCGAATAGCTTTTGTGAACATATAATGAAGCTATCGTAAACGTTCACTTTCTCGTTTATTTATTGGTTTACCGATGTTGTTCGTTTTTCCACAAATTGTAAACGATTTTAATCTAGCTTCCCAATGAGTCAAAGACTTGAAACTTAAAACAGAGGTCAAAACAGGAACACAATGACATCTTATAGTGTCATTGAGCTGATCTGATGATGGAACAAAAAGGCCTCAGGAAATCTGTAATAAAACCATACAAACCCATTGAGTTTGTGCTCGTTTGATTTGTCTTGACAAGTACAAGTGTGTGATTGTCTCAAATAAATATTTTTTCTTTCTTTCGTTCATTTTATTCCTTTTTGGCTTTAGTGACCCGCTGGTCACGCTTGTCTTGCGACACGTAGGCCTTTTCAGCTGTTTCCATTCTGTTCTATCTCTTACTTTTCGCGATCAAAGTGTTCCTCCAGTTTTCATAATATCATCTGCCTATCTTTTGGTTTGTCTTCCACTTTTCCTTTTTCTGTCCCATGGTTGCCACTCTGTAATAATTTTGATACATTTTTTCTTGCTTTTTCTTGCCATTTAACGCGTCCATTGCCATAACAGTCTTATTTTCCTAATTATGTCTTCTACTTTCATTTTTTTCTTCTTATTTCCTCTGATTTTTGACGGTCTTTCAGCGTAACACCTATTAACTATCTTTTCATTTTCTTTAGCATATTCTTAGCTTCAAAATATAGTGCTTTTGAGTCAGGCTATGTTTTTTGACGGTTTTTCAGCGTAACACCACTATTAACTATCTTTTCATTTTCTTTAGCATATTCTTAGCTTCAAATAGTGCTTTTGAGTCAGGCTATGTTTGACACTCTGTACTAAAACCATAAAAATTCATCGAGTTTTGGCTCGTTTGATTCGTCTTGACTAGTACTCTGTTGGGAAATGTTGTCCAGGGTCTGATGATGGAGCTGGAAGAAAACTACAGGAACTCTGTAATGAAACAATACAAATCAATCGAGTTTGGGTTCGTTTGATTTGTCTCGACAAGTACTCTGTTGGGAAAATAAATAGTGTCCAGGGTCTGATTATGAAACCGGAAGAAAACCACAAAAACTATGTAATAAAACCATGCAACTCCATTTAGTTTGGGCTCGTTTGATTCGTCTTGACTAGTACTCTGTTGGGAAAGTCCAGAGTCCGATGATGGAACCGGACGAAAACCACAGGAACTCTGTAATGAAACCATACAAATCCATCGAGTTTGAGCTTGTTTAATTCATCTTGCCAATCACTCTGTTGAGAAATAGTGTCCAAGGTCTGATGATGGAGCCGGAAGAAAATAACAGGAACTCTGTAATAAAACCATACATATCCATCGAGGGTCGTTTGATTCGTCTCGACAAGTTCTCTGTTGGGAAAATAGTGTCCAGGATCTGATAATGAAGCCGGAAGTACACCACAAAAACTATGTAATAAAACCAAGTAACTTTATTAAGTTTGGGCTCGTTTGATTCGTCTTGACTAGTACTCTGTTGGGAAATAGTGTCCAGAGTCTGATGATAGAAGAAAACCATAGGAACTCTGTAATGAAACCATACAAATCCATCGAGTTTGGGCTCGTTTGATTCGTCTTGACAATAACTCTGTTAAGAAATAGTGTCCAAGATCTGATGATGGAGCCGGAAGAAAATTACAGGAACTCTGTAATAAAACCGTACATATCCATCAAGGGCTCGTTTGATTCGTCTCTACAAGTACTATGTTGGGAAAATAGTGTCCAGTGTCTGATGATAAAACCGGAAGAAAATCACGAAAAATATGTAATAAAACCATGCCATGACAAATCAAACGAGCCCAAAATAAATGGAGCTCCATTTATTGACTAGTACTTACTTTGACGGAAGATGATGTCCAGGGTCTGGCGATTCAGTCGGAAGAAGGCCACAGGAACTCTCTAATAAAATCATACAACTCCATAGAGTTTGAGCTCGTTTGATTTGTCTTGACAAGTAATCTGTTGGGAAATAGTGTCCAAGATCTGGTGATAAAGCCGAAAGAAGGTAGGTACAGGATCTCTATAATAATAACATACAACCCCATCAAGTTTCGGCTCTTTTGATTCGTTTTGACATGAATTCTGATGAGAGATAGTACTAAACCTTGATCTAATTATGAAGCCGGAAAAAAGCCAGAGAAAAAATACAGATAAGACTAAAAAACAAAAAATAAAGATTTACTGACAATCATACCAAAAAACATACGTTTTAAAAATGAACTAAAAAGTATAAAAATCGGCCTCAAAACCTGCCTTTAAAATTAACTAGAAAAATGGACTAATAAAAATAAAATAATTTCCTCTTTAAAGATTTATAACTCTACAAAGAAGTTTTAAACTAAAAACGTGGGGCGAAGACAAAAAAAGTCAGTTGAGGATAACTTTTACACAATGCGTCACATTAAACGAAGCATTTAACTCTGGTTTATCTTGAAAAATAAGCAATATTTAATAATTACGACCATCTGTCTTATTTTACAGAATTATTCGAATAATATTCGAATATATTCGAATACCTCCTTAAAAATTTTCGAATATTCGAATATTGGATTTTATCGAATATTTGCAAGCCCTATGCAACCCACACAGCCTCGTGTGCAATGAGCAACTTATTATAGTCTTTTTGTATAAATGAGGAAAAATAGCGCGCTACACAAAGCTTTGCATGCAGGGCTTTGTGTAGCACAATAAATAAGTCTATATACGAATACACTGAAAAAAATATATATATAGATATTCGTAAGTATACTTACTTTTATTTTCGTTTGTTTTTTAATGACTAGGTATTATTTTTAACGCCTCTACCTATGAAGTGTTGGGATTAAAAATAAAAATAATAATGAAAGCTTTCAGGACTTTTCCCTTCTTTGTACCATCTACAACCTTTCACTTTCAGCAACCTTAAAACTTTTGTGATAGGCATGATAGGCTGTAGATTCTACAGCCTATCACAAAAGTTTTAAAGTTGCTTTGCTTTTAAAGTACATACACCTACACCAAAGCAAGATTTTGACAGTAAAAAGAATAAATAATTTCACGAGGGTTGAGCGTAGGGTTGCCAACTTTTTTTGCATCAAATAAAGTATTTTCAAGATTTTTAGTGTAAAAATATAGTAGATGGCGAAAATTCCAAAAAAATATAGTAGGTTGCCGTTTTGTATGGAGGATTTTAAGGAAGTTGCATTTTTCATACTTAAGTAGTTAATTACTAACATTTTTATACCTAGTAATCTCAAAAATTAATATAAAATAATATTTTTTTTGTTGCTTTTGTTTAATTTTTTCACTTAAAAAAATATAGTAGTTTTGCCTACTATATATTTTTTCAAAAAATATAGTAGGCGAGCCCTCAATATAGTAGGATACTATATTATATAGTAGGGTTGGCAACCCTAGTTGAGCGGTACTTACATCTTCAAAGAAGGAATCCTGTGGTTTTAAGACTATTTCGTAATGTTTGTTTGAGTTAAATTATGGCAGTGAAGTATTTACAATCCTCCTTTGTATAAATAATTTGGGAAATTGGTAATTCGAGAGTTGAACAATATAACGAAATGTTTAATAGAGAATGTTCAAGTATCGGTACCTAGTTCAAATGTTTTGATAAAGTTGGGAATTCTTAATACCATAAAACTACAAAGCAAATTTTGCTTAAGTTTAATCGGAATTTCTGTGTTCTGAGGAAATACCTAAAATTATTTTACTTGAGTTAAATACTAAAAAAATCGGGTTGCACTCCGGGAGTGCTGGCAGAAGTAAAAACTTGAATATTAACGTGGTGAATTTTTGATATTTTGGAATGGTTAGGGAATAATTTTGCACGAATTGCCGTCTTACGAATTTACTCTGCATTTGAATTTACGAATACAGAACAGTATTGTACGAAAGTCTTATCCATAGCTTGAGAGACAATCTAGAGTTTTGACATTGAATTAAAAAATTTGCACGTTGCTATGGTGACACAAGTGTTTACGTCTTGAAATGACGCGCCGCCATTTTCACCGCGCCCCGTAGAAAGAGAGGGGGATACTTCCGCCGCCGGCTGTCTACTCTCCATCCGTCACATCCGTCTTAGGCCTGGTTTACATTAGTCAAGTAGACGACCGAGTCGAGTAGCAAGTAGAAATACATTGCTTGGCATGTTCGTCGATTTTAAAAGAACGTCAAACACACCACGTAATGAACTTCTACTCTCCTAAAGCACTCTACTAAAGACTAAGATAATGTAAACCAGCCCTTACGCATTTTCGATCAGCCACGTGATTCTTACTGACGCGAGTTTAGCATTTTTTCCTCATACAAAAAGCGTACAACGCCGCTAAAGAAGTTTTCACTTCAAAAAAACAAAGAACTGAACAGACACTTCCACTATTAGTCTTAGGTTATTTATATGTCTAGATAGTCTTAGGCTTGTGACGTATTAAACAAAACAGGCCAACTTTTTTAAGGTGGTGTGCATTTTTAGCATCATCGCGTCCAAAGAGTATTGTAATAAAAACTATGGCCGGCTCACACTACTGACAATGTGTGCGTGTTTTGGTCACCCAACTGTTGGGTGATATTTTTTTCGACGCTGTCGTAGCTTCGACTGTCTATCTTGACATATAAATAATCTAAGCTATTAGTATGCTGCGCCTCGCCTCTTTGGGATGTTAAAAATAATCATATTATTTATACAATATCGAATATCCTCCGTTTTATAAAAAGCTTAAGGATATGAAAACAGTTTTACTAACAAATTATACTGAACATTATTTGCATAACATTGCGGAAAAAATAAACGTGGCTAGATAAAAGCCTCGACAGTTCTGCCTTGATTCGGGATTGCTATTTTCGTCACGTTTTCGGTATAAAGCGTTCAAAAATACTCGATGTCGCAGTATGCTAAAACGCTAAGCTGTGGCTAACACATTTTGTTCCAAATTTCGAGAGCGCTTTCTAGGAATACCTCAGCAATTTGAGGAAAACAAACTGTTTAAATTGGAAGATAATGTCTATATCGTCGGCGAAGAGTAAAAACCTCGTAAATATCATTTTTGTCTAGAACATATTTTTGCAGTTTTGACAGAAAACCTCTTATCTCACGACTATATCTCACTCATATTCCATTCAAACGCGTACGACGCCATGTATTGTATTTTATGAAAACCTCAATGACAGAAGCTGGTCATGAGTGACGAAAAACTCGGCAAAAGTGTTTTAGACAAGAAAGAGGATTTACGAGGACTCTTTGGCGACGATATGGAAAAATAAGTTATACTTAGGTATACCTAAGTATATTTTTTAATCATAAAGTTTTTATTTTAAATTAGCCTCTAGTAGACAAGACAACTCTAGATATGCTTAATCAGATGGTGAATCTGTAGAAAACTCTAGAATAGGTAAAAAGATTTCCATCAAATACCCAACACATTTATTTTGCAAAGGTGACCCATGGGTTATAATATAA
The DNA here is from genome assembly GCA_943789525.1 of Agriphila geniculea. Classification (NCBI taxonomy): domain Eukaryota; kingdom Metazoa; phylum Arthropoda; class Insecta; order Lepidoptera; family Crambidae; genus Agriphila; species Agriphila geniculea. The sequence continues at coordinate 20,651,643 of OX038879.1, forward strand.
TATGTAGTAAGGGAACGTACCCATACTACGTGACCCATTTTTTACAATTTTTTACCCCCCCTCCCCCCCCTTGGTGACCACCCGTAGTATATGCCAAGATCCCCCCACCCCCTCCCCCCTAGTTTTCACGTAGTATTTCATAGATAATGGTTTTACATCATTTTTAACAAAAATCTAAAAAAAATTGCTCAGTTTTGTCTTTTTATTAGTAAGGCGCTTGCCACGTAATGCCAAGAGTGTTTTTTATAATTTTACATACAATCACAAGTGAAATAATGTATCAAGAAGAAAAAAATAATTCGCTGCGTGCCATATTTGAATACAACTTAAAAAAAAGAACCAGATTTCCATTGAGAATATTGACTACGTGACAAAACGTAGGCCCCCCCTCCCCCCCCCCCCTGTAACCAAGCGTGGTATTTTAAAGACCCCCCTCCCCCCCTTTAACAGGTCACGTAGTATGGGTACGTTCCGTAATAGCAAATTCGTTTTTCTCCACATCAAGTTTATGGAGCGGCAAAATTTTCTTATCTCGCTCAAACAAGCGTGGACGCACAAGAATTATGGGAAGAATGGGTGAATATCTTCGGATATCGTTTTTTGATAGTGGAGGGGAAAATTATTTTGTTCCTTCCTATCCTATAATCGAATTTTGGAATAGGTATGTTAGGCATCTCATGCTCGGTTTTTGAGGTAACAGAATATTATAAAACCACCGACAATTTGGTACTTAGGTACCTCAGAAAATATGCATCATTTTTTTTTATTTAATAAGGATAAATATTAAAATTGAATTGAATTTAGCATTCAAACTCAAGAATAAAATTTTAGTGGGCTATAGCCTACTATAAATTTCTATAGAAATAAAGGTGATGATCGTTAGGGTTAAGGATGTTGATACAACTGGAGGACGTTGAAAAATGACCAATGAAAAGAATACGACGTAAACTTAGCATTACTAACAGAATCCAGTCAACAGATAAATCGACTGAAAATCGAGAATGCCATGCCAGTTCCATGTTCAATTCTATTGTATGGTTCTATGGCCCATGCCCTATCACATTTTAGCATAGTTTGCTCATGATAAGCTCATGACCCCTGAATTACACCATTGAAATAATGACAAATTCCAAGGCACAATAAAATTACACCATTCAGTTTACAGTGATTTTGAAGAGAAAATTCTACTGTTCGAATTGTTCAAATTCGGCAATAACAGCCTACATCGTGAAATCAGTCCAAGTTTCCCTAAAATTGAGGGTGAAAGACTTTTATTCACTATTATTTAATTTATGTGTGAGCGAATAAAGATTTATTTTCTTTCATTCAAGGTATGTAACTCTATTGTGTCGCAGCCCTTATTTTAACATTCTTCAAAGCTTTTGAAGCTTAGCTTTAACGTGGTCACGAGAAAATGAATTGAGGTAATTTGTAACTGTGGGCACTTAGTGCTGCTTTGTAATGGGCCAATTTGTTAGTCAACTGATTGGTCTAAGATGGTAAGTAGTATTTCACGACTCTTGCTTGCGTTGCTGGTTAGCATACCATAATAAAACTTTTCGTACTATGCAAATTTGATATATCATTGGTACTATGCGACACGGAGAAGATGGATGAGTGTCGTCATACAGCGCAACTAACTTTTTTTTAGTACCTACGTGTGTGATCTTTTGTGATAACGTAGGCAGAAAGGGTTTAACTTTGAAATTTCGATTAGAAGGCAAAGAAAATCGTTTATGTTTAGCATGGAAAAACTACGCTATTACGAGTATAATGATCAGCTATGACTTTATTACCTTCGAAGCCTTTGTGTAATAGTAAGGAATAGACAAAATAGAGAAAATAAGTAATAATATGAACGTCTAAACATTTTATTTCGCTTCTTTGCGCTCGCAACTTCTAATTTTAGCTGATCCTCTGGGACGTCGCATTCCAAATCCCTTGGGATTAAAACGAATGTGGCCAGTGTTATTTGTAAAACAAGCTCTGTTGCTGTTTCATTAAAAACCACTTTCGTAATCTACACATTATTTTCTGTTAGGTTTAAGTCTATGTAGCTTACAGAGGATATTGTAGGTGTCCGGTATCACATTTGTTTCTTCACATAGGTCATTATACACGAATGTGTAGGTATAATGACCTATGTGAAGAATGCATGTATGTAAATACATACAGGATTACTGAATAGTAATCCTGTATGTATTTACATACATGCATTGTTAGTAATATCTCTAGTGAAGTTATGGAATAATGTCACACTCAGTAAAATAAAGTAGGTAAGTAGCTATCATAAAGCTCTATCTACAAAAAATAATATTCCTTCAAAAGTACTGAATGGATTTTGTTCAAATAAAAAATAACGTAATGCCAGATACTTCTTAGTTTAGATAGATCGCAAATAACTCACAAAAGAAGTGAAATTCTGTTGTGTTCTTAAATTCAGCTTTTTGTACAAAAAATGCATTTCTCCTAACTCTTTTTTTCATTAATCTCAAAAATTTTCAAAATTTCACCCGCAACGCCACAAAGTTTTATCATTTATTCATAATTTTTATCATATTGGCTTCCAAACAACAAGAAAATGCACTCACTGAAAATAACACGCTGGCTATGAGCGTTCAAAGTTGGTTAACTTTGAAATTTTGATCAGTGGTGTCAGTGGATAACTTTGAAAGCTCATAACCAGCGTGTTATTTTTAGTGAGTGCATATTTTTTGTTGTTGTTTGGAAGCCAATAATGATAAAACTTTGTGTTATTGGGTGCGAAATTTTGAAAAATTTATTGATGAATGAAAAAAAAGAGTTAAGAGAAATGCATTTTTTTTTATAAAAAGCTGAATTTAAGTCATGATTATCACTTTTTGTGAGTTATTCGCGATCTATCTAAACTAACAAGTATCTGGCATCACGTTATTTTTTTTTGTACATTATTTTGAATATTATTTTTTGTACATAAAGTCCTTTGTAAAAATTACAATCTTAATTCTGCAAAAAAATGAAATGATGTCGAATATTTTTTTGCATTTTTTTTATTACTCATTTATAGTCTAGTTTCGCCCCCTTTCAGGATTGGACTTTATCCAGGGACACACTGTATAATGTCAGAAAAGTAGTTTATGATTATGAATCTTAGATGAAATTATGAATATAAACATGGAGCCAGCAAGTTATTTGCAATTGCAACGTGTAACAAAATAACCCTATGCCGAATATGGTAGATCAAACTAAACAACTTTGACTATGGGACCAACTCTGAAATCGCAAAAAAAAAAAATTCTGCTGTTTCATACAAAAATTAATAACGAAAATATCAAAATGTATGAAACAACTGATTTTTTTCGCGATTTCAGAGTTGGTCCACATAGTAAAAGTTGTTCAGTTTGATGGTCCCTATCTACCATATTCGACATAGGGTTATTTTGTAACACGTTGTATAGAGCGGAAAATTGTTATATTTATTTGTATGACGTCACCATTTATGACCCGTACCGTATTTTTGCGATTTTGTAAACGTTGGTCATTCACTTCCAGTCGACCCGAAATGATGGAAGTCCCTTCAAATGACCTGTGAAATAAAACACGACTGAACATCTATACTTACCTACATGCGAGATATTATACCGTAAAAAACAGAAAAGAAAAAGACTGGTAGGTGCCTACGAAATAATAATGGCCAGCCGCACACACGCAATAATATTGGCAACAATCATATTGACAATATTATTGCGTGTGTGCGGCTGGCCATAGGTAGGAACTTTACCTACTTTACAAGGGCGTCGCCAGCCCATGGCCCAGCCAGGGGGGGCAAGTTAATATTAAAGAGGATGAGAAAATATGAATTGTAGGTGCAGTCAAGAGCACCTAGTGAATTTATTCAAGTTTTGAGATGGGGCAGGATTTATCAGAAAAGCAAGTCAATTGCACGGCCTTAGGACTTTGGTTATTTGCAGTTGGCTACATTTTTTAACCTTTAGGGGGGGCAGCGGCCCCCCCCCCTGCCCGCCCCTGGCGACGCCCTTGCCTACTTACAGAATATATAAGGTCCTTCTTAAATAGTGCACAAAATTTTAAGGGGTCAATGCACTCATGCATACAAACAACTTTTACTAGGTACCAACATTGAAATCGCGAAAAAAAATCAGCTGTTCCATAGAAAATTTAAAATCGAATAGATCAAAATGGAACAGCTGTTTTTAGGGTTCCGTAGCCAAAATGGCAAAAAACGGAACCCTTATAGATTCGTCATGTCTGTCTGTCTGTCTGTCTGTCTGTCTGTCCGTCCGTATGTCACAGCCACTTTATTCCAAAAGTATTAGCACTACATAGTTGAAACTTGGTAGGTAGATGTATTCTGTGAACCGCTTTAGGATTTTTACACAAAAATAAAAAAAATAAAAGATCAAGGGGGGGCTCCCCATACATGGAACTGAAACTGAAAATATTTTTTTTCATCAAACCAATACTTGTGGGGTGTCTATAGATAGGTCTTTAAAAATGACATTGAGGTTCCTAAGACTATTTTTTTTCAAAGTCAACCGTCTTAAAGATATATGCCGCCAAAGTGGTAAAATGTGTGTCCCCCCCCTTTAACTTTTAAAGTAAGAGGGTGAAAAATCTAAAAAAATATAAGCTATAGATCTTAATAAACACTTTCAACGAAAATTGGTTTGAACGAGATATAGTAATAAGTTTTCAAGATATAGTACATTTTCCAAAACCGCAAATATAACTTTGTCATTCATACAAACACTGTGAAAAACAAAGTTATTTTTTCAGACGAAAAATGATAGCGGTATTAAAATATGGTATGGTATAATGTACCTACGGAACCCTACTGCGCGTGGCCCGACACGCACTTGGCCGGTTTTTTTTTTCACGAAATGTTGGTCTCATAGTAAAAGTTGTTTGTATGCATGAGTACACTGACCCCTTAAAATTTTGTGCACTATTTAAGAAGGACCATAATAATATATTTGAAACTAGAACATTGACAATTTTTTTGAGTCCACTAAATTTAATTTTGAAGTAAAATTGATTTAAAAAGGGTAAGTTATACGTATTTAAGATTATTTATACAGTGAATTTTCAATTAGGCTGGGAAGTTTCGCAGACCAAGTCAAAGGTAAGGTCAGAGTTCAGACTAATTTATGTGTTTCTGAAAAAACTTATACCTACCTAGGCGTATTATGATTATGAGTTTACCTACTACCCTTACTTTATTATACTTGACAGCGACTGTAGACATTTGTATGACAACTTTTAGGCTCAGTTGCACCAGCTTACTTTAACAATAACAAGCTTGTTAAAGTACCCGTTAAGCACAAGTTAGCCAAAAAAAGAGGTTGCCAGCCAGCATGATGTCCTTTGACAAGTTTGACGTAACAAACAGGTCGCATTATCATTTGACTAACTTTAACTTTGACAGCGAGTTTTTGGCGCCATTTCGTCGAGTTCGGTTCAGTGACTATTTTAATTATTCGCAAATTGATCATAGTGGATATTGTGTCTTAAAATTGGTGCAGTTTTGTGGTACAAGTGTCTAAGCAACTGAACAATATGTGGGATAATAGAAATAGGCGCGATCTTGGTTGGTTGTGTGAAGCCGAGACTTTTATTGTACCTAGTGGTGGCTACCTCGGCTAACCTTACCGAGTAAACTGTCTTGATTATACTTGGTGCCAAATGCTCCAAGCAGCATTGGAATGCGATGCACCCGCATTTTAATGTAAACTGAAACAATCTACCACTGAACTATTCAACACTTGACACTGGCAAAAATTACTTCCAAGAAGAAAGTAGATTGCCAAAACAAAAATAAGAAGAAGAACTTTGACAGCGTTTTGGTGCAACGCACACTTGTATAGTAAAGTTACCCCCGCCAGAGGTGCAGCGCCAAATTGCATTACAAAATCGCTTACTACAGTCTAATGTCGCTACACGCTGAAATTTTAATCATTTGGTTCCCGCGGCAGGGTGGTTCCACTCATGATTACAAGCAACTCAACAATGGGGCCAACTCCGATTTCACGAAAAAAAATCTGCTGTTCCATACAAAAGCGCAATACTTATTCGACCTTATTGCCATTGCCAATGGAACTAGTGAGAATAATCAGTATCAGTAGTTCCATGGAACTATATCCACTGGAATTATCCTTTTCAAAGCTACCTAAGGAATTTATTGTTTGTCCACGCTAGGGAATGCAAAACCGGAATGAAATGAAAATTCGTTAAACTCGCGATTTTTAAACCAAAATAACCTGCATCTAATGTTTGCCTGGTCATTTTTATTAGTATAGATATACAGGTTGTTCCAAAACTATGCCACACGGAGGAAAAGTACCTTAAATATTGAAAACACGAAATTTTGCTGAAAGAAGACTTCATTTTGTTTTTAAAAAGAAATGAAACTGCATTAAAGATTTAAAAAAAAGTGCATACGATTCCATACAAATTGATACAATCCATAATAAATAACAATTTAAATGTTAAATTACAAGGTCTTCCTTTTTTTTAAGATGCTGTGTCACTTAAGAAAAAATAATCCATATGAGTAACCCTTTCGATTGGTATCATAAAATTAAACATTTTTTTTTTACATTTGGTGGGTTTGGTTCCTGGTTAAGGTAGGCGATTTTTCAATAATCTTTGAATGCAGTTCCTATTATTTTTAAAATCGAAGTGAAGTTTTCTTTCACTAAAATTTCATACCTTTAATATTTAAGGTACTTTCACTCCGTGTGGCAAAGTTTTTGGACACCTGTATTTTTCCAGGAATTTTTTTTGTTTATCTTTGAACATTTTTTGGAAGTTGTATGCATTCCATCTAACGTTCATAAATATCCATATTTTACTTACTTTCTCGCTATAAAAACAAAAAAAAACCTTCGACCCGTTCAGCCGCTCAAAAGTAGGTCACTGAACTGAACTATTTAATTAAAGCATTCAATCAAAATGTGGCGGTGCATTTTTGATTTGTACGTATTCTTCTTATTTTTGGCTTGGCAACCTACTCATTTCCTTGGGAGTAATTTTTTGCGTCAAGTGAATAGTTCAGTAGTAGGTATTGTTCCAGTTTACATTAAAATGCGAGTGCATCGCATATTAGGACACTTTACCCGGTAAGTTCTGCCGAGGTAGCCACCACTACAATAAAAGTCTCAGCAACCAAGATCGCGCCTCGCGATCGTAGACACTTGTACCACAAAACTAAACCAATTTTAAGACACAAATTCACTATGAATCAATTTGCAAATAATTAAATAGTTACCGAACTGATTTCGACTAAATGGCACCAAAAACTCCCTTTGCAATGTATTGCAGAGCATGAAATTTTAATTAAAAAAAACCGCTTAAAACCGGTTTTTCGTTTTAAAAACCGGTTTTATTTTGCTTGTGAAATCAACCGAAAAACCGGTTTTTTCGGTTTCGGTAAAACCGGTTTGCATTCTCTACCGGCACGCGGACAAAGTCGCGTGGGAAGCTATAGTACATTCACATACACATATAAAAGGTAGTGTTAAAGCCTGCTCGTGTAAAAATATTGTACCAATACCAATGTCAGTGAACCCTGTTGACCTTCGCATGTTTACCACCCTTCGAATAGGCTGATTATCATCAAATATTTGAAGAACTAACACAATAAAGTTACCTAGTTGCTATGTGATAAATTAGGTTCCTTCCTATGGGTATAACGTGTTTCAAAAATATCCCTAATGCTATGGTAGATAGAGACCAAACTGAACAACTTTTTCTAACTATGGACCCAAATCTGAAATCGCGAAAAAAAATCAGCTGTTTCATACAAAAATGAATAACAAAAATATCAAAATGTATGAAACAGGAATTTTTTTTTCGCGATTTCATAGTTGGTCCCTTAGTAAAAGTTGTTCATTTTGATGGTCCCTATCTATATACCTTCAGACCAAATAAAAAAAGGAAGACGGAGTCTTCCGAACAAAGCGGTGAGGCCTGTAAGGCCGGCCACACACAGACGGAATCACGTAACGGAATTCCGAACGTAATTTCGACAGTGTATGAAGATTCCGTACGGAAAAATCCCGCATGTGTGTGGCAACCCCATAGATTTTGTATGCAGTTGCTGCGTTCGGAATCACGTATGTACGAAATTCCGTAACGAGATTCCGTCTGTGTGTGGCCGGCCTTAAACTACGCCTTAGCTGTGTACATATACACAATTTACGCACACAAGTGTAACGAAACTACGCCTTGGCTTTCCATATAAAACCCTGCCGCACGGCCCCCGCCCGCCCCTTGTACGCACACATGTACTATGCGTGCCAAATAAGAATAGTATCGACAACTTCACGTCACTGGTCAATTTTGTACTGCCAACAAAAAACCAATGATCGTTTGCTATGCTGATCGATGCCAGCAAAAATAAAAATCATATTTTTATATATTTTGTTTCTTTTTATGTCCAATAAAACTAGCTTTATCGGGACATAATAAGATAACTTTCTTTTTCTATGTCATAAATTAGTGTTAGTTATAGTTAAAATAAAAGGAACTAAACATTTAGAAACTTCGCATAAAACTAAAAAAAAATAATTAACTACTGAGAAATACATTATTATTAAAACGTAAAAAATAAATGTTTAATTTTTGTCTAAAATGTCTAAAAAGACGCATAGCTTAATAAGATACAAGCATCATAGTTACCATTTTGGCTTATCTAGATATTGAGATCAGATGAATACTGTGAAAAAAAAACGAACATGCGAATTTGGATTCAGTTTAATTTTGCTATTAGGTGATAGCATTTTAATGCACCATAAAATTATACTAACAAGGCATTTGGTTAACTATTTTGCTTTTAGGAAAAAGCTAGGTAATGTACGAAATCTCATGATTTTTATATGAAACGGTTACCACCCCGGATTTTTTACATCACATATCTAATTAATATTTGATACTTAATATCAATATCCGATAAACTAATAAAAACAACGAGTTTAATAATTATGTCCAGTTTTATTGGACTACTATACATTATGAAGTTATCAATTCTACCAAGCAATAACAAAATTGTCCAGTGCCGTGAAGTTGTCGATACTATTCTTATTTGGCGCGCATAGTACCTACCATCAAAAACCGTCCTCACTTCATTATTCGCAACGCTCCATCTTCCTTTTTTATTTGATCTGAGTATCTACCATATTCGGCATTAAGGGTTATTTCTGAACACGTTGTATATTCTTATACTTTCTAGCCTAGCCGATTGTCACTTCAGAATACCTACCTATAAAAAGCTTAACTGAAAGCTGAAAAATGATTGTATTGAAGTTATCTAACTAATTCATATTTGCCACACAAGAAGTAGGTACCTATGACAGACGGAATCACGTAACGGAACCTCGAACGGAATTTAAATACCTAGTTAGGTACTACCTAACTAGGTATTTAAAAGCGCGATGTTATCACAATAATAAAAGCACAAGAACTATGTAGTTTCTCTCCAAATATAAAAAATATTCGGTCTGTTTCAGCACAGAATTTTCAGTTCTTTCTTATTGTTGACCGATGACCATTAGGAATTTTTACGTCATGCGCATGCCATGTTTACGTTTATTTATATTAATCATACTATTTTCATTATTTTCCGTTATTCAGTCACTGTATCGCACAATCGCATGAAAAGTTAATTTGAGACATGGGCATGGGGCCCATAGATAATACACTATCAATATAATTCAAAATGGGGCCCTTATTGACAAGCGCCCGAAACTTTTAGGTACTCTATGGAGTATGGTTTCCGTATTCTGAGGCCAGCCACACACAGACGGAATCCCGTTACAGAATTCCGTACATACGTGATTCCGAACGCAGCAACTGCATACAAAATCTATGGGCCTGCCAGTGCCACCACACATGCGTGATTTTTCCGTACGGAATCTTCATACATTGTCGAAATTCCGTTCGAGGTTCCGTTACGTGATTCCGTCTGTGTGTGGCCGGCCTTGATGTCAATTTTCTTCCCGACGGCGACGGACACCTATTCTCTTCTAGTTCTAGGTACTATTAGTTATTCCGTGGTTCTAGGTAGCTATCGGAAATGAATCCGCACGGAAACCATCTTGAAAGCAGAAGCTTCTTGAGCGCAGCGAAAATTTTTCTGTCTATGGAAACCATAGATAGAGTATGAAAAGCTTAACATCAGATACTGAAAATTTCGGACGTTTGTGAATATGGGCCTTGTTTTAGAACGATACCTATTATTGTTTTGCAATTTCTAAAAATTTGGTTCTATTGATTTATTAAAGTTTTTATCTAGTGGTGATGATGAGATAAAGTAGTTACCTACTTAGCTTAGTTTATCCTTAGGTATTTTATTATTTTTCAACATATTGTTAAAGGATTTTGAGGTATCTATCTACCTACCGATATCTGATTTTAGTTTAGAATTTCTAACCCAATTTCATACAAAGGTATTTTGCTATAACAGTGGTAGCACTTTCTTGGCTAATTACACTGCAAGAGTTAAACTGCAATTGCTGGCATCCTAGTAATTTTAACAGTAATGCATAGGTTACACGAACGGAGCTAGCTAGCGTGTGGACTAAACCTCGTTACTATACTACGCAGTGAATACGAGTTACTGTCATCAGACTGTCATGGTCGGCTAGTAACTCGCTTCCAACCGAGTAAAGTAGGGTGGATATGCCTAACTCCAGCCCCCTCCCCCTAATATCAGCCCCCAAAAGGTTTACTTTGCTTTAATTCAAAAACAATAAAAATCGGAAACTGTTTAATGGAGCCACACCCCTAGTTAATCCTCTACGTTGGGAAATCACTATTACCCCGGCACGTGACCTACAATCATTGACCTGCATATATTTACACTGGACAGGCTTATGTCAAACTGTTTTTGTGCCTATTTGATTACCGCCATGTTGGCGCTGTAGGACGTAACGTGAGCATAGCGTGCGTACATGGTACTAAAGTTTGAAGTCTGGAGAGACCATCACGTCAACCATTTTCATATTGTGCGTCAAAATTAGTTCTTTAGACGCACGCTAGTGGCGTTTCAAATAGGCACAAGAACTTTGCTGTCAAATCATACAAACAGCCTGTCCAGTTAAATAAAAAACAAATTTTCATGTCAGTGCCTACAATTCATACAACGAGCAATAATGTTCACCGAGACCGAGTAGAGGTGACTAATGTTTGAAAAACAGTATAAAAGAACGATCGATGCGAACTTTGGGAAGTGTGTTTACGAAGGCTTGATGCTATTTTTAATGCTTTTAAGCTTTGATACTAGTAAAGATTAGAAATATAACGTTTTGAGATTACTAGTTTGTAATTAAATTTACTAATTTCGGAAAAATTAGAGGGACTGGAGTTTGACTGGGTGATTTTTCATAACTTTCTATTATCAGCCGGGGGCTGATGTTGGGTATTTGACTTTCGCTTAAGAAATCAAATTCATCTTAATTTGCTTGTCTTAAAGTTGGAATTTGTAATGCTATTCACTAGAATTACTAACCCTGCACCCAATGACCTAAATACAGCCCGGGGAATAATGTTCAATTCCAAAGTTATTTGTTCTGCAAATTAGGGGCTGACATTAGGAACTATATTAGAACCTAACTCCAGCCGGTCTTCAAAACCTTACGGCAATATACAGGATGATCTCAAATATGATTTTAATTATTTCGTTTTTTTTAAATTACATGTAATAAAGTAAAAATAATTGAAATCATACTTTTCATCAATTATAGAAACAGAAAATAAATTCAATATAAAAAAATGTATATTGAATTCCACTTCTTAAAAAACGCTTTACAAGGTTTCAAATAATTAAAACCATTTCGGATCTCGTAATCGTTGATTATATGTATATTAAACCAAAGTTATTTTTTTTTTACGCAATTTTCAATATATTTATATATTCTAAGTTGATTAATATCTACAGGAGAGGTATAAGTTTCAATGACTTTTTATGGGAATTATAATTTTAAAGCCTCTAGTATTTTATTATTATTGAGAGTTACCAAATTAATTTTATTTGATTTCATAAAAATGGTTGTTTTGTTTTGGAACACCTGTACCCGGCTGGAATTAGGGAAAAAAGCGGCTGGAGTTAGGGTTTTTCGCCCGTCATACATTAAAACGCTTCTCTATTTTTTTTCCACAAATTTACGTAAAACTTAGTACTATTTTCGTAATAAAGATTAATCAAGCTACCCAAAACTGTATCAACAGTATTTTTAAGACCGTAATTGTGGCAGCAACAGAGATTCAAGTTGAAAAATCTTAGGGGGGGCTGGTAATAGGCATAGACAGTCTACAACGTAATTTTTGTTATTGTTCACCACTCATTTTCCCCCGGGCAAAGCAAGTCGAGCTACTGCCATAGAATACATAATCTACTACTATGTGAGTAAACGGTAGTAGTACCTGTGTAAGTCAGAATTTCGCATCTGAGTTAGGTACTACGACAATTTTGTTTTGGCACACTACTAGCTTTCCACTACCACACAATTTTACGATTCGCAAATTGAGTGTCCAGTCCAGCAGTGGCGAAGGGTCCATCCATACAAGCCGATTCCCATCGGTTTACCTTTTAGAAATCCCTTTCCACCAATACACTATGCAGATCATAACATTTTTGTAGTAATGCTTACCTTCACCATAAATTCACCCCACCACTGGTGACCAGGCAAGCCTAGTCGAGCTACTGCTATGTAGGTAGCTATCTACTGTCAAGTCAGGAGCTCGCAAGTGTATTCTCGGCATTAGACATTCGGGCTAGATTGCAACCTTCACCTTTATTAGCACTAATTTAAGGTTTATTTCTTGGCTCCAAGCTCCAACTAATGCTTAGCTACACGCATACTATCCATAAATTAAATTATATTCAAAGAGGTGTCCGTGAATTTTAGGCCAAAATTTATGTTAAGTTTATGTTAATCAAATTCGTTTCTTACTTGAATTTTAGTGCTTTTTACATTCAAGTAGAAAAGATTGTAGGGATTAAATGATAATAATTTATAGACAACACCACAAACATTGATCTGATTGATTCCAAAGTAAGTAGGTAGTTAGCTAAAGCACTTGTTTAAAGGAAGTCAGAGACAACAACGGTGGCACTACAAACACCCAGACGAGCCAATAAAGAAAAGTTCGTTTTCTTGGCCCAGCCGGGGATCGAACCCGGAACATCACAGATCATGATGACACCATGGAAACCGGCATGCGAACCACTCGATCACGAAAGTCGTCTCATCATCATCATACCCACTGCTGGGAATAGGCCTCCCCAAGGATCTCCACGACGGTCGGTCCTGCGCTGCCCGCATCCAGCTGCGCACCGCGACCGCGCACTAGATCGTCGGTGCACCGTGTGGGGGGGGCCTACCTACGGAGTATCGTCCGGTGTGCGGTCGCCATTCCGGAACCTTTCCGCCCCAGCAGCCAATAACGACGGAGGTCGTCTATTGATATACATTTTTGAAAATATTGTAATACCTATCACTTTCCTACAGTAAGAACCTAGTTATAGATTTGCACAAGAAAATACATCATCGACTATTATTTAGCCAATGTCGTCCCGGGTTCTGGATTCTAATACCTACAACTATCAGTTAAAATCCTACCCACTTATATTCTAAAGCCCCAGATTACCCGGCTAGTTCGGTAATCTTTTCTGTTTAATTCTGTATAGGTAGGCACTTAAATAAATAATCCCTTTTTATAGAATCCGATTAATATAGAGATTTTGTTGGATCTTTCTTTGAGTTCTATTAATTTAAAGTGTAAGTACCTACCTATACATACATTTAGTAATTAAAAAGAAAATTTTACTATGAAATTTCAGGGCAATAGGTACTTACTATTTTTAAAACAGATAACGTTTTTTTACCAAAGAAGTAGGTAAGGTGGATATGCCTAACTCCAGCCCCCCCCCCCCCCCTCTTAATCCTCTACGTTGGAAAATCACTCTTACCCCGTCACGTCACCTACAATTCACACAACAAGCAATAATGTTCACCAAGACCGAGTAGAGGGGACTATGTATGAAAAACAGTATAAAAGTACGATCGATGCGAACTTTGGGAAGTGTGTTTACGATGGCATGATGCTGTTTTTTATGCTTTTAAGCTTTGATACTAGTAAAAGATTAGAAATATAACGTTTTGAGATTACTAGTTTTTTATTAAATTTACTAATTTCGGAAAATTTAGGGGGGCTGGACTGGAGTTTGATTGGGTGATTTACCTATTATCAGCCGGGGGCTGATGTTGGGTATGTAACTTTCGCTTAGGAAATCAAATTCAACTTAATTTGCTCGTCTTAAGGTTGGAATTTGTAATGCACTAGAATTACTAACCCTACACCCAATGACCTAAATACAGCCGGGTGAATAATGTTCAATGCCAAAGTTATTTGTTCTGCAAATTAGGGGCTGATATTAGGAAATATTAGAACCTAACTCCAGCCGGTCTTCAAAACTTTGCGGCAATATACAGGATGTTCTCAAATATGATTTTAATTATTTAGGTTTTTTTTTTAAATTACATGTAAAAAAGTAAAAAGTTAAGTAGATTAATATGCCTATTTCACAATTTATTTTTTTGGTTAAGAGTCTTAACCAAAAAAATAAATTGTGAAGTACCTACCTTACCTACCTACCTACTTAAGACACACCGCAGGACGATTTATTCAAATAAAATTAATGAGAACAGTAAAGTAAACCTACAAGGGACATTCTATAGGACCTAAAGAACCATAAAAAAAAAAACAGGATCTCAATGTGTGTTAAATTCCGACTAGGACGAAGTATCTCAACTCAAGTAGCTGTATCTCTACCTAGGTACGTATAGGTTTTACTAAAATGGTTAAACCGAAATAAATATTTCGACAAAAGTATAAGTACCTATCGCTAAGAAAACATTTTATACGGATTAGTAGAAGCGTTTTAATGTGGTTTTAATTATGAAAGCTTAGTTTCAAGCAGCTTAACTGTGAGATTATTCTATCGTGAGGAGCAACATAACTTGCCACGAAGGGCCACAAAATTAACCACTGAGCTCCTTTATACCACTATTATACATCATTTATAACACTTTTGTAAGCACGCCGCCACTCCAAGTTTTAGTGATTGGATTAAAAGACTAGGTTTATTGAAGTCGTAAGCTCTAGTCTAGAAAATATAACAGGGAGTCAAGTCTGCTCAAACCCAAAATCAAGACACAATGTGTTTCCGTTTTGGGTTTAAGAAACACAATGTGTTTCGGTTTTGGGTTTAAGAAACAAGAACTGTGTCAAAAAGCATTACCATTCAACTACGAACAGTTACTTGTTCGTAGCCATTCAATCACCATTGAACCACGATTTCCACGTTAACATTAGCAGAATTGACCCCCTGGTTCAGTGAAACTTCAAGAGACCATTTTTCTTATTTAGGTAAGTACCTGAATTGTCTGTCATTTTTGTATATTTTAATGTGTAAGTACTTAGGTACTTAGATCGATTATTTAAGCAGTTTTAGATTTTATGTTACTGCTTTTGTCAAATGAAATCTCCTCTTCTTGTGTAACTAGATGTGACGTACCGAAAGGCTTTGCTTCAGTTTAAATGACAGCGACCCTTTTGTCAATGCTGTCAACTTTGTTAAAAGCATTAACAAAGTTGACAGCATTGAGACAAGACATTAACTCTAACTGCCCTGCCTGTTTATCAAATGGGACAAGTTAGAAGTTTTTGTGTAATTTTAGGACAAAACTTGGTTTAAAAACTTTAAAGTATTTTTACAAGGCAAAGAGACAGTAAATTGTAAGCAGTCTCCATATTCTACAAAGTGTGGAAATCAGTGAATCTGTAGATTCAGTCAGGGGTTGAAATACCGTTAAAAAAAATAACGTTAAAAATACCGCTAAAATATTTTATTGGTAAATTTACCGGTAATAATAACGTTAAAAATATTTTACCGGTAAAATTAACGTTAAATATAGCGTTAAATTTAGTACCAGTAAAATTAACGGTAAAAAAATTAACGTTATTAATTGGAATAACGTTAATTTTAAAGTAACGGTAAAAAAAGGAAGAAATAACGTTAAAATTAACGTTATTACAGTAAATAACGTTAAATTTAACGTTATTTAATTTATAATAACGTATATATAATATAATATAATAACGTTAATTTTAACGTGATTTCTTCCTTTTTTTTACCGTTACTATAAAATTAACGTTATTCCAATTAGTAACGTTAATTTTTACCGATAACTTTACCGGTACTAAATTTAACGCTATATTTAACGTTAATTTTACCGGTAAAATATTTTTAACGTTATTTTTACCGGTAAATTTACCAATAAAATGTTTTAGCGGTGTTTTTAACGTTATTTTTTAACGGTATTTTAACGGTACGTTATTTATTGACATAACGTTAATTTTAAAATTAACGGTAAAAAAGTAAGAAATAACGTTATATTCAAAAATAACGTTAACATTCCCTGGCTCATTCACTGGTCGAATCAGTTAAAGTGCGAGATTTTTTTTCATTTCGTACTATAACTAGGCAATATGCAGATTCCCTAGCTAATCTGCAGATTAACGACCAAGGATCAGTCGTCATACGGAAACAGGTACTTTTATTGAGGAAATTGTATAATAACATATAAGGGGTAGATACAAAAGCGGGGGGACGACGGGGGGGGGGGGGGGCTCGGGGCGCGCAGCCCCCGCCATGAAAAAAGTCCGGCGAAGCGCTAGAAACGAAGATGTTTTTGTGAAATAAACTTTCAATATAGGTCTTTTACTTAAATTTCCTGAAGCCTTGGCTATTTCACTGACTGTATTCCGCACTTTAACGGTGTAGCATCCGTTAATGTGCAGATTAACTAGTTAAAGTGCGGAAATCGGAAATCGTCTACTTTAAGAATTTCGCACCTATAATCTGCAGATTCACTAGTTAATCTGCAGATTAACTAGTGAATCTGCAGATTAACGGATTCCATACTTTAACGGCAACATACACACTATACAGAGTGTAAGGGGGACGCATCCGAAATAAAAAAGGGCATGTGGTAAAATTATGCTCCCATAGGTACCTACCTACTTCAATAATCTTACACTCTGTATACTTTATCTCCTACACAAAATGCATTGGTCAACTCCGAATTACCTACGATGGAAAAAAAAACATTTTCCGATCTTTGAAGAAAAAAAGTTGTTCAGTTTTAGCATCTTTACCACCAGCTGCTTCTTTTTCGGAATTATTCGTTTCGTTTCCCTTACACCCTATCTATAGTACCTATAGTTTACGACAACACCAGCGGATGTGATTTGGAGTTTGATTTTTTAATAAACTGATATGCATCTTACCATAAAATTATTTAAAAGGTCAAGACAAGTTTTTTTTTTACCTTCGGCTAGCACTGACTTTGCTTTGGAACCTAAAAATACGCTAACACTTTTGAAAAATCTGGGGTACTGTATAAATTCCGCGCTAGGTCCGAAGTGGCTCTTTGTTTGCCGTCGAGAGTGCTTGGCGTGTCGCCTAGCCGGGCCACGTCGACAAACATCTTGACACACTGCTCCTACTCAACTCAACATTTAAAATTAAACATTAATAATGGATGACATTACTCACACTGTTTCGGATTGAACCAGCTGGGGACCGAACCTATGACAAAAAGAATAGAAAAAAACCGGCCAAGTGCGTGTCGGGCCACGCGCCATAGGGTTCCGTAGTTACCTTATACCATACCATATTTAATACCACCTATCATTTTTCGTTTGCAAAAATAACTTTGTTTTTCACAGTGTTGGTATGAATGACAAAGTTATATTTGCGGTTTTGGAAAATGTGCTATATCTCAAAAACTAATTACTATATCTTGTTCAAACCAATTTTGGTTGAAAGTGTTTATTAAGATCTACAGCATATATTTTTTTAGATTTTTCACTCTCTTATTTCAAAAGTTAAAGGGGGGGGGGGGGGGGGACACACATTTTACCACTTTGGCGAAGTATATCTTTCAAACGGTTGACTTTGAGAAAAAGTTGTCTTAGGAACCTCAATGTCATTTTTAAAGACCTATCTATAGATATCCAACACGTGTTGGTTTGAAGAAAAAAATGTTTTTCAGTTTCAGTTCCATGTATGGGGAGCCCCCCCTTAATCTTTTATTTTTCTTATTTTTGTATTAAATTCGTTAAGCGGTTAACAGAATACATCTACTTACCAAGTTTCAACTGTGTAGTCTTAATGCTTTCGGAATAAAGTGGCTGTGACATACGGACAGACAGACAGACAGACAGACAGACATGACGAATCTATAAGGGTTCCGTTTTTTGCCATTTAGGCTACGGAACCCTAAAAAGGAGTTTTCCCTGAGAATCCCGTTCCCCGAGGATTCAATCCCGGAGGATCCAGATTTGTTTTTATCTTCATGAACTTAATAAGTACTATGTTTAGCTTGATTCGGGATCCTCCTGGACAGGAACCTCGGGAAACGGGATCCTCAGGGAATAAACCGATAAAAGATAAGCTTCGATTGTGTGCGTTAAAATGAATACTTAGTACTTACTACTTCATACATATTCAATTTCATACTTAAGTACCCTATTTTAACGACTACACTATTTCCGGATGTGATTTTGCTATTCTTCTATTTCTTCTTCAAAGCTCCCAGATGGTAATTTTTAGGGTTTCGTACCCAAAGGGTAAAAACGGGACCCTATTACTAAGATTCCGCTGTCCGTCTGTCTGTCTGTCTGTCACCAGGTCGTATATCATGATAGACAGTTGAAATTTTCACAGATGATGTATTTCTGTTGCCGCTATAACAACAAATACTATAAACAAAACATAATTAATATTTAAGGGGGGCACCCATACAACAAACATGTTATTTTTGCCGTTTTATGCTCGATTTTAATAACGACAACAGGTAGACAGTTGAAATTTTCACAGATGATGTATTTATGTTGCCGCTATAACAAATACTAAAAACAGAAAAAAATATTTAAGGGGGCTCCTATACAACAAACGTGTTTTTGCCGTTTTTTTAGTACGGAACCCTTCGTGCGCGAGTCCCACTCTCAGCTGGCCGGTTTTTGACTCTTTGTCAAATCTCATCAGGTCCTTCTACTATAATAGTAGTTCTATTAATTAATAAAAAACCTTAAACATAACCATACAAGGACTCGGTTTGTTTGTAGGTGTTATTATTCTAAGCTCGCACAATATTCCAATGGACTGTGAAATAAGGAAATGCCCATCAAAATCAATTTAGCGGTTTTTGCACACAAACATAGAATTTACAGTTTTAATTTATGTAATATAAATGGAATTCCGTAGATACTAGAAAAGTTTAAAAATTAGATAAATGAAACAAAATATACTAATATTGACAAACAAATTGTAATGTTATAAAATAAGAAACAAACAATCAGTAACGATACAATACCTATTAATCTAATTCTTCCTTCCTACCTTTTGTGGCTAGCACAGATTTTCCTTTCAACACTGTTAGAATGCTTACACTTACACTAAGTAATTAGAAATCTTAAAAAATAAAATAAAAAAAGATTAAAAATTAATATTGACACTGTAATAAATGACAAATTGTAATTATATAAATTAAGATACAATCAACGATACAATATGAGATTACCTTTTAACACAGATGATACAAAACAATAAGTAACTATAAAGGATTTTTTGCGTATTAATTATTTTTATCTAACTCACTATTAGTTAGTTACTGATACATAACCTCTTCGTAAATTTCTTTCAGACCATTGAAAAAGGCCAAAACAGTTGGTGCCGGAGACAGCTGTTTCTCAACAAAGTCATTGACGTTACCAGAATATTGGGCGTTGATGGTGTGCGCCACTTTGTACACAAACGTGCCGTTGTAGGTGCGGCTGTACGTCGTGGGCCGGTAGGGGGCACCACACAGCTTGTTCAAGAAGTTCAGCTGCTGCAGGCAATGCTGGAATTCCACTAACGGGTGAAGCATTTTATGGTCCAAGATTGCATTCAATCCGGACTTTGTCACTGTAAAATATTCAGTCAGTGAGGCCACAGCTTTATTGCTGTCTAACTCCGTGACTTGTTCTTTGTCGATAATGGAGTCTAAAATAGGCCTTGGAACCAATTTGTCATCATAGTTAACATTGTTATTACATTTAGTAGCCACTACCTCCAACATCACGTACGACAGAAGCACACTGCACACTCCGATCGTAGTATCAACAGATTTCTTTTGTGTAAAATAGACCACAGCAATCATCAAAAGTCTAACTTCCTCAGGTAAATCGTTGAATCTGTCGAAATTGTAAGCTGGCATCGAATATTCAAGAAAATGTTCAAATAATTTCAAAGCTCTTATCTGGGCCCATCCGTTTTCAAATGGACTTTGTACAGCTGTATACGAAGGTTTCGGAATTGCGGTCGCATCAGCAACGTTAACGCTTACGATTTCACCTTTGTTATTGTGGAACTGCAATTCAGTTCTTTCAAAATTCGTCAATAAGTTAAACGCATACTTTATAATGTCTAGAGAAAGAAACATAGCATCTTCAGCCTCTGTGTCTTCTATGCACCAAGATCCTGGTACAGTGTTCCAGCGATACATGTTGACGTACTGTAGTGGCACGTAGCCACAGGCGACGCCCTTTTGAAACCACAACGGGTCACCGGAGTCAAAGTCTAGTCGGTTTTCCTGCATCAGATAAGCAAAAGGAATTTCGGGAGTCTCCTTACGGCAGATGAATTTCATTACTTCATTTTTCTCTCTTGTGAATGTCTCAATTTCTTCTGGGTTGAGGTACTTTTGTAAAATGTTTGCAATAGTCCCGTTTGGTCTGCTTGACAGCCACTTTAGCAAATGACGGTTTCTTACGAAGCCATAACTTTTTATATTGATGGATCCATAAAATTTTTGGAAGTAATTTTCCGGTAATATATATTCATCAGTTAACACAATAAAGGTAGCAAGCTTTTCTTTGTTGAGGTTGTATTTTTGAACAAAATCTTCATAGGAAAATATAGAACAATGAATAGAGGTAGTCATGTCATTGTAACTAAGACTGAGTGCGCGTTGGGGAAGCGGTATGTACGGCACTCCAGAAAAACAGAATTCAACGTCAAAGCTAATAATTGGACAGTTCAACTTTTGTGCAAGTGCGATGCACTGTTTCTTGCATTCGAATTCGCAAATGACATAGTTGAAATTCATTTCATCGAGAACTTCTTTGTAGACCTCTTTCATAAATACCGGTAGTATGTAAGAAGTCGATACTAATCCGCTTTCTAAATTAGGGGCGTCAGAAGTTTTCTTATCTTTTTCCATATGTCGTGTATTATCACCACGGCCTCCTTTGAAAAGGAAATAACATTTTACGTTAGCCTTTTGGAAGATGGAGAGTTGCTCTCTCAAATATTGAGCATACTTGTCGCTTTCACATCCAAACTCGAAAGGCAAGTCCATATCATGGTATATTTTATAGAAGTAATTCTGGCCGTCGATCACTATGTCGCAATTTTTGAGTTCATAAGGCTTCAGTCCATCGACTTCAATGTTCTTCCAGAAGCCTCTGATCCTCATCTTTAAATCTGGAATTAAAGAAAATTGTGTTAACAAGTGTAAATATTACCACAGTATGGATATAAGTACCTACTACCGTACAGAAAAGACAGAGTGTCTTTTCCACCCCGCCCCAGAATCAATTACCTCACCCCACCCTCCGAGTTCGTATGCCGAATCGTACACTCGCTTAGTCATGTTTGTCAATGTCAACTGTCAACTTATTTTGATATTCAAAGCAATGCGTCGTATTTTTACAGTCGTATTTGTCAACTGTCAGCTTATTTTGATATTCGAAGCAATGCGTCGTAACTTTATTTACCAAAAAGTTCTAATTATGTTATTGTACGCTTCGCTCACACAGTACAAACTGCACGGTAGACACACACACAGTTGCGCGTGTACAAAAACGTCATCTATTTGTATTGGCGCGGTTTTATGGAGTGTCCGGGGTGTGGTAGTCATAATCAAAAATAAAATACCGTTCCAAGTCTGCCGCGCTAACTAAGAGTACAATAACTCGAATTTGCCGCTTTCGAGAAAAACGCGCGCTAAATTTCAAACTTTGTTTTTCTTGTATCTCATGAACTACTGAACGGATCTACATGTAACTTGTACCAATTGAAAGAAAAACACATAAAGAACGAATTTAAAATATATTTAGAATGAATATATGAAGCTTAAGGCTTGAAATCGTGGTAATTGTTATTATAATAAGGAATGTTTAAATGATCAACCTATCAACACTAGCCATAAATACAATAACTACATTACTTATTGTATTTATCTTTAGCAAACACACATATTGCGAACACTTACATTAATAATTTAATCATTTTCTAACGATAAATACAATAACTGATGTAGTTATTGCACTTATCGTTAGAAAAACCTGTGTGACCTAGTCGGTAATCCCAATGAAATATAATAATATTTAACTTTTTTTATTAAGTATTTATTTAAAGTTTAAAGTAATCATAAATATGTATTTTAAACAAAAATGTACTTTTATCAAAAGCCGTTAACTAGTATAATTTCTCCAAAGTTGTAACAAACACATAAATTTTACTTCTTTTAATCTATATCGGGTCATTTTGAACTTACCATCCAAATTTTGAGGATGTGTTCAGTCCATGAAACTGAACAACTTTTTCTAAGGAACACATGGTCAAATATGTAAAATAAAAATCGACTTTCCATACAAATCAAAGAGATCACGTGGATCAATTTAGTATGGGATGACCAACATTTTCCTGGCCAAATTTGACACATGTTTCTTAGAGAAAGTTGTTTAGTTTCATGGACTGGACACATCCTTAAAATTTGAATGGTAAGTTCAAAATGACCCTGTATACATATATAAAATTCAAAATCCTGACTGACTGACTGATTGAGATATCAACGCACAGCCCAAACCGCTAAATCTAGAGACTTGAAATTTTGCTCTTAGGTACCTTATAGAGTATAGGCATCCATTATGAAATTATTTTTGGAAATTCCACCCCTAAGGGGGTAAAATAGGAGATGAAAGTTTGTATGAAAGTCCGTCAGTTTCAAAGCTAGGATTTTCAAATTCTGTATTTAGGCTGACGATTGAAAATTAATATTTACGTGTATCAGCGTTTTTGACAATTCTACTCCCGAAAGCATGAAAAGGGGATGAAATTGTAATTGGAAAGTCCTTCATTTTCAAAGTAAATCTTACTTTTATTATTAAGCCTTATCGTTGGAAAATAACAAATAAGCAAACTCATAATATTTCATTTTCGAAATTCAACAAGTGTTAAATGAGATAAATAAACCGATTAATCGATATGAATGTCGTTATTGAAGTTTTATGGTATGACGATTGCAAAAATAGCATTTATTTTAAAGTTCAATACGGAGGACATGATCTATACCGTAAAGGGTTGAAATAGGGATTAAAATTTTGTATGGGAAAATAATGTAAAATAGACATTTCGAATTTAAACTTCGTAGGCTTAAAAACAAATAAAAAAGCTAACTCATATTTCGTAATTTTCCGAAAATCAACCCCTTAGAGGATAAATGGAGTATAAAAACCTAAACTAGGCTATCGTGTCTAGACTAGACTACCGTGTTGATTGCGGAAATGACGAGAACGGGAACGGGAACGAGAACGGGATACTAATATCTCTGGATCCAATTCTGAATATTATAAACTAGCTTCCGCCCGCGACTTCAACCGCGTGGACATTCGAGAAGATCCTCAGAGAAGCTTAAACCAGGATAGAAACAATTATTCTGTTATAAATTTATCAAATTCCGATCAGCCGTTTTCAAGTGATTAGGCGGATCCCCACCAAGCGAGCAGCCTCGTGAAAAACCCTTGCGGAAAACGTTCTGCCTCGTGAGGCAGCGCGCTTGGTGGGGACCCGCCCAATCACGTAAAAACGACTGATCGGAATCGGATGAAATAAAAAAACATAGAATTCTTTCTATCCTGGTTTAAGCTTCTCTGAGGATTTTCTCGAATGTCCACGCGGATGAAGTGGCGGGCGGAAGCTATTCATTAATACAATAACAGCATTTATTTGTGAATTCTGAGTATTTATCTCAGTAAATGATTGGGATACATTAATCATAAGTACAATAATTCAAACATATTGTATTTATGACTAGTGAACAAATATTGAAAATCCAAGTCCTACTAAATATAAGTGGAACAACTATAATAGTTATTGTACTTATTATAAGTAATGTAGGCATAGTTGAAAACTGATAACACCACAAGTATACTTATTGTATTATTGCTAAGTAAAATTGGAGTGAAGTCTTAGTTATTGCATTATTGCTTACTGAAAAACCAGGTTCCTGAAGGATTCATGAAAAGCTACTTAGAGAGAGATGTAGATCTCGATTCCCTGATTATAATAGTAGTTTATGATACAAGGTTGGTAAGGAGGTTTTTAAAACGAGTTAACGTTTTATAAGCCCGAGCCGCAGGCGAGGGTTTATAATCGTCACGAGTTTTAAAAAACCTAAACAACCGTGTGCCATACTACATTTTTCAATACATTTGCGAGAAAACATTATAGGTAGGTACTACTGAAATTGTAATCTATACATAATAATAAAACTGTAAATTCTAAACATTTGTGCGCGTATTACGCAAAAACCGCTCGGCTTTTCTAAGTTTAGTAGATTAAGGTCCAACTTAAAATTTAAGCTATGTTTCATCAAATTCAGGTGGGTGGAACCAGGGAAATAGCTTGAACTCTCCTTAGTACTAGTCTCATACACTAAAGAGGTCATTTTAAACTGGTCGCTATATTTTTCTACTGTCCACGCGGACAAAGTCGCGGGTGGAAGCTAGTAGAAATTAAAAAAAACGTACGTAAACAAAAACGCACGGCGCGGGCGTGCGGTAAAATCAACTTACCGCACGCTGTACTAAACCGTAAACAAAAACGCACGGCGTGCGGTAAAATCAACTTACCGCACGCTGGCCTGTCATCGTAAGCTCATATTTTCGAGCAACTGTATTGAAAATATATATATATATAACTCAATATCGACCAAAATCGAGTTATTGTACTTTTAGTTAGCGCGGCAGAAGTACTTACATAATTGAAATTTAGGTTTTTATACACTAAAATCAATACATTACTAGACTTAACATAAGAATCTTAAACCTATTTAATTATGTAAGTACTTACGCACGAGAACAAACCAGTACGGCCCGACTCCTTGACAAACTATAGGAGCAATAAAATTATATGGGTAATCTGCACAGTGCTATGTTCTCTCATGCAGGAGTTTCCGAAGCTGTATTATAAACACATGTTATTTCATACTTAGAAACTAAAATGTGTTTGTTAAAACTTCCCGACAACTGATTATGGATTTCCGGTGGTTATCCCGCCATTTTGATATCTTGATGCCGGGATAACCAGCCATACTGAATATCTTTGAAACTCCTTGACAAAATATAAGAGCAATAAAATTATATATTCAACACTTTGCTATGTTTTCTTATGCAGGAGATTCCGAAGCTGTATCATATAACCTCATGTTATTTCATAATTAGAAATTATAAATGAATAATAATGGTTTAATCGTAAAGGCACTAAAACGCACTAAAATTGTATGTGTTTATTAAAACGTTCCGACAACTGATTATGAACTGTCGGAATTTATCGCCGGTTATCCCGCCATTTTGATATCAAGATGGCGGGACAACCAACAATGCTGAATATGTTTGAAACTATTAATGGCACTATTTTTTGAACATAGGCACCAAATGGCACCAAAATGGCACTATATCCTAGCCATGAAATATTGCAAAAACCAGGCGGTATCCCACCATTTTGATGTCCACATTTTTCTCCATCATCTCGTTAGCG
The DNA here is from genome assembly GCA_943789525.1 of Agriphila geniculea. Classification (NCBI taxonomy): domain Eukaryota; kingdom Metazoa; phylum Arthropoda; class Insecta; order Lepidoptera; family Crambidae; genus Agriphila; species Agriphila geniculea. Next base: position 20,677,576 of record OX038879.1, read on the forward strand.
AATTTACCCGCATTTCCTGAATTGACCCCTTTTATTTCGCTTTTACGGCGGCGCAAGCAATACCGCTCTAAGCGTTTAATTATGGTAACTGTTAAATAAATCAAACAATTATTAATTGAAAGCTCATTAAATGTACTTTCATTAGATATCAACAGTTCCACAATAAAACATGAGCTAGCAAGCAGGTGGCCAAGTCTAAACTTATTTTCGAAAAGGTGCGTTTTTTCTAACGTCGAGTGTAGTTTGTAAGAAAGTAAAAAATATCTTTAAAGATAGAAAGAAAGAAAGAAAGAAAATACATTTATTTGACACAGACATGAGAAAAATAAGATACATGCTGCAGGTACATTAATAAAGGGAAAAAAAAAAAATTTAAAAATAAATCTAAAACATAACATATTAAGTAAAAACGGATCTCACGGCTGCGCCAAACTCGGAAGCCAATTCAGCATGTGTCGGGCTGATGAGACCCGACGCTGATTTTCAATTGGCACCTTTTTGTTTTTGACAGCTGGATGTCTCAAACGAAAACAACACCCTAAGTTAAAAAATATGTGCAATTCATAAAATTATTATTAAATTATAAGTATAGATAAGATAAATTATGAATAGAAAATTGTGTAAGTATATAAAATCCGAATATATGTATTTATTATATAAGTATATATGTATTATTATATATAAAAGATATTAAGGCCAACCAAGAAACAATATCACCTATATAAATGAAATGTTGACGTTATATGATTCCATATCGCGCTGTGCATTAAGAAGATAATGTTTTATGCGCAGTTTAAAAGTATGGATCGAATTTAAAGATAGATAGTTAGTTTAAAGATAAGTATGACGAACTCTTTAGGTACTGCAAAGTCATGTCGGTTCATGACAAAGTGAGTTATGCAATTATAACTGAACAATTCGATAACGTTGCTTCCTTGCCGAGGGTTAGACACAGAATAAACACGACAGATTACGCAGAAGAAACTTCTCAAGGGTCGCTCAAATAACTTTTACGGAAATAGAACATATTTGTCTTCTTCCTGCGATAATTGGCTTTGGTTAAAAAATAAAAGGTATTTTTTTTATATTTTTTTACTACAGATTAGGCCAATTTAAGAAACCAATTTGAATATTTTAACATTTGGTCCCATATTTATTTTTTTATAAATATATTTGTCGAGCGGATATGGTCAACCGGAATGACGTCATTAGTGGCATGAAAGTTTAAGAAGGAAAACCTTTACCATCTACTTATAGAAAAAGAACGGCCAAGTGTCATTACCTGTCATAATGACTTTATGGTTGTTTGTAAACAAATAAGTTATAGTCTTAGAGTAAGACGGGCTTCTAAAGAAAGAGAAGCCATACGAAGCGTTCCCCTCTGCCGAAGTACAAGCCCAAATGGGCATACGCATTAGTAAAATCAGTTGCGCCCGGATTTCTTTCTAGACCGAGTCCAGTCGCGCATGTGAACGCTGCTGTGTTTAAAATGTCGAATTTATGAGTTTTTTGCTGTTAAAAGAGGTCTTGAACATCAAGTATACAAATAGACGGTGTTACATTTCACATAAAAGTAATTTTTTATCGTATTATTGCTATTTGTTTACATTTAAACATTAAATTCGTATATTTTATTCTTGATTAGTTGTCAAATTTGTTCAGTGACATCGGGTCTGCTAGTCCATGGCTCGTCCGTACAAATTTCAGATCTGTCGCTAGATAAATCCGAGTTCTCGCCGATGGGCAACTTAGTGATGTTACCGTTAAATAATGTTTGTCGATAAAGTGTTGGTCAATCTGGCCCTGATTATGCGTCAAATACATTTGCGAGATGTTTGCATGATTTGCTTTGCACTGATGTGAGCGCGACGCGACAGATATCGCGAAATAAATTTCGAAATAGTAGATTATACAACAAGTGAATAAAAAGGGAATTTAGTTCGAGGTTTACAAAGAACCGAGATGAATTTTTTTTTCACGAGTTGTGTTGTGTACTCTACTTTTTACCATTGACTGCGAGAAAGCAAATAGGTACCTAACAGTACTTTATACTTAGTATTTATAGTTGACCATCAGCCATTTTTAATGTCCCCACTACTGGGGCACAGGCCTTCCTTATAGGTGGGAAGATGGGCGATAACCTACCACGCGGGCCCAATGCGGATTGATGGGTGTTAACGACTGCAAATGCAGCCGGGACCAACGGCTTAACGTGCCTTCCCCATCCCATGACCGACCCATGCGTGAAATTAGAAGTTTCCAATGACATAAAACAACCACGCTAAGAGAGATGGATGGTAGGTACCCCCCCTTGGTAGGTAAGGAGGGGTGGCATTCAAAGTTTCGCGCCGCCGCACTTCAGAAAAAAATCATATCTCCTTCAATATACCTACCACCTCGAATGAGGTATCATATTATGATAAATCAGGGATGATGAAGCCATTTTTGAGACATTGAATGTACAGTTTCTTAAAAAAATAATGATATATTTTACTATATTGACGACATTATCAAAATCAGTTTGCTATTTTTTTATTCAACAGTCGGTCGGTATCTTTCAAAATTCTAATTGTTGGGTGTGCAGACAGCAGTACTGTCATGGAGCGATGTTCAGTGTCAGCAGCCTGAGCCCAACTTCCCTGGGTATACATTAATCCCAACCCAATCACCTACACTCTCAAGATTTTTGTATAAAGCTCGAGCGTATAAAAATGACCTCTTTGTTGTTATTCACCCCATCGTAAAATGATTGAGTTTGTAACCTTTATTCCTTTTTCCGTATCGATATTGCTGCATCGACAGTTGAGCCCAGCCCTTTATGTCAATAACGTGTCATATTGTGATGTGTGACTCATCCGTACACAAATTTTTGCTGTTTTGTTTTATTTTTTATGTGTGAGCGTCGTCATTACAGTGTTGTTTTTGTATGTGGGTATGCGGAACTGCACTTGTGTGCATTTCCCTCCCCCCGCAAAAAATGCCAGAATAATTTGAATAGAGTAATAATCGCTAAGGCTTCTCCCTTTGTGACGAAACAAAGCCTTTGTTGCTCGAAGGTTATAGTTAATATTTCTTCTATTTTATTCATTTAATCCAGTTGCGACGGTTCTAACCTACCTTCTTAATTTGCCGCAATAATTTTTGAGGTGGTAAAATTATAATAAAAATGCTTACCAGTGGAAACTCGCTGAAAATCATTGTAAAAACTGACACGCCCAATTTACCCAAATTGCGAAATGTATTGTATGTATTGTGTCTATTTTGGATGTAGGCTACATGGATGAAATTGTAACGATTGCTTGTGGACTGATAAATTTGCAGGATAACATAATAAACATTGTGAAAATATTTGCATACTTTATTTCTATTTACAAACATTTAATAGTAGGGATGTGGAAAAAATAACGAGATAAGTTCATCGATATTTTTCGGGCGATATTAAATACTCTGATGTATCGATAGATGTTTTTACAATAATTTTTCCAAAACATTTTTTTGGTAATTACGTATGGATTCTAATAGTCGACACTATTTTGTCACTGGAGCATTTTGATTTTTTCCAACTTTGAGTCTTAAAAATCATCGTAAAATTCGTCAAATCGAGCCAAAATTTCGCGTAGGGGTTTATTTTGCTATTTTTTATGTTTTACAATACCTTAAAATTAGAATCCATTACTTAGTCATCATCCCGTTTCATCCCATTTTTTTCTGAGAAATATTACCTATATCGATATTTTTTCACTTCCACCTTCCACCATCCCTAATGCCAAGTTCATTGTCAAAATTGTCTTTGCCCTTTTTTCTTTTTTTTTTATTATGGCTGGGGGATCTGTATGTGATGACGTCATATGAAGGTCATTTGAAGGTTAAAGCTTTTTATTGAATATTATAAATATCTTTAAAAATATAGACTTATTTTTAAATTTAATTAGTAGACACTGTACCGAAAGCTTATTCCTCGAAATGGTTTTGAGATTTCCAGTCATGTTCAAAAAGTTATCAAAGCCAATTGGCAATTTACCTAAAGAATTACAGGTAATTCTGGATGACAACAAACAGGAAAGTGCGAAGCAAAAACTCAAAATCTATTTTTCTACCAAAAATTTGCCTTAAAATTTATCGTATTCAATAAATGGTCAGCTTTTTCTTAACATCATCCTGTGCACGCGCGTCGACCGTGACCATTCATTCACTCCTTAGGCCGGCCACATTCAGACGGAATCCCGATTCGGAATTCCGAATGGCCGGCCTAAGGAGTGAATGAATGGTCACGGTCGACGCGCGTGCACAGGATGATGTTAAGAAAACATACAGACGGAATCCCGATTCGGAATTCCGAATGGCCGGATCCTTTGTCCTGACTTGTATCATTTTGGCGTATCAGATCACCGTATCTTTACCATACATCGCTAGTTTGGTTGGGCGTGCGTTGATATTACTTCAACGCACGCCCAACCAAACTAGCGATCTAATACAATGATATTAAAAGTAAAGATGAGTTATACGCCAACATCATTGCTATTTAAAACAGCGTAAAGGTACTATAGATACACACATTGACCGCTGCATGCGCATTGGCCGCCAATTGACAGCGCGTCAGCTGCCTTCTTCACTTGCACACACAAAGCAGACAGTTTGCTCTTTGTACAATATGGCCGAATAAAGTAATAGAAAACACATATTTTTATTAAATACAGTACTTACGTGTGAAATTAAGCATTTTTTCGATCTCTGACCGTTACTGTATAATTTGTACATCGTCTGAAGACGCAAGTAGACATTTTTTTAATGGAATTTCACAATTTTATCGCGTCTGACTGACGAGAGCCGCGTGTGTTTCCGTGTCGCGAGTCTGTGCCTGACTAAATGAAAGTCGGGCAATTACCTGACTTTCGTCTTTCCATTTTGGTGTGCGGGTAACGTATCTATACTTTTCAATATCATTGATCTGATACGCCAAAATGGACTAGTCTGGACAAAGCTTTAGATGCGCGCGCGAGCGACGTGAGTGAACAGCCGCATTGTACTTGCCAGTTGGATTGGACCTTCCTTACTTTTTTTTCTACTTGATTTATTATCAAATTATTATAATGAAAAGGGAGAATAACAGCTATTTTTGTTTAGTGACTTATCTAATGTCTTATAGGACCACATGCACAACTGTGAAGTTTTCGCGATATCTCTTAAAACAGAAAAGTTATATGGCCTAGAACACTGTTATTTTGTGTTGTACAATGACGTCATTGGTCATACAGGTGACTGGTGAACCTTACGTCTTGCGTAATAAAGCACACATTTAAGTACGTTTGGCATTTCCTTCAAACCCTTATAACTTCGAAACTACTCGCTTGATTTAAATGAAAGTAAAACATGTGTATTGCTAGACATTTAGCTACATGTTCATAAAGTTTCAAGTGATTTAACAGACCCAGTGACATTCTCCATTACTGACGCAAACCATTGGCGTTTTTGGATAGGGTCTAACTTGCCAGGAAGATTAATTAAATATTGTGTTTATTAAGTTTTTTTAAAGATCTTAAAATATTTTTTTATACATAAGATTGAAACAATTTTTTTTCAATACTGCTTAGTTGTATCTTTTGTAATTACACGGATTTTTAGAAAAACTGTATGACTAAAACCCGATTGATTAGGTTTGTCCAGTCACTGCGTATTCGTCAAAGTAGATAGTTGGTATACTTAGGTACCTTATAAGGTAAAGTAGATAGTTGGTATACTTAGATACCTTATAAGGTACCTAAGTATACCAACTATCTACTTTGACGAATACGCAGTGACTGGACAAACCTAATCAATCGGGTTTTAAGGCGTGTCTCCTGCGCTTAATTTTCAACAAAACATGTTGAAAAAACATTGTTTTCAAAACATTGTTTTCAATACCGCACGTCCGCTGCGCCTAGGTTTTGTTTTGAAAACATGTTTTGTTAGAAAATTTTCGACCAATCACGGCTCAGTTTCGAAAATGAGTTCCGACGAAGAAGACGTCGTCAGTCACAGCCCGTAAAACCTACCGTGTAATGGCTACCTTATACTTTGCCACCGTAACATCCCAAAGTAGCGGTCTTTCTCTGAGTAACTCAAATAAAAATAAAGTACTCTCCTTATTCCACTCCATCACTACAATTACACGAATCACACAGTGGCACACGAACGCAGGCGAGACGTCTGCATCTAGTGAGCGCTAACACAAAATGAGTTACTTCCCCTCCCCGCAGGCGAGAGCGGGGGATGTTTTCCGTTCGTCGCGGCAAACATGTTTTGTGTTTTTGCAAAACAAAACTCATAGGCCACGCCCCAAACATGTTGAGAAAACATTGTTTTGATGTTTGAAAACACAAAAACACGGCGCAGGAGACCCGGCCAGTCATACAGTTTTTCTAAAAATCCGTGTAATTACAAAAGATTTTTAAAAACTGTTTAACTAAACACATGTTTAAATATGATGCTGTCTCTGTTTACAGAGACAGCATTAAAAGAGTAGAGTTTAAAAAAAACTAAAAATATCTTATCTAGGAGCATACATTTTTTCATTTAAAACTTTTTGTGGCAGGTATATTTATTTAGCGACCCAAAAAACGGACATGCTCGTTTTATTAGCTTATTGGATGGTATAAACTTTTTCAAAACGACGACAAAAATTCCCGCGTGTTAATTTTGAATAATAACCGAGATATAATTTTTTTAAAGAATTTTGGTAAATTTCTTAATCTCTCTATAAATTCTCTATAATGCGATATTTTTTTTTGCTGAATAAATTACAGTTATACTATTTAAATAGGTATTTAATACAATATTTAAAAATTTTGAAATCTTAGAACATATGCGTTTTTTACTTTTTCAAAGTCCTGACTGACTGACTGATTGACTTACTGACTGACTGAGTGAAATATCAACGCACAGCCCAAACCAGTGAACCTAGAGACTTGAAATTTTGCACATAGGTACCTTATACAGTGTAGGCATCCACTAAGAAAGGATTTTTGGAAAATCTTCCCCTAAGGGGGTAAAATAGGGGATAAAAGTTTGTATGAAAGTCCGTCAGTTTTGAAGTTAGGAACTTCAAATTTTGTATTTAGGCTGACAATTGAAAATTATTATCTATATGTGTCAGCGTCTTTGACAATTCCATCCCCAAAGGGGTGAAAGGGGGATGAAATGTTGTATCTGGAAAGTCCCTCATTTTAAAAGTAAAATATACTAAATTTATTATTTAGGCTTATGGTTGGAAAGTTAAACAAATAAGCAAACACAATATGTTTCGTATTTTTTCGAAAATCAACCCCTTAGGCCCACCGGTAACGATCAATTGCGATTGTCAATGTTTCCGGAATTGACGCCCATTGACGGAAAAATTGATCGTTTACGCGTGTAATTGAAGCGATTGTCAATTGCTCCAACAATGGCATTGACGGAAAAATTGACAATCGCAATTGATCGTTACGCGCGGGCTTTAGAGATTAAATGAGATAAATAAACCTAAAAATCGATATAGACGTCGTTATTAGGGTTTTCTGGAATGACGATTGCGGAAATAACATTTATTTTGAAGTCCAACACGGTGGGCATGATGCACCCCCTATAGAGGTGAAGTCGGGGTTCAAATTTTGAATGGAAAAAAAATATAAAATAGACATTATAACTTGAAACTTCGTAGGAGCACGTCTTAAAATGAATAGGCAAGTATATACCTATTTTGTGATTTTGAAAATCAACCCCTTATAGGGGGTAAATGGGGAAAGTAAACATAAAAATCGATATGGATGTCGTTCTTGAGGTTTTACCGTCTATACATAAGTTTGGTTTATAGGGTTGTCACTCCACTATATGTGCGGTAATCAGAAGGGTGCTTGAATGATAGATTAATATAAACTGAATATATTTATTTAAACACGATAGATAGGTATGAGTTAATTAATACTAGTTAACAAGTACAAGGGACGCGGGCCACGGGAAGACTGGCTCGCTGCGCGCAGGCAGCTACGAGGCGATCGCTCCCTATGACGTAATCAATAAGTAAGCACTTAATACAATCAATGTCGCTACAGTACTTCCCCTGCTAATTTTTGAAAAAAAAAATGTGTAGTTACATATATATTATACAAAAATAAATGAATTAAAAAGAAACTAAGTCTGTAAAAGTTTATTTGAGTCAACCCTAACTCTTATAACTACTTATCAAGTTACGTTCAAAATAAAACAATGAACTAAGGTACTTATGGCGGCTTGGGAAACATACAATGACTTATTCAGCTGAAAATGACGCTATGCATGGCGTGTGGAATGTACTCATTGAGTACGTACTGCGTACAAAATAAGCTTTGTTTACACAATATTTAACAAAACTAATGATCTATATATAAATGAATGAAGTGAGTACCTATTTACTTAAATATAAAAAGAAAATTACATAATTTTACACTTTGTCTTATTGAATACTAAATAATACTTGTCTTATTACTAAAGAATAAACAACAAAAAATACATTTAACAGAATATGTGCTAAAGTTGGAATCGAATCGGTTTCTTTATAAGCCTACCACTTCGAGTGGTACAAGTAACAATCGGTTCGCTACTTTTTTCTTTAGCATTGCTTTCCGGTACGACATTATCATGACAAACAGAATTATCCTTATCATAAGCTGGGATGCACTGATCATTAAGAATGTAGGCCGGTTTGAGTCGATCTATCGAAATATTAACACTTTTTCCTGATATTTCAATACTAAAATACTTTTTATATCTTTTAATAACTCTAAATGGGCCTTGATACGGCGGTTGTAAAGATCTCCTTACCATGTCATTCCTAACGAATACATGCGTACAATTTGTTAAATCGCGATGCACAAATAAAGTGCGAGAATCTCTGTGCTCTTGTGGCTTGGGCCTAAGTTTCTGTATAGTATCTCTTAAGTTTTTCACGTAATCTTGAGAACTGCAATCCGATAATCTAGAATTATTATAAAAATCGCCTGGTAATCTAATTGTTTGTCCATATAAAAACTCTGATGCACTTACATTAGTTTCGTGGCGCGGTGCTACTCGTAAACCATATAAAACTGTTGGCAATTCGTTAATCCATGAATTGGACTCTAGCAATCGTGCCATAAGGGCTGATTTCAAACTACGGTGCCATCTTTCAATTGCTCCATTGCTTTGGGGATGGTAGGGTGTAGTTCTTAATTTTTCAACGCCTAATACTTTCATGAGTTGTGTAAATAGATTGCTTTCAAATTGTCTGCCCTGGTCTGTCGTTATTCTTATCGGGCAGCCAAATCTACAGAACCACGTCTCATAAACGGCTTTGGCTACGGTTTCCGCGTGTATTTCTTTTGTAGGGACGGCTTCTGCCCATCCGGTCACTCTATCTATCATAGTAACGCAATATCGGAAACCATCCTGTGTTATTGGCAAAGGACCTATTATGTCCAAATTTAGGTGATCTAGTCTGCCGCATGGTTCAAAATGACCTAATTTAGAAATAGTATGACGATTTATTTTCACTTTTTGACATTGAATGCATGTTTTGGCCCAATTACCTACGTCTTTATTCATATGAGGCCAAAAATATCTAAGTGATATTAATCTTTTACTAGCTCGTATTCCAGGATGACTTAAGCTATGTACTATATCGAAAGCGTTTTTCCGGTACATTTTTGGTAAATAAGGCCTAACATTGTTAGTGGATACGTCACAAAATCGAGGAGCTCGGTGGCGCAGTGGTTTAGCGCCTGGCCCAGCGATTGCGGAGGTTAAGCAACGTTCGCAAGGGTCGGTCATGGGATGGGTGACCAAAAATTTATTATCTCGAGCTCCTCCGTGCTTCGGAAGGCACGTTAAGCCGTTGGTCCCGGCTGCATTTGCAGTCGTTAACACCCACCAATCCGCATTGGGCCCGTGTGGTGGGTTATGGCCCGTCCTCCTTATCCTCCCATAAGGAAGGCCTGTGCCCCAGCAGTGGGGACATTAAAATGGCTGATGGACAGACGTCACAAAATATCTGTTTATCACAACCTGGAAAATAAATCTTTTTTAATCGGGTCTGAGAACGGTTTGTGGGTAACAATAATTCTTTTAATTCCTTATCTACATCCTGTGCCTCGGCGAGTGCCGAATAATCGATGCTTGTTGGGCATGTTATTGTTTCTAGTCTGGACAAAGTGTCGGCTACAATATTTTCGTTTCCTGTTACGTACTGGATATTAGTCGTATATTCGCTTATGTACATAAGGTGCCTTATGCGTCGTGGTAACTCCTTATCGTTACTCTTTTTTGTAAATGCGTAAACTAAAGGTTTATGGTCTGTAAAAATTGTAACAGGGTGTCCTTCTATTCTAGACCTAAAATGTTGCACTGCAAGATACATAGCTAAAAGTTCCTTATCATAAGTGCTATATTTTTTTTGACCTGGCGTCAATTTTTTTGAAAAATAGCCTAGAGGTGTTAACTTTCCATCTACTTTTATATGTAACACTGCTCCAACACCGTCGTCCGACGCGTCCGTCATTAATGCTAGGGGTGCATTGGGTAAAGGGTGGCAAAGCGTTGCAGCTTGTAGCAAAGTGGTTTTGCACTGCGAAAACGCTTGCTCAGCCTCTTTTGTCCAAAAGATTGGAGTTTTATCTTTTTTCTTAGGGCTGTGAACAAGCTCATTTAATTTGGCTTGTAGTTGTGCAGCTTTGGGTATATGTGACCTATAAAAATTAATCATGCCTAAGAAACGCCTGAGCTGCTCTACTGTTTCTGGCTTTTTAAAGTTAACTATGTCCTTGACTTTTTGTTCAGCGGGCCTAATACCCTCGGACGACACTTCAAAACCCAGAAATTCTAACTTTGATTTACCGAACTGACACTTAGAAAGATTTATAGTGATACCAAAATCGTTTAATCTGCTAAAAATAGCTTCTAAGTGCTTACTATGCGAGTCATTGTCTGTACTTGCTACTAAAATATCGTCAATGTAGCAAAAAAAATGTTCGTTTATGTTGTTGACTGTACCATCACTATTTTTAATTTCTAAACCTTGTAACACCGAATGGTTCATAAACCTTTGGAATGTTTGGGCTGCATTGCGCAGCCCAAACGACATTCGTGGGAATTCAAAAAGTCCAAACGGCGTAATGATAGCGGTTTTTTCGATATCTTCAGGGCTGACCCTAACGTTAAAATATGCTCTATTTAAATCTATTTTAGAAAACACCTTTTTATCCGCGGTAATATGTGTGAAATCTTGTACGCGAGGAATCGGATATCTATCTGGCTTAGTTATTTTGTTAAGTGCGCGATAATCGCCACACGGCCGTAGTTGTCCGTCCTTTTTAGGCACGACGTGTAAAGGGCTTGCCCAAGCGCCTTTAGATGGCCTACATATACCAAGTTCCTGCATAGTCCTAAATTCCTCAAAAACTTTTTTGTACCGATCGGGTGGCAAGGGTCGAGCTTTAGCGTAGACGGGTGGTCCCTTTGTTTCGATGTAATGGTAAATCGAATGAGGCGGGTTTTCTCTAAAACATGACGGTTTCAATATGTCAGGAAATTTATTTAGTTGGCTAGAATAAGGGTGATTTTGATCTATCATCCCTAATGATGAGTCATTCCAGCTTATGATTTCGGCTATAGTACTTAAATTCGTAGTTTGATCGATCAACTTACGCTTACTTAAATCTATTATTAGCTTATGCTGAATTAAAAAATCGGCACCAATAATAGGTTGCTTAACGTCGGCAATAATGAATGTCCACTTATAAGGTCGACGTAATTTTAAATTTAATGTTAATGTTTTTGTGCCAAAAGTTTTAATAATGGAACCATTAGCCGCGTATAATACGTAAGAACTAGCACTTTGACTTTTTGGTACTAACCTCACTGGTAAAACCGATACGTTAGCGCCGGTATCGATCAAGAAACGAAGATCTGTCTCGACGTCTCTTACTATGAGGCGGTTGTTTTCCGCGAGGGTGCAGGAGTCCGCCGCTGCCTGCACACTTGTTAGTTTTCCGGTGCTGGGGTGGACGGTGTCGCCTTCCAGTTGCAGGGTTGGATGCATCTGTTTGATTTTTCTCCAAACTTATAGTGGTATCTGCACATCCACTTCCGTTCATTAGGAGTATCATCTCTAGGTGTTCTAGGGCGGGACTTGCTTCTTGAGCGTTGGTAGCGGTTTCTTGAGTTATAAGTCTCCAAACGTGATAACCGTGAGTTAATTTTTGCAATCTCTCCTGTAAGTTTTTCTAAAACATTTTCTCCTTTATGTCGAGTTCTAACTTCAGAAATGCTTCCACTTGTTGTTTCCATTATTTTGTCCGCCACTGTGGCTAGTCTGTCTAGCTCTTTTACTTCCGTAACTGCGAGCACGGCTTGCACTGAAGTAGGAAGGTGGCTCTGCCACAGTATTTGTAAGGTTGAATCTGGAACTCTATCCCTAGCCAACTCGCGCATGCGACGAAGTAATTGCGAAGGCTTTTGCTCACCTAAATCCATTTCGCTGATAAGTTTTTTAATTTTTCGATGTTCGGATTCCTCAAAAATGTCAAGCAATCTAGCCTTTAGGCAGTTGTACTTGTTAGTTGCAGGAGGGTTAATGAGAATGTCAGTTACTTGCGAAATAATTTCTTTTTCCAATTTAGTTACTATCATGTTATATTTCTGTACATCGCTCAATTTTTGAGGTGATAAAATTGCTTCTGTCTGGATGAACCAGACGCGTGGCTGATCTCGCCAAAAAGTCGGTATTCTAGCTGCAACCGACAACTGTGCCATTTCGTTGATTGGCTGACCTGACGTTCCAGGAGGAACAACTGGAGGATTCGCTTCTGTAGGATTCGCTTCTGGAGGATCTGACATCGTGTCGTTAACCCTGCGTCGGCACTCAGGGGAGTTAATCGGTTCCTTGTATGTAAAAAAATGGAACACGTGTAAGCGAGTCACTTTGCGCCGCACTAGCAAAAAAAAACGATAGTTCAGTTCAGTTCAAGCACACGCAAAAAAAATGTTCACTGGGTCACCACTTTACCGTCTATAATTAAATTTGGTCTATAGGGTTGTCACTCCACTATATGTGCGGTAATCAGAAGGGTGCTTGAATGATAGATTAATATAAACTGAATATATTTATTTAAACACGATAGATAGGTATGAGTTAATTAATACTAGTTAACAAGTACAAGGGACGCGGGCCACGGGAAGACTGTCTCGCTGCGCGCAGGCAGCTACGAGGCGATCGCTCCCTATGACGTAATCAATAAGTAAGCACTTAATACAATCAATGTCGCTACAAGGTTTTTGTGATTGCGAAAATGACATTTATTTTGAAGTCCAACACGGTGGACACGATTTAACCCCTAAAGGGATGAAAATGGGATTCAAATTTTGTATGGGAAAATGACATAAAATAGACATTAGAGCTTTAAAATTCGTAGGAGCACGTTTAAAAATAAATAGGCAAACACAAGAGGGAGAGGGATATTTTGGACCCAATTCTAATTATCGTTATAAACTAGCTTCCGCCTGCGACTTCCTCCTCGTGGATATTAGAGAAAATCTTTAGGGAACTTAACCAGGATCCGACCAGCCGTTTTTACGAGATTAGGGAGGTCCCCACCAAGCAATCAGCCTCGTGCGAGGCCCGCCACACGCGGCAAACATCTTGCCTCGCGAGGCAGCGCGCTTGGTGGGGACTAGCCTAATCGCGTAAAAACGGCTGGTAGATTCTGGTTGAGAGTTCCCTATGGATTTTCTCTAATATCCACGCGGACGAAGTCGTTGGCGGAAGCTAGTTTTATATAAATACATACTATCCTATTTGGATTCGATTTGTACCCTAAATTAATATTTAATATTTCCTGATAATTCTGGTTGTAAGGTTGTCACTTGATATTTTTTTAAATATCTGTCTACTTTATTTTCTTAGCTTTTAGTTCTTTAGTATACTTTTATATGGATAATAAGACTTTTTATTTTAAAGTTTGAGTTTGAAGTAAACAAATAATTTTCCACCAAATAATAACTTTTGAGAATTTTGTTGAGTATCAACCCTAACACGGATTTTTTATAATGCTATAATTTCTGGGTCCTAAGAGATTTGGATCTAATTTTTTCAGGAAGTATTTGTTGATATTAAAAGAACAATTTAGTGTATCGAATCCAAATACGTTAACACAAGCCCATAAAATAAAAAAAAACCTTAAATACACTTTATTAGCTGTAATTAGTTTATTTTAACAATATACCTACCTGCTTTAAGCTGTCATACGAATACGTTAAGACTTATAATAAAAACCAAATATTTTTGGAGTTTTAGCGAATTCTGTTTTTTTTTGGAAACCATGAAAATTATAAAAAAAAATCATATCTCAGTTTTTATTCAAAATTGACATGCAGGAGTTTTTGTCGTCGTTTTGAAAAAGTTTATACCTACCATTCAATAAGATAATAAAACGAGCATGTCGGTTTTTTGGGTCAATAGTCAATACATATACTGTGCGACGTTTTAATCTAAGTTACAAGCCTTTGTTAATGGCTCATCACCTTTTACAAAATACTGCTTTTTCTGTCGCAGGGGCGTTAATTGTTGAGGAGTTCTCTTGGCACTTCACTATCAGCTCCATTTCATCCATTACGACGAGCATAAATAGCCTAGCAACCATATTAAAGTAATCGTATCGCATCAGTGAAATACTTAGTATTGAATAGTTCAGATGAACATCTATGGTACTTATTCATCATCAGTTCCACTTCAACAAAATGGTACTTTCCGAAAGCAAATGCACGATACCACAGAATATATTATAATAGTACAAGTACGATACTTTCCGAAAGAAAATCGCTATAGGTGTGCCTATAATATTTGAAAAGTTCCTTGATTACTCCAGGATCTCATCATCAGATATACAAAGGGACCAATTTGAAACTAGGTAGGTAGGAATTTGCTCAAATAACTATAAAAATAACTTCTAAAATCGGTTTATAAATGTCAAAGAGTTATGAGGTACTTAACAAGCATAAAAAAAATTCAACCAAACTGACAACCTCCTCCTTTCTTTGAAGTCGGTTAAAAAAGGCACTGGCACTCACAATTTCTTGTTTCTACAGCTTTTCGTCACGAGATGGCGTTGTTCCGATTCCATATTAGTTATGTCACCGTTGAAGTGCGGAAATCAGTAAGAGTGCACATTATCTAGTTAATTTGCAGATTCACTGGTCGAATCAGTTAAAGTGCGAAATACTGTTTCATTTCTTACTTTAACTAGGTAATTTGCAGATTCACTAGGTGATCCTGTAGAGTTTAACGACCAAGGATCAGTTAAAGTACGGAAATAGGTTCTTACATTGAAAAAAATGTGTAATCACGTAAAAGGGATATATACAAAAGCGGTGGGACGGGATGCGGCTCGGGGAGCGAAGCCCCCGCCATGGAAAAGTCTTAAAGAGTTAATTGGGTTAGGTTAGGTTATTGCGACCAAAAACGCGCGAGCCGAGCGAGCGGAGCAAGCGTGCCGCGGAAGCGGCTGGCAAAGCGCCAGAAACGACGTTTTTGTAAAATTTACTTTCAATATAGGTCTTTAACTTAATTTTCCTGAAGCCTTGGCTATTTCACTCACTGTTTTTCGCACTTTAACGGTGGAGCAACCGTTAATGTGCAGATTAACTAGGTAAAGTGTGGAAATCGTCTACTTTAAGAAAAATTTCGCACTTTACCTGACTCGACCAGTTAATCTGCAGATTCACTAGTTAATCTGCAGATTAACGGATTCCGTACTTTAACGTTAACACACATAGGTACTAAAATTGCGTTTTAACGCGATCGAATAAGCAAGAAAGCAAACTCGCACCATTGAAAAAAATTTCGATAACTCGCACCAAGCATTCGGCACTAGGGTTGCCAACTTTTTTTGGATCAAATATAGTAGTTTTAAGATTTTTAGTGTAAAAATATTAGTAGATGGCGAAAAAGTAAAAAAAAAATATAGTAGGTTGAAGTTTTGTATGGAGGATTTTAAAGAAATTGCATTTTTAATACTTAAGTAAGTACTATAACATTTTCATCATTTATTCACCAACCATAAAGACATGTGTTTAATCACAAAAAATATTATGCAATCACTTGTGCATATACGTATTTTTTTGTTGCTTTTGTTCAATTTTTTCACTTGAAAAATATAGTAGTTTTGCCTACTATATATTTTTTCAAAAAATATAGTAGGCGAGCCCTCAATACAGTAGGATACTATATTATATAGTAGGGTTGGCAACCCTATTCGGCACTGAGGTGACTGAGCAAGTAATCACTAGAACGCTGCAGTGCTGCCCACTCCAGATAAAAATCCGGCTCGTCTTTCTTTTAGTTAACGTGGAGTTTTGAGTTCATATTTTTTTAGTGTAAAGAACTCATAATTTAGATCACGAATACGAAATATTAAGGTGCGGAAACAAATAGGACGCGAGAAAAAAATTTCTAAAAATTTAGAGTTTCTAGGTTAAAAATGTCTAATTTTAAGCCAGTGTCGTCATTTTTGACGTTTAATTGCGGCGCACTGTTGGTAGCACTGCTATATTGTTGCGATGGTGACCAAAGACCGCAGACCACGTGATAGGTGCGAGGAGCGTAGCGACGAGCATGTTAGGTGTAAGTACATGAACCCAGCGCGCAAGCCGAGCGAGCGAAGCGAGCGTGCCGCGGCAGCGGCCGGCAAAGCGCCAGAAACAACTTTTTTTAATGTGCGAAATTTTGTACGTACGTCCCCTCCCCTCTCCCCACTTCTTTTTAGCCTCCCCTGCTTAATTTCCATATTTTTTGTTTTGAGGTTATGTTTACACAAAAAAAATATTTCTCGAAAACTACGCATCACCGGCAGATGGGGATTGGAGGAGGGAGTTGTTTTCTATCCCCCTCCCTTCCCCCTCCTTTAATTGGCGAAAAATAACAGTAATTTGGCTGATATCATTACTTTTTTGTGCGAAATTTAAAATTCATTTTAAAAAAAGTATGCATTTCCTCACTCCCAAATTTTAAGGGGGGGTTAGGGGGGACCCCCCCTGCCTCTTCCCACCCTCCCACCCTTAAATTCCACGTCAACTAATGGAAAGTCGTACCCCCTGACAACGTGTATGTAAAATTTTATGATGATCGGTTCAGTAGTTAGACGTGAAGGCGTAACAAACAAACAAAGAAATAAACAAACAAACGACTTTCGCATTTATAATATTAGTAAGGATTTTTGGTACGACTCGTTGTCAGGGGTACAGAGGAGTGTGTATAATATTTTCCTCCAAAATTGTCCTCTAAAATTATAATATTATTATCATTTTGATAAAAACGGATAAAAACAGATAACGTCATGATAAAGAGGTAGGTACGGTCAGCAAAGTTATTTATAGATTGAGTGTTCTGTATTCTCTTTCATTTACCCAAAAAACCGTAACGTAAAATAGATAAAAGCATCTTTTGAATAAAAAACCTAGGCAGGTAAAAGTCGAACTTTTAGTGTCATCCTTCCAAGTTCTAAGCGAATTTGTTTTCAAACTGAGGTCATCATAACTTTGCTATGCTAGCGTAGTTTAGCGTACCTACCTACTACAAACCCACTTACATTTTATGAAGCTAGCTTCGAATTGTTCTTGAAAATCACAGGAATATCCTACTTAAATCGTGATTAACTTCACAAAAGTCATAAATTATCTCACAGTCACAACACAAGACAATAAACTGACGAAGAGATGGACGGGACGACAAACAAAAACACTCTTTATTTTGTGCCAAAACAAAGGACAACTTAGTTTAGGTATAAAGTGCGCTGTACACATTGGCCCAACGCGTTGGCCCAGCGCGTTGGGCCAACGTGTAAAGACCTACTTGGCGGTATGTTGGGAGTTGGCGCGAGCGTTGGCCGGCGAACCGAGTATTGTCGGTTTTTCGTGCACACATCAAAGGATCTTGGCGCGCGCGTTGGCGCAGCGTTCACACGTTGGCGCCTTTTTAACCGACTTCAAAAAAGGAGAAGGGTCTTAGTTCATAAGAATCTTTGTTTTTATGTATGTTACTCGAAGACGGCTGGATCGATTTGAAAAATTCTTTTTTTGGTTGAAAGCGTATACTTCCAAATTGGTCGCGTTGTTATAAGGTCAGTGTCTGATGATGGGATATTAGAGATATCAAGGGAACTCTTCAAATATTATAGGGGCACCTATAGCGATTTTGGTATTTTCTTCAGTAGCTTGTGCATTTGCATATGGAAAATACCATTTTGGTGAATCCGATGATCATCTATGGTCTTCATCATCAGTTTGATGATGAAGACCATAGATGGTCATCGGATTTATTCAATACTACATACGTGTTTCACTAGTGCGATAAGATTAAGTAGGTACTTGAATTTGGTTGCTAGGCTTTTTATGTTCGTTATAACATAATACATATTAAGGTGAACTGGAGCTGATAGTAAGGAGAACTCCTCAACAACTAAAGCCCCTGCGTCGGGAAAACAGTATTTTATAAAAGGTGATAATCCGTTGATATAAGGCTATTGTAACTTAAATAATATCGTCACTAAATAGACCTAATACAAAAAAGTTTAATATAAAAAAGTTTATAAAAATACAAAACCCCCTTCAAAAACCTTAAAAATAACCAAACAAAACAGCTTCGAAAATAAACGGCTCTAAAAAGCAAGAAATGAAATATTCAAATCTGCATAATAACTAACTCGAAAGTTTGTACGCATATCTAATATTAAACAACGTATTATGAAGTCGCGTGGAGTTTTAAATACTGAAATGAACAAATAATATGGAATCCAAAGCATAATATGCTTTGGATTCCAAATTATTGCCTTCTATTATTTATTAAACGCACTTCTATAACAAACATAATATTCAATATAAAAACAAAATACGTTACTAAGCTAGATAAATAAAACATATTTAACGTCAAAGATGTTTAGTAAAGTTATAGAAGTGCGTTTAATAAATAAAGAAACCAAAATACCTCATTATGTTGGAAGAAAAATTTATATTCACGAAAAGTTTCAAAAATTCTATTGAGATTTCTGAGCTAGGCTGAACTAAATACATTATATTTTAAAACTGAAAATATTCTTTGAAAATTTGACCGATATATCGATATTTTTATAAATATCGATGTATCGATATATCGATATTTTTTTTCACTTTCGACATCCCTACACCAAGCCCAACGCGCGCGGCCAGTCGTTGGCCCAACGGTTGGCCCAACCGTTGGGCCAACCGTTGGGCCAACCGTTGGGCCAACGACTGGCCGCGCGCGTTGGGCCAACGCGGCTAGGGCATGTTTGCATTGGTGTAGGGATGTCGAAAGTGAAAAAAATATCGATATATCGATACATCGATATTTATAAAAATATCGATATATCGGTCAAATTTTCAAAGAATATTTTCAGTTTTAAAATATAATGTATTTAGTTCTGCCTAGCTCAGAAATCTCAATAGAATTTTTGAAACTTTTCATGAATATAAATTTTTCTTCCAACATACTGAGGTATTTTGGTTTCTTTATTTATTAAACGCACTTCTATAACTTTACTAAACATCTTTGACGTTAAATATGTTTTATTTATCTAGCTTAGTAACGTATTTTATTTTTATATTGAATATTATGTTTGTTATAGAAGTGCGTTTAATAAATAATAGAAGTCAATAATTTGGAATCCAAAGCATATTATGCTTTGGATTCAATATTATTTGTTCATTTCAGTATTTAAAACTCCACCCGACTTCATAATACGTTGTTTAATATTAGATATGCGTACAAACTTTCGAGTTAGTTATTATGCAGATTTTAATATTTCATTTCTTGCTTTTTAGAGCCGTTTATTTTCGAAGCTGTTTTTGTTTGGTTATTTTTAAGGTTTGTGAAGGGGGTTTAGTATTTTTATAAACTTTTTTATATTAAACTTTTTTGTAGTACCTAGGTCTATTTAGTGACGATATTATTTAAGTTACAATAGCCTTATATCAAAGGATTATCACCTTTTATAAAATACTGTTTTCCCGACGCAGGGGCTGTAGTTGTTGAGGAGTTCTCCTTGCTACCAGCTCCAGTTCACCAAAATATATATTATGTTATAACAAACATAAAAAGCCTAGCAACCAAATCCAAATACCTACTTAATCGTATCGCACCAGTGAAACACGTAGTATTGAATAAATCCGATGATCATCTATGGTCTTCATCATCAGTTTCACCAAAATGGTATTTTCCATATGCAAATGCACAAGCTACTGAAGAAAATCCCAAAATCGCTATAGGTGTGCCTATAATATTTGAAGAGGTTCCTTGATTTCTCCAAGATCCCATCATCAGACATCCTGACCTTATAACAATGGGACCAATTTGGAAGTATATGTTTTCAAACAAACAAAGAATTTTTCAAATCGATCCAGCCGTCTTCGAGTAATCGAGTAACATACATAAAAACAAAGATTCTGTTGAACTAAGACCCTCCTTTTTTGAAGTCGGTTAAAAAGGCGCCAACGTGTGAACGCTGCGCCAACGCGCGCGCCAAGATCCTTTGATGTGTGCACGAAAAACCGACAATACTCGGTTCGCCGGCCAACGTTGGCGCCAACTCCCAACGCACCGCCAAGTAGGTCTTTACACGTTGGCCCAACGCGCTGGGCCAACGCGTTGGGCCAATGTGTACAGCGCACTTTAGTCTGTAAAAGATAATTATGGCGATGATTGAAAAATGGGGACTTTAGGCCATAGACAAATATGACTGTATATTTTTAGGCAGTGTGACCAGATTAAATTTTATGAAAAAACCGTAGCACCTAAAAAATACTGAAATATTATACCAACTTGCACATGGAAAATATACCGATTAAAATACTGATTTTCAAAACAGCTTTTATTTATTCATTATCACAATAAATGTTAGAATTGTAAATTAACATTCTATATCTGAAGGCAAAACTAAACATGCTTTGCGGATGGACGCATCAAGTAGAATAAAAACAAAAGAAAAAAAACACGCTGTATTTATATGACGACAAAAACGTAAGTACTAGGTAGTACCTACTTTGGGGAAATTCCCGCATAATCGAAAAAAAACCTTAAAGATTAAGTGAAGTGCAGAAGAAAATAATTATATTTACACGTGCCTATTAGATGATTCGATACTATTTGTACCTAATTCTACTACGGCAGCTGCCTGTCATGTCCTATCTGTGACTTACAGATCTTTGCTTCTGAATGAAATATAGACTAAATCCGGGAAATCCCCTTAACATCAATGTTCGCGGGGACGGAACTCCGTAGTTACCATAACTTTATAACCAAAATATACCGAAAATACTTACTTCCACCAATATAGGTACCTACCTACAAAAATACTGATGCTCGGAAAAGTCGATAAGTAGTAAGATATTGGGCTTATTATCTTACTACTTCGAATTTGTAATGATCTAATACTTTTGTTTTCACCACACACCTCGCAGTTCGCCACCGCTACGTCGCAACAACGATGTACATACATAATTTGAACGCGAGTCTCTCGCTTTCTTTACTTTTCTGTCTCACGATCGCTTATAAATAATATCTTACACGACTCAATCGCTACAAAATTCATAATGGTTGCGATGTGGTGGCGAACTGCGAGGTGTGTGGCGAAGACAAGAGTATTTAAGATATTAGGCTTTCTAATGAATAAGAGAGGTCGCAACTGCAGCCAAACGATGATGAGCGACTCACCATACGGAACGTTGAGGAATTGAACAAGCTCCTATCCGTGTATGCTTTTACGACAAGGTGGTGAGCTGCGAGGTGTGAGGTGAAACAATATTTTCGTGTAAGATATTGCCCAATATCTCACTACTTCGATAAAATATACCAAAAAAGTATTAAAATTCTGAATCTGGTCACACTGTTTTTAGGATTGAAAACACAAGTGTTGCCATATAAACAAATATTTTATTAAAATCATACTGCTTAGCAAATTATATTAATACTAGCTTTTGCCCGCGACTTCGTCCGCGTGGACATTCGGAAAATCGCTGTGGAACCTTTGACCGAGATAAAAAATATCCATGTTTTTCCCACCGATATGTAGTATGATAAGTAGGGTAGGGTTGTCGATGATGAACCAGAGGTACTAAATGAACCAGGCAAATTTCTCCGAAATGTGACGTTGCCAGTTGGTGCAAATAATAGTAAGCAAGCCTCTAATAGAATCGCCCCTCTCTAACCAGTCGCCAGCGAGCTAGTGCAAAAGACACGCATTTGCGTCTGTGGTTTGCATATTTTACGTAAAAAAGTAGAAAATAATATGCGAGTATTATTTGGTTTTATTTCTTTTGTGCGAATAGTAGCTTTAAAATAGTTAATGTGATAGATTTATTGTTGTTTGCGCTTTTTATCACAGTAATGAAAATAAGCTTCACGTGGTTGTACAAGAAGTTACATAACTTTAAAGTTTATAAGTGCGGGGTGGTACAGGATAAACCAATTTGAAGGAGTACTTAATGAACCACTGGTTCATTAGGTACCACGTGTGTTTCATATAGTCCCATCCCTAGTAAATGCTTTATATGTATTTGTTAGGTTTTTTATTTTAAAATGGGACGATCTAAACTTGATAGATATTGGACGATGGCGAAAATGTGACTTTTTTTGTATCATACTTAAAATTAAAAAGTAAAATTTAACAAAAAAAAAAAATTGTGTCAAACGAACCCAGGAACAGCAGGTGTTGACACTGCTGACACAAAATTTAAAATGGCAATATTCGTAGATTGCCTATTTACAAACCCGCTGATAACTCACTTTTGAATTTACGTTACTAAGTTCATTTTTTCCGCTTAAATTTGTACAAGAGAGAAAAAACTTAAGAAAATGATAATTATGGTGATAATTAAGGTAATGTTGATTAAAAGACGATATTTAATTATTAGTTGATTAAGATTTAGTCAACTAAACTGCTCTCAGATGTGAATTTTATGTTTAAAACGCTCCTAGGGTTTACAAAGTAAAATATTATATGGTTTTATTATAGTACAAGTATTTATTATAGTATATATATATTCATTCATTCATTTATTTATATTCAGGCAACAATGGCCCATAGATATATACCTTACAAACTAAACATATATAAAAATATAAAAACAATGGTGTTAGTTAATAACTTATAGTACCTAATGTTAGTAAATAATTAATTTGACACTAATTTCTGTGTCGAATCGGGGGCACATGGCAATGTTCCTCGGAAGCGCCTGTACACCACGCCCTGCGGCCAGAAGTCCTCCTTCATGAAGAGGTCCAGCCTCGTTGTCGGGATGCGCACCACAAACGCCTTGAAATTGGTATTATGGCGCGACTCCAAAGGCTGAACTCTTAAACAAAAGTTGCTTTTCTTCTTGATGTACTCTATCACGTCCTGCACGGTGGTGGTGTGGTGCAGGCGGGACAGATACACAGCCGTGGTCGGAATGGCAGCTCGCAGCAGGAAGTTGGGCCCTGTCGGTGCGGTGCCATGGTGATTCTGCCTCGTTCGCTGACGCTTTCTGTTCCGAACTTCGATGAAACCGTCTCCATCTTGGCCCGGTCGTACGACATTCGGCGACGGAGCTCTTACATCGACGGGAGCTGGCTGCTGAGACTGCGGCCTTGAGTTGTTGGCGGCAGCAACGGCAGCAAAATTCCGTTGACAGCTCACGGGCGCACGCGTCTCAGACGCGCGCGGCGCCACCGCGGTAGGCGGCGGCAGCGGGGCGCGGGTGGGGGGCGCGCAGCTCGCGGGGTCGGCGCTCGCGGTCGGTGGCAGCGACGGCGGCGGTCGGGCTTGGTCGGGCCGTGGCGGAGACGGAGTCGAAACTGCTGACTTGCAGCTCGACGTCGATGTATCGAGGCAGGCCCCACGTCACATGTTGACATATGTGCCTGCAACTGATCTACTTACGGCGAGTGATTCACGTAAATCGTCAACTTCTTTACGCAACTCACTCACCGTATTTTCGGATGCTTGGAATTTCAGCATCACTTCAGCCAAACTAGCCTTTAGGGACACGATGTCCTTCAGGAGGCAGGTCACATCGACGTGATCGAAGGTGACGGGAGGCAGCTTGTTGAGGTCCCTCGCCACGAACTTCGGCACGTCATCGGGATCGGTTTCCTTGAACAGGGTGATGATCTCCTGCAGGCTCTTCTGTGTCCCGTCACGTCTCCGGGACACCATCTGGTCGCTTTTGCCGAGAGACTCGTACAAAAGTTTCTTCGCCGTGGCTACATCGTCCTCGCTGAAGCTGGACTTGCATATTTGCAGTGCGCTCAACTCGTCCATGACGTCCAGCTTTTGTTGTAGGAACGCCAGGAGTTCATTTGCCACAAGTTTTTCGCTCATGGCTCTATACGAACAGCGGCACTTGGCCGCGTTACGCGTTCGCTAATTGTTTTTAGTATGCGTCTGCACCGATCCGCATCGCACACACGACTCTATCTATATATATATAAGCCTTAAGTTCAAATCATGTCTGTAATGCCTGTCTAATTTGAGGTGGGCGCTAATAACTGTAACACAGTCTTATGACTACAACGGTTGTTAACGCTAATATGTTTTTGTATACATGTCATGATTTAAATAAACTTTTATTTATTTATTTATTTATATAAGGGCGTACTCTCGCCTTTATTAGCCTCTTCTGCCATAGCGACTTGAGGTATTCTAAGGGGACAGCTGCAATAAAACTAACCAAGTCACAATCACAATCAATGGTTGTTTAGTCTCACGAATTAGCTCTTACAAAACATTCTGGTAACAATTAAATAATCACTGGATTCATAACCTTAATCAAACACAACTTAAAATTACGTGGAACAACAGCGATTCGTCGTAAACGCGGTATGCGAGCCGTTCATGTTTTTCAAAGCAAAGTCTTGTTTGTTTGCCATCCACCATTGAACATGCCGCACAGACCATCTACACGACGCTCCGCCAGACTGACAGTGACAGCTCGCTCGTCAATCTCGTCCCGACGTAACACAGATAAAAAAGAGGAGGCGCAAGTGAAGCGCCGTCACGGCCGGACTGACCTGCGACCGTCCTCGGGCGCATCAGTTAGGAGTCCTGTAACAATCACACAGTACATCGTACACTTGTATCATCTCTACTTGCGGAACAACCCGCTCGTTCAACCTGACAACCTTGCTTAACAGTCTTTACAATGCCTACTGATTGTGTTTTGACCAAATGTTTTTAACATCAAATTCCTTTGACCACACATAGACCGGACAACAACTGTCTCCCAACAGTCTTATTATTTTACACATAGACCGGACAGCAATTGTCTCCCAACAGTCTTATTATTTCACTCATAGATTTAAATACACATACCTATTTGTTACGGACTGCCTTGCTCTGCGTGAATTTGGACTTCGTGCTCAATAACTTCAGTATCAGAGTCTGACAATCTGAGATAAATGGCACTAAGAGAATCCGACTCAGATGTTAAATTTTCTAGTTCTGTGGTTATGGTATCGGAGTTCGTCGTTAATGTATCACAACTACTCGGTCTGTCGAGGCAATCATTGCTAAGTTCTACGTCTTCCGACGCCGCCGTCACGGCCTCGTTCTCACTCATCAAATTGATCGATATGTCAACTAACCCTTCATGACCCTGAGGTACTGGACGCAAGTTCTCGTGCGCGTATTTAAAGGTACGATGCGAACCGATCAAACTTTTCAGCTCG
This sequence comes from Agriphila geniculea, assembly GCA_943789525.1. Lineage (NCBI taxonomy): Eukaryota > Metazoa > Arthropoda > Insecta > Lepidoptera > Crambidae > Agriphila > Agriphila geniculea. Next base: position 20,703,311 of record OX038879.1, read on the forward strand.
TAACGATCATTGTCTAACACTGCAGTTATTACAAAAGGACCCTTAAACTTCCTATCTAACTTTGTTTGGTTACGTTCACTGCTTTTGATAAACACATAATCACCCTTTAAAAACGGCTTAATGGCTGCGCGGCCCTGGTTAAATCGTTGAGCATCTGATGCTGCTGCTTTTTTATGTTATTAGACGCGTCTTCCCTAGCGGACTCCAGGTCAATTCGCTCTTCGCTTTCTGAATCAGAGGATCTAATTCTAATTTTTGACATTCCCAAAGATTGGGAGCGAATACCAAACATTAGTTCCGTTGGCGAAAATTTAGTGACGGTGGATTTAGTGCTGTTGAGGGCTAATTGAACATTCCCTAACTCATCACGCCATGTTTTATTGGGGTCATTTTCTATGATTGTTAACAAGCTTTTCAGGGTGCGCATTACGCGTTCTACCTGGCCGTTTGCCCTGCTGGAACCCGTTGCTATAAAGTGAAGCTCAATATTAAACTCGGAACAAAAGTTTTTGAACTCCTGGCTGATGTAGCATCTGCCTTGGTCAGCAATAATGCGTTTCGGAGCTCCAAAAAGGCAAACAGCGTTTTGAAGTGCTCTAACTGCACTAGCTGCGTCTAATGAAGAGGTATGCTCTAATACCACGTATTTAGTAAAGGCATCGATTATTACAGAACAATATTCCTTGCGGTCACTCTTTCCGCTAAGCTTTCCGGTAAAGTCTATATGAATCGTGTGCCAAGGCACAGGCACTTTTGGGATGGAATGTAGCTGTACAGGTTGAGCGCCGGAAGGGCCTTTTGATGCCTTGCAGACAATGCAAGAGTCAATGAACTTCCTAACACACTTGGCCATCTGGGGAAACCAGTACTGTTCATATAATTTGTCCAATGTTTTGTCACTACCCAGATGTTGAAGCTCATTGTGAACATGATTGATCAACGTCCAGATTAAAGAACGAGGGACTACTGGTAACCATGAAATAATCTTGTTCCTCATGACTTTCCTATAGAGAACACCATCTCTAACGTCGTATGATTGACCAACTGTGTCAGGAAAATCGTTATTATTATGCTTGTTAATTAAGTCTTGAATCTCTGAATCGCGCTTTTGTTCTACAGAAAGCCATCCTTGATGCAATTCTACAAAATGTATCATCTTTGATGCAGGTGAAGGAGAAACTTGTGTTGAGGAACATGAACTACTAGGGTCAGGTAAAGGATTTCTCGACAGGTAATCCGCGTGCTCCATGTTACGACCTTCACGATATACGATATCAAAATCGTAGGCTTGCAAAAATGCCCACCAGCGATGTACACGCGGGGTCAAATCTATTTTTGATTTTGATGCCTTTAGTGAATTACAGTCCGTAAAAACTTTAAAACGTCGGCCATATAAATAATACCGAAAATGTTCTACCGCTCGTACAACAGCGAGTGTTTCTAGTTCGTACGAGTGATAGCGGGACTCTATCTCGGATGTACGTCGACTAAAGTATTCCACAACATGAGGAAGGTCATTTTTCTTTTGAATAAGGATTGCCCCGTACCCCTCAGAGCTGGCATCGCAATGAAGTTCGACGGGCATGTCTGGGTCAAAAATTGTCAGAACCGGTTCTGAAGTAAGTATCTTTATTATAGAATTACGGATCTTTTCAAATTTTTCATCCCATTTTATAGGACCTTTCAATTTTGTCAGAGGATACAAGGGACCAACAAGTTTTGTAAAACTGGGGATAAATTTTCGGAAATAGGACGCAAGTCCTAAAAATTGTCGGATTTGTGTTGCCGTCCTGGGTTGGGGGGAGTCTATTAGAGCCTGAATTTTACGAGAATTTGGTCTAACCTCACCGCACTGGATAGAATATCCCAAGAACTCAACTCGCTTTTTCATGAAATGACACTTTTTCAGGTTAAGTGAAAATCCAGCTGCAGAGAGAGCAGCTAGAACTTCATTGAGACGTTTAAGACCTTCAGAAATGTTATTAGAATAACACAAAACGTCGTCCATATAAATCAAGGGTTTATCCTTCAGCTGATGCACAGCTTTGGTAATACACCGTTGATAAACTGAAGGAGCATTGCGTAGCCCGAAGGGCATAGCAAGGTACTCATACTGCCCCTCTGGAGTCACAAAAGCAGTCTTTTCTATCGAGCCTGGTTTAATTGGTATTTGGTGGAAACCAGACGCCATATCTAATGAAGTAAAATAATTTGCACCACTGAGTTGATCTATTTGTTCCTCAATGCGAGGAAGGGGATAGTGCTCGGGTCGCGTATTGGAGTTAAGCTCCCGATAATCGACACACATTCTTTCAGTGTTATCCTTTTTTTTAACTAAGAGAATGGGGCTTGCGAATGGTGATGAGCTTTCTCGGATGACACCTGCGTCAAGGAGTTCTTGAATCTTTTCCCTAACGACTTGCTTTTCTACTGGCGCTAACCTATATGGGCGCCTCTGTACGGATTTGTGTGGATCTACTAATTCGATCTCTAACTCACCGGTTTTCACACGTCTACATGGAATCCCCTCTATGAAACAGTCTGCATATTTATTCAGTAGAGTGACGAGAGCTACATTATCATCACCTGTCAAATCTGTATCTACCTTAGTAAAATCTGGCTTGGTAATACCTAACTCGCAAACATTTGCCTGTTCTTTGAAATGAAATATCAAGTTATTATTGTCTATTTTTACAGTCACGCTGTTTTCTAAAATGTCCCTTCCTATTACGACAGGGTCCAGTAAACAAGAGTCCGGAACTATGTGAAACGTTAAAGTTTGTGATATTTGGCCTATGTTTACCTCACTCAAAATTTGAGACATGCATTTAACTTCATCGCTACCAATACCCGAAAGATAAACGAGATTATTGCGTACAGTACCTGGGAACTTATTTGTAAAACTTTCTTTCAGTAAAGAGCAAGACGATCCACTATCAAATAAAAAGGAGACTGGCTCACCGGATGACGTCCTCAAAGTGCCTCTCGACAACCGCTGCTCACAAAGCTTGACCTCTTTCTTTGTGAAAGCTCCACCACCTCCGCTCTTCTTTTCTTGACAATTGGTTGCTATGTGTCCTGTATTACCACAAATGAAGCAGGTAACAGTCGAAGTCTTCTCAGGCATATGCGCAGAGATTGAAGAATCTTGCTTTTTCCACCTTGCCGAAGAATCATCTCGGCGTTTTCGGCATTCAGATTGACGGTGTCCAAGAACTCCGCACCAATGACATCTTCCAGAGTATCTAGCCTCCGCCATTCGAGGTCGCTTGAAATCTGGTTCTAGAATATCATGAGTATCAAGCCTTCGCTTGAATGACACAGCGCCTAAAACTCTAAACAACTGAGCTTTGGTAGTTATTATATTTGCGTTTAATTCACGGCGTATCATATTATCTTTAAGACATAAAACTGATGCAACGAAGCCAACTCTTACTTCTTCTGACATTTGAGTTTTAGGAATGCTTTCGATTAGATTCCATAAGCGTAAGCCAGTTTCTGATGCAGTTTCTCGGGCTCCAATTTGAAAACGTAGAATTTCATCAAAATAGTCTTGAATTGATTTCGGTTGACAAAACATGGCTATCAAATTTTGTTTTATTACATCCCATGTCAACTCATTCAAATTTAACTTAGTTAAACAATTAGCAGCACGTCCTTTAAGAGCACCTGTTAGAGCCACAAGCAAATCTACACCTTCAAGACATCTACTCATGACTATGAGTTCTGTAATATTGCACCAACCTACAATATCTGCATCGGCATCATCTGGGTTAAATTGTATCAGCTGCACTGCACTGGGCTGGGCTCTAGTTTTTGCCATGTGCGGTTGCGACATTGATAATATTCGTGTAAGTAATGTTTCCATGTTATTCATGAAGTGAGACTGAGTGGCACTATTTTCATTAAGTAATTGTGTCTGACTCTCTGTGGGCGGACTCTGTAATCCCACGCCTGATAAGGGCGTACTCTCGCCTTTATTAGCCTCTTCTGCCATAGCGACTTGAGGTATTCTAAGGGGACAGCTGTAATAAAACTAACCAAGTCACAATCACAATCAATGGTTGTTTAGTCTCACGAATTAGCTCTTACAAAACATCCTGGTAACAATTAAATAATCACTGGATTCATAACCTTAATCAAACACAACTTAAAATTACGTGGAACAACAGCGATTCGTCGTAAACGCGGTATGCGAGCCGTTCATGTTTTTCAAAGCAAAGTCTTGTTTGTTTGCCATCCACCATTGAACATGCCGCACAGACCATCTACACGACGCTCCACCAGACTGACAGTGACAGCTCGCTCGTCAATCTCGTCCCGACGTAACACAGATAAAAAAGAGGAGGCGCAAGTGAAGCGCCGTCATATATAACAAAAAGTCTTATTTTGTTATGATAAATGTACTGAGTTTATTTCATAGAAAAACTACTGTTTTGGTAGAATATTTATAAAGTGGCAATACTAGCTGCACATAAGTGTTTACATCACTGACACTCTTTCCTCGTTATGGGGAGAAATATTTATTTCAATGCAAGCAATGTAAGGTTGGTCTATAAGAATAAAATTGCATTATAAAGCGGGTATTAGACATTCCTGATTAACGGATCCGATATTGACACTGTATAAACAAACTTCGATCGGACAGTTCCATACTGTTAACCGAAACAAATTATGCAAAAATCGAACATCAAACAGTTTGTGTAGAAAGGGCACAAAGTTTTATTCTATGCCATTTTAAAATGGACTAAGGCCCTTTCTGCAATATGAAATTCAATTGGTACCTATCGGTTTTGGAAAATGGGAATTAATGTCCGAAAAAAATAAAATTAGGTGTTTTTCTTTATAGGTAGGAATAAGCTCCCATTATATTAGAAATAAATTCAGAATTTTCGGTTGCGTGAAAAATTAAAAATAAATTAAAGTCTCTTCGATTATACAAATGTACGAAAGTAACAGCAGAATGGCGATTATACCTTTCCCACCACTCTTGGCACAAATACTTAATACTTGCTATTAATAAAAAAAGTTTTGACATTTTTGTTAAAACTTTTTTTATTTAAGGTCAATGTGTCAAAGTCCGTCTAGCGGCAATAACTTCTATTTTTGAATGACTAGGTTCTTATGCCTCGGTCGGTAAAACAGTATTACGGAGCTAGTTTGAACTAAGAAAAATAGATGTCACTAACATCATTCGGTTGAAAGAAATCAGTCAGAAATTTTTTTTCGCGTTGTATACTTGAAGTTAAACTATAACGTCTCTTCTAATATATTCAAAAAAGTAGAAAATCAATGGAGTTTTTGGAGTTTCTGTGATTACGTAAGTCATTTAGTGATCCATATACTTATTTGTGGTGATGAATTCATGAATATCGCTTGAATTTCGTAATTATTAGCTGCTTAAAATAGTAACCTTAAAATGAAATAGTTGGAAAGTCCGTCTAGCATGCATAAGGAAAGTCCGTCATATGCCGGTTTTGCCTCGATTGCAGATATTGTCAACCTTTTCAGCTGCACGTATTTTTGACGTCTTAAAAATTTCTGACGTCTTAAATGATAACGAGGGAAGGTAACTGTTAATTTTGCAGTCACTACTTATAATGTTCGATTAGAAATAAAGATTTATGTTTTTACTGAGTAAAAGACATTGAACCTTTTTGTATGGAGCCTGGCATACCTAAATTTGCAAGTACCTAAAATGACATATTTTGGTGTACACCTATAAAACATTAACCAATCGACAGAAAAGATGATTAGAAACAACAAATACTCTTTGATAAAATGTCGTAAATGATATACTTTCTGAGATATTTCAGTTTGAAAATGTTAAATAGAATATTTTTTTCCTCAAAAAATATGTTTTGAATCATCAATATTATTCATTAATTAAAATCTGATCATAATAACATAAACCAAAACATCAGAGAGAAAAAAGGCAAGCAAAATCAAACAAATCAGTTACCTACTTAGTTTAAAAAAAAAATTAACTTTCGTTGTTGGCCTCATTTACAACATCATGCCTAACAATTATTGAATGCAGAAATGCCGCTGGCAGCAACGGGGGCGATTCTTGGTACTGAACCCACGACATGAACCACACCACGCTCAGACGTGGGAACAGCAACCAAGTGTCCTATTACCCGCTATGCAACGCAAGAGCAGTAGTGTCCTTTAATTTGGCTCCTGCTTTCTCGGGTATTATTTATTAATAAAATAAAACACCAACAACCTCTCGCAGGAGTAGATTACTAACACCATAAACAATAACATTTTGTTCTACGAGTTTTCCGAAAACCAACAAAAAAAATTGACTCTCCAATTCTCCATACCTACTAATGTCCCGAACAGCTGATCGAGTTTTGTGTGAAAAGTCGATATTTTGTCCGGTCAGTCTCAAAAATGGCACCTCAAAATAGCGCCCCACTTACAAACTGAGCCCTACTGTTACAAGTTATTTTCGACAAAGTGATAAAAGATCTGATTTTGTACACAATAAGCTTATTTTGTATAAAATAAGTGATATAAGATGTGATTTTGTACAAAATAAAGCTTCGTACAGACTGACGCGAATTCGCCACGCGATGCGGCATTTTAGCCATAGCCATAGCCAAAGCAATGCTCAGCATTGAGTTAGGTGATCAAAATGCCGCATCGCGCGCGGAATTCCCCTCAGTCTGTATGAAGCTTTAGATGTGATTAGGTACAAAGTAAGCGCCCAGTTTGTAAGTGGGACGCTATTTAGAGGTGCTTTTTTTGCGTGCTGTTTTAGTTCGTGAACCGTTATCTAGGATATTCTTGATCGATTATGGACCACGAAAGATGTATTCTGCAAAATACAACACAAACTACCGAGCTGTGCACCGCGCCGTTTGCCAGCACAGCGGCGCCGGCACCGCACCATGGTGATGTGTCCGTGCGCTAAAACAGCTAAAATCTGTTCCCAGCACCCTGGGCAACGAATTTACCTTGTGTTTATATATTAATGAATAATACCCGAGAAAGCAGGAAACAAATAAAAGGGCACTACTGCTGCTCATGCATTGCATAGCTGGTAATAGAACACTTGGTTGCTATTCCCACGTAATGAGCGTGGTGTGGTTCATGTCGTGGGCTCAGCACCAAGAAACACCCCCGTTGCCGCCAGAGGCATTTCTTCATTCAATAATTGCTAGGCAATGTTGTAAATAAGGCCAACGACGAGCGTTAATTTTTTTTTTTTAAACTAAGTAATTGATTTGTTTGATTTTGCTTGCCTTTTCTTGTCTCTGCTGTTTTGGTTTATGTTATTATGATCAGATTTTAAATAATGTACATAGTATTGATCATTGAAAATATATTTTTTGATGAAAAAAAAAATATTTTATTTTACATCTTCAAACTGAAATATCTCAGAAAGTATATCATTTACGACATTTTTTCAAAGAGGATTTTTTTGTTTTTAATCATCTTCTCCGTCGATTGGCGTATGTTTCATAGGTGTACAACAAAATATGACATTTTAGGTACTTGCAACATTAGGTATGCCAATAAGGTTCGATGCCTTTTTATAAAAAAGAAAATTAATTATAATTTATTGAAAATGTTTGCAACCATTGTCAGCAAAGGTATGCCGGACATTCCTTAAAATAAAATAAAATGAATTATCTTTGAAATGTAAACCGTAAGGACAAACACATAAACCACAAATTTAAATGCCAGTTTTGCATCACTGCTAGAAACTGTTTTCATACATATTGCTTCACAAGTTATGGTTATATCACAGTTAAATTATATTGCTACTAGACGGACTTACCTCAAACTCCATGGGAAGTCCGTCTACACGCCGAGTTTAAAAAAATATCCTATAAATCTAAAGATTAATGCAATTAATATTATTTCTAGACCAAAATAAGTAAATTAATATATAACCTATAATTTCCGATGACACAAGTCACTTTAGAAAGCGTAAGTATCTTGTTCAATAAGTTCAGCTAAACTAAAATTTTAGAAAAGTATGCCGGACTTCCACACATTGACCTTATTACCATGTTGTGGTTGTGGCAGGTGGTGGCAAAGGTATTAGCAGTAGCACAGATTAGATAATACTGTATCTCCATTCTGTGGCCCTACCATGAGTTGTTGCAAACTGTTTACGTTACAGTAAACTATCGTTTTATCTCTTTCACTCGTATTAACTGTAAGCAGTATATCCGACAGTCTCAGTCAGACCAAATAAAAAAGGGAAGACGAAGTCTTCCAAGCAAGGGATTGAAGCCAGTTTTTTCATTCATTAGTGTGTGAGCCGGTGTTGCCATAGTAATTCATATTACCCCAATGTAATAAAAATAACGCGTTATGAAATTATAACGTTATTTATCACATTTCAGAATCAAAACAAAAACTGCCTGGATTCAAGAGATCATAAATACGGTCCCAAGGGGGGTATTTATTACAAGCTCATAAAACTTGTCACTTTTCTGAATGGCTATCAAAGCGTCTCTTTTATTTATTACTGATAAAAGAGACGCAGACTATTATAGGCATTCAGCCATTCTGTACCCTTAAGCAGGCCATATACGCTAGGTTATGCATGACGGTTTTAACCGAGCTGCAAAACCTTCATGCAAAACCGAGTTCAATAGAGAGCACACACGTAAGGTTACGCATGACAGTTTTAACCGAGCTGCAAAACCTTCATGCAAGCAGCTCATGCACGCCGCTCGGTTATGCCTGTGGTCAAAACCGTCATGCATAACCTAGCGTGTGTGGTGTGGTTGGCATTGGAGCAATTAAAAAAGAACTGTACCCCCACCCCCGGTATGTGCCCTTCACTTACATTTTTGGGATGAATGACTTCTAGCAGAATTAATTCATTTAGATGAAATAAGCCTATTATTAAATATACAGGGTGTCCCAAAACTTTGCCACACGAAGGGAAAGTACCTTAAATATTGAAGGTAGGAAATTTTACTGAAAGAAGACTTCATTTTGTTTATAAAAATATTAGTCCAATCAATGAGCATATTTGTTGTATGGAGACTTCCGAAAAATTCTCCCGTCTATAAAATTTGGCATGTCATGAAGTTAGGTAACACAGATTACAGATGAACAATAAGCCAATAAAATTTGTTACGAGAAGTTAGGTATTTTTACCTAAACATGAAAATCGCTTATATCTCTCTGTGAATATTTCCTCGGGCTAAAATACTTTCTGTATACGTATTTGTGTATTAGTTAGAATAAGTATGTAAAAGAATCCAATATTTTTTCGATTTCGGAGATACTCCAAATTTAAATATTAATATTTTTCAATATATCTTTTCTTGATAAAAATATCTGCTGATTATTATTTTTTAATATGTTTTTATACCCTTAATATATAGATTTGTTCAGTAGGCTAACAAATTTTCTTCTTTAATCATATTTATACATAAATGTATGAAAATGGACCGACTATTTTTCACATTACCTCGTAAGACCAAAAAATAAAAAAAATATGATTAAAGAAGAAAATTAATTGACTTACTGAACAAAGCTATTTATTTAAGGATATAAAAACATATTAAAAATAATAATCAGCAGATATTTTTATCAAGAAAATATATATTGAAAAATATTTAAATTTAAATTTGGAGTATCTCCGAAATCGAAAAAATATTGGATTCTTTTACATACTTATTCTAACTAATACACAAGTACGTATACAAAAAGTATTTTAGCCCGAGGAAATATTCACAGAGAGATATAAGCGATTTTCATGTTTAGGTAAAAATACCTAACTTCTCGTTACAAAATTTATTGGATTATTGTTCATCTGTAATCTGTATTACCTAACTTCATCACATGCCAAATTTCATAGACGGAAGAATTATTCGGGTTGCATAAGCCCCGTTGATTGGACTATATATGGAACTGCATTCAAAAATTTTTTTTAATTGATTGACTGATTCGATACGAATTGATGAAATCCGTAATATTTAAATTTTAAATGTTACATTTCATGGCCTTCCATTTGTTTAAGATGCAGTGTCACTGAAGAAAAAGTAATCCTTATAAGTAACCCTTTCGATTGGTGTTGTAAAAATAAATACAAAAATGTTTTCGTTTTTGGTGGGTTCGATTCCTGGTTAAGGCAGGCGATTTTCCAAAAATCATTGAATGCAGTTAGTTCCATATATTTTTATAAACAAAATGAAGTCTTCTTTCAGTAAAATTACCCATCTTCAATATTTAAGGCTTTAAAACCATCATGCAAAACCTTCATGCAAAACCTTCATGCAAAACCTTCATGCAAAACCTTCATGCAAAACCTTCATGCAAAACCGTCATGCATAACGCTAGGTTATGCATGACGGTTTTGACCACAGGCATAACCGAGCGGCTTGCATGACAGGCATGCATGACAGGCATGCATGACAGGCATGCATGACAGGCATGCATGACAGGCATGCATGACAGGCATTCATGACAGGCATGCATGACAGGCATGCAGTTTTATCCCACACACGCTCGGTTATGCATGACGGTTTTGACCTTACAGGCATAACCATCATGCATAACCTAGCGTATATGGCCGGCTTTAGCACGAACAGCTATCGAGAAATCTTACGCGCGTAAGAAAATACTATTCGCTAACGTACTCGATACGAAAGCTAGCAAAATCGGCAGCACCAATTTTACAGAGCTGGCTAACGTCAACTCGATAGTAGTGATAAATAAAGCTAACGTGACACAATCCAATTATCAATCCAATTGAAGCAAGGTGCGTTCAAAAACCATGTTTAATATCAATGAAAATCATAAATGTGTAAATTAAAATTTAATCAAGTTGTTTATCATCATAATTTTACGTTTATTATTCTTATTATTAATAATAAAATTGTTTGCAATATTTATTTCATTTAATAACTTTAATTAATTTGCAAATTATTATTATAATTTTTTACTTGTGCATATTTTTGCCCATGGTTTTGAACGGTCATTGCACCTTGCTCGTGATTGGTTTGAAAAAGAAGAGTGTGTCTATTCTTTCTCTCTTTCTTTCTCATCCTGTGATTTAATGAAAAACATAACCTAAAAATAAAATAGAAAGCCGTACATAAAGCCATTTCTTTATTTTGTTTTTGTCTAAATTGATTTATCTGTGTCGGCTAACAAATAATACAATCGCAAGGAAATAATATTATGATCTAGGAGTAAAATACAATGTGTCATAATTTCATCAAATTGTTCTAATTGAAGATATTTTATGAACTTGAAGAATAACAATGGATTATCGTCAACTAATAAGAAATTGTTTACACATAAACACAAACAATAAAACTTTAAACGTGCTATGAAAATATATGTGAATTTCATCGGAATTGTGCCGCCTATAGTGTTTGAAGATTCGACAAATTAAAAACTTAATTAATTGCATTGTTATATTTAGTGTTTCGTCCTTAGAATAAGTTTCGTCATAGTTTTAAGGTCTTATTTTTTAAATACCTAAAATGAAACATAATTAACTGTGTGCAAACTGTGTAATGTTGTGGCTGAAAACAAATATTATACGTATAACACCGTATCCTTTGGTTTTATTTGAGTTTTGTAGGTAAGTTCTAAAATATTGCTAAAATATAGGTATGGTGGATATGGAGGATACCGTGGATAGCATAAAATTACGAGATTTTTATTTTACAAATTTCTTTGTATAATGAGAACAATTTAAGTAATATTGCCTGTGGATAATTCAGCGGACATGTCATAGTTCTCAAATTTAATTTTTGTTACTACCTAAATGCTTTTAAATTTTAATAATAAATAATATAAAGTCACTCGAAATGACTCTCACTGAAAAAATGTCAGTGAGTAAGTTGTCGATAGCCAGCTTGCGAGTTTCTCGATACCATATGTCAAAAGTGGGTTTGTGCTACCGATTTCCATACAAGTTGTAACTTTACTATTCGAATTCGATTCGAAGGCTGCTCGTCTCGATACCTTATGTCAAAATGTTTCGTGCTTTGAAATTTTAGTTCCGTTTACGGACGTAGTGGCGCTGTACTAATTTCCATACCAAATTATGAGATTCGAGTAATTTTACGCGCGTTATTTTTCTCGATAGCTGTTCGTGCTAAGGGTACTGACTCGGGTGTGAGGCGACGGCTACACGCCTGGTACTGTGATCCATCAGTATTTAATTAGGGGCCTATTTCATAAAAGATTAGTAAATTTACTATAATAATTTACCACAGTTATTATTGGGGTAGAATTATGTTTCTTTTTAATTATAAAACACTAGCTTCTGCCCGCGACTTCGTCCGCGTGGATGTTAGAGAAAATCCTTAGAGAACCTTCAACCAGGATCTGACCAGTCATTTTTACGTTTCCGGTTCCAGTTCCCGTTCCCGTTCTGTTCCCGTCCGTTCCCGTCCCTTTCCTGTCCCGTTCTCGTACCCCTTCCGTTCTCGTTCCCGTTCCCGTACCGTTCTCGTCCCGTTTCGTTCCCGATTCATTTCCGATACGTTCCCGTTTCATTCCCGTTCCGTTCCCATTCCGTTCTTGTTCCCGTTCCCGTTCCCGTCCCGTTCCGTCCCCGTCCCCGTCCCCGTCCCCGTCCCCGTCCCCGTCCCCGTCCCCGTCCTCGTCCCCGTCCCCGTCCCCGTCCCCGTCCCCGTCCCCGTCCCCGTCCCCGTCCCCGTCCCCGTCCCCGTCCCCGTCCCCGTCCCCGTCCCCGTCCCCGTCCCCGTCCCCGTCCCCGTCCCCGTCCCCGTCCCCGTCCCCGTCCCCGTCCCCGTCCCCGTCCCCGTCCCCGTCCCCGTCCCCGTCCCCGTCCCCGTCCCCGTCCCCGTCCCCGTCCCCGTCCCCGTCCCCGTCCCCGTCCCCGTCCCCGTCCCCGTCCCCGTCCCCGTCCCCGTCCCCGTCCCCGTCCCCGTCCCCGTCCCCGTCCCCGTCCCCGTCCCCGTCCCCGTCCCCGTCCCCGTCCCCGTCCCCGTCCCCGTCCCCGTCCCCGTCCCCGTCCCCGTCCCCGTCCCCGTCCCCGTCCCCGTCCCCGTCCCCGTCCCCGTCCCCGTCCCCGTCCCCGTCCCCGTCCCCGTCCCCGTCCCCGTCCCCGTCCCCGTCCCCGTCCCCGTCCCCGTCCCCGTCCCCGTCCCCGTCCCCGTCCCCGTCCCCGTCCCCGTCCCCGTCCCCGTCCCCGTCCCCGTCCCCGTCCCCGTCCCCGTCCCCGTCCCCGTCCCCGTCCCCGTCCCCGTCCCCGTCCCCGTCCCCGTCCCCGTCCCCGTCCCCGTCCCCGTCCCCGTCCCCGTCCCCGTCCCCGTCCCCGTCCCCGTCCCCGTCCCCGTCCCCGTCCCCGTCCCCGTCCCCGTCCCCGTCCCCGTCCCCGTCCCCGTCCCCGTCCCCGTCCCCGTCCCCGTCCCCGTCCCCGTCCCCGTCCCCGTCCCCGTCCCCGTCCCCGTCCCCGTCCCCGTCCCCGTCCCCGTCCCCGTCCCCGTCCCCGTCCCCGTCCCCGTCCCCGTCCCCGTCCCCGTCCCCGTCCCCGTCCCCGTCCCCGTCCCCGTCCCCGTCCCCGTCCCCGTCCCCGTCCCCGTCCCCGTCCCCGTCCCCGTCCCCGTCCCCGTCCCCGTCCCCGTCCCCGTCCCCGTCCCCGTCCCCGTCCCCGTCCCCGTCCCCGTCCCCGTCCCCGTCCCCGTCCCCGTCCCCGTCCCCGTCCCCGTCCCCGTCCCCGTCCCCGTCCCCGTCCCCGTCCCCGTCCCCGTCCCCGTCCCCGTCCCCGTCCCCGTCCCCGTCTCCGTCCCCGTCCCCGTCCCCGTCCCCGTCCCCGTCCCTGTCCCCGTCCCGTCCCCGTTCCCGGTCCCTTTCCGTTTTCTATTCCCGTTCCCGCCCCGTCTCATTCCCGTTCCCGTCCGGTTCCGTTCCCGTTCCGTTCCGTTTCCGAACCTTTCCCCTTAGTTCCCGTCCCGTTTTCGTTCCCGTTCCGTTCCTGTATCGTTCCCGTTTCGTTTCCGTTTCGTTCCCGTTCCATTCCTATTCCGTTCCATCCCTTTCCATTCCCAATTCGTTCCCGTTCACGTCCCGTTCCCGTCCCGTACTCCTTCCGTTCCTTTTCCCGGTACCGTTCCCGTCCCGTTCCTGTCCCTTTCTCTTTCCCGTCCATTCCCGTTTTGTTCCCGTTCCGTTCCCGTTCCCATTCCGTTCCCTTTCCGTTCCCGTTTCATTCCCGTGCCCTTCCCGTTCCGTTTCCGTTCCAGCCCGTTCCGTTCCCGTCCCGTTCTCGTCCCGTCCCCGTCCCCGTCCCCGTCCCCGTCCCCGTCCCCGTCCCCGTCCCCGTCCCCGTCCCCGTCCCCGTCCCCGTCCCCGTCCCTGTCCCCGTCCCGTCCCCGTTCCCGGTCCCTTTCCGTTTTCTATTCCCGTTCCCGCCCCGTCTCATTCCCGTTCCCGTCCGGTCCCGTTTTCGTTCCCGTTCCGTTTCCGAACCTTTCCCCTTAGTTCCCGTCCCGTTTTCGTTCCCGTTCCGTTCCTGTATCGTTCCCGTTTCGTTTCCGTTTCGTTCCCGTTCCATTCCTATTCCGTTCCATCCCTTTCCATTCCCAATTCGTTCCCGTTCACGTCCCGTTCCCGTCCCGTACTCCTTCCGTTCCTTTTCCCGGTACCGTTCCCGTCCCGTTCCTGTCCCTTTCTCTTTCCCGTTCCATTCCCGTTTTGTTCCCGTTCCGTTCCCGTTCCCATTCCGTTCCCTTTCCGTTCCCGTTTCATTCCCGTGCCCTTCCCGTTCCGTTTCCGTTCCAGCCCGTTCCGTTCCCGTCCCGTTCTCGTCCTGTGCCCGTGCCCGTGCCTGTTCTCGTTCCCGTTACCTGGATGTGCATGTCCAGGTACAGGTCCATGATGTGTCATGTCCACCGTGTTGGACTTCAAAATAAATGTCATTTTCGCAATCACCATCCCATGAAACCTCAAGAACGACATCCACATCGATTTTCATGTTTACTTACCCCATTTATAAGGGATAATTTTCAAAATAACAAAATATGTGTTTGCTTATTTATTTTTAGACGTGCTCCTACGAAGTTTAAAGTTGTAATATCCATTTAATATTATTTTTCCATACAAAATTTGAACCCAATTTTCACCCCTTGAGGGGTCAAATCATGTCCACCGTGTTGGACTTCAAAATAAATGTCATTTTTGCAATCGTCGTCCCAGAAAACCCCAATAACGACATCCATATCTATTTTTAGGTTTATTTACCCCTTTTCACCCCCATTTCATCACCGTAGGGGTTAATAACAATAAACGTTGCGTCAGATTTCCATCCATAAGCCTAAATCATATATTTAGCAATTTTGACTTCGAAAATAAAGGATTTTCATCATTACACAACTTCATCCTCCTTTTGACCCCTTCGGGGGTAGAATTTTGAAAAACACTGAGACCCGTATTTATTAATTTTCAATCGTCAGCCTTAACACAAAATTTGACGATCCTAGCTTCAAAACTGAGGGACTTTCATACAAACTTTCATCCCTTATTTCATCCCCTTAGGGATAGAATTTTCAAAAATCCTTCCTTAGTGGATGCCTACACTGTATAAGGTATCTGTGTGCAAAATTTCAAGTCTCTAGGTCCAGCGGTTTGGGCTGTGCGTTGATAGATCAGTCAGTCAGTCAGTCAGTCATTCAGTCATTCAGTTTACGATTTTATATATTAAGATAATTCTACCCCAATAAACTACTACTATGGTAAATTACTGTACTTTTTCATTCTTTTATTAAATAGATCCCTGATAAATAATAATAATAATAATAATAAAAAGCATTTATTTTCTCTTTTTACAATAAATGGCTTAGGATATAAAGTTTTATAACTTAAAGTAAGAGACTAGTCCCCGAAATAGGTTCCAGAGGAACCTGAGCTACAGGTTACTAGGCCCCACCCGCAGATAACCTTAGCTTTATGAGGTGACAGTATTTATTGTTGAAATAGAAATAAACTTAAATAATTAATATTTAGTTACAAAAGCAAGACAAGGTAAAAATATAGGTAAGTAAGAACATAGGCGTCTAACAGTGTAATTACTTAAGTATTTAAGACGTTAGTGGTTGCAGTGCAGGTATCCCAATTAGTATCAGTAAGTGTGTGTGTGTGTGTGTGTGTGTGTGTGTGTGTGTGTGTGTGTGTGTGTGTGTGTGTGTGTGTGTGTGTGTGTGTGTGTGTGTGTGTGTGTGTGTGTGCGCGCGTGCGTGTGTGTGTGCGTGCGCGTGTTTGGGAGAGTGGGTAAGTGTGTGTGTGTGTGTGTGTGTGTGTGTGTTTGTGTGTGTGTGTGGTTGTGGAGGAGGGGGGAGAGAGTAAGAATGCTATTTCTCAAGAGAGTGGACAAAAAAGATATAATTGACCGTAATATTTAGATACGAGCTAATTTGCTCAATCAATGTACCTACCTAAGTAGTAGTTTACTGTATGGGTTTAAGTAGATTTTCCGTTTCTGTATAGTCCAGTGATTTCAAGTATTGGGTAACTAGGGATTTAAAAGCGAATTTGTGGAGAGGGTAAATGTTGAGCTGTTCATTTATTTTGTTGTAGAGGTAGGGTCCGAGGAAGCAGAAGAAATTGTGAGATAGCCATATTTAGCGATGGGGTTGGGCAGACTGTTGCCTTTCTTCGTTTGTTCTTCAGCAGTTCGGGATTATAGGTCAACTGCGAGTGCTGTTTCAGTAAGACGCCAAAGATGAATAATTGTCTTACTGAGAGAACGTCCCAGTGTTTGTACAGGTCGGTCGTGGGGTAACGGTAGGGGAGGCCAGCAGCAACTTTGAGTATGGAGCGTTGAGCTCTTTCTACTTCTAGAAGGTGGGTCTTTGCTACACCGCCCCAGGAAGAAACACAGTACGTGAGCAGAGATTGGCATAGAGCATAGTAGACCATTATTATTATATGGCGGTCAGCAATGTGTCTTAGGGACCTGAATGTAGATAAGTTTGCGGAGTCTTGGGACTAGTGCCTGGATGTGGGGCTTGAAGCAGAGCGTTTGGTCTAGTATAACCCCTAAATATTTTATGCTTTCCGTTCTTTGGAGAGCTGGACAAGAACAACTCAGGTGTCTGGATGTGCACTCGTGCACTATGACCTTTAGAGTATCTGGTGGAAGCTGATTGGACTTGAGTGTAAAGGCAACGTATTTGGTTTTGGTCACATTTAGAGACAACAATAATACTGATAGATCACAGTATTTGGTCTGAGCCGACAGTTTACTGTAACGTAAACAGTTTGCATCAACTCATGGTAGGGCCACTGCTGTTACTTTCGTAAATTTGTGAAGACGAAGAGACTTTAATTTTTTAAATTTTTACGCAACCGAAAATTCTGAATCTTTTTTCTATTACTAAGGGAGCTTATTTCTACCTATAAAAAAATATTATACCAACCAAAAATAGGACCGCCCTCAGGGTTTTTATTTAATAAGGTGTTACTAACTGATTTTAATAAAACTTTACGGGGAATTTTTAGGATAAGATAGGACCCATGGTCTAGGTCATGGGTCTCCAAACTTTTTAGCATAAGGTCCAGACTAACTCCTCCATGAAGTCCCAAGGGCCAGGATCTAGCTAGGTCCATACCAACAATAGTATAAATTACAATATTGTTGGTAAGATCCGGCCTGCTTTCACGGGCCGGATTATTAATGCTCGCGGGCCGGAGCTGGCCCGCGGGCCGTAGTTTGGAGACCCCTGGTCTAGGTAGTACCTATTTTTAGACGGTATCATTACATTCCCTCGTAGTCACTGCTAAAAGTAGAGAGCAAAACTGCTAAAAGTGGCCGTTTTTGACACATTTGCTATCTACTTCTACGAATGACTACGAGGGAATGTAGTGAGACCTTCTAAAATACTAGACAATGAGCCTTAAAATTTCCACAAAAAGTTTTATTAAAATCTTTTCTATTAACAAATTATTAAGTAAAACCATCTGATGGCGCCACTTTCGGTGGGGTACCTATTTAAATCAATTCTCAAGGTATTACCTAATTAGTAACACTTTTGTAAGCACATCTCTCCATGGCATTTGGATTAAGTAGGTACCTACTACCTACTTACTTCATAAAGTGAGCTGTGTTATACATCTTCGTCATCGTAAGTCGTAAGCTAGAAATTGAAGTAGATAATAAGAATGACGATTGTTTTTTTTTATTAAGCACTATAAAAAAAACTATAAGAGGCCCTTTTCATAATGCCATATTTTTATAGTTGGTGGTTAGCTATTTCGGCTCAGTCTTTTTTCCTCACTTACAATACTTCCAATACTTACAAGGACTCGGCTTCTAGGTGTTATTATTCTAACTCGTACAATATTCCAATTCCAATGGACCCAAGCTACTAAACTGTAAATGCCCATCAAAATTTGTACACAAACATTTAAAATTTACAGTTTTAATTTATGTATGTAATATAGATGGAATTTCGTTTTAATATTAGATACCTACGAGAGAAGTTTAAAAAATTAGATAAATGAAACAAAATACAAACAAATTGTTAAACAAATTGTAATGTTATAAAATAAGAAACAAACAATTGTAAGGATACAATTTGCCTTCTAATCTAATCCTTCCTTCCTATCATAGTTCCTACCTTCTGCGGCTAGCACCGACTTTCCTCTGAATACTAGTACATACAACATCGACAAAATCCCCCACATATTGGGGTCTATCCCCTCTCCGGGCCGTACCGGCTAACTTAGATGGCTATCGTAATAGCTTTCATTTGACAGATGGATGTGATACATTGCTACTTTTCTTTGGTAAGATTTTTTTTGTACAAAAAAAGTAGAATGTGTCACATCCATCTTTTGGGTACAAATATACATTGCTACTTCTTTTTGGTACAATAAAGTCTTATCAAAGAAAAGTAGCAATGTATGATATCCATCTGTCAAATGAAAGCGATTACGATAGCCATGTAAGTTAGCCGGGACGGCCCGTTGGAATGACCGGCATTTTAAATTTGACTTTTTATTTTAGATGGCTCTGCTGAAAATATAATTTCTCCGGGTTTAGAATTCCTACAGTTATAAAAACAAACCGATCGGGAGGCACCTTAGAGCATTTAAATGCTCTAAGGGAGGCACGGACCGGCCCGATGGTTGTGACGTCACGTCTTCCTTGTCGCTCTAAAGTTTATATGAAGTCTAGATGGCACCCGACGCATTGTGGATTGTGGAGGCTAACGTTCTCAATTATTAAGATAGAATAATGAAAATAGCATCAAAAGATGCGCTACTAAAAGGTCTATAATACTGTCAAATAAATGTTGATAAATGTTTTTATATATTTTGTATTAAAAAATAAAACGCTGAGTTTTGACCGTTTCTGTAGGATTTTTCAAAGAATCTTAAACTCAGGAACAAAAACCGGCCAAGTGCGTGTTAAGTCAAGCAACAACAAGATGTTGACAAAGATGTTGTCTCTTCTTTCTCTTTTTCCACGTTTTTATTAGGTTGCTTTCTTGTTTGTTTGTTTGAGTGTGTGTCCGAAAAGTTTGCAAACGATTTTATATTATCTTCCCGATGAGCTAGAGACTTGAAACTTTGAACATACCTTATAGAGGAGATGCCACATTTACGAAAGTCGTCTAATTACGATTCCGGCTGGACAAGAGAGTGCTCCACCGACAACCGGTATCATTGTCTTCAGCATGATCTCCTGAACAAGAATACAGCGGTTGTCGCATTATAAAGTGGTGGAGGGAGGAGGGGGGGAGGGAAAAGATGCTAATTTTCTCAACAACCACTTGTCCGATTTAAACAAATAAGGTGTCTTAGGGTAGGTAATATCCTTGACAACATATTTTATATTGAAATGGTTTTTGTAAATACTATAGTTTATTAAATAATTAGAAAAAAGTCAAATTTCAAACAAAATAATTTTTAGTTTTGTAGATTTGAAGCAGTAAATTAAAATAAAGTACAGAAGTACATATAGTATAAAGTACTACGTGAAATTGCCACAGTCATTGGCTTGCTGTTTGTTTTTTAGTTTTGAAATTCAGCTGGAAGACAACAAAATTATCATCGATATAGTGCGGGAGGTCACTGTCCGAATAATATGGAAACCGCTTTAACGAAAGTCGTCTAATGACGATTCCCGTCGAACCGGAGAGTTCTCTACCGACAACTGGTCTTCAACATGATCTCTTGAACAAGAATATAGCGGTTGTCGCATTATAAAATGGTTGAGGGGGGAGGGAGGGGAGGGAAAAGATGCGGAAATCGGGTATCAGGGTTTGGAAAATTTCTCAGTAACCGCTTGTCCGATTAAAACAAATAAGGTGTCATATGGTAGATAATACCCGTAACAACAAATTTTACCTAACAATGGTTTTTGTAAATACTAAAGTTTATTACAAAAATAGAAAAAAGATGAATTACAAACAAAGGCTTTTTTAGTTTTGTAGAATTGAAGCAGTAAATTGAAAGAAAGTACTATGAAATTTAAACTATGAGGATTTGCCCCAGAAAAAAATATTTGTACATAGCACAGTTGTTCCACTATATGGAGTAATAAACTTGTTAAACATTTTTATCTAGCAACTATGCTTAAAAGAATTTTTGGGTCGCGTGGCGAAATGTTCTCTACCATTTTTTTCGAAAATCCTCTACAGAATTAAAACTATAAAGATTATCCTCGGAAAAAAAATACTGGTGAATAGCCCAGTTATTTCACTATATATAAAATAATAAACATGTTTAACATTTTTGTCTAGTAACTATGTTAATAAAATGTTTATTTTTTCACGAGGTGAAATTTTTTCTACCATTTGTTCGAAAATCCTCTACAGAATTAAAACTATGACGATTTGCCCCAGAAAAAAAATAATAGTGAATAGCCCAGTTATTTCACTATATAGAATAATAAACTTGTCAAATATTTTTGTCTTGTAACTGTGTTAAAAAATATTTTGTGCCATGCAAACTCATTTAAACATAACTTTGCAGGTCCACCGTGTTATGTGACACAAAACAATTTTTAACACAGTTACTAGACCAAGATGTTTGATAAGTTTAATTATCAATATAGTGGGATAATTGATCTATTTACTATTATTTTTTTCTGGAGAAAATCCTCATAGTTTTAATTCTGTAGAAGATTTTTGGAAAAATGATATGTTTGAGAAAATTTCGCTGCGTGACAGAAATCATTTTTTTTAATTATTTTATAGTCAAAAATGTTTAATAAGTTTATTTTTCTATATAGTGCAATAACTAAGCTATTCACCAGCATTTTTTTCTGAGGAAAATCATTATTGTTTTAATTCTGTAGAGGATTTTCGAAAAAAATATTGTAAAGAAAATTTCGCCACGCACCACAAAACATTTTGTAACACAGTTATTAGACAAAAATGTTTTAAAAATTTATTATTCTATATTGAAAAATAACTAGACTATTCACTATTATTTTTTTATGGGGCAAATTTTGATAGTCTTAATTCTGTAAAGGATTTTCGAAAAAAAAAGATAAAAAAATTCGCCACGCAATAAAAATATTTTTTTTAACATAATTACTAGACAAAGATGATTGATAAGTTTATCATTCTATATAATGGAATAACTGAGCTATTTACCGTTATTTTTTTCCTGAGGCAAATATTCATACTTTGAATTCTGTAGAGGATTTTAGAAAAAAAAAATGGAAGAAAAAATTTGCCACGCGACACAAAAAAAATTTTTTTAGCTAGTTACTAGACAAAAATGTTTAACAAGTTTATTATTCTATATAGGGGAATGACTGGGCTATTCACCGATATTTTTTTTCTGGAGCAAATCTTCATAGTTTTAATTACATAGTAGTTTATTTCAATTTACTGCTTCAATTCTACAAAACAAAAAAAATCTTTATTTGAAATTCATATTATATCTAATTATTTCATAAACTATAGTATCTACAAAAACCATTGTATGATAAAATCTGTTGTTAAGAATATTACCTACCATATGACAGTTTATTTGTTTAAATCGAACAAGTGGTTATTGAGAAATTAGCCAAACTCTGATAACCGAATTTTGCACCTTTTCCCTCCCCCCCTCCCCCCTCCACCACTTTATAATGCGACAACCGCTATATTATTGTTCAGGAGATCATGCTGAAGACAATGATACCAGTTGTCGGTAGAGCACTCGCTTGTCCGACGGGATTTCAATTTTGAAGGCCTGGCCTCTCCTCTATTAAGTCAGAACAGTAGCTCTACCATGAGTTGGTGTAGTAAACTACAATAGTTTACTGTACTCGCTAGCGAGCATCGAGTAACGTTTTGGCCTTTTTCATAGCAATTCGGTACCATGAGTTACTAATTGACAGATGGTATCGAGAAATACCATAACGATAGTAGTAAAGTCACTCACTTGCGTTTTGAGGCGTGAGATCAATGAGTATACCTTTTACTATCCTCTATGGCATAGAGGAATGTAAAAAATAGGTACAACAAAAGAGAATGTAATCAAACCGCTGTAAACATAGTCATTGGCGTGAATACTTCTATTTTAATTTAATTTAGTATTTTTTGTGTCTAAAATAGTCTAAATAATGTCTTTCAAAGCTTATTTAGCATAAAATATGTGCGCCACAGCTGCATAATGCGACGAAATCAAGGGCAAATTATAAACCGATAAATATGAAAACCCGTGTTAGAAATCCTCTAGTCAGGGGGTGGGTCAGGTTGTGCCCAACGCTGAATGCCACTATTCAGGTGCATTCAATGCATCCTTCTAGGTGGGCCCTCCATTCAGTGGGCTTACTAAGGTCACCATTCAAATACGCCGTAACGTAATGCATTCCTCCACTTTGAAACTAATATAAAAAAGTTTAATTAAGTACTTTCCTATCAAGCATAATTATTACAAAATTAGAAAATATTGTGTTAAATCTAAATAATAATCTACTTAGTTGCAAATATGTTAATTCCGTCCATATCAAGGTAATAAGTACTTGATACAAATAAGGTCTATTTAATTTTAAGTCTTTAAATATTATTAAATTTATTATTTAACAGTAGGAATATAAGAAAACAGTTCTAACTAAATGTAATTTTCCGAAAAATTGACTTTGGCCGTAATAAATCGATTACACTTATTAAATTAAGGCCTATAACTTTTTTATGTTAAATTGAGGTTAAATATGAAACCATATTAAATAAAAACATCTTATCAATAAATTTGAATATTTATTATAACAAAGTAAAGATTCATGATATAATATATTCAAAAAAAAAAGATCTCACTTTAAGTCATAGATTTGTATCATTTTGGGCCTTATTTGTTTATTTAATATCATATTTGAATAAGGCACAAAAAAACGTAGGTATCTGCTGCATGTCGCTCTGCCAGGTTGTATTTCGTCCAATTTGTACGTTTTTATTAATTTGGAAGGAAAATTGGATATTTTGTCGATTGTTGGATGATACACATTATCTGTAATGAAATAAGTAAACCATAAGTTGTACAAGTTGCGGGATTCTCATTAAGCTCTACCGTGTTGAAAAAAGACCTAGGCTATTATCGTAATCACGCTCTGTCCCCCTACTCAAATGGCCAACATTCTATGCGTTTGAACGCTACGTTATTACGTGCCGTAAGCTTGTCACACAATATCAAAGTCTGAGATTTACATAAGCTTGCGACACGTTATTTAATCGTCTATTGCTCATATTTTAAGATTTTTAAGCTTTAAAAGTAAGGTTGGCCATTGGAGCATGGGGGCAGGTCGTCTTTAAAAAATTGCAATAAATGCATCTATAGCCAATAGTAAAAACAAATCAAGGTCTTGGATAGCTAATCATAAATATTAAGAAACAATTATAAGAGAAGCTTAAACTAAAACAGCGTAAGTTTTATAAAAACTTTCATAAATGTATTTTCCTGGTTGGATTTAGGTTTATCTGAGTTTTCTAATGATTTGTACTTGGACGAATCGTCCAAGGATTTGTACCTATCAAGTACCAACCTTTTATTTCACCTTTCCAAAAACTCCTCTAATCGACTGCTTCTAATTTTATTCTTATCAATCTTAACAAGCTAGCTATTGCACAACAAAATACGCAAAGAAAACACAAAATAAATAATTATTAAAACGTGAAAATTACATTTGACATCTTCGATTTAACATAAATAGTAACCATAGAGGAAAGTAAAAAGATAGTAACCAACATAAATTCAAAATTCACTTACATTCGGTATACACGCACTAACTAGTGTTTTTTTACTTAGTCGGATTATAATTGCAAACTAAGGTAAACGACCAATATTTCGTGTTAGTACGTTATTTCGTTTAGTTTTTTTTTCTGTCGCAAATTATTAATTATTACACCTACATTAGTACAAAATCTATACCACATAAACTGTCTAAAAATCAAGTACCAACATTTTGGTAACTGAACTGAGACACGGTTACGGTATCTATCCATTACCGTGACTGAGGGAAATGCGACGTTCAAAACTCTCAGTCGTCGGCACAGACAGCTTTATGGCGTGTATTCCTTGTCACCACCATAAGATTAGCACTCGTATGTACCTACTTCTTAAGCTCACAGAAAGTCAATTTGAATAAAACTTTAAATAGTTAAATAGTACAACTGATCCCGTATGCCCGTAGTAACTTCCAAACGAAAGGTCCGATTAGAATAATTTAAATAAGAATTGACATGTAAATAATAAACCTTGATCATTAAATTATATAGTTGGATAAGGATTAATATCATGAAACAAAACATGTAATCATTTTTCGATTCTACTCCAGTTTTGATTGACAAATTTGAACAAAAAGTGGTCATTGCGACTACACTATAAAAATTAGATATACAGGGTGTCCCAAAACTTTGCCACATAGAAGGAAAGTACCTTAAATATTTAAGATAGGAAAATTTTTTGAAAGAAACTTTGAACAACCCTCGAGTAAGGGTTGCAGCCAAGGCCTGATTTCGAGGGTGTACTATTCAATAAAAATCCACTTAGTACACGACAGGTGTATTGGAATAATTAATTTTAACAAAATTGTCTCATGCCTTATACTTCTAACAATACAACTCAATAGCACGATTAATCTAACAGTGCCATCTTGCCATTTTGTTTTTAAAAAGAAACCGAACTGCATTCAAAGATTTTTTAAAATCGCTTACGTTTCGATACAAATTGACACAAATTTGTAATAATGATAATTTAAATGTTAAATTTCATGGTCTTCCTTTTGTTTAAGGTGCTGTCTCACTTAAGAAAAAATAATCCTTATGAGTAACCCTTTTGATTGGTACCGTTAAAATAAATTAAAAAAAAAAACGTTTTTGTTGGGTTCGATTCCTGGTTAAGGCAGGTGATTTTCCAAAAATCTTTGCATGCAGTTCCAATTATTTTTAAAAATAAAATGAAGTCTTCTTTCAGTAAAATTTCCCATCTTCAATATTTAACGTACTTTCCCTCCGTGTGGCAAAGTTTTGGGATACCCTGTATAGCCGCGCGGATTTTTTTGTGGGTAATAATAAAACTATATTGGGGAATTCTCGATCCAAGTCGGCGAAAAGAATTTGCAATTTTCGAAAATTTTGGAAAATCTCAAAAAGTTACTGACCTATTTTAGGAATTCAAATTCCACTTTTAAGCCCTCTGGCAGACGTACAATTTGACATATAGCCCATCCGCGTACCTTTTATATCAGCGAAACTACAGGCAAATGTCACAATTTCATAAATCGGGGCACAATACTCGATCACGTAAACATAAACCTAACCTTCTTAGGTTAGGTTTATGTTTACGTGCCATACAATACGTGCCGTACAATGCCATCTTTGGCATTTTTTAAATCAAAAATTAATTCTACGTTATTGATTTTTCCGAAAATTATACCAAACTTGGCTTAGTACTATACTTAGTACTATACTTACATCACCATACGTCACTACCATAAACTTTGACACACCATAGCTTGGAAACTATAACTTGTATCAAAATGAATAGCTATACTTATTTGTAGGTAATTTATCAGTAAATAATTGAATTATTGACCATTTTGTCCTAGCTTGTATGGTTTTCCTGAAAATTTAGAAAATCTGTAAAACGGGTCACATTTCTAGGGGGGAGGGGTGACGTGGTAGAGGGGAGAGGGGGAGAGTTATTTTTATAATGTACTCGCCTAAAGGTATAACATAGCCACATTAAAACTTAACTATTAATTTCGCCATCTTCCTCATACATTTAGAATGAATATCCTAAGTCTTAACATGCCGAAATATGGGACATTTACCCCGTATCGAGTTTACATTAGCGAGGATGGTAAACTCGTGGATGGTGAGCACATTTACTATAGATTTTAGTTCTTCGCGTATCCGTTAGAGGCTCTGCTTCAATTTCCCATACAAATTGCTAACGCGGTCGATATCGAGAATGGTTTTTGTAAACTCATGGTAGTGCTACAGGGGCCGTACCGGCTAACGAATCGAGCTTCGGGAAATTTGCCGAGTTTCAAATAAAAATAGATAAATTGAAGTAAGGAATTACTTATTGTACTATTTGGTGAAGTTATTTGGAAGATATTGATATTTGTGTGACCTCATGAATTAGGGTTCACCATTTTGGCCCAATTATGGCTCGATTTATCTGTTTTAATTTGAAACCCGGCAGACTTTTCGAAGTTTTCGGTACGGCCCCTGGAAGGCAATGCAATATTATGGTGTCATTGAGCTGATCTGTTGATGAAACTGGAAGAAGGCTACAGGAACTCTGTGATAAAACTATACAACCCCATCGAGATTGGGCTCGTTAGAATCGTCTTGACGAGTACTCTGTTGGGAAATAGTGTCGAAGGGTCTGATGATGTAGCCGGAAGAAGGCTGCAGAAACTCAGTATTTCAACCATGCAACCCCATCGAGTTTGGGCTCGTTTGAATCGTCTTGACAAGTACTCTGTTGGGAAATTGTCCAAAGGTCTGATGATGGAGCGAGAAGAAGGCCACAGGAACTCTGTAATAAAACCAAGAAACCCCATCAAGTTTGGGCTCGTTTGAATCGTCTTGACGAGTACTCTGTTGGGAAATAGTATCCAAGGATCTGATAATGGATCCAGAATAGGGCCACATGAATTGTGTAATAAAACCATGCAACTCTAATGAGTTTGGGCTCGTTTGAATCGTCTTGACGAGTACTCTTTTGGGAAATAGTGTCCAGGGACTGGTGATCGAGCCGAAAGAAGGCCACAAGACTGTGTAATAAAACCATGCAACCCCATCGAGTTTGGGCTCATGTGATTCGTTTTGACGAGTACTCCAATAGGAGATGGTGTTTTTTTATTTTTTGTTTTAGCTCGTTGACTAAAAAGCAGAAAATAATAGTTTTCTGATAAAAAAAACTCCTTTTTAAAAACTAAACACACTTTTTTTTTACTCATTTTTTTGACTTAATGGAGTGGGGAGTCGTTTAAAAGGGCTTTTGAAATGATTATGAGGTTTTATTATCCATTTTTAGGGTTCCGTACCCAAAGGGTTAAAACGGGACCCTATTACTAAGACTCCGCTGTCCGTCTGTCTGTCTGTCTGCCTGCCTGTCTGTCTGTCTGCCTGTCTGTCTGTCTGTCTGTCTGTCTGTCTGTCACCACGCTGCATCTCATGAACCATGATAGCTAGCAAGTTGAAATTTTCACAGATGATGTATTTTTGTTGCCGCTATTACAACAAATACTAAGAACAGAATAAAATTAATATTTAAGGGGGGCTCCCATACAACAAACGTATTTTTCTGCCATTTTTTGGGACGGAACCCTTCGTGCGCGAGTCCGACTCGCACTTGGCCGGTTTTTTAAGGTTCCGTAGTCGAATGGCATAAAACGGAACCTTTAAATTCATCATGTCAGTCTGTCTGTCCGTCCGTCCGTATGTCACAGCCACTTTATTCCGAAACTATTATGCGAGCGCGCGTTAGGGTCATCATTCATTTCTATACAAATTGATACAACACGTAATAATTAAAATTTAAATGTTAAATTTCATGGTCTTCCTTTTGTTTAAGATGCTGTGTTACATAACAAAAAACAATCATAATTAATGATGCCCTTTCGATCGGTATCGCAAAAATAAAATATTTGTTTTTTTTTCTAATTTGGTGGGTTCGATGCCTGGTTAAGGTATGCGAATTATCTAAAATCTTTGATTTTATTTTAAAAATTAAAACGAAGTCTTCTTTCCGTAAAATTTCCTATCTTCAATATTTAAGGTACTTTCCCTCTGTGTGGCAAAGTTTTGGGACACCCTGTATATTTTTTTTGCGGTATTGTAGGTCTTATAGTAACGCATCTTTTGGTGCCATTTTCATTTCTCTATCTTAATAACTTAGGACGCTAGCCGCCATAATACGGCGCGGGCCATATAAACTTCGAGTGCCGCGGAAGAGATGACGTCACACGCACCGGCCGTCCGTGAAGCCCGTCGAAAAATATTTGCTTTTTTGCTTTATAAAATGTGCTATAAAAATTGTTTAAAAAACAAAAAACCGACTTCAAAAAACCTACCTCTAAAAAGCAAGAAATAATATTCGTAATAATAAAACACGTCTATTGAAGTCGGGTGGGGCTGGAGTACAAATCCCTTTTTTTAATTCTAAAAGCCGCACCCGACTTCAATAGACGTGTTTTATTATTACGAATATTATTTCTTGCTTTTTAGAGGTAGGTTTTTTGAAGTCGGTTTTTTGTTTTTTAAACAATTTTTATTTTTTTATATTTGGTGTTGGTACCTTTTGTATTAGGTAGTGTAGGTATATTATTTAGGTAGAAATTAAAATCGGCTCAGCCAAATGTGAGTTAATCGCGGAGAAACATACATACATGCGGGTCAAACTGAGAACCTCCTTTTTTAAGTCGGTTAAAGAACTACACTTAAGATATCCTTAATTATCACTAATTATCTTATTCAGTTCATAAACAAAGAAGTTATACGACTGATCATCGAGGTAGTTCACACAAAATCATACTATTTTCGTGCTTTTTTCAAGATTACTTGAAAAGTACTGAACCGATTTCAAAATTTTAAATAATGGGACCAACTTGGGAGTTTACCTATGTAATAACGTTTGAATCATTTCAACCGGTCCAGCCGTCTTCGAGTAATCGGTGTACATACAAAAAATAAAAAAACGGGTCGAATTGAGTACCTCCCTCCTTTTGGTAAAAATCGCAACGGATGGACCGATTTCGATAATTTAAAAACTATATTCATGAAAAAGCTTAATGGAACACATTAATGTTGGTTTTGAGTTGATTTGTCGACCTAGTACTGATCCTCATAACAAAATATTTTTCAAAATAGACAAAGACCATGCAACCTTTTTGGCATAACCGCTATTTTAAAAAAATGGAAATTCTTCGCAACTGATATTAAAAACATATTAAAAACACGACTGCCCTGCCAAAAACGAACTAAAAAGTTTAACAACAAGTGTCATTGCAGTCGGGGGAACTTCTTATGGAACAATTTTTGATCAAAGAGGTCCCCCGACTGCAATGACAATTGTTGTTTAACTTTTTAGTTCGTTTTTGGCAGGGCAGTCGTGTTTTTAATATTTTTTTAATCTATTTATTTTTATTTCACACATTTTAGTGACATAGTATATTATATAGTTTTGGAATGTGCTCATCAAGCCCTTTCATTTGATGTCCATATTGTAATAATAGAAGATTTTTTTTTCACATTTGAAAATGGCGTCGTGCAGTCGCCATATTGTTTTTTTCTAAAAAAAATATAGCCAGTGTCACTCGGAATATTGTAAGGATTCTAACGATACCCCATTTATCCAAATCAGTTCAGGCATTTAGAAGTTACGGTAGAATAAAGAAACTCACATACCCACAAATATACATGAAGCCTGAACACATATACACTCTTTTTGCTTTGGGCAGTCGTGTAAAAACTAGTGTCAATCGATAGGAAACGTCAAAATAAACACAAATTATTGTTGGTATAATATACTTTCGGAGATATTATGAAGATTTTTTTTAGAGTTAGTAGATTCGTTCGCCTGTCCAGCGTACAGTGTTATAATATACTATGGGAGATATTGGGACTTAAAGAAAAATTGCTGTCATTTCATGACATTAGCCTGTCCAGCGTACTTTGTATAATGGACGTCAGTGACATTTAAGGACAATTTGACAGTCAATAATTTATGTTTATTTTGACGTTTTCTATCGATAAAAACTAGTTTCATCAGTAGCACTACCATGAGTTTACAAAAACCATTCTCGATATCGACCGCGTTATCAATTTGTATGGGAAATTGAAGCAGAGCCTCTAGCGGATACGCGAAGAACTAAAATCTATAGTAAGAGTGCTCACCATCCACGAGTTTACCATCCTCGCTAATGTGAACTCGATAAGGTAAATGTCCCATATTTCGGCATGTTAAGACTCTTAATGACTTCAAGATTTTAAAATTGTAATATTTTAGGTTTTCATGATCGAGTATAGTGCCCCGATTTATGAAATTGTGTTGTGTCATTTGCCTGTAGTATCGCAGATATGATAGATGTGCGGATGGGCTATTAAAAGGTTTCATATTTAGAACCAAATAAAGATATTTTAGTATTGAAAATTCTGATATTTTTTTTGGGTAAATCGAAATTGGCGGAAAAACGCCAAAAATTCTTACCAGATGAAATAAGGATAAGTAGTAATAATAGAAAGCTGCATAATCAGCGAGAAATATAGGCTATAGTTGTTTAAAAAATAGAAATATCTATAACCTCTATAGTAATTGCAATAGTGAAAACCTACCAAAAAAAATCCTATAAAATTATTTAGCGTGAACTGTGAAAACTATTGATAATAAATAAATAAATAAAAGATTTTAATATAGTCTTCTTTAAATTATTCTAATCGGACGTTTCGTTTGGAAGTTACTACGAGTATATGGGATCATTTTACTACTTAACTATTTAAAGTTTTATTCAAATTGACTTTCTGTGAGCTTAAAAAGTAGGTACATACGAGCGCTAATCTTATGGTGGTGACAAGGAATACACGCCATAAAGCTGTCTGTGCCGACGACTGAGAGTTTTGAACGTAGCATTGCCCTCAGTCACGGTAACGGATAGATACCGTAACCGTGTCTTAGTTCAGTCACCAAAATGTTGGTACTTGATTTTTAGACAGTTTATGTGCTATATTTTGTACTAATGTAGGTGTAATAATTAATAATTTGTGACAGAAAAAAAAACTAAACGAAATAAATTACTAACACGAAATATTGGTCGTTTACCTTAGTTGCTGTAGTTTGCAATTATAATCCGACTAAGTAAAAAAATCATTAGTTAGTGCGTGTTGAATCGCCTGCTCTTTTCGCATGAGCAATGTCGCAGCAGCATTAAACTGCGGTTAACTAATATTAATATTTTTTTTTGTGTGGGTTTACTCGCAATAAAGTGATAGCGTGTTGAATTCTGATCTCCGTCTTTTAATATCTTTTCATCCTGAATAATCTTATAACAGCAGTCTACATGATCCTTCGGCGGATAATTAAGTAATTACTGGTGCCATAACTTCGTGGAATATATAAATCATCGGCAGTTATAGGTATTATTTGCGAAATATTGATGTGGAGAGAAATCAACTTGGGTCGTGTCGTCGAGTGCATTAATCGTGGTGTTAACTAAAGACTTTTTTCTAGTAAAATAGCCCAGCACTCAAAGGTATTTAAGTGTAAGTAAAGTAAGGAATAATTAGAAAAAAGGTTAGTAAATATTGTTTGAATTTCCTACTTTAATTTTGTCCCTTAGTCACGACATTGTAATTGTAATCTTTGGTTAGTAGGTACTGACATAGTAATATGAATAATAGTACTATTCTGTTAAATAACGTGTAAGTTCAAACCATACTTAATTAGTTAGGTATAGTAGTATTAATTGCTACATCATTTGAACTTAAACAATAGTACATTTTGTAAAATTATTCATTTAATTGAATCATTGTATTTCAAGTACTTACCTACCTACTTAACAATTTTGTCAGTAGAACATTTTGTAATTTAAAACTTTAATCTTATAAAATTAACACAATAAGAACTGACAAATTAATAAAAATTGGTGTAATTAGGTACATAGTTTAAGTACCCATCTGAATGATTGTGTGAGTACCTAGTTCAATAAGAAATGAACAAGTATTTTCATAAAGCTGATTGTTATAGAAAGATCCTTTTTTACAATTAAAAATTTAGTCATAAACAAGTTAGTTCATCTTATATACAAGTTTGTTGTCGGAAGTTATTATTAATAAAAAGTCATTAAGTAATCTTTATCAGTGTTTTGTTAAAAATTGAAGTCAAGTAGTAACTTAAGTACATTGTTTGTTAAGTATACTTAATTATCATTGTTTGTTAAGTAACAAAATGTTACAGACAAGTGTCTGTTAAACATTAATTTTCACTAGAGGAACAAATTAATTGCAATTTAGAAAGACTTAAAATAATTTGTCATTGAGACTTATTCACAACCAACCTTGCTTAAAGCAGTAGGTATCATAATCTATTATTGTTATTGATTGGTTTGTATTATAAATTCCAGATTTAATTCCTGAATCCCAAAATGGCCCAAGAAAAGGAGCTAATTAAAAAGCGAGGCAGTTTTAAAGGTCGGCTTACTTATTTTATTAATTATTTAAATACGCTCGAGGAGGAACCTTTAAGTAGAAGTGATTGCACAGAATTACAATTGCGTATTGTAAAAATCGAGTCGTTGTATGGGCAATACGATGAGGTCCAAACTCAGTTGGAATGTTTGGTCGAAAATATGGACGAGCAGTTTAAAGAGCGTTCCGAATTTGAGTCGCAATATTTTAAGGCGATTGCTAAGGCTCAAGGTTTGCAAGGTCGTAATGCTGATTCCTTAAGTATGGTAAGTATTAACAGTGAAAAGGTTGGCCGTGCTGGTAACCATCAATTCGTTAAGTTACCAACTATTCAGTTACCCAAATTTTGTGGCTTATACGAAAATTACCTTGAGTTTCGTGATACCTTTAGCAGTCTCATCCATAACAATGATGACATAGACGAAATAAACAAATTCCATTATTTACGTGCGTCTCTGGAAGGTTCCGCAGCGGTTGTTATTCAATCCATTGAATTCTCGGCTAAGAACTATGCCGTAGCTTGGCAACTATTGTGCGATAGGTTCGACAATAAAAGGTTGTTGGTACAAAACCACGTATCCTCCTTATTTAATCTTGATACAATTACAAAAGAATCGTCCTCAAACTTAAAGCGCTTAATAGACCAAGTTAACAAAAATTTAAGGGCGCTTGAGACGTTAGGCGAACCTGTTAAGCATTGGGACACCTTACTAATTTTTATACTCACTCAAAAATTAGACTCAAAAACTTATCGCGAGTGGGAAGAGTATAAAGGACGCATGGATAAAGATAGTTCCATAACTTTTGAAATTTTCATTCAGTTCGTTCGCAATCGGGCTGATTTAATCGAAACGCTTGAGTTATCAAAAGGTTCGCATTCTGGAATTAAACCTACTACTACTGGTAAAATGAAATCTATGGTTTCAGTGCAAGGTGGTCAAAATCAAGGGACTTCCGAGTCAAATCATCGTACTTGCCCAAGATGCAAGGGTGACCATAATTTGGCTCAGTGTCCACAATTTTTATCCTTAAGCGTAGACGCAAGGCTAAAGCTTTTGCCTAGTTATAAACTTTGTTATAACTGCTTTCGTTCCGGCCATTTCGCTAACATGTGTAAAAAACCAGGATGTAAGTTATGTAAGCGTAGGCATAATGCTCTGATTCACTTGCCAAGTGACAAAGGTCAAGGTCACTCGACAGAGAATGCGCCATCGAGTTCTCAAACTCCTGCTCCTGTTACTGACAATATAGCTTTGTCGGTTAATACAAATGGGGATCAATGTGATGTTCTTTTATCTACCGCCCTAATTAAATTGCAGGATAATTTTGGTAACGATTATGTCGTACGTGCTGTTTTGGACAGCGGTAGCACAGCGAGCCTTATGACTGATAGGCTATGTCAACGTTTGAATCTGTCTACCCTTCCAGTTGATCGGTCAATTTTGGGCATAAATAACGCAACGGCGTGCGTAGGCAAAATGTGTCATGTAAACATGACGTCATTAAACAACAGTTTTTCAACCAAACTTAGTTGCTTCATTTTGCCATCTATAACTAGTTATGTTCCAAGTCACGAGATTGACATATCTAGCATTCAAATCCCCACTAATATTTGTTTGGCGGACCCTACTTTCTACACCCCAGCGGCAGTAGATATTTTGATTGGCGCTGATCTCTTCTGGGATTTGTTAGGAAGCCAAAAAATTAAGTTAGGTCATAAAAAACCGGTTTTATGTGAAACACGTTTAGGGTGGGTCATTTCCGGCCCAATTTATAATGATCGTGTCAAACATTCTTCTCCCCATGATATATTTTGCAATTTTAATAATATAGATTCTTGCGAAAATCGTGATTTAAACGACATTAGAATAGACCTTACACGTTTCTGGCAGTTAGAGGAAGTTAATTTTAAATCACCTCATTATTTTCCTGAGGAAAGGATGTGTGAAGAACATTTTATTCAGAACACGACTCGTCTTGCTGATGGGCGTTTCTGCGTTCGCATCCCTCTTAAGCAGAATCCTTCTGTTTTAGGTGATTCTTTCCATCGCGCTGTGCATTGTTTGCATTCTTTGGAACGTAGATTAAAGGCTAAACCTGATTTAAAGATAATGTACCACGATTTTATGACAGAGTATAAGCTACTGGGTCATATGTCGGAATGCGAAAATCCTGATTTACTTTTAACTGGCTATAATATTCCACATCATGGTATTTTGCGTGAAAGTAGCACCACCACGAAACTTAGAGTGGTATTTAACGCAAGTAGCCCTGGGCATGCATTTACATACGCAGTGTTGATGCTGATGGTGAGGTCCTGGTCCGACTGTTAACGGGCAAAAGTCGAGTAGCACCCATTAAGCCAACTACCATACCAAGATTGGAGTTGTGCTCTGCGTTATCTGGTGCTCGACTTTATGAGAAGGTTAAAACTTCGCTGCGGTTAGACATCAATAAAGTCTATTTTTGGACTGACTCCACCATCGTTTTGGGATGGTTGCGTATGCTGCCTTCCAGACTTCAGCCGTTTGTTCGCAATCGCGTGGCAGAAATCTTGGAAAGGACAGACAACTGTATTTGGCAACACGTCCCAACAGATAAAAACCCTGCAGACCTAATATCTCGTGGAGTGGATATTAGTGATCTTGCAAATTTAGATCTGTGGTGGAGTGGTCCCGACTTTCTGCATGACCCCTCGAAATGGCCTTTACAGCCAAAACATCTGGAATCATTGCCCGAGACTAAACCAGTCGTTTCTTTGACCGCTGCTGTTGTCGATAAAGAACATAATTTAATTAAAATAAATTTTGGCAATTTTTCTAATTATTTAAGATTAGTGCGATCAATAGCATATGTAGTGAGATTCATTAAGGTTTGTAAAAAGGTCTCATTTCCGTCAGTCTTCTTATCAGAAGAGGAATTACATAACGCACTAGATATTATTTTGCCAGTTGTTCAGCTCGAATCGTTTCGCGAATATAAACTTCTTATAAATAAAAAACCAATACCTGCTAAAAGCCAACTTTTAAAATTTAATGTATATCTGGATGACAAAAATATAATGCGTGTCGGCGGTCGTCTTGATAACTCAAGTTTTTCTGACGATAAAAAACATCCAATTTTAATACAGTCCACTCATATATTTACAAAACTGTTATTTAACTTTGAGCATAAAAGATTGTTGCATGCGGGTCCCCGTTTATTGCTTGCGTCTATTCGGGAGCAATATTGGCCGATAGGTGGTTTAAGGTTGGCAAAGGCCTGTTATCACGCTTGTCTTATTTGCACTCGTATGAAGGGTAAAGTCGTGAATCCCTTAATGGGGAACCTACCAAAGGAGCGTATTATTCCTGGTGGTTATCCCTTTGAAACCACAGGCGTTGACTATGCGGGGCCAATTATGTGTGCAAGTCGTCAAGGCCGTGGATGTAGGCTGGTAAAGGTATATATTGCACTTTTTATAGGTTTTACCACCAAAGCCATTCACCTGGAGTTGGTTGGTGACTTAACGACAAATTGTTATTTACTTGCCTTACGCCGATTCATCGCACGGAGAGGAAAACCTGGTCACATTTATTCCGATAATGGTACCTCATTCGTTGGCGCATACAACGAATTATCGAAATTTTTAAAGCAAAATTTTAATTCTTTAGGTGAAAGCGCTGCCTCTGAAGGCATTCATTTTCATTTTATCCCGGCCTATGCTCCTCATTTTGGAGGTCTCTGGGAGGCAGGAATTAAATCAACTAAATATCATCTAAAACGAGTGTTGGGGAATTGTAACTTGACATATGAAGAACTTAACACCACATTAGCGCAGATTGAAGCAGTGTTAAATTCGCGACCCTTGACACCTCTCTCTTCGGATCCTGCCGACTACACTCCACTGACGCCAGGACACTTTTTAATTGGGCGATCACTCACTGCCATACCTGAACATGATTATATTTCTCAGCCTACTAATCACTTGACACGATTTCAACGTATCGAACAACTTCGCCAACATTATTGGACCAGATGGAGCAAAGAATATGTTACTGAGCTGCAACATCGCGTCAAGTGGCGTTCGTGTCAAGACAATTTGAAGGTTGACACTTTGGTTGTGGTGAAGGAGGAAAATCTTCCACCCTTAAAATGGAGACTGGGAAGAATCGTGGCTGTCCATCCTGGACCCGATGGCGTCGTACGCGTGGCCGATATAAGGACTGCGAGCGGAGTGATTAGGAGGGCATTTAGTAAGATCTGCCCCTTGCCTATGGCCGTGGATTCAGCTTCTGGTTGAAGGCGTAGCCTCCAACACCCGGGGGCATGTTGAATCGCCTGCTCTTTTCGCATGAGCAATGTCGCAGCAGCATTAAACTGCGGTTAACTAATATTAATATTTTTTTTGTGTGGGTTTACTCGCAATAAAGTGATAGCGTGTTGAATTCTGATCTCCGTCTTTTAATATCTTTTCATCCTGAATAATCTTATAACAGCAGTCTACAGTGCGTGTATACCGAATGTAAGTGAATTTTGAATTTATGTTGGTTACTATCATTTTACTTTCCTCTATGGTTACTATTTATGTCAAATCTTCCTGTGAGTATAAATGTTCCTTGTGTCAAATCGAAAATGTCAAATGTAATTTTCACGTTTTAATAATTATTTATTTTGTGATTTCTTTGCGTATTTTGTTGTGTAAAAGCTAGCTTGTTAAGATTGATAAAAATAAAATTAGAAGCAGTCGATTAGAGGAGTTTATGGAAAGGTGAAATAAAAGGTTGGTACTTGATACAAATCCTCGGACGATTCGTCCAAGTACAAATCATTAGAAAACTCAGATAAACCTAAATCCAACCAGAAAATACTTTCATGAAAGTTTTTATTAAACCTTACGCTGTTTTAGTTTAAGTTTCTCTTAATAATTGTTTCTTTATATTTATGATTAGCTATCCATGACCTTGATTTGTTTTTACTATCGGCCATAGATGCATAAATTGCAATTTTTTAAAGACGACCTGCCCCATGCTCCAATTGCCAACCTTACTTTTAAAGCTTAAAATATGAGCAATAGACGATTAAATAACGTGTCGTAAGCTTATGTAAATCTCAGACTTTGATATTGTGTGACAAGCTTACGACACGTAATAACGTAGCGTTCAAACGCATAGAATGTTGGCCATTTGAGTAGGGGGACAGCGTGATTACGATAATAGCCTAGGTCTTATTTTAACACGATAGAGCTTAATGAGAATCCCACAACTTATACAACTTATGGTTTACTTATTTCATTACAGATAATGTGTGTATCATCCCACAATCGACAAAAATATCCAGTTTCCTTCCAAATTAATAAAAACGTACAAGTTGGACGAAATACAACCTGGCAGAGCGACATTTGGCAGATACCTACGTTTTTTGTGCCTTATTCAAATATGATATTAAATAAACAAATAAGGCCCCAAATGATACAAATCTACGAGTTAAAGTGAGATCTTTTTTTAGGAATATATAACATAAATCTTTACTTTGTAATAATAACTATTCAAATTTATTGATAAGTTGTTTTTATTTAATATGGTTTCATATTTAACCTCAATTTCAAATAAAAAAGTTATAGGCCTTAATTTAATAAGTGTAATCGATTTATTACGGCCAAAGTCAAGTTTTCGGAAAATTACATTTAGTTAGAACTGTTTTCTTATATTCCTACTGTTAAATAATTAATTAAATAATATATAAAGACTTAAAAGTAGATAGGCCTTATTTGTATCAAGTATTACGTTGATATGGACGGAATTAACATATTTGCAACTAAGTAGATTATTATTTAGATTTAACACAATATTTTCTAATTTTGTAACATGCTTGATAGGAAAGTACTTAATTAATTTTTTAAAAACTGGGGCAACGCTGGGACATCTCCTTTATTTATATTAGGTATAGTGGGATATAATGAATTGCGACTTGCGAGTTCGTAAAGGTCAGCTTTGGCGTTATATTTGTTTAAAGTTATCAGAGGTAGGGTATCCAATGCAACAATATTAGTACAGGTAGGGCTCTGTGTTCCCAACAAGTACGGGGAGCGTCGCCGAAGGCCAAGCCAAATTTGCTGGCGATTCACTTGCAAAAGAAGTCTCCGTTGACGCTCACACTTCACACACTCAATAAAATTGCGGATAGAATTGACCTATTTCATTGTTCTCTGAGTGAATTTACAAGAATAGCTCTTTAGCTCTACCATGAGTTGCTATAGTAAACTACAATAGTTTACTATAGTCGCTAGCGAGCATCGAGTTAAATCGAGTAACGTTTTGGCCTTTGTCATAGGAATTTGGTACCATGAGTTACTAATTGACAGATGGTATCGAGAAATACCGTAGGAAAACGATAGTACCTAGTCAAAGATTTCTATGTGTATACTACACTAGACATGCTGGTCAAAATACAAATTGTCTCACAACGCAGACGTGCGCGGGCTGAGGAGGCGGGAGAGGGTAAATGTGCAAAGAATAGTTCAGTGTTGACGCAGATGCGACACTAACTTATTCTTTGCCTTTTTCTTGTTGGTCTCTGAGAGTAATTAAGTATAAAACTTTTCATAATAAAATTTAATAATCATGCAGGTACTTTTCATGCTTAATTTTATGCTAGTAAATAAAAAAAATGTAAACAACTTGTCATATCCGTTGCCCTGAGTGACCCTCCTATAGTATCATAATCTTAAATATAAAAGATTCTTCAAATTTAGGATAAGCCATTTTCTTTTGTACTTAACAGAAATAAACAGTTTTTAATTTAAAATTTAATTTACTTATTTATTGTATTGTAATATTGTGTATACCTAAATTCTCAAGATACAAAAATTAAATTAATAACAGATTATCTTCTACTGTTATTTGTTTATAAGAGTGTGAGAAAATAATACCAAAAAAAGACTAATAGTAATTATTATTGAATTTTTAGATTTTAATCATTCACAATGCTATTTTTATATTAGCAGAGCGGTAATATAGGGTTTGAGGTTAGTTTTCGCACAAGTTATCACAAAAATACGAAAATGTGGTATCGATGCATTCAAATGGTGGGAGTAGAAACTGTGACGTCATAAAGTTTTCAGTATAACGAAAAATTTTTTTACATCCTGTTGCAGCCTAAAATCAATACCTCATTCTTTTGTCCTCCCACTACCAATTTCCGAATGTACCTCTGACGTCGGCTGTCACGTCACGTGGCTATCATGTAAAGTTTTGTGAGTCGCTAGCAAAAACCGGCAGGCTGATTATCTAATTAGATACCACCTAGCGACTGGTTTCAATTCACAGATGAATATGATACATTGCTACTTTTCTTTGGTATGTTTTTTATACCCCAAAAAAAGTAGCAATGTATCACATTCATCTGTCAAACGATACCGGTCGCTAGGCGGTTTCTAGTTAGATAATCAGCCTGCCGAGCTGTAACGTGCGCGCACGCCGCTGTGTGTGTTTATCAAAAAAATCTAAATTAAGTGAAAATCAACAGGCAGCTTTGCCAGTGAGTACCTATCCTTTGGTTTTCAAAGTTGTGTCATCGACCTGAAAAAGCGACGAAAGATGGGCGATACTTGATAAATCTAAACATCCCCTCATACCATCGTGGTTTAACGTTCAAAGTAATTGCAACCTCTAATGTTGCAAATAGATGTTTAGTGTCTTGTTATCCTGCATAATACCTTTTGAAAATAATTTAAAAATTAGGTGAAATTTGCTGAATTTTCATTTTATGACAGAATGAAACAAAATACAAACACAAAACACGTAGAAATTACATATTCGTTACTTTTACCTCTTTCCACATTTTAAGTGCACATCTGTTTGAATAATTTTCTTAATCTTTGACAGCGATTCGGTAGTACTGCTTGCTCTATAATATTTCTAGTTAAAGAGTAAAAGAAATGTCAATTTTAAGATGGCAGTTGTCAGTTACGCTACAATGTGTCATTTATAAATATTGTTTTGTCGGAAATCAAGAAATAATAGAGTTGATTACCTAAAATAACATGAAAAGACGTAGAAAAAAAAATCGCAGGTAAATAATATAAATATTTTATTGTTCACACTAGTCGATTTAAGTGTTAGTTTGCCGACTACAACCTTCGCGGCCATCAACTGTTTTTCACTGTGGCTCGCAATAGACTAAATGAGTTGTTGATCATGCACCGTAACTCTATGAGCAAGTTTTCGGTGCTGACCAGCATATCTAGTGTAGTATACACATATACACATAGAAGTCTTTGTACCTAGTAAAGTTACTTGCGTTTGAGGCGTGAGATCAATGAGTATACCTTTTACTATCCTCTATGGCATAGAGAAATGTAAAAAATAGGTACAACCATAGACCTATTATATTACTAGCGGGTACAACCAAAGAGAATGTAAAAAAACTAGCGTTTTAGGTACAACAAACAATGATATTAAAATAAAAAATTCTAATATCTTTGACAACAAAAGAGAATGTAATCAAACCGCGGTACAACATAGTCATTGGCGTGATTAGGTACTTCTATTTTAATTTAATTTAGTATTTTTGTGTCTAAAATAGTCTAAATAATGTCTTTCAGAGCATATATTATGCGAAAACAAATTAAATGAGTATATTTGTACAATATTTAGTTAGGCTATTAGTAATATCAATACTGTATGTTTTCATTGGAAAACTTGAATTTTATTTTCATTGGAAAATAAAATTAAAAAAAATTAAATAAAATTATTTAGCATAGAATATTATTATGTTAGCCACAGCTGCATAATGCGACGAAATCAAGGGCAAATTATAAACCGATAAAATATGAGAACCCGTGTTAGAAATCCTCTAGTCAGGGAGTGAATCAGGTTGTGCCCAACGCTGAATATTAGTTGCCCTTCTGTGCAGGCCCTCAATTCAGTGGGCTTACTAAGGTCACCATTCAAATACGCCGTAATGTAAGTAGTCACTTCCCCTTACGCATTCCTCCACTTTGAAACTAATATCAAAAATAATAATTAAGTAGGTACTTTCCTACTAAGCGTGTTACACAATTAGAAAATATTGTGTTAAATCTAATATACTAGGGGGTCATAACAAATTTGGTAACAATCGCGTAAGTGGCTGACTCTGGGTTCACAGGATGGAGAGGCACTCTCTGATGCTAAATATGTCGGTCTGTTTGCGTGAAGTGGTTGCGTTCTTTTTATATGCAGGCTGAAAAATGTGTTATCGTTACCAAAAAAAAAACCGGTCAAGAGCGAGTCGGACTCGCGCACCGAGGGTTCCGTACAATCATAAATATATTTGGATATGTTACTTTAGTACAGTCTTTAAAAAAGTAGGATAAACGGCAGACAGGTGGAAGGGCAAACAGGCGGACAGTTAATTTGCAAATCTTAACCACAGCTGCTTATGATGACTGAAAAACGTTTCAGCCACTCCACATTGCATACTGTTTATTATTACTAAGTAGGAACTTATTCTTCGTTTATTCGTACGGCAAATAGTAGGTAATTATATTAAACCAATTTATTATTGTAGTATTAGGTTGCGCCATCTCTTGACCGATAGTGGAACTATTTTTCTTTTCTTAGGTTAGCATTCTTAGGACAGCACCATCTGTTGACTGGTAGTGAAAATAAAGAATTTTTGTTTGTTTTTTGAATTTCTAAAAAAGTGTGTTATATTGATACATCGTTTTATTTTTCCTGTAATTTTTACATAAACTACTATCACATAGAATTATTTCAGATTTTTCTCTTTGCAAACTTCGCAGATAAGGGGGGGGAACGGTATTTTTTTACATTTTTCATCATAAGTCGAAAACTATGCGGCCTAAGAAAAAAAAATGTTTTAAAATGTACAAACAGCGCTCTTTCATATGATACCACATGCCCTAATCACCTCACTTAAATTTTTTAAGACCCCTTTTCAGTCCCTGTTGTAAAAAAAATATTATTTTTTATTTCTTTCTTATTTGCAAAATAGTTGGGCAAATGTCATCTTAAACTATTCCAAATTTCAAGTTGATACCATTAGTAGTTCTCGAGATATCCAGCTGTGACAGACAGACAGACAGACCATAAGGGTTCCTTTTTTACCATTTTGGTACGGAACCCTAAAAACGATAACGTAAGTGGCTGACAATAGTACAGCAAGCAAGTACTACTTGTACTCGCGTGTATTACGGGTAGGGTTACCATATCTCAGGATTTGTCCGGAGATCTCAGGATTTTTGGACTTTGCTCAGGATTGCGGCCGGATTTTGAAAATTTGAGGAAATCTCAGGATTTTTAGAATTTTCAATAAAATTTAAAATTCAGTACATTTAATAGAAGGATAAATAAGCTTTCTATTACTTAATCAGTTCGCCGCTACCGACTACACCCGCCCCCCCCCCCCCCCCCGTAAGTTATTCTCAAACTGCTACAAATCTCAGGATTTTTCAATGGATATCGGGCCTTTTCTCCAGACTTTTGATTTTTTCATATGGCAACCCTAATTACGGGGTGATGTCTCACTTTGGCTGAAATTGGGTACCTTACTGAAGCGATCGAAAAAAACATTTTCAATGTTATAATCACAGAACATAGAAAATTTTTTTTCTTTGTTCTGTGGTTATAATTATTACT
This sequence comes from Agriphila geniculea, assembly GCA_943789525.1. Lineage (NCBI taxonomy): Eukaryota > Metazoa > Arthropoda > Insecta > Lepidoptera > Crambidae > Agriphila > Agriphila geniculea. Next base: position 20,746,527 of record OX038879.1, read on the forward strand.
TGTATGCAACAGAAGTAATTGCATAATAATGTTTGTGAAAAAACGCTTAAGTGTTTATGGTTGTTGAATAAATTATGAAAATGAATGCAACTTCTTTAAAATAATCCATACAAAACGGCAACCTACTTTTTTTTTGGTTTTTTTGCCATCTACTATATTTTTACACTGATAATCTTGAAAATACTTATTTGATGCAAAAAAAGTTGGCAATCCTAGTTCTACCCCGTTCGTTGTGCATAAAAAAATATTTAAAGAAAATTGTACGGTACCTACTTACTTCTTATGTAGCTTCGAATTTTCCTAAAATTACATCAATATTCTGTCACTTTTTGCGATAAGCGGTAAATATTTTTAAAAACGAATTTTGCTTTAGAAACGGTCTGTGGATAACAATCGTGATTCATAACACAGTTCACAGTAGGTACTGATATTGGATGAACAAAAAAGGATACAGTCAGTGCTGCCAACTAGTCTGAGCGAAAACGCGCGATTGCGCTAAAATGGCAAAAAAAAGCGCCAGATTTCGCGCCAACCACAAATGGTTTTACTATTATTTGCTCTTTGCAAGAGCATCGCCATTATCGCCATTATCGCCAACCCCCCCCCCCCCCCCCCCCCCAGAGGTTAAAAATAATGAAGTAGCTGAAAGAGAAAAATGAGAATTATCTATTAGAATGCTTGGTGTACCATACAAATACTAATTAAGTATAGCATTTGTATAATTTTAATAGATTCACCAAGCATTCAACCAAATAAATGCAGCAGGCTAGCAGATAAATACTTAATTTATTAAAATCTAAAAAAGCGCTAGATTTAGCGCTAGGCGCTAAAACGCGCTTCGAGACAAAAAAAGCGCTAGATCTGGCGCAAAACGCGCTAAGTTGGCAGCACTGGATACAGTACAATTACTACTAACAAACAAAGCTCTAGATCTGTATGTATCACGTCACAAAATCGAACTTTGTGTTTCCGTTCCATGTTGATTGGAATGTGGGGGACTTTTCGGCTTCAGAACCCTGTGTTGCCACATAGACAAAAAAATAATCAAAATCATACTACTTACTAATCAATTATTTTAACATTGAAATTGATTGTTCGTTATGACAACCGGAATTTTTTTCTAAAAATTTAATTCAAATTAAAATAATAAAAATAAAATTGATTTGACGTTTCGTGAGACTTAGAGAAAAAGTTAAACTACTCGTATATCATGTGAATTAATTGATACAGAACGAGGCATATTATCTTGAAATTTTTTCGACGTAGTGGGGATAAGTTCGCGCATGTGCTCTTGTGAGCGACCAATAGCGCGCGCCCCTATCCCTCCGCCCACGCACCTCACCGCTACGCATGCCCAAAATACGCGTTCCGCGCAATCCCCACCCGATTTTAAGATATATGCCTCGTACTGTACTATGCGAGCCAAATAAAATAGTACTGTTAAAACGGTCATATATAATTTCTGTTTCGCTTCCACTTCAGGGTGTAGGATGTGCAAGAACGGAACAAAGATCAAGATTGCTGTTTGACAGTACTATTCTTACCTGGCTCGCATAGTACAACCCGCGGGTCTACCGCCTAACTCTCTCGCTTACGTCAGTGCACTCTCCGTCCTTGTCATCGTGTTATGATATGACAAGGACGGATAAAGTATAGCTTTGGCTATCGCCTTGAGTTAGGCGGTAGGGCCCCCGAGCTGGAGACGAGTTTTTATTTTCTAAAGTATTATTAAATTATGCTTGAAATAGGTGAATTCTAGCAGAATAATCGCTAAGTCACCGATCACTACAGAATACATTTTATCCATGGATTGCACTGACGTCCTTTATTGTATAATGGACGTCAGTGATGGATTGTAATGGGCGATTTTTGGACAGCTCAAATTAAAGAAAACAAAATAGATAGATGATGATAGATGATAATGAAAGCTAACTCAAGCGGTAAAATTAAGCTCCCTTCATACTAAGCAATTTAAGGCATGCAGTTCTTTGAAATTTTTATTGAAAATGCTGTAGGTACCCGCCTTGGAGAGTGATAACGGTGGGGTAGTTAAAAAGCCCATAGACCAACTTTACTTAGAAAGCAACTTTACGATTTTTGAATTAATTTCTTTTGACAAAAATGACCTCGGAAAGTCTCGGAAAATAGGTCATTTTAATTTAACATTGAATTCAATTACTTTCCATGGTTTAAAAACTCTGTCTTTGGTGATCGATGCCTTACCGATTAGTCTGTTGCAATGCACCCAATCGTTCGTTAATAGAGTCGGACAAACCTAACTTTGCAGTAGGATAAAGCGGCAGGAAACCCTAAAAATCTTTCGGCAACATTCGTGTGGATAAGGAATTTAGACTGTGAACTGAAACAGTTTTGATCCTTTGTAATTTATTTTGTACCTACATTTGTCTATCAAAATTACCAAATAATAATAATAACAAAAAATATCCAAAAGAAAAAACCTTGCCTTAAATGATAATGGTTTTTTTAAAGAACGGGGAATAATCATTAAAATTTTCGCGATGGCAACAATGTGAAGTTTTGTAAGGCGTACCTACTCCAGTCCAATTTTCAGTCATCCCTTTTTGCATAATTTTCAAAATCCTAACTCCCACACTACCTTCAAGATTTGATCAATTTTAATTTAAGGGTGTGTGTGTCGATTTAAATGACATAAGTTATTGGTTTGGATGCGTAATTTGGACTAAGAAATTGGATGAGTGGAATATCACCTTATCTGAGCACGCAACACTACACATTCCTTTGTCTAGATCATGGGTCTCCAAACTTTTTAGCATAAGGGCCAGACTAACTCCTCCATAAAGTCCTAAGGGCCAGGATCTAGCTAGCTCATCGTATACCAACATAATATAAATTAAATTACAGTATGTTGGTACGATCCGGCCTGTTTCCCTGGGCCGGATAGTAGGTGCTCGCGGGCCGGAGCTGGCCCGCGGGCCGTAGTTTGGAGACCCCTGGTCTAGACAACAAAGGATGTTATTTCTATACAATAATTTTTATTGCTTTTAAGAACGTGTAGGTTAACATACAATTTTTAAAAGCAATAAAAAAGTTAAGATTATGAAATAGGTATCGGAAAAAGTTGTTTTAACACATAAGTACCATAACATTTTTAACAAATGTAGGTACTTAAGTACCTATGAAATGAAGAAATGAGTTGCCCTAAGATTTTTACATCCATCCACTATTCTGAGGGCCTATTACAAAAAATCGTCGCGATAAGCGTACGATGTTCGTCCCACTCCGTACGTCAACGTGTCTACGCCTAGCGCCGCCAATAACTGCAAGTAATGTTTATCTTATTCTTACTGAAAATGAGGATTAGTGGCCACCTCTGGTGTTAGGGTCCATGCGTCATGCTCGTGAACGGGTGCTGCCAGTGGGAATGGGTCTGCTTCTGAGTGCCTATCTTAACGCATATTGAATTGTAAGAATTGCGTTTTTACTTTTTATGTCTTGCATCAAGTGTTTTTTGGTTAGAGTAGCAGACAGAGTGATTTCTCAACTAGTTGAAAGTTATTTACTCTCACATTTACCTATCTGAATGTAGTAGATATATTTAATTTTAACCTACCTACCCATTGTGTGCAAACTTTTGTTAATTATTGTGATGGAAAATGACCTCACTTTAAACGTGGAGCTCATTTTTCAATGTTGACGACTCTGTATGAAATATACAGGGAGAAAAAAGCAGCCCTTGACGAGTTTCTTGCCGGTTCTTCTCGTTACAAGGTCTCCCGCTTAGGGTTTGCGAACCGATGGCGTAGCTTCTATGACATTCACAAGTGCTTGTAACAGCCTAGACTGAATAAATTACTTTTGAATTTTGAATTATTGAATTTTGACGGTTTTACGTACCCTCCGAAGCACGGAAGCGCTCAGTTGTAATGCTACTTTACGGCCACCCATCTGACACCTGACCGGACCGAGCGTTGCTTAACAAACATGATTTGACTGACGTTCTTTCTCGACCGGCAGCGGCAAGCGGCACTCTACCGTGCGTCTAGTTAAAAAAATGTACAGCAAGTAAAATTTTATTTGGGATTTAATGACCGGCGCCTCTAAAATGTAAGTTGTTTTGTGTTGTTAACAAAAATAAAACAAAAACGAAAACAAAAAAGTTAGTGTCAATCAAGTCTTTTTCATCATTACCCGTGCCAGCAGCCCAGCACTGCAATGGAGCGCAACCGCGCCTCAGTCCTTGAATTTTGGTCTGATGTTTCTGGAAAAGTACGCTCAAGTATACATTTTCTGTTAAAGGCCCCATATACGGCAAGATTGATCTGTACGATCAGTCGTTTTAGACAGATCGAAACGACGAATCGACAGTGTATGTCAAGATCGTGAACAATTTACTTAATCGAAGACGATATCGGAGATCGCAGTAAAAACCCATGCGATCATGAATATCGTAACGATGAATCGACGGTGTATTGACTCGTTTCGGTCAATGATTCGATTTTTGTCTCAGTCTGGCGTCTCTTGGATGGAAACTTAATTCATTTAAAATGTTTACATGCAAATACTGATTTCGCTTTATTATCCATTTGTTAACCCACACTTTTCTAGGGGTTCTTCTTTTCTTTCAAGGAAAAGAAATTCGTTTTCTATTTTAAACGGGCACGTATTAAATTATTTGACTACGTCTTTATCGTTCCGTTTCAAATAAGTAAATGATCGAACGTAACGACCAATCGCTTCATGTATGTGCGGCATTTTTGAAGCGATCGATCGTTACGATATTCGTCAGATTGATCGTAACGATGAATCGCATCGCACCGTATATGGGGACCTTCAGTAGTCCTGAAAAATATCCTCTCTAACTTTCGATAAGATTATTTAGGCACAATAGGCCAAACTAGCAAACTTTAAATACACAGGTCCCTACTTCTGAAGTTCCCATCTTGGGGATTAGATCCCTTTGTTAATATTCAAGTACGGTAAGCTGTACGGATTAATGAAGTATTTTGTACATTTTTATTTAAAAGGGTGTCCCAAAACTTTGCCACACGAAGGGAAAGTACCTTCAGTATTGAAGATAGGAAATTTTACTGAGAGAAGACTTCATTTCGTTTTTAAAAAGAAACGGAACTGCATTCAAAGATTAAGGGTCCCCCCAGACCTACCGGTTTCCGTTCTTTGCTTTGCTGTTCGGCAATGGACCGCCGGCCAAGAGGCTCATTTTCAATCTATCGCATATTTTCAATCTAAGTACATTTCACATATAAGAATGTTCTTGTGAGCTTTGTTCCTTAAACGATCGTTATGAAAACACAAAAAAACTGTTCAGATAGGTAATGATGACACCCACAACCCTGTTCACAATTTATATAAATATGCGATCGATTTATTTTTAGCAATCGGAGACCATGTTCAGGGTGGCATATCTCCCAGAAGCTTCCTACTTCGCAACCCAGACGATGATACTTGATAACACCAAGCTAATGGCTATCTTGCCAATTTGGTCTGGTCCAAATATGCGATAGATTGAAAATGACCCTGGTTGGCTGGCGGTCTAAACAGCAAGTAGAACAGCAAAGCAAAGAAACGAAACCGGTAGGTCTGGGGGGACCCTTAAAAAAATCGATTACGATTCGATACAAATAGATACAATTTGTAATAATTAGAATTTAAATGTTAAATTTCATGGTTTTTCTTTTGTTTAAGATGCTGTGTCACTTAAGAAAAAATAATCCACATGAGTAACCTTTTCGATTGGTTTCGTAAAAATAAATAAAATATTTTTTTGTTTTTGGTGGGTTCGATTCCTGGTTAAGGCAGGTGATTTTTCAAAAATCTTTGAATGCAGTTCCAATAATTTAAAAAATAAAACGAATCTTCTTTCAGTAAAATTTCCTATCTTCAATATTTAAGGTACTTTCCCTGCATGTGGCAAAGTTTTGGGACACTGTATACTTTGGGCGTGGATGCGTAGTCATATACTTATTGGGTGTTAGGTAGCTGTAAATTACGTTGTATTGATTGTATGAATCATAAATATGCAATTAGTGCACAATAATAATATAATATTATAAAAAAACTGCTTAAAATGTGCGTCGAGAATAGTAATTAATTAATTATTAAAAAAAATATAACGAACATAAGTACATACACTGTGAATTGACTTACTTACAAAACATAAACTGTGAATCGTTTTGTTATACAAAACGATTTATTCGTTAACTAGTCAAAAATAGTAAATTTTTCGAACTAAGAAAAAGGCCAATAATATTCCTTCGCACAAAGCAATAAAATTCTGCTCAAATAAAATAGATAAGTAGGTACTTGATCATTCGAAGCCGAAAAAAGATGACAACTTTGTGAAAAGAAAGTCCAATCCAATAAAGTAGATAGGTAATTACAAATTGCCACCTTGCCAAGTCCCTCAACATTATAGCCCATTTCGAAAAGTTGATGTCAACATTCTACGAGAATCGGCGAATCTGTAATTCGCTGGTAATAAAAATAAGCACCTACTTATTCAAGTTCTAGATAAATTTATTTTCGCACCAGCTGCTAGCTATTTCCTCATGGAAGCTATAGAAGGCAGTGGGACTTTGTAAAAGTTGGGGTGGGGAGCTTGTTTGATTTGGTCTAAGAAGACGTAAGTACGAGGCATATAACTTGAAATCGGGTGGGGGGGGATTGCGCGAAATGGGTATTTTGGGTATGCGTAGCGGTGAGGGGCGCGGGCGGCGGGAGAGGGGCGCGCGCTATTGGTCGCTCACAAGAGCACATGCGCGAACTTATCCACACTCCGTCGAAAAAATTTCAAGATACGTGCCTAGTACTGTACAATCGCTCAAGACGATGCGCAGAACGCAAACGATGTAGGTAGACTAGGTAGGTATAATAAGTCTCAGATCAAATAAAAAAGGAAGATGGAGCGTTGCGCAGTGGTTGCGAACAACTAAGTGAAGCCGGTTTTTGATGGTACATGTGTGCGTACTAGAGGGCGGGCGGGGGCCGGGCGGCAGCGTTCGTCCAATGACGAACGAAAGCCAAGGCGTAGTTTCGTTACATATGTGTGCGTAAACTGTGTATGTACACAGCCAAGGCGTAGTTTTTCTGGCTTCACCGCTTTGTCGGAAGACTCCGTCTTTACTTTTTTATTTGGTCTGAGTAATAAGTATGGTAGAGGCGAGTGGTGGGATAAGGCTACGCGCATAGAGGCTAACTTCACAGTGGCTAATAAATTTGAAACGTATTATAGCATCATGCATCATTTTATTATCAATGTCAATTATCAATTGCTGGGGCACGGAGGCATCCTTACTGTCGGATAAGAAGGAAGACGGGCCTGTGTGGTGGAGGCCCAATGTGGAACTGCAATGCAAATGCAGTCGGACCAACGGGTGCCTTCCGGAGGAGCATTTGCATTTTTTTTGGTCTTTCATCTTTCATCCCATGCCCCCCTTGGAAAAGTTACCCTGTAAAAGGCTTATCAACAATAACAGCTCATATTTGTCAGTGTGGGGACCACAGAACAAAGATTTTTTTTCCCGTTCTGTGGTGAGGACCATGCCTATCGTCACGCTTGAATGGGAGGTAGCAATGTTAAACTGTTTTTTTTTCAGCCCCCCAGCATGATCACCGAAACGCGTGATATTATAGTGATGTATCACGTTTAACTCCCAATTCTGAAAGTTGAGTGTCGTTAAAACGATATTTCACGCGATATAGGTAGGTGTATATCAGGGCCGGGGGTGCGGCGAGGGACATGCCACAAGCGTGACCGAGTCCAACATGCCGTTTGGTATGCCTAAAAGCATTCTACTTCTTGATCCAAAAAAAAAAGGTGTATATATCGTGTTTTGGTGGTCATACTAGGGGGGCACAGGAGGTGTCAGGATGTACGACCCCACACGACCCCGTCCCCCCGTAGGTCAATATTCTTTTACAAAGCCCCCAAATATGAATGGATGGTGGTAATCTTCTCTGATGGTTATCTCGAATGAAGTGTTTACAGTCGCTTGTTTAAATGAAATGACATGAGTACACTCACTCACTTTTATTATAAGCCTGTGGAGGAGGGCGTAACACGAACGAGGGAGAAGAGAGTTTATACCACTGTTTTATGACGTTTTTAAAGCTCTCCACTTCATTGCGTTTGTACTCAAGAGCGATTTAACATAACCAAGTGGTTCTCAATTAGTTTTGCCTGAGTACGACCGCTTTTAGATTATTGTAATATCCTACATAAATTAATAATGATAGTAATACTATTGCATTTTTAGACACTGTTTTGTTACTAAAACATAAAAAGTGATATAGGTACACAACGTTGAGACACGGAATGGAAGTTTGAAGATAACCAACCATATATTACATTACAAGCGCATTATGAAAGAATATTTCAATTTTATTCACTATAAAATACAATAGGTAGGTACTTTTGACTTCTGCCGTGTAAAGATTAGGTTGCATGCCTTTACCTGAACAAATACTACCTATTTATGTTACAGCTTTGTAGGTACCTACTTATTTTTTTATTGTTCGTTTCAATTCAATTTTTAATATTTTTTATGACCGTCTGCCACTTATAGGTCTCGAGGGAAATTTGCGGAATCTTTTCTTATGGCAGCGGCCGTAAAACGCTTTTCATTGAATTTTTTGGAGAAGTTAGCAAAGAAAATTTATAAATTTTGAATTGTCTCCGTTTTCCTTTCAGTGTATAAACGTGACATCGATTATTCTAAATCCAGTCTGTGTTTTAGTGTAAACACAGATATTAGAATACTATGTATAAAGGAGGTCAAAATGTTTTAATCTCAACTAAAAGAACTACAAGGGTACAAAAACATTTAACCATAGTAATTTAAAATGGATTAGTAGCAAAAGGCCCTTACTTACATAAATACTATCCCTTCATACTTTTTTTATTATGATTTCTTAAAAAACTTCAAGTTTTATGAAAAGGAATAAAAGCTTTAGATACTAAAATTTTGATTCGTATTCAGATTTCGTGGGCAGAATATTTTTAACGCACACACTACGATTTCAGTATTTGAGTTGTACGAGTATTTGCATATTTTTGGCATAGCTGCTAACCGCAGATTTTACCCTCAGTATTTTATTCATGCAAAGAGATAAAATACTTCACGCGTGAAACATTTGTTATTACTAAAACAACTGTCGTTTTAAAATTGTTAAAATATTTTAATGAGCGTGAGTTTGTGTAGGAAAATGTCCAGAAAAATATATGGTAGGTTAGGTATATTTAAAAATGGAGACACTTCGTACTGCATAATTTCGATTGTCCTAAAGTCACTTGGCAGAATTCAATTAGCATAAAAATCAGAAAGCATACTATTTATTTAGCATAAAATTTGAAACGCATAAACATTATAATGCATAACTTTTTAGAAAGCCTAATATTTCAAAGCATAAATAATAGTTAGAATTCCTAACATCGAATGGCATATTATCAGTAAGCATAATTTGAAAAAACATAATTTTACAATGCATTAAATAAACTAAAGTTAATATTAAATCATAGACCATCAATCCAACAATAGCCAAGCGAGCGAAGCGAGCGTGCTGCGGCAGCGGCCGACTCGAGTTGATGCAATGAACTTGAGCTATTATTAGTTACCTATGTTATTTTGTTTTTTGAGTTAATGCGTTTTAGGAATTAGGCCCATAAAAATATGCTTTTTGATAGTTTATTGCATAATTGTATGATATAACTTTCAATATTTATGCTTCACAATATTATGTGTTATGAAATTATGCTTTTCTCATGTTATGCCAAATCAGATTATGCCCTTAAGCAGTATGCCTTTCATTAGGTAGAAGCACGAGATACACTCGCTAGTGTCTTTTATTGGTATTTGATTGCCGAGGAGGCACAATACGAACGCGAAGAATGGCTGCGGTAAATTTCTCCAAAGCGATTTTTTATAACGCACATTTTCTTCTAGGAGTCTCTTAATCCAGTCGAGGAAAGCGATATTTCATCTGACAAAACAATCATGCAACTTTAGGGGAGATACGAAATGTCAAGTGTAATTTATGTTAAATGTCTGGAAAGGATAAAATGCTGTCATATTGTTTATCTAAAAAACCGCAACTCGAGATAGGAAAGGGAAAATGTGACCACGTAGTAGTGTTTCTTAATTAAATGACGATTACGTTGTGTTCTCATAATAATTTATGCGAAGTTTTACGTAAAACAATTCAACAAGTCTTCAGCATGAAAAAAATATCCCAAAGACGATTTCTATCACTATAAAATCATTACCTACCTACTATTTAACTATAATGTGATTTGTTATGAGCCGTTGAGACTGAGAGTATTAAGAGCGTTGATGATACGGCATTTCATACTAACTTTCAAGTCCTAATTTTTCGAAAGGAGTGAACCGATTTTAATGAATCTGCACACACATGCGCAGAATATACACTTCACACACATTGGTCATTTTCTATAAACGTAAGTAGAGCTACGTATAACGAGAGCTAAATAAGACCGATTTTTTTTAATTTTCCAAACAGGAATAATTTCTAATTATCTTCTTTTAAATAATACAGATTTAATTTAGACCTTATGCGTATGAAGTTTCATTAAAATCGGTTAATTATAGCTACATTTAACATTTAGTAAAATTCTAATTTATGGGATACCTACCTACTATTGTTTACAGCTACTTTACCACGTCTAGGATTTTAAACGTATAAAAAAAATTAAAAACCCTCCTGCATAAAAAGACAAGTCAACTGAAAAGATGGAAACAAGATTAAATATTAAAGGCAACATTATAACATGCAGTCGGAGGCATGCATGAAGAAAGTGACATTATGAATGATTTGAGTTATATGCCTCCGACTCCATGTTATAATGTTGCCTTTAACTTGTCTTTTTATGCAGGAGGGTTTTTAATTTTTTTTTAATTTATTTTTTATTTATTTCTTTTTAGTTATTATTTATTACAATCATGATATACCTTTTTGAAATCCTTTTAATGAGACCTTTAATTTGGCACCCATATTGCAGTATTCTAAAAAAAAAATTTTTTTTCTACTCCGTATAATAGCACCGTGCAGCCGCCATGTTGGTTTTTTAATAACGCCACTTTCTTAAGAACACTTGGGCTGGCAAGACAACCCTAATGATATGTTAATCATGAAAATCCGTTCAGCCGTTTAAAAGATATGAGGTAATAAAGAATATTACATACAAACATACAAGATACGCGCGAAAAACATAACCCTCTTGCAGTCGGGTAAAAATATCGCAGAGAGAATCTCCTCCGCATTCTCTAGTCTAGAATAACAATAAAAATGCAATTTTGTAGAAGCTTTCATATTTGTGCGCCTGTTACAATGAATCTTCTAAGAGAATGTCTACATTGTCAAGTTAAAACTTGGAAAGATTGGCATTTTACTGTGGCAAGGATATGGCTTGAAAGTAATGGTTTTAAGATTAGACATTAAGTTAACTATCGTCACTGTCAGTTCAAAAGGACGTATGTATTTTTTATAATTATTTTTTATCAGTTATATGCGTGGTTTTGAACGGAATCTTCATTGTGTCAAAAATACTCAAAATGCCATTAGTAGTTGTGTTGGACGATTCTGGACTTTAAAGTAATAAACAAAAAGTCTCTAGTTTTTGTAAAATTGCGTTAAGTCGGACATACGAAATTTTGAGTTACGTTTATATTTGACAGGTTCAAGCTATTTTGTTTGTTATAATAGGGAACATGCATAAGTTGCCGATTTTGATAAATTTGAGCTTGATCGCTGCGGACACGTATAAAAACATGATGGAACAGAAAAATAAATAATAAAATGTATTACTTTAGTTTTATCACACAGGGGAAAATAACGAATTATTTTTTTTCGTTTTCGGATATAATGCACTTAACAGTCGGATAGAACATCAAATAAGAAATAATATTTTGTATGACACATATGTACTTAAACGCAATATTTAGGGAGATATTTGAAAATTCTTGGCTAACTCCATACTAATGCACTGAAACGTGACATAATTGACGTCACAAATGTTGACCTTTTTGTATAGAGCGTTTTCGGCGGGTGCTGCTGCGTGCCAACTTCAAGTAACTATATCACGAGAAAAAAACACAAGAGAAAAGTTTTAATGTTACAGTTGATTTTCTCACGCATTATACTTTTGATTTTGATACAAAAAAAAATTGATGCATGTTCCCTATTGCCCGGTTATACCAAAAATTCGTAGGCATAGTCGAAATATTCAATCTAAAAAATAGTTTTTTGACGTGTTTTCTGAAACAGTCTGTTCTCACATACGACTTTCTGGAATGACAGCGTCAAAAAGGCGTATTGCATTTTCGCTATGTTGCATCGATCATGGAAATCAAGCTGTTGCATTTTGTCGATAATAAAATTTCGTTGTTACTTACTGCAGTTTAATAATTATTCTTCTACTCGAATGTATTCAATATTATTCACTTTCAGTGACATTTACCACATAATATATTGTTTACCGGCTTTTTTAAAGCACTGCGCAGAATGCACCAAACCGTATTATACACTTACATCCATTATACAACGTGTAACAGAAAGGGGGTATCAACCCGAAAGGAGGTCAATGTACTCGTGAAATTGAATACATTCCAGCAGAAAAAAAAATCATATGAAATAAAAAAATTGAATTCTCCTTACAAAATGTTGGCGGCAAATTTAAATTTTCTATGGAGAGACCAATATTTTTTTTCGATTTTTTTTCTGTTGGAAGGTGTTCAGCTTCACGAGTACATTGACCTCCTTTCGGGTTGATACCCCCTTTTTGTTACACGTTGTATAATGGACGTCAGTGGTATTATATCTATTGTAGGTACCTGTGAACTTAAATCAAGAATTGTGTCCAAATGTGACATCCAATCATGTCGCGTTTTGACTATGTATATAAAGAGGTCAAATATTGGTATTTTGAACTCTGTTACAATGTTTACGACGGCCAGTAAAGTATAAATTTCTTGTCCTACAAACGCGTCTCCGTCAAACTTTTATTATTCGTAAATATGAACCATAAAGTGCGTGTCAAGCTTTCAGTATCGGATTTATATCGGTGCCCAGTGACGGATCCAGGGAGAGGGCTAGGGACGCAAGCCCCCCGTGTGGCCGGGCCCCGTAAAAGAGACCACCCGAAACCCGAGCATCGACATTACATAATGGGTCTCGATCTCAACTAGTCTCGAGTCGTAAAACGAAAAGTTTAGTAAGTACATCATTGATTATAATTACCTTCTTCTGCAGTTCGCAGTGGCAACTTGCGAAAATTTTGCTATTCACTCCGTATGTGTCCGCTAATACCACATTGCTATGTATTGAAAAATATTGAAACAAATTAATAAAGTTGTTCAATGCCCATGCCCTACGAAGTATTCCATTTAATTAGAGCAAGTGAGCGAATAGAGTTTGGTCAACGAGTTTGGTTTGGTTTCCAACCGAGTCTTATCTTTATAAGACTCGGTTGGAAATGGAACTAATTTTACGCCTTATTTTAAGGTTCAATTTCCAATACCTTAACCTCTAAACGTTAATTTAACAGGGAAAGTGGCGCCGCCTTTTTATTCTCATCTTTCGTTCTGACTGGACTCTATTCGCTCACTTGCTCTAAGTAAATGGAATACTTCGCGCAGTTGGGTAAAACGGATATGGTGTTTAGTGACTAGAAAACCATCTCCTTTTACAGACTTTTAAACTCCAGTCGATGGTTTCTTTGTCTACCTATGTTGCGCTAGACTTTCTTGTTGCTCCCAAAGTGAGATCCTAAATCCGACACTGTCGCGGCGGTGCCTATATCGTTAACCCATTGGGGGACATAAAGTTTTGCCGCTCAACGTATACTTGATACTTTTTGATGTATTTATGACGAGAACACTTACGTAAAGTGACACTTATTGCGCGAGCGACTCGTAAATGTGTCACAGAGCTTCTGAAACTTCTTGATGTGCTAGAGAGTTTAGTTTTTGTGTAGATATCAAAATCTGCGTACCTACCTAGTTTGTGTTCGCAAGAACCTATACTTATCGAGAATTTGTTACCTAGCGGTCCCCTATTGAAGAGGTGACCTTTTTCGTACCTTTAAACTTAATTAAAAAAGGCATGTAATTTTACAGTTTACTATTATTTTTAAGTTAATAAACTTACCAACAATAGTTGGCAGTTTTGTCTGGCAAAAATGACATATGTACCAACACGACGTGGACAAACCTTTTGTCTATCTGCACTGATGTCCATTGTGCGTACTTGTATAATGGACGTCAGTGTCTATCTGACAAAACCGACATTAATTTAAATGTAGATAATAGGGTATTTGACAACATTGAAAATATACTACAAATTGTAGTCATCCTAACAGATACTGGTGTAAAAAAAAATATTTAACTATTATATAGACTAAATTAAGTCTATTAATAATTGATTAATTTCACCTAGCAAAATGCAATAATTTTTGAATTTTTTTCTGAGGCAAAAACGCTCTAATATCACTGATGACGTCACTTGCCTGTAAATAAATATGGCTTCAGGCGTTTGACACGACCATAGACTAAGGATCCGCGATTGATCGCTGTCAAATGGCTACGGATATTACAATGTTTACAGGCTAGTGACGTCAACAAGTCACGTGTCCAGAGCCATAGCGTTTTTGGCGCGGTTTTAAAATTTTAAAACACTGTTTTTTTAAATGAAATACATTGATTTTTCCTGAAATATCAATGTGGTGCGCTTATTACGTAATAAGAAATAATTTAAAATAGTTTTTCAAAATTAGTCAAATAGCCTATTGTCGATGGCTACCGCAGGCTTGCAACTGCAAGCTTGCAACATTTGACTATTTTGTGCCTGCAGCGGCACAACCAAATACTTACACCACAAACCATACAACAAGTACTTAGGTACGTATTACACACTGACAGCTCTGTGCATGCACCTAATTTTTTTTCGTTTTACCGCATTTTCAACCTGTATATTTTCCAGAATAGACGTAATTGTTTTCCAGCTTTTCGCATTTAAACCGTATTTTCCAGAGTAGTGAGAGTCTGTCACGTAAATTGCGAGGCGCATACTCCGTACTATCACACGTGGAATCCTATTTGCATACAAATAAAAAAATTTGGAGGCAAATTGTTTTGTTGGCGCGACATTTTGCAAAGAAAATTTGAATAGTTTTATAAATAATGTGATTTGACTAGGCAGAGGTTGTGCGCGTTGTAATGCTTTTTATTAAAAAAAAAGTAATGTTGAAATACTTTTGAACTGTTTATTCCATTGAAAAAATTGTCAAATATAGATAGATACGTAGTAATGAGTATATATAGCGCATAACGTTATTATTAGGAGAATCAAAATGTGTATTTTTTTATTAGTCCCTTATTTCTACAGTTTGAATTTTGAATAAGAAATGTTTGTGGCAATTTGTTAACATCTCAATACCAACATCAATAATTACCCAAACTAATAAACACTATAGAAAGACAAATTACGTTGTGCAAGACTATGAAGACCGCTGACGTCGCGATATCCAAATTAGAACAAACATTTATTACAATATGACGGAATCGCCGACGCTGCACAACGTGACCGCTGCACACGGACGTCGACTCCCCCCGCGCGTCTTCGACGCCGCGCGCCTGCATTTGTCCAACACTTCGGTTCACACTTCGAATCAGTCAATTAGTTATAAGAAATAATTGTAATTTTCCTGTAATAAACTTTGTTAAAATCATTTTCGGTTTTTTTTAAATCCTACGGCTGCTGCCTTCGTATTTGGCGCAGTCGGTAGGATTCTCGCGGTCGGTTTCGCGCTTCTAAGAAGATTTCCGTCCTTCGCTTGCACGTGCCGCCCGTGTGGCTTTCAAGTCGCGCATCGAGAATCCCGAACCTGAAGGAGCAGCCAAGGGGAGTATCCAGCCATTGATACGCAGATTTTTAGTAGTTAGGTAATCGCCAAAATTTTCCATCCAGGAAAATCGTCTAGCGAGACTGCATCGCAACAGTCTCGCCAGCAGGCTGTAGATTCTAATAGGTTTAGCGTAGAAAATATAGATAATTTAGTAGAGTCCGATAACTCGGACAATATCAATAGTTTAGATAATCAGTTGAATTTAGTCGAGTCAGATAGTTTAAATATTAGCGATAACTTAAATAGTATTCTAAATAATCAGGAGTGTCAGCTACCAGACATGGCACTGCCACACTATGACCCTGATGTAATTTTCAAGGCCTTACGCCTGGTTCCCGACTTTGACGGGAACCCGAATATTCTCACCAGATTTATAAGGCTCTGTGACCAGGTGGTGCAGACCTATACCATCCTAGACGGCCCGGGAGCCGAATTAAATAATCTGTCACTTTTAAACGGCATTTTAAATAAGATCACGGGTAATGCCGCCAGGACAATTAACTCAAATGGAATACCTGCGAGTTGGCTTGGCATAAGAAACGTTCTTATTAATAACTTCTCAGACCAAAGGGACGAAACAGCCCTCTACAATGATTTATCGTTGCAGACGCAGGGTAATAGCACACCCCAAGAGTTTTACGATAGGTGTCAGACACTTTTTAGTACTTTAATAACATACATTACTTTACACGAGAATATTCCTACGACGATTGAGGCTAAACGCGATTTATATAGAAAGCTAACGTTACAAGCATTTGTTAGAGGCTTAAAAGAACCCTTAGGGTCCCGGATACGCTGTATGCGCCCGGAAAGCATAGAAAAAGCCCTGGAATATGTCCAGGAGGAACTAAATATCATGTATCTCGTGCAAAGGAATGAAAGTTCTCACAGAAACCAACCCTCATCCGCTATTAACAAATTTACACCTAATTCATTTGTGCATGCTAATAATATTAACCCCAGTGTGCCTAAACCATTTGTGTTACCGCCTTTTGCACCACAGCAGATACCTCACTGGCAACGTCCTGTTTCACAGCCGCCGCAATTTAGACCTAATAATGTTCAGTTTAATAACGTTGGCCGTATGCCGTCCCGAACTCAGCAAATGTTTAGGGCGCCGCCGCCAAACTATAACGCGAATAGCAATAACTTCCGTTTGCCCCCTAGAAATAATTTTTCAAATAACTATACGCCTAAACCTATGAGCGGTGTAAGTCCTTATGTATCAAAACCCATGCCCTTAACAGGACATGACTGGCGTAGACATGGGAATCCACCCCCAAGTAATTATTTCAAATCTCGGGACGTGAATGTAAATGACTGTTTAACTTATGACAATAACTATGACTATTACCACTGTACCACTCCGTACGACTGTGACGCTTACAATGACTACGAGACGTACTACGACAGTAGCTACTGCTACGGTGAACAGACAGACTACTATGGAACCGATAGCGCTCACTGCTACGACAACGAGCCACTATTAAGTGCAAATCAATTAGAAGATTCGCAACAGACAGACACTGACACGACTCAGGAGGATTTTCAGAAAGCTTTAATTTCAAAAAAGTCAAGATAGAATTAAACCTACAAACTCAACGTCAGCTACCGTACATTCAGATAGAAAACCCACCACTTAACTTTCTTATAGACACCGGCGCTAATCAATCTTTTATTAGCCCCGAAGCCGTTCAAAGATATTTTTCTCATTTAGAACCTACTTATGAGCCTTTTGAAGTTACGAACGTTCACGCTACGAGTAGAAATAGTCATTCTATTTTAATACCGTGCTTCCCGGAATTTAATCAGCCGGACGGTATCAAGTTCTTTATATATAAATTCCATGAGCATTTCGACGGGCTTATCGGTCTAGATTTGTTAACTAAATGGGAATCAAATATTGATTTAAAAAATATGACATTAAGAACAGTATCGTCTATCAACCCTATTCATTTATTTAATTCAAGGAACGCGAACTTGTATGAGGATATTATTCCTGCAAACTCAACAAAATTAGTTAAAATCCCTATCAACTCAGCTGATGGTGAAGTTTTAGTTCATGAACAAATTTTAAGTAACTGCATAGTCCTCGAATGTTTAACGACCGTTATTAACAACCGCGCTTATGTCGAAATAGAAAATCCTAGTAATAACGACATTATCTTTTCATTAGATCGACCCGCGCAGGCTAGCATGTTTAATATCGAGTGCACGCGCACTGACCGTGACTCACAACGTGTACGTGAGGTTTTGTCGCGCTTACGAACGGATCACTTAAACGAGGAAGAAAAAGCGAATATTATGTCTCTTTGTACAAACTATGCAGATGTTTTTTATCTCGATGGTGAGCCTTTGACGTTCACGAATAAAATCAAGCATTCAATTCGGACCACAGACGAAATTCTTGTTCATACAAAGAGTTATAGATATCCGTTTATTCATCGGAAAGAAGTTAACGATCAGATAAATAAAATGCTAGAGCAAGGCATCATTCGTCCTTCAGACTCAGCCTGGAGCTCGCCAATCTGGATCGTACTAAGAAAGCCGACGCGTCTGGGAAACAAAAATGGCGAATTGTAGTCGATTTTAGGAAACTAAATGAGAAAACTATCGATGATAAGTACCCAATACCGAACATCACAGACGTCTTTGATAAATTAGGTAAATGCCAGTATTTTACCACTCTAGACCTGGCATCAGGATTTTATCAGTGTGAAATGAACCCCGACGATATAGCTAAAACCGCGTTCAATGTTGAGCATGGGCACTATGAATTTTTGAGGATGCCGATGGGTCTCAAAAATTCTCCATCGACCTTCCAAAGGGTTATGGATAACGTGCTCCGTGGACTCCAGAATAGCATATGTCTCGTATATCTTGATGATATCGTCGTATTCAGCACATCCCTTCAGGAACACATTGGTAACCTAGAAAAAGTATTCCAAAGGTTAAGGGAATCTAACTTCAAAGTCCAGATGGATAAGTCAGAATTCCTTAAACTTGAGACCGCTTACTTAGGACACATTATTAGTAGGGAAGGAATCAAACCGAACCCAGACAAAATTACAGCAATTCAAAACTATCCCATTCCAAAGACCCCTAAAGAAATAAAGCAATTTTTAGGATTAATAGGATACTACAGGAAGTTTATTCCAGACTTTGCTCAGATTACTAAACCGATGACTGTATGTTTGAAGAAAGGCAGAAAAATTACTTTTGACTCCGAATACGTAGAATGTTTCGAAAAATGTAAGACCTTACTGACTAACGATCCCGTGTTACAATACCCCGACTTCACTAGGGACTTCATATTAACGACAGACGCATCTAACGTGGCACTCGGAGCTATTTTATCCCAGGGGCCAGTGGGCTCAGATAAACCAATAGCGTACGCTTCACGTACGTTAAATGAAAGTGAACAAAAATACGCCACTATAGAAAAAGAGCTTCTTGCCATAGTCTGGGCAACGAAGTATTTCAGACCTTACCTTTTTGGACGCAAATTTAAAATCCTAACTGATCATAAACCACTCCAGTGGGTTATGAACCTTAAAGAGCCTAATTCCCGGCTTAACCGATGGCGCTTAAAGTTAAGCGAATTCGATTTCACTGTAATCTATAAAAAGGGCAAAGATAATACTAATGCAGACGCCCTCTCCCGTATGGAGATCTGTAATGAGGAAACCAGCTCCATTGTAGCCAACCCGACAGAACGACAGGCATCATTGACAGGATCAACTACAGTAACTGCTCATACAAACCAAGAGAATCCCATCTTAGAAATTCCTATAACAGACGAACCTCTTAACAAGTTTCACCGACAAATACACTTGACTATTGTAGGAGACATAAAAAAGAGACCCACAGTTTCAAAGCCTTTCGAATCCCACACTCGGACCTCCGTACAACTATCTCGAGGTAATTTAGAGGAAGACCTGATAAACGCTATTAAGGAGTACGTGAATCCTAAAGTTAAAACCGCGCTGTTAATTACACCCCCACTTGACATGTATACTATCATACCGATCTTACAAGATAAATTCAAAAGCTCCGCGATGAGCTTAGTACTTGTGAAAACTGAATTAGAGAACGTCAAGGAGTACTTACGACAACAAGATATTATTCGTCATTACCACGATGGTAAAACCAACCATAGAGGTATAAACGAATGTTATTTGGCTTTGTCACGTAGGTACTACTGGCCTAAAATGAGGGAGCACATTACTAAGTTTATAAATGACTGTACTATATGTGGGCAATCTAAATACGACCGTAATCCTATCAGGCAAGAGTTCAATATAGTACCGCCACCTACAAAACCGTTTGAAATAATACATATGGACTTATTCACAGCTGAAAATGAAAAGTACTTAACCTTCATTGATGTATTTTCTAAATATGCTCAAGCTTATCATCTCCGAGATGGTACAGCACTCAGCATCATTCAGGCTTTATTAACATTCTCAACTCATCATGGGCTTCCATACACTATAGTCACAGATCAAGGCACAGAATTCACTAACCAAATGTTTTCAGAGTTTACTAAGTTGCACAAAATCACACATCATAAGACCCTTGCACACTCACCTAACGATAACGGTAATATCGAACGCTTTCATTCAACCCTTTTGGAACACTTACGCGCACTACGTTTACAACAACGAAAGGAACCGGTAGTTAATCTTATGCCATACGCAATATTAGCATATAACAGCTCAATACATAGTTTTACAAAATGTAGACCCCTTGATTTGATATTAGGCCACTGTGACCCTCGCGACCCTTGTGATATTGACCTTAATGAATTATTACTTCAACAATACATTCAAACTCACCGTAAGCAAATGCAATTAGTTTATGATATTATTAACGAAACGTCGCTTGCTAACCGTACATCTCTTATCGAAAGTCGCAATAAGGATCGTGAGCCAGAAGTTGAATATCAACCTGGTCAGCAAATATTCGTTAAAAATCCATTAGCTTCCCGTCAGAAATTAGCAGCTCGTTACACTCAGGATAAAGTTTTAGCCGACCTCCCCATCCATATTTACACATCGAAAAAACGGGGTCCGGTCGCCAAATCTCGTTTGAAACGCGCCCCTAAAAACACTAAATTGTTACAGGTTAATCCTCGTACTTCTACCGATGACTCATTCTCAAGAGATAAAACTTGAGAGCCTGGACAACGGACCGGGACTCCTACCATTTAAATTAGGACCCATGGCGCTTATCACCCATTATCACTCATTCCTTCAATCCATTGACTTGCATGATATAGATATTAATATACAGTTAGTTTACAGTCAGCTCGAAACGATCGAATCTCAGTTATATGGTAAAGATACAAAATTTTTATATGAATCTCAGTTACATTATCTCAGAAGTAAATTGGGTAAAGCTTCATCTGAATTAAAAAACCTTCAGCCCAACGACCGTCCTAAACGAGGCATTGTAGACGGCTTAGGTTCTGTTATAAAAAGTATAAGTGGCAATTTGGATTACACAGATGCTTTAAAATATGATCATGCCATCTCAATTCTCAGGAAAAATCAAGATAAATTAGTAAATGAGTTGAATAGTCATATTAGTCTTAACAAAGACTGGATGACTCATCATTCCCATATTTTATCTCAAATTATAGATAACCAATCGAAAATTAATAATACAGTTCAACTCATCTTAAAAAGTAGTAATTATGGTGAGGACATTTATATTAGGTTAACTAAATTAAGTCAGTTACTAACTATTACCGGTGAGAACATCGACGATTTATTATTAGAATTACGTAGAATAGAAAATATAATAGCTTTTACACGTGCATCGAGCACTCACCATTCTATGATAGGTATAAATAGCTTAGGTAGTTTAGTAAAGCAACTTAAAACATTGTACGATAAAGAGCAGGTACTTGATATTGAATTACGTGAATACTATGACGTAATCATACCTAGTTTGTTTTATTCAGAGACTAGTATAGTGTTGGTACTTAAATTACCGATAGTTGCTAGCGATAGGTTTAATCTTTTTAAATTATCCATATTACCTAATAATCAGATCATTATACCACCATCTCCGTACATAGCAACCAATGATGAAACTTTTGTGTACATAGAGGCTGAATGCCCGAAGTTAAAAGCCCATTATCTCTGCGAAGAGAAATTCAATCGACAGGTCCAGACGCAACCAGACTGCATCCGGAAGCTGCTAACTGAGCAATCAGTTGACGTATCCTGTAAAACGATGACCATCACCTTATCTAGAGAAGCCATGGAGAAGCTGGATGATAAATACTACGCCCTCGTGCTGCCTGAGCCGACCAAAGTACAACTTCAATGTGGCAGCAACGAAGATTACACCGTCCTGAAAGGAAGTTATCTCGCTACCATACCACGTCACTGTCACCTACGAACCCGAAAATTTACGATCATCAACGAAGAAAATCGTATCCTGGGTCAACCTATCAAGATCACTCAACTTACCAACGAGACCGCCTCTCCAGCATCCGCAGCATCACTTCATCTGAACACCATCAACCTAAGAGAATTACACCGATGCGAAGATAAGATGTCATCTCAGCCACCTATACAACTCGATGACGTAACAGATAGCACCCTGTACCATACGACTCTGCCATTTTACATACTACTTACCTGCGCGACGCTGCTTGCTGCAACTTTGCTCTGGCGCCGCTACATGTCTAACCGAGTAAAGAAGAATAATTCACCCGCTCCTGTCGAAGAATTATACACAGAAGTCAAACCTGCCAATAAAGTCCAGAATCAAGTACCAGCAACTTTTTCATTAAACGTCATGAAATAGTTGCTGCTCTGAGGGTGGAGGAATTACGTTGTGCAAGACTATGAAGACCGCTGACGTCGCGATTTCCAAATTAGAACAAACATTTATTACAATATGACGGAATCGCCGACGCTGCACAACGTGACCGCTGCACACGGACGTCGACTCCCCCCGCGCGTCTTCGACGCCGCGCGCCTGCATTTGTCCAACACTTCGGTTCACACTTCGAATCAGTCAATTAGTTATAAGAAATAATTGTAATTTTCCTGTAATAAACTTTGTTAAAATCATTTTCGGTTTTTTTTAAATCCTACGGCTGCTGCCTTCGTATTTGACAATAAACAACTTTGCTTTTAATAATATCAACAATGGTATTCCATTACAAATGGGTCCTAGATGAACGGTTGCGGGTTTCAAGCAGTGCCTAAAACTATTAGCGGGCAGAAGAGGCTGTGGAGGGCAATCCATCCAGCCAGAGGCTCGCATTGCACTCACCGCTAACAAATACATTTATCTGGGCTCCATTAGACTGAAACGCAATATTTCAGTACTTATAGTATAATGCGAACGGTATACAAACTCACAAGCAGTGTCTAATGTTAGGAGACATGTTTCTATGATATTGTTAAAAGCATCGTTATTGCGTTGTGGCCGGCACGGTGTTGTATGTCGGAACGGGGAAATTACATTGTATCGCAACGCAATATTATGCTGCACTGTCGTGCGTCGCCGCAACGCAAAACGACCGACAGAAAGGTGGAGCGAGCGATGCGTTGCGCTGCTGGTATGGCTAGAGCGCAACGTAGCGCGGCACAGTGACAACGGTGCACTCCGTTTTCGTATGTCGTCGTCGCCAATTCATTCTAGACCGATTCGTGCCGTGTCCGGTGCTCACTACGTTGGTCATGCTAATATTTTTTATAAAGAACAATACCTTTGAGCCTTGTGGCTTCAGAAGCCGAGCGTTAACCGGCGCTCAGCGAACACTGATGTCTCATACAGAACGTTGACGCGACCAACGTAGCTTGGGCCCCGGACAAGGCAGGGTCCGGTTTAACATGAATCAGCCTTCGAAAAGTTTAAGATTGCCACACACAAACAATGATGCTAAGGCCAGATTATAGGCGCCAAGCATAGAAATTTACTACGCGCCTTACGTGGTGCCTACCAAAGATTTTTATACGCGTCGCTTTCAGTGTGGCGATAGCAACAATATGCATACATCTGTCAGGGGCCCTATTTTTGAATCGCTCGGCAGGCGTCGAGCGCTCTTTTAGACTGATTTTCGTTCGACATATGACTCAAAACAATGAGATGTCGAACGAAAATCAGTAGAAACGAGCGCTCGACTGGAGACGAGCGATTCAAAGATAGGGCCCCAGGTCAATTCACTGCTAGGATCAGATACTAAGCGAATAATGGCCTATAAGTATGCTCACGACAAGAGGTTGTCTGGCTCATTAAAATAGACGTTATTTTTTTGATAATTTATGGGTTTGCTCTTGACCCTAGTCTTGCCTGAAAGCTTGCCTTATCGCGGAGTCATAATTTAACAGTAACATTAAATATCGTGCAATAGCTTCTGTACCTACCGAATTATTCTACTGACTTCCCTGTACTATGTCGAAGCCTTAACAATGAAATGTGAAAGATAGTTCGTTGTATTGTCAGGAAAGGCGCGCAGATTTTTTCTTTAGCCCATGATTATCTTTTATAAATGTGTGTTCTGTTAGTGAGCAGCATGAAAGAGAAATTGTACTCTATTTATGTGGGCCTCAAAAGTGGCTCGATTAAGAAGAGCTAGATTAATGGGTTTAGGTTTACTGAAAATATCGTGTGTAATGCTGTGGTTTTTTTTATATCCATAACGGAATAGTGCTTGGCCTTCGCCTCACCTGATGTTAAGTGACGATAAGGCCGAAAGTGTAAGCGCACTACACCCGGAATCCTCTCCTTACCACTGAGGAACTGGCTATCTTACTTACCTCTAACTGCCGGAATACAACAATTTTTAAATTGTTGTTATGGCGTCAGACTTAGGTAAGATGGTGGTAGCTAGATAGGCGGACTTGAAATAAGGCCTATCACCAAACAATCCGATTACAAATGTACCCCCTCCGGAATCGGACCCAGATCCCTGCATCTGTGGGCGAACTGCTAGACCACAGTGGCGGTTTTCTCTTTAGTTGTTAGTTCTTTTGCAACGATAAATATCAGATATTATTTATTTGTTCATAAAAATGCGTTGCTATATAATATGAAGAGGAAAATGACGACATCATGCTAAAATCTGATTCTATACGACGATATCTTTTTTACCATTTTTTCTTTGGCAAAAATAGTTTCATCCGTATAACACTTACTTAGATAAGTCCTTATTAAGATAAGAAATCAAAACCTACAAAATAACGATTTATTCGAAAGTTTCAGGACAAATAACATCTAAAAACAAACTCATGCTTTGACACGTGCTTGTTTCAGAGGTTTTCGTTAAATTTTAAAATAGCTTTTGGGAGATTTTCCCTTTGACTACAGACCTCTGAAAAATGACAAGGTGAGCAAAAAATTACCCACCCTAATGACTTAATTAGAGTTAAGCCGGTAAACACAAAACCCTTATTTATTCGAGGCATCCTTTTACAAAGTCCCTTGAATTTAATCAGGTTTAAATAAACTGGAATCCAATTAACTGCAGAAAAGGCTGATCTCAAGTTCTAAAATGGCATTGTGGCAAACGAAGTTGAATCGATTTAATTTCACACCTAATTGGAAACTGATTGAATAAATTAGAGGGATTTTTTAAACATATCAAAACGAGTTTTATTTTGGTAATGTCAATGACTATTATTTTGACTCTTTATATGCTTTTCTTTATCTCTTTATACAAATTTTAAATGCAAAATGAGTTTTCGACGTTTTGCGAATCCGACCAAGTGCTAATCAGGTAAACTTTTTATTTATGTCTATCTTCCGGCAAAATGAGAATCTGACCTTTTGCAAATCCGACCAAGTGCTAATAATTGTAATAGTTTATTTTACTTTATTACCTAAGTAGGTATAAGTTTATTTTTAGATTGGAGACACCATTGTAATATCAGGATGTGACATGGATTACAATTTCAGACAATCTTCGGACTTACAAATTTTCGGTTAATAGTTGGCAAAGGTTTGTTCTCGGTTACCACAACACGGAATAGGCGGTTCTCTACGTAGTGTATGAAAGTTTTTTCGGCAAAATGCTATTTTATCGTGCGTAGTCATTAATGAAAAAGAGCATCGTAAAACCTTCACGTTATTGGATCGCGTGTTTCGATCAGATAGTGGACGTCCCATCGATTGTTCTCAAATAACGCAGGTACCTACTTTTTGTGAAAAACAAATAGGAAACTCAATTTTAGCGGTATGTTTTTTTTAAGGTGGCTAAATAAATTACTAGTGCGTAAAAACACTTAGGCAAATTTTGTAAGTTAATGCTTGCTGATGTTTTTAACCGAGAAGATAGCGTGCTATCCGTAACTTATTACGAAACATATCCTAGATGTTTATACAATTTAAATAAAGCCTCTGGATAATGCCCAACCAAAGACATACGAAATTTCGGAATACGACCCAGAAAATGAGAATTCATTTTAATAATTTTCCGAGCAAGAGCGTCACAATGGACCCTGACGTATGCGAAACGTCACATTTACAAAGCACAAGTTAATTTAATTTAGGCCTCGTATCATAAAACGTCACGGACTGTGACAGTTCACAGTTGGAAGACAATGGTAAGTATGCGGGCTTATTTTTATACAGGCTGTTGTATAAATGAGTAAAGTGGAGGTCTAAAGATTAATATGTGTAGAGCTATATAGAGCCAAGTCAACATCATGCAATTTGGTAATCATCAATTGTTTTGTCTAGAGTTTAATGAATACAGAGACGTATCACGCATATTTTATGTAAGTAGTTTTTTTTTATCCCAATTAGTTTTGCGCTCACAAAATAAAAAGAAATCGTGGAAATTCTTCTCATAATGTTCGTAATTTGTCATGTCATTATAGGGTTTCTGTACCTAGTTTAGATTTCTGCTTGACATTGTATGATCTAAAAGCTTCTTTTACTCTGATATAAAACAGCATATTACCGGTTTAGAAACAATGTTATTGTATTATAATGGATATACCATTGTGTAAAGGCCTTAATGTTTTGATATAGGTACCTAACACACAATTCTACTTAATAGGGAATGTCCGAAAAAAATCAAATTGGCTGAATATTTTTTTATAGATAGGAATAAGCTCCATTAGTAATAGAAAAAAATTTCTGAATTTTCGGTTGCGTGAAAAAATTTAAAAAAATTAAAGTCTCTTCGACTTCACACAGCATTACAGCAGAATGAAAATTATACCTTTGCCAACACCTGCCACTATGCCAACAAGAATTAAAAACAAAAAGTTTTGACATTTCGTGTTGAAATTTTTTTTTAATACCATGTTGTGGTTGTGGCGGGTGATGGCAAAGGTATAATCTCCATTCTGCTGTTACTTTCCTACATTTGTGAAGTCGAAGAGACTTTAATTTTTTTATTTTTTTTTCACGCAACCGAAAATTCTGAAATTTTTTTCTATTACTAAGGGAGCTTATTCCTATCTATAAAAAAATATTCAGCCAATTTGATTTTTTTCGGACATTCCCCCATTAGGAATCACGAGTTAATTTAATTACTAGACGTGTATCGTCGCTTGCAGCATCATGATTGTGACAGTACGCTGCTCGGAGACGGTGGTATGAGGGCATTACCGCAGCAATTGCATGTTATTTTACTTTACGCACTTGTACAATTCATGGTTGTCATTTAAGTTAGCAAAAAAAGGGCCTTTTTACTAGATACAAGCCTTATTAAAAAAAAAACAAGCTTTTAGTAAGTTTTTGACTGTGGACGGATACCGGCAGTACCGGCGTTAGGGGGGGGGCGAGCACGGGCGACCGCCCGGGGCGCCGGATATAAGGGGGCGCCGCAGGCGCCCCTTTATACATCCTGTTGAGTAGAACTATGTAAACGTAATAAAATCTATAATCTGTGGTATCTGTCATGTGACATTGACAACTGATTGTCATTAGAATGTATGCAATATCCGTTTCCGCTCACTTGCTCTTGTGTGCCCGTAATGGTCGATCGATCTCTTTGTTTGATATCGTATTATATCCCTGTGAATCTTATCAAAATCTTTTATTTAAGAGCCCTAACCCATCACATCCTACTTACTATCGTAAATTCCCTTTTAGCGACAAAATGGTTATGGTGGCAAGGCGACACATAATCACAACAATTTGGCAATATCTCGCCGAAATTTCATCGCTCGCTTACATGTACCGTTTAAGATTTGGCCATTGTAAAATCCAGGGGCAAGCGGTGCGACTGTACTGGGCGCCTTCGTGTGTGGTGCTCCAAATCGCTTGACCACCGATCGACTATCAATCATATTGTTGCCTGTTGACGCATGAAACTGACTAAAAATCGGACTGCGTGGCCATTTTTTTGTATAAACAAGCAAGATTAGTGGATGAAACTGACTAAATGGCGCTGCGCAGCTGTTTTTTGTTATAAACAAGAAAGATTAGTAGATGAAACTGACTAAAAATCGCGCTGCGCGGCCGTTTATTTTAACTATAAACAAGCATAACTACAAGATTCGTAGATGAAACTGACTAAAAATCGCGCTGCGCGGACGTTTTTTTTTGCTGTAATGAGCAAAATTAGAAGATTAGCAGATGAAACTGACTAAAAATCGCGCTGCGCGGCCGTTTTTTTACTATAAACAAGCAAGATTACAAGATTAGGGTGAAACTGACTAAAAATGGCGCTGCGCAGCCGTTTTTTAACTGACAGGCAGAATTGAAAATCTTGGAATCGCAAATAGGGGGCGCCCCGTAGAAATTTCGCCCAGGGGCGCGGGTAGTGCTAAAACCGGCACTGGATACCGGACAGGTAAACTAAAAAAGCTTGTAAAAAGGAGCAAGGCTAAGCGCCTGTTAGGTCATAAACATTCGCCTTTATTTAGGGTTCCGTACCTCAAAAGGAAAAAACGGAACTCTTATAGGATCACTTTGTTGTCCGACTGTATGTCTGTCTGTCTGTCCGTCTGTCTGTAAAGACCCTTTATCTCGGAAACGCGTGGAGGTATCGAGTTGAAATTAAAACCATATACTTAAATCTACGGCCCCTTGAAGCTGTGAAAAAATAAAACTTCTAAGTTTACGTAAAAAAAGATACGGCCGTTTGATGTCACAAAAACGCATATTTCGACACTCTCAAGGGAATCAAAATTCATAGGGTACCTACTTCCCGTTGACCCAGAGCTATGAAATTTGGCAAATAATATTGTCTTATACTTAAGTACAGGGAAAAATCAGAAAACTAAACATTTGTAGTTATATCATAAAAAAATATAGTCTTTATTTAAGTACCAACAAATTTGTATTGAACCCTCGGTGGGCGAGTCCGACTCACACTTGTCCGGTTTTTTTCACTTGTAGGTAGAGCAGTGTTTTTCACGGAAGATTTTCCTTAAAGTCTCTATTTATTGGGTTCTTGTCAGTGTGCATGTCTAAATTTAATTTAATTTTAATTTAATTCACAGAAAGATGTTGATCTATTCCAATTGTTTTGTTTTTTAGAGATTTATCGTCAATTTTATCGTTTTCGAGAATTCGTTAAAATTGTCTGAAGAATTCAGGTTTTCTAATGTTCTGTTTAAGACGCTAGTTTAACACATAATAGTGCACCTATAATTTAATTTTACTTCCTACAAAGTGAGGCAAACAAAACTGAGCCAAAATGGATCAGTTTTCAAATTTTGAAGTGAAAACTTCTTTAGCGGCGTTGTACGCTTTCAGTACCCTTAGCACGAACAGCTATCGAAAGAAATAACGCCACTGACATGATTTTTTTTTTTATATGCAGGTCAGTGAATAACGCCACTGACTTGAAAAATTTGCAGGTCAGTGAATAACGCGCGTAAAATCATTCGATAGTGCAATTTTGTATTGAAAATTTGTACAACGCCATCTAACGCCGAATAGCGAAATTAAAATTTCCATCGATAATTCTCTATCGAGTAATTTTACGCGCGTTTCTTTTCTCGATCGCTGTTCGTTCGAAAAGACAAAAATGAGCAATTTTTTTTTAGATTTCTGTTGAAAATGATGTAAACCATTATCTATAAAATACTACGTGAAAACCAGGGGGGAGGGGGGGGGGGGTCTTGGCATATACTACGGGTGGTCGGGAGGGTGATCAAAAATGGTAAAATATGGGTCACGTAGTATGGGTACGTTCCCTAACGATATAAAACTGAAAACGCTGAGCCATTTTCGCTCAGATTTATTTGCCTCACTTTACATACAAGGACTGCTTCTAGGAGTTATTATTCTAAAAGTAAAGTCAAAGTCAAAGTCAAATAAGCTTTATTCAAATAAAAAAAAAAAATACAAAATATTTACAAAATATTTTTTTTCAAGAAATTACAGGTTAGGGTGATTTACATTGGACTCCTCCCTTTAAGTTAAAATAACCTGTATTGAGAGGAGGCCGCTCCTCTGCCAGAACATCTACACCTGCGCAGTAAATTAATATGATCGGTACAACCAACATGCAAAAATTATTCTAATTACTATAATCTACTATTATCAAAGATATAGATTTATAGAAATAAATAAATAAATAATGAAAATAAATTAATATATAGATAAAATAAATATAAATATACCTGTTATTGAACTATGTCAATGTAAATTCCAATTCTAATATAATTCTTTTCATTCCAAAATAAATTTAAATAAAATAATTGTCTACCTACCGTTACAATTTTAACACAAATCTTACTATTTCTGACTTAAGTTTTTCAAATCACATGCAAATAAATTTTCATGTGGTGTGAAGAGCACAAGTCTTTGTAAACTGCTTATAATTAAAATTTTACGATGACATATAATTAGTTTTATTACCGTTGTAAATATAACTACAATCAACTTTCTTACAATGTAATATACTTAGTCTATGTATACTTAGTCCATGCATACTAAATAAACTTAATAATTAAGTACTTTTGAATCGTCTATATTTTCCTACCACCCGTTCCAGACTTTTTTAGCTGACAAGAAGAACGGGCGCAAGAAACTTATCAGCTGTAACAGCCATAAGTAACGATATTTACAAACTTGAATATATCGTTACCAAATAATTACAACAGGGTGACAGGATCATTGGCAACAACATAGACTTATTACACTCGTCCAAGTTATTACATTATATTACTTCAACAAAGTACTTATAGTAGCAAGTTATGTGATACATCATTTCCACGCATTTTGATCTTTAAGATAATCATCTACTTTATAATAACCTTTACTCATGAGCGTTTTTAGGGTTCCGTAGCCTAAATGGCAAAAAACGGAACCCTTATAGATTCGTCATGTCTGTCTGTCTGTCTGTCCGTATGTCACAGCCACTTTATTCCGAAAGTATTAAGACTACACAGTTGAAACTTGGTAGATAGATGTATTCTGTTAACCGCTTAACGAATTTAATACAAAAATAAGAAAAATAAAAGATTAAGGGGGGGCTCCCCATACATGGAACTGAAACTGAAAAATTTTTTTTTCATCAAACCAACACGTGTTGGATGTCTATAGATAGGTCTTTAAAAATGACATTGAGGTTTTTAAGACAACTTTTTCTCAAAGTCAACCGTTTGAAAGATATTCACCGCCAAAGTGGTAAAATGTGTGTCCCCCCCCCTTTAACTTTTGAAATAAAAGAGTGAAAAATCTAAAAAAAATATATGCTGTAGATCTTAATAAACACTTTCAACTAAAATTAATTTGAACGAGATATAGTAATTAGTTTTCGAGATATAGCAGATTTTCCAAAACCGCAAATATAACTTTGTCATTCATACCAACACTGTGAAAAACAAAGTTATTTTTGCAGACAAAAAATGATAGGTGGTATTAAATATGGTATGGTATAAGGTAACTACGGAACCCTATGGCGCGTGGCCCGACACGCACTTGGCCGGTTTTTTTTTAACATGGTTTTTAAATTCATGCAAAGGAAGATCAATCACTTGTTGCGGAACTTTATTAATAAAGGCTATGCTTTTCCCCATAAATGAACCTCTAGTTTTTGCAAGCCTAAATCTTGGAACGGCAAGTTTATCTTTATTTCTTGTATTAAACTGGTGAATATTTCTGTTTTTAGCAAATGAATCATAGTGTTTCCTAACTAAATTTTCATATATGTATTGGCCTGCCAAAGTTAAGATATTTATTTCTTTAAACAATTCTCTCAAGCTATCTCTTCGCCGAAGATTGTATATGGCGCGAACAGCTCTTTTTTGGAGTACAAAAATATTTTCAATACTGGCAGCTGAGCCCCACAAAAGCAGTCCATAGGACATTACACTATGAAAATAACTAAAATATACTAACCTTGCCGTTTCAATATCAGTAAAAAGCCTTATTTTCTTAACAGCGAATGCCGCTGAACTAAGTCTACTTGACAAGGCTTCAATATGTGGATCCCATTGCAGTCGAGAATCTAGTGTAATACCTAGAAATTTTGTACTCTCAATAAACTCGACTTCATCGTTATTTAAATTAATATTTAATTTTGTCTGCTCAACATACACGTAATGAAAATTTTACACATTTAGTTTTTTTGGGGTTAAGTGCTAAATTATTGCTATTAAACCAGTGTGAAACTTTAGAGAGGGCACTATTTACTTCGTCCGAACAGTTATTACCTCTGTTTACTTTGAAAACTAAAGAAGTATCATCCGCAAATAGTACTGTCTCACATAAATTATTCGCGTAGTTGGGAAGGTCATTTATATAAATTAGAAACAGCAATGGGCCCAATATTGATCCCTGCGGCACGCCCATATTGGTGGGGGCTCCAGTAGATTCAGTTCTATTAATCACTGCTTTCTGAGTTCTATTGTACAAATATGATTTCATAAGGCTTACTGATTTATCAGAGACACCATAATGTTCTAGCTTCTTTAATAGTGTTTGGTGATCAACGCAATCGAATGCCTTAGAAAGGTCACAGAAAATGCCAATTACATCTTGCTTTTCTTCCCAAGCGTCAAGAATATGTTTGAGAAGTGCAATTCCAGCATCAGTAGTATTTTTACCCTTGGAAAATCCAAACTGATTTTTATGAAGAATGTTATAGGATGTGAAATAATCTAATAATTGGGAATATATAATTTTTTCAAATATTTTGCTAAGTGCTGGTAGTATAGATATTGGCCTAAAGTTAGCTGGGTCACTTTTATCCCCAGATTTAAAAAGAGGAATCAATTTACTATTTTTCATTAGATCAGAAAAAACACCTTCATCAATACATTTGTTAAAAATAAAAGCCAAGTAAGGGGCTAGTATATCAATTATTGATTTAATAATGCTTGTTGACATGCCCCAAAGATCTTCTGTTTTTTTTGACATTAATTGTTTTAAAAGCTTTAATAATATCTTCACTATTTATATATTTAAAGAAAAAGGTTTCCTTGCACTTATCAACACTAGACTCTAGGAGGGAGACAGCGATGTTGGGACAAGCACTAAGACTACTGGTAGTTTCTATTGGTATTCGAGCAAAGAAATCTTCAAAGACTTTAGCGACCTTATCGTCAGATTCAATAGTTTGATCACCAATTTTTAAACAGAAGGAATTTATATTGGATTTTGATTTGCCCGTTTCTTTGTTAATAATGTTCCAAGTAGCCTTAATTTTATTATCAGCTGATTTAATTTTATTTGAAAAGAACTTCGACTTTGCTAGAATACAAACTTCTCTGAATGTTTGTGAATACTTCTTGACAAATTCAATGAAGTTAGGATCACAGGAAGTAGCTTTCTCTGCATAAAGTTCGTATAATTTCCTTCTGCTTATATATATACCGGGTGTGGCCCAGTCACTAAATTTCGTACTATCATTACTCATGATGACTTTTTGTTTAAAATTTTCACTAAATTCAGTTTTAACTACGCTAAATAAATGGTTATATAAGTTATTGGCTTCAAAATTTTGTTCTGGTAAAGTTTCAATTTTACTTGTGACATTGTTTCTGAATTTTTCAATACAGTGTTTTTTTATTGGCCCACACATTATTTTCCGTTTAGACGGAACATGATGGTGCTCAATAGAGGCTAATTGTCCACTATGGTCGGATTTAATACAATTCAAAATTGATTTTTCGAGTACATTACAGTTACAGAAAATATTATCTCAGCAAGTTGCCGATGTGGGTGTGATTCGCGTTGGTTCATTAAAAGTATGTAGCAAATTAAATGATTTAAATAGGTTTATGAACCTACTCGACAACTTAGCTAATTTAGGATCTAAGATGTCGACGTTAAAATCTCCACAAATCGCGACTTTTTTATTTTTCCTACAAGTTATTTTTAAGACTTCCTCCATAGTGGACTCAAACTCAGAGTAATTCGTGCTGGGGGGGTCTATATACACATACTATAATTATTTGATCAAGTTCCACACAAGACAACTCAATGGTTCGTTCAATTGAGAGGGATACTACATCTTTGCGCTCTTTACATTGCAAACCATTGTGTAGAATAATAAGTGAACCCCCTCTTATAGCAGATTTTCTATTAAGTGAGCTAACAACTTTATAATTATCCAAACTCAAAATTAATTCGTGCTTTTTCAACCAATGCTCAGTAACACATAACACATCAATATCTTCAGAGTTTAAGAATAAGCTTATTTCTAAATCTTTGCCAGAAAAGCCTTGCATATTTTGGTGAACAATTCTTAAACAGTTTGGCTTTCCCATTGTCGGCTTAGCGCTAGAGGACGCCTCTATTGTCTCAAATGGTAATTTAAATGTAATAAATTATTACTAAAATTATTAACAGAATTATTTGGAACGGATTCCAAAGTTGAATTGCAAATGTCAGAAGTTAACTGCTCAATAGAAGCAGATGTTTTCCTAGCCAGATTATTGGCTAGTTGTTTAAAATAAAAAGATAGCGATAATGCTATTTGTCTCGTAAAAGAAGAAGGTAGATAATATCTATCTTTTGTCAAATAAAAATTGTTAAATAATTTATTAATGTCAATTAAGTGCAGCTGTTGGCTATTATAAAATGCCACTGTATTTAAAGATAGATTCAAATTAAATCTTACATTATTTTCTACCTGAGACAAACTTTTACTGTAGGGGAATGTAAACAATATTACTTTACTAACATTCAGAGAACAAAGGGAATTACAATATGTCATCAATTGGTTTTTGGTGATATTACCCCTATTTCCAATTAAAATTATCAAGTTTGTGTTATCACTGAATGTTTTTTTAACAATTATATTCATAATGTCATCTAAAGTGGACCCAGGCATACAATTATTAATGACATTTCCCCCTAATTGATTTTGTATCAATTGGCCTAAGTTCTTTCCAATTTCATCACAATACATAATGTACTGTGATGAAATTGGTTTACTGCAATCATCTTTTATACATGAACTAATTTTGCTAGTACTTAATATACTACTGGAAATATTAGAAACCTCAGGCTCACACACCGAGTAAGTAGTTGCACGCTCTGGGGCAGACTGGGTCGATGCTTCTTTTGTTATTAAATCAACATTTTGTTTTAAGCAGCTACAGTTCTGTTTGTTGCCGAAGGACTCAAACCGGTCTGTATTGAAATTACACATATCAATCATATCATTTGCAGCTAACTTTTAGTAAACTAACTGCTTGCGAGAAAACTCACTCAAGTTATTGTACATTTCCCTAAGTGACAGTTCTAAATTGTCAATTTTGTCACCTAATCGATTATTAATCATTTCACATTCTTTATTTGTATTACAAGTAACCCTATTTATTACATTTAATTGCTCTAACAATGACTTGCGTTCTTTTCTCAACTTTGAATATTTACTATAATAGTTTTGCCTATTTATCAACTTTTGAGTTTTTCTAATGTATCTATTTAACTTAATATATTTTTTTATTTTTTTCCCGCTATTCAGTTGACAGTTATTTCTACTAATAATTGATTTATCATCAATGTTGGTAGAAACCAAAATTGACTTATCATATATTGCAGAGTCACACTGCTGTAACTCACTGAACAGACTTTGAGAATGCTTTTCTTCTGTAATATTTTTATTTTCCTGTTCTAACTCTAAGATATTCTTTTGAGCAAGAGACAAACTGATTTCAAGATCTATGATGCGACTCAATGCCTGTTCAAAGGGTAAGTATACAGAATTCCCTGTTTCATTTTACTACAGCAACGTTGTATACATAAGTTTTATTGTTATAGAGATTATCATTGGGTATACTAGTAACCTATTCCGTGGCACAGAGTAAATCTGTCTCATGGGGGATGCTACAGATAAGCTTCGGGTAACTACGAGGAATGAATGAGAATGCCGCGCGAATATATTGCTATTTGAACAGACAGCTCTAGATTAATACAAGATTGTTTGTACGAAATGTTTGTTGGTTTAGATAATTGTTTTAAGGACTTCCGGAAGACGAATTTTGTTTGTATTTGAAATATTGTTTTGAATGTTATGCTTTCAGTTGAGTTGAGATTAGTAGTTGAGAGACAGGGTTCAAGCAGTTTATAAAACTCATAGGCTTTCAGGTTATAAACATTTTGTGTTAACTTTTATTTAAATAAAACGATTTTACGGATATGAAAGCGTTTCTAATTGTACACAAATTCTATTTTTAATATTAAGGTTTAATTTACATGAACTTTATTATCTAGTATGCGTAATTGCAAACTATGATACGAACTAAAAAAAACCTGAAACAAAAACAGCTTCAAAATTAAATACCTCTAAAAAAGCGAGAAATAATATTCAAATCATTAGTTACGCATAACATTATTAATAAAACACGTCTATTGAAGTCGGGTGGGGCTGGAAGACAAGTTTTTTTTTTATATTTCTGAAAGCCCCATCCGACTTCATTAGACGTGTTTTATTAATAATGTTATGCGTAACTAATGATTTGAATATTATTTCTCGCTTTTTTAGAGGTATTTAATTTTGAAGCTGTTTTTGTTTCAGGTTTTTTGAAGGAGGTTTTTCTTTTTTGTAAAAAAAGTTTTTTATTTTCAACTTTTTAGTGGCAGGTATGTAAGCATGTAAATATTTTTTAACTTTATAAAATATTTTCAATGGTAAAATGCCCACAACTCAAATTCCCAATTTACGCTGTTTGTTTTTGAGGAGTTCCATTGTGTCTTCGTAGTCCAAGTCTAGTCTAGAACCTTGCATTGCAGACCATGATTTGGTTTGTTTTAGATTGTCATAAACCTACCAAAATCCAAATCACTTTACATATACTATTTGAATTTGAGGAGTTCCCTTGTGTATCTTCGAAGTTCAAAGTCCAATACCAATGAAATTAAAATGTGACCACTCTTGAAGTATATTTTTTTATGGGACCACACACAAACTATGTTCTTTAAGATAAAAAAAGAATTGTATAAATCGGTTAACAACTGACGAAGTTTTGGTAAAACATACATAAAAAAATAAAAAAAAATACCGACGACTTGAGAACCTCATTCTTTTTTTGAAGTCGGTTAAAAAGATAATTCGTGCGCATTCTCGAGCATTCCCGCCGTATAGTTTGCATTGCAATTCATTACACAATAAGTCCCATACTAACTAGGTATGTGTAATTTCATTACAAAATTCGCCTCCATTCTGTTCCACCGCGGTGTGAATATTAAGCCTAAATCAAGAGGCATTTGTTTATGACGTAGTCATAAAGTCAATGAAGAGTTTATTTGTGAATAAAGAGCTTTATTAAGAGCTTTATTACAAATACTGAAAAAAACCAGCCAAGTACGTGTCGGGCCACGCGCAGTTCCGTTAGTAACCTAATACCATAGGCCATACGGCAAATGGATCCCTGAATCGAAAGTGGTCTTCTCAAACCTACAACATTTTTAAAAGACCTATCCAACGACAACCCAAACTGTGAGATTGATGAGAAAAAAATTCATCTCTAAGGTACACTAAAAAAATTGGGATATTTTAATTGGGTGACTGGAAATATTAATGGGATACTTGAATACTAAACCCGGTAGCAGTTTATTTTGTTTGCGACAAATAACATAACGGGCGACCACTTTTGAGTACGCTATATTCAGTATTTTTGATAACCAAAATGGGAATTTAACTACCCAAAAAAAATACTTTTCAAGATATTATTCTACCACTTTTTCGGCCCAAATTACAGCTTTCTTGTACCACACCCCGGGCACTCCATACAAGCGTCGCGTTTCAACTAAAACGTCACTGTTTGGCATTTGTGTAATAGGTTACACAGATGCCAAACAGTGACCGTTTTTGCACACGCGCAACTGTGTGCGAGCTATTGAATGAGCACACGGATCGGCACACGGAACTCGCGCGGTGGGCGCCGGTGGGGTGAGGTAATTGATTGTGGGGCGGGGCGGAGAGTTTCCTTTCTGTACGGTAGTACTTATATCTATTCTCTGCTTGTACTAAGACCCTCTGAGCTAAGCCGCGAACGGACAGACGGACATGGCGAAACTTTAAAGGTTCCTTGTTGACTCCACGAAACCATGTTGCAAGACTTGTCTATTCCGTAGTCAAGTCTCGCAACATGGTTTAAAAGTAACCTTCATTCATACAGAAATGTTGCAATGCTCATTCTTTAGTCTGGGTCCGTATATTATTACCGGCTGTCTACCGGACAAGGGTTCCGTAATCGTTATTTGTGTTCTCACGGCGGTTTAGGGATCACTACAAATTTCGGTTAGCGGCCTACTCTCGCCAAATTGCGCGGTCCACTTGATATATGTCTTGGTGAATTACTCTTGTTTACTTTACGAGGAATTAACTCCTTTTTGTGCGAGAAAGTTTTGTTTAACGTATCTTAAATACCTAGTAACTTTCGCAAGGGTCGCTTTTTTGGAGTTGGCAAGCCTACCCATGACCGACCCTTGCGAAAGTTACTAGGTATTTCCGGGATTACCTAGCTCGACATCCGGGACTGTGGGCTGGAACCCAAGGACGTATTTTAAGATTCGGCGCCCTAGGCCAATAAAGTATGCCACCCCTAGGGTCGTCATCTACGTAAGGGAGGATGCCTGTCTAGGATGCGCAAAAAGCCTGGGTTTTTAGAAAATGCCCGTCTATACTAAAAAAAAGCCAAGCAGCGCGATTTTTAGACAGTTTCATCCAATAATCTCATAATTTTGCCAATCTTTAGTGAAAAACATCGGCCGCGCAGCGCGATTTTTTGTCAGCTCCATCCACTATTCTTTTAATTTTGCCTGTAAAGTAAGAAAAAAAAACAGTCGCACAGCGAGATTTTTAGTCAGTTTTGTCTACTAATCTCACTAATCATGGAATAATATTACTCTTACATGGATATAAATAATTTATGCCCTGTTCATTCATAAGCACCTGTTTTTCTTATATTAATGACTTTAACTGATTTCCGGGACAAAAGGCGTCCCGCAAGGAGTCTCGGCGGGACGGCCCAAAATTGACTCAGAAGCAGGACGTCCCGGAAAATCCGGGACGGTTGGCAAGCCTAGTCATGGGTGACCAAAAATTTATTATCTCGAGCTTCTCCGTGCTTCGGAAGGCACGTTAAGCCGTTGGTCCCGGCTGCATTTGCAGTAGTTAACACCCACCAATCCGCATTGGGCTATGGCCCGTCCTCCTTATTCACCCATAAAGAAGGCCTGTGCCCCAGCAGTAGGGACATTAAAATGGCTGATGGACAAATACCTAGTATATATTATTTTGTACCTTTTCTTTCTTTCTAAATATTTTAGCTATTCTTCAGTCTATTAACTTACCTTTTGTAAATTGTCATTGTTGTGAAAGAGCAAGTTTGGTTAGCTTAAAATATAAGGTACGTACAAAGAATTATGAATATCTTAGCCACCCCATAAAAATATACCTACTAATACAGAAATGTTATTTAAATAAAATTAAAAACTTTATAAGAAAAACTTTATAAGCTATTAGAGATAACTAAGTTTTGTTGTTGTCTGTCTAAAAGGATTTACGAATTCATTTGAGCGTGGGTTAAGTCTAAGCTCTATTTGGACAATCGTATTGAAACTTTCACAACGATTTTCATAAGTTCAATCCCTTATGTGATTGAAAAAATCCACCAAAGAGAATATGAAGGAGGATTTTATTAAACTTTTTATTAGAAAAAAAAACAAATAATGAAAATAGTTTTGTAAGATCTACGCTGGAGCTTTTGGCGGGATTTTGTCGCGTTCAGTTCGGTGACTATTTTAAATTTTCGCAAATTGATTCATAGTGGATATTGTGTCTTAAAATTGGTGCAGTTTTGTGGTACAAGTGTCTACGCAACTGAACAATATGTGGGATAATGGAAATAGGCGCGATCTTGGTTGTGTGAAGCTGAGACTTTTATTGTAGTGGTCGCTACCTCGGCAAAACTTACCGAGTAAACTGTCTTGATATACTTGCTGCCAAATGCTCCAAGCAGCATTGGAATGTGATGCACCCGCATTTTAATGTAAACTGAAACAATCTACTAGAAAATCTAGAAATACTGAACTATTCATAACATGACACTGGCAAAAATTACTTCCAAGAAGAAAGTAGATTGCCATAACACAAATAAGAAGAAGAAGATCTACGCTCAAGTTCGTAGCGTTACGAGACGTAGCAGTAGGCGTATTATGAGTTTTCGAATAGATATTCGTTAGCGACTTTATTTGTCATTTTGTACGACAACTTTTACTTTAGTGTAGTTACCGCCAGTGTGTGCCAAATTGCATACAAAATTGCTTACTACATTTGATATCGAGTATAGTAAACCTAAGTGTGCAAACTCATAATAGAGGCACGAACTAATATAAGATAATCAATCCATAGAACGTCAGCTGACATTTTTGTTAACTGTACCTATTTTTTTTTACATTGTTTTTTTACTGTTGAACATCATCAAAATACTAACTTGATAAACATAATTTTACTTTTCTTGTCTATAACAAACAAACCTTGATCTTCGGATAACTACCTAGGTACTTATTTTGCACCAATTTTAAAATCATTTTTTCAACACACATGCTCGTAAAGTGAGCCCTAATACATCGCTTTAAGGGCCATAAGCCGAGTTATAACATACACCGTGCGTAAAAATATTATACACTAGTGCGTTATAAAATTATCTCTACAAAGTTAAATTAGTACCTTACTGCATTTTCTATGCGAGTAAATAGAGCATTCCCAATTTAATCGGGTAATACTTTTATTTTTAGTAACGACAAAAATGGGTTTTATGCCGCTGAAAATTCATATACCTACATTTTTGGAATAAATAAATGTGTAAGTCTATGGACTTATGATATATAAAATTTAATTAAGATTAAGTCAAACTAATATTTATTATTATCAAATTAGTCACAATTCACAATATTTTGTTATAAAATATTTAAATATTCGCATTTTATCACTTAAAATTTAATTTTGAAGTAGGCTGTATCACTTACCTCTTGATCGCAAAATATTCTTGCATTGGGCGGATGAAAAAAAAACCTGCGCGCCTTTGCCCATAATTTTCATATTTTGTTTTTGTCGTAGGTATTTGTCGCTCAGGCGAGGGCGTAACTCAGCCGAGTGTGCAATGAGCAAAAGCTCACGTGTTTCATACGACGTTTTTCAACATTTTTTGCGAGGAAAATACAAAGTAATTTACCACATAACAACAAATACGACAAAAACAAAATATGTATGACAACTAAGGAAAAAGGCGCGTAGGTTTTTTTTGTTTTTTTCACACGCCCAATGCAAGAATATTTTGCGAAAAGGTGATAAAATGCAAATATTTTAATATTTTATAACAAAATGCGATGTATTAGGGCTCACTTACGAGCGAGTGTTACGAAGTGTATTGAAAATTATTTTGTTTTTTTCCTCGCAAATGTGTTGTAAAACGTCGTATGAAACTCGTGAGCTCCTTGCTTATTGCACACGTGGCTGAGTTACGCCCTCGCTTACGGCTCGGGCTGCAACCCACAGCCTCGTGTGCAATGAGCAACTTAAGCTAACTTGTCTCATAATGTACTATAGTCAAAATTTTTCGAACTAGCATTGCTAGTGTAGGGTTCTATCCCTTCGTAGACTTAAGCATTTTGCCTAATTCGAAAACTAACTCCTCAGTTCGATTCTATTCTATTTTCTGTGGTAATTATTTAATTTGAGTGGAGAATAATTACGTTATCATTTAATACACTGGTCTTCAAAACAATATCATACTTTTAAAATTGCAATTTTCTATTATAATAAAGAAGTTAGAGTTTTGAAATAAAAGTCCAATTTCAAGAAGGTTATCAACTTTGAAATTATTATTTAAAGAATGGATTTTTTTCTAATCTTTTTTATTTCGACAATATTTGTGTATTTAAAAAGTTATTGCAATTATTGCAAAGTGTGGTAATAAGTTTTGAAGGCATAATGTGATGGCACCGTCAAGCATGTGATGTAGTTCTACAGTAAATATTATAAATGTGTTACACTTAGATAAATAAATGTGTTACACTTAGATAAACCAATTATTTCTACCGTGAGGCATATGGAGCTAATATGATAAATAAATATCCATAATGCTCTCAAATTACGTCACGGCATATGGTCGGAGCGGGGCGTAATGATATTACCGCACTCGCACTCTCAAGGCATAATGTGGAAGTACAAATTTCAGATATATCTGATAAAAACATTTTCCTTATTTAATATCAAAATAACTTATGACTTTACACATGCCACATAGTCATAGGTCTTATGGACACTTTTTGTCGAAAAGCTGCAAATCATAAAGAAAGCAAGCCGCTTTGCACAGTGTTAAAGGGGCAAATATAAGCAATTTTGCCCACAGCAGCAAAACTTTCACCCCTTAGGATAAGAGATGGCGCCACTTCAAAAAAATATTTTCAGAATTTTTTTAAAGCTCAACGGGTGCACCGATTTCAATGATTGAGGTGTCAAACGATTTGTCTTTTTATTTTTTATTATAAAAAAATATAAAAAGTAACATTTTTGCAGAAAATAGACAAAAAAAAATCGACAATATAGGGAAATTATTGTTTTTATTCAATAACGATAAATATATTATATTTATTATGTTTTTTATTATAGACAAATTAATTCTAAATCCAAATACGAAAACCGCATCGTAATCAGTCAAGTAGTTTTGGAGTTAAATGCCGATTACTTTTATTTCTATTTATGTAAATTTTATATATTTTTTTATAATATCCATTATTATCATAAATTATTAATTTTTAATTATAGAAA
Source organism: Agriphila geniculea (assembly GCA_943789525.1). NCBI lineage: Eukaryota > Metazoa > Arthropoda > Insecta > Lepidoptera > Crambidae > Agriphila > Agriphila geniculea. Next base: position 20,789,612 of record OX038879.1, read on the forward strand.
AAACCTATTCTTCTTCTTCTCAAAGACATCTAGCGTACTAAAGAAGGAAAAACCAGCCAAGTGCGAGGCGGACTAGCGTACGAAGGGTTCCGTACCAAAAAACGGCAGAAAAACACGTTTGTTGTATGGGAGCCCCCCTTAAATATTTATTTTATTCTGTTTTTAGTATTTGTTGTTATAGCGGCAACAAAAATACATCATCTGTGAAAATTCCAACTGTCTAGCTAGCACGGTTTATGAGATACAGCCTGGTGATAGACAGACAGACAGACGGACAGCGGAGTCTTAGTAATTGGGTCCCGTTTTTACCCTTTGGTTACGGAAACCTAAAAAACAGTCAAGTCAAGATGAATGTTGTAATTAATATTATTTATAACATCATAAAACATTGCATTTATTTATGACTTACGTTTCATTCACTACACCTGCCTTTGCAGAATTTGCACTGCAGAGTACAAGGCAGACCCGACACAGACACCGAGAGGTGGATCAGAAAGTCAACAGAAACTACGCGAGGTAGAGGTCGTCCACTTTAAAGATGGGTCAACGACACCTAAGGAGTCATGCGAGTAGCAACTGGCTCCAGGTGGCGCAAGACAGAAGATTGTGGAAGGCTTTACAGGAGGCCTATGGCCGAAGAAGGACGAACGAAAGGCTGCTAAAGATAAATAGATAAATTGGTCTTGTTCATTTAATTGTGACCAAATCGCCGTCACGTCTGACCATTTTGGGGTCCATATGCCTTGAGAGGATTTCTTCCATCCCCAAAAAGATGGGTATGAGACTGACAAAACTAAATCAATACATTTCCCCATATATGGCCCGCTTGGTAACTGTAGGAATGAAACGTACCTAAGTCATAAATTAATGCAATATTTTATGATGTTATGACTTATAAATAATATTAATTGCAACATTCATCTTGACTTGACTGTTTTTTAGGGTTCCGTACCTAAAGGGCAAAAACGGGACCCAATTACTAAGACTCCGCTGTCCGTCTGTCTGTCTGTCTATCACAAGGCTGTATCTCATAAACCGTAATAGCTAGACAATTGAAATTTTCACAGATGATGTATTTCTATTGCCTCTATAACAACAAATACTAAAAACAGAATAAAATAAATATTTAAGGGGGGCTCCCATACAACAAACGTGTTTTTTTTTTACCGTTTTTTGGTACGGAACCCTTCGTGCGCTAGTCCGACTCGCACTTGGCCGGTGTTTCCTTCTTTAGTACGCTAGATGTCTTTGAGAAGAAGAAGAATAGGTTTTTTCTATAATTAAAAATTAGTAATTTATTATAATAATGGATTTTATTTAAAAAATATAAAATTTACATAAATAAAAATAAAAATAATCGGCATTTAACTCCAAAACTACTTGACTGATTACGATGCGGTTTTCGTATTTGGATTTAGAATTAATTTGTTTATAATAAAAAAACATAATAAATATAATATATTTATCGTTATCGAATAAAAACAATAATTTCCCTATATTATCATTTTTTTTACAATTTTTTTTATTTTTTTGTCTATTTTCAGCAAAAATGTTACTTTTTAAATTTTTTTATAATAAAAAATAAAAAGACGAATCGTTTGACACCTCAATCATTGAAATCAATGCACCCGTGGAGCTTTAAAAAAATTTTGAAAATATTTTTTTGAAGTGGCACCATCTCTTATCCTAAGGGGTAAAAGTTTTGCTGCTGCTGGCAAAATTGCTTATATTTACCCCCTTTATCACTGTGCAAAGCAGCTTGCTTTCTTTATGATTTGCAGCTTTTTAATCATAAGACCTATGACTAACAGTACCTCCTCTCTTATGCTATCAGTATCATTCCTAAACAAATAATAAAAATTAAATAAGATATTAAAAACTAACTTTCAGACGAATATATATATTGTAGAATATTAGTTAAATTTGTTTAAAGAGAACAGAGATAAGATAATAATAATTAAATCATTTATCTTCAAAATGTATCTGCCCCCCTACTCAAAAGGCCAACTATATATTCGTTTGAACGCTACGCTTACTTTTAAAGCTTAAATATGAGCAATAGATGATTAAATCGCATGTCGCAAACTTATGTAAATCACAGACTTCGATCTATTGTATGGAATTGTCAAGCGTACCTACGGCAGGTAATTATATAGTTTACTGCTTATTTCAAAGTTTTTATCGTAAGCGTAGCGTTCAAACGAATAGAATGTTGGCCATTTGAGTAGGGGGGCTGGAATGACACATGGTAAGGGGTAATTTGATAAATAAATATCCATAATGCTCCAAATTGCGTCACCGCATATGGTTCAAGTGGGACGTAATGATATTACCGCACTCTCAGAATGGATGTGCGAGTCCCATAGAAAGCTCTCAGCCAGGGCGCAGCTCTCAGATAAAATAAATCTTTGGTTGTTTAAAAATATACTTATTTAGACCAAACATTTGCATAAATATATATCCAACGGATAGTTGCAGCACAACATTAACATTAAAAAACAACACAAAATCAGGAACGTATACGTACCTTTTTCCTATGAATGTAAGTATATATGAGGGGGTACGTATCAGAATGTCTAAAGTTAGAATGTCTAAACTTAAAATGGCAAATTTCAAAATGTCAAAAATTTTAATGTCTAACGATTAAAATGTCGAAAATTCAAAATGTCAAAAACGAAAATGTCAAATGGTCATATAGTCCTAAATAAAAATGTCTAAGTTCAAATGATCAAAACTTAAAATGTCTAATATTCAAATTACCAATTCATAATAAATGCCAATTAATTTTTTTCATACAAAACTCTAAAACGCATTAATTTTTATTTGATTTGGTATTTTGGATTTTTTATTTAGTTAAAAATTACTAGATAAACACTGTCTTTCTTTATCCAATTAATAACATCACAAGAAAAGTTAATTATGGTGAAATTGCGAATCATTTTGGTTTTAATACTTTGTATGGGAAGCTCACGGTTCGCCAAAGTAACAGATACTAGCGCGGTTTTATATTATTATATTATTATTATTATTGAAAGTAGGTACTTTGATAATTAGTTGGTATTTGGTTTGATTTTGGATTTTCCCGTCGTTTCGGCACCTTTGTAGCTGCCGTGGTCACGGGGAACTTTGAAAATTATTGTGTTCCGGCTGTAAGAGGTAAGAAAGCCAGTACCTCTGTGGTGAGGATTAATTATGTTCCAATCGCAAATCATTTTGGTATTACCTAACATAGATAATTATGTATTACGTTTGTATGGGAAGCTCACTGTTCGCCGGAGCCTTTTTTATGGAGAGGATCGCTTGTTCCCCTGCTTTAATGTTTGGTGATAGGTGTCTACCCCGCTAACTGTAAATTACGTTAAATTCCGCAGATATCTTATTTAAAGTCTAAGTTCATTTGTGTAATATTCAAATAATGTCATATTTACTGTGTCTTTATTTCATCTGAGTAATCACGTTAAAAAAAAAACTATTAAAATATGGGAACAACATTTTCTGTCACTTAAGTGTAATAAGTCTAATAGTAATAATAATATTTATCCCCAAGAAATATATTAGTTATCATATTTATCAAAACTGTCTCTAAGTATAAATCATCGGATTAATATAAATATGTATCTTAAATTATAGTTTGATCACTTTTTTTCTATAGCCTGAATATAAATCTATGTTCTAAAAAGTAAGTCATGGGCAGGAATAATATATCTGTACCTAAAAATAGTAAATCTGTAGTAAATTACTAGAAACTAAATGGAATTGCTAACAAAATTTTGCAAGGAGAATCGTTGTTTTCAAATCATTGTAAACCTTTGACTTATGGACCATTGATATTTTAACTAGTTTAATGTTTGAACCGTTTGTCATTTTAAATTTTGCTATTTTGAAGTTATACATTATGATTTTTGACATTTTAAACCATTTGAATTTTGATTTTTGACATTTTGAACTTTGCCATTTTAACTTTAGACATTGTAACTTTAGACATTCTGATACGTACCCATTTGTGTGTGTAATTTTCAGCTGCGAATGTAGTTGTGATTTCATTCATCAATGCCCGTGCGGCCACCGGCGCTCGGACAACAATAGAAAATCTATTTTGAAAATCTCATTTTCCGGGAGTTGATGGGTTAAAAGCATAAAATTCTTTTACATCATACTGCTCGGTAACTATAACTTACTAATATAGTATGAGGCTGTGTAAGTTGACATGTGCAACACAGTGCATTGTTTAGATAGAACGTTCCATTTTTAAATCACTTTACAATTCAAGCAATGGTGAATGCTTTAATCGTAAAGTACACTTTACAATTCAAGCATTTAAAACTCCTTAGTGAACCAATCTCTTTTCTTATATTATAAACTGACGAAACTTTTTACTGAAAAAAAAAACAATGAAAATGGCGGCATTTCATTTCAGTTCAAGCTAGGTATGCAAAATTCCTTGGTCAATCAATTTCTTTTTTCATAAAATTATAAGATTCATTTTGAAATCGCGAAAAAAATCTGCAGTTTCATACATTTCGATGGAGTAGGCATTGTACTTTTGTATAGAACAGCTGATATTTTTTTTGTGATTTCGAGGTTGGTCCCAAAATAAAAGTTGTTCAGTTTAATGGTCTGATCAACCCCACGACAAGTTTTCAATGAACTAAAAATAACCCTTTAACGTTTTATGTTTATTTTTATTAAATTTACCTCGCATGAATGATGTAAAGTAGTATGATTACCTCGTTTGTAAGTAGCTATTACACCCTCGAACTATATTCGCCCTCGCCTCGGGTGCACTCGATCCATTAGCGCCCTTTGCGAGCTGCATGCGCTCGCACGGGCGCCAAATTGGATCTTGTTCTGTAATAGCTCACTTACATCCCTTGTTTGTTACAAAACTACTATAACTTACTCGTCTTAACATTGAAAATGATGTTTTCGTGATACCTATAGTGCCCCGATTTATGAAATTGTGACATTAGCCTGTAGTTTCGCAGTTATAAAAGGTACGCGGATGGGCTATAAAATGTCAAAATGTGCGCCTATTGGAGGACTTTAAAGTGCAATTTGAATTTCTAAAATCGGTCGGTAACTTTTTTAGATTTTATATAATTTATCAAAACTTAAAAAAACATTCGCCGACTTGGATCGATAATTTACCAGTAACTTTTTTTGAGCTCTCTTTTTAAGAAACGGACAAAATTGAATCTCGTAATTGAATCAAGCTACAGTTTGAGCCATCTTAGGAGGCGGGCGGACAAAAACTGTAGGCTGTATAGTAGCGGGTCCCTCGCGCGAGGTCAGTCTGCGCTCGGTTCAATTTATCGTCAGTATGATAAAGCAAGAATTCCTATCAACTATGTGTTTTTATCGTGTGCTTTATTTCTAAATTACGTTGCACAATGCCTTGGAGAGCTGCGCGTTGGGTAAGATCTGTAGATTTTTTTTCAAGCACGAAGTGCGACCAAAGCGTCTCTGTTTTAGCTTGGGCAAAAATTCTTTCGTATGTCCTTCCGGCGGCTGTCCGTTTGTTCTCCTCTACAGGTCAAAGCATTTCTCAACCGATTCCCGTGAAAATTTGTGAACTGGTTCGAAAATTATATAGATTTTTTTTTGTCAAGCCAGTTTTTCGTTTTTTTTCAAAATGGTGGAGATATGTAAAAAAAAGACATTCAAACAATTTCGAAAAATGATCAAAAGTGTAACAAAACTTTTTTGTTAGCGGGAAGTACATATTGTTTTTTATTTTTTAAAGATTCAAAAGTTCATCAATCAAAACATTTCTGACAGATATTCGAAATTTGAAAATAAATAAGGTTATTTATTATTATTTGCACAGTATAGATACTTTTTAGTTGTAAAACTAATATCTATTCTGTGTTGTTTTTTAAAAACATCCAATTTGAGCTACTGTTTAACGCGAGGTCTACAGTGTAGTGTGTGTACTAACATGTACATGCACACACACTCATCTTCTCCTCGTATATAAGCCCTGTGCAGTACTATAATAATAAAATGTGAATAAATCTTTAAAAAAAAAAATTGGACTATGAAAAAAAAAGTGATGTGAGTGCCACATTTAAGGACTTTAACAAGAACTTTTCTCCATAGTTTAAATAAAAATATTAAAAAATAATGATAGTTCATAAAAATAAATTTCCAAGTGTCACAAATCAAAAATAATTTGATGAACAATTTAAACATCAATATGAACAAAGTGTTCGTCGCCGCATACGGTGTTGCTGCTGTGATGCTATCACCGGAAAGATGATGGAGGTGAAAGGCAGGGTGCCGGGAGATGATGGAGTCGGAAGTGGACGCAGCCGGCAGATGATGGCGTCGCGAGGAATATTTACCAGCAGAAAGTGAGGACGAACGACTTCGGAGACAACTCAAAGTTACACCAAAGACATTTTTGTGGTGTGATTTTAATTTTAATATACGTTTTGTCTTTATTTTTTCTTTTCATGAATTAATAAATTACGCAAATTTTGTTTAAAAAAAAAATAAGTTAACTTTGAATAATGATTTAATGATCGTAAACCTACAGTTTCGAATATTAATAGTATAGGTATTTTGATATAACTGATGTGTTGAAAGTAAAATATTTAACGAAATAAGATGAAAATAAAAAAAAGCTTTTGGAGAATTTATTGTAAGATTTTATTTTGTACTTTTTATTATAAAACAATTATCTTATCATTGTAGTTCTATAATTTTTTGTTGTTGACGATAAGTGCCAAATTCAAATTAGCAGTAAGAAATATGAATAGGAATGAATAATAATGAATGGGGTTAATGTTGAACTTATGAATGTTGAATTCCCTTTAATTACTTAGTTATAAGCTTATTTTCTGATTTATACGATTGCACAGAAAAAGTGACAAGTTGTTAGATCATTTTTGTGGTGTTGGTATTTATTTATTTTTTTATGTTTTTTTTTTTCATTTCACAGTTAGTTTTCCCAAGAATCAGCGTGGTTGTAAAAGGTAACTCTAATTTTACACTTTTGAAGATTTCATTTCTCGTGAAATATAATTGTTTTATAATTTTATAGAATTTTTGAACTTAAGTTTTCTCGTAGTTTAAAGGTAAGTAAAATGGTAAATAAATGTAGTTATAGTGTTTTAAATTATTTTGTGGTTTTTCATTACTTAAATCAATTTAAAGAATATTTATCAATGTCAATTGTTTTAAAATTATCATTATATTGCATTAAGCAAGTAAAAGTTTGGACTTTGTGATGCGTTTTAAATAAGTGACCGACATCGTGACTGCTGACATAGCAACACGTGTGATATTGTAAGTAGGAATCATTTCTGTTGAATCAAAGAATTTAACGTTCGAGTTTTTTTTTATCGTAAACTAAGTTGTTTAAATAAAGTCTTTTAATTAAATTACAAAAAGGTTATAAATGACATTATTTTCCATTCTTTCGCAGGACACTAATGTTGATGAAAAATATTTAAATAGGATTTATTTTTATTTAATGTAAAAAAAAAATCTTTTATCTATATTGTATACCTTTTATATCTACATCGATATTTAAATCACCCTAAGGTTGACTGGTAGAAAATGCCTAAGGCATTAAGTCCGCCTACTTATATACAATAGATATTTGATTTGGTTCCATTTTCTTTCATTCTTATCGTATGTAGGTGATGCAATAATATTTCTCTAGTAACAATACTTAATAATTGTTTTTCAACGATTCTGCTATAGATATAAAAACGGCCTTATAAACTTAAAGGTATTCTTATAACAGACTATCTGAAAACAAAAGTCTCCAGATTAGTACATAATTTTCTTTGCTATATCACATATTTATGTAGGTACAAGTAATTTATAACTATATTCTATCGTATATAATAACTAATTAAGTAAATAGGAAAGTTCGGAAATTCATTTTAGATTCAAAGTTTGCCTGACAAAATTTTATTTACGAATTTGATTTCATAATATTATTTATGACATTGACAAAACCAAAATTAGATTTCAATACTTTTACGTACATTCACAGTGTCAGATTATGTTTCCATTCAATTTTTTACGAATAACACACTTATATTTTATTTATGTATAATTTTGTTACGTATAGTAAGTAAATAAACGCGCGATATAAATTTTATTTTATTCGTTTTTGTAGTGAAATTATCTTCTTATATGTTTTAGGAGTGAAATTTAAAAAAAAATTGATCGGAAATAGTGATTAGGTAGCTATTTTGGTAGGTACTATTGAAAAGACATCTGATTTTAACCAATAGTATTCTTATTTTATATTTTATGTGGGTATTAGTGTCCCCTAGCATTTAAATTTATCATACAAATTAGTAATAAAGTAAAAATATTTCAATAATTTTTTTTTAATTTGTAATTTTATTAACTTGGTCGTGTTTAATTGTTTAATATCAACACAATTCAATTCAATAAGTAAGTATCGGTAGTAAATTATTGTGACAAATTTTCTAAGTAGAAGTGATGCAATCATATTGTTTTGGTAAACATAACGAACAAGGTATTGGAATGTAAAGTGTTGTATTTCGATATCGGTAGATTACAAAGAGGTAGCGCAGCTGCACTTATGCAAGTTGATATTTAGGCGAAGCAGTAATATTAATCTTGTCGCAAAATATCACACGGGTTTGCTAGTCAAGCTGTAATATAAAACATTGTTTCAATAGGAAAAAATAATGAGTATTAATTTGGTTGGAAGAAAACTTTAAGGAACTGATTAATTTCGGATGTGGAAGTTTATGTTGAAGTATGATTGAGATATTTATGTTTGTGGAAATTATATTTAGTTGAGGTTTGAAAGGAAAAAGTTAGAAGAACAGTTTGAAAGCTTGGTAGGTATATGATTAGAATAAAGCAAAGGTATAGATTTTATAGGTAGAAGGAATATTGTAGGAAAGTTAATGTAGCTGTATTAAAAAGCTTTTTAGTTTGCAATTAGGTACAGCAAGGTATAGGTAATGTGATGCGTTTTTTTATGTAGGATTTGGAATGATGATAAGGATTTATTTATAGAAGTAAGGGAATATAGGGTTTATAAGGTCTCACATGCGATTGGACTGATCACCCAAGAGCGATGAATCTCTTATTTACTTTATATTCAATTTAGGATTGTTAGTTTATTTGATAGGTGTTGGAATGAAATGGTTAAGATAAAAGCTCGATTATACGGTACACATTAAAGGAGAGGTACTATAGGGTTCAGGTCCTTCAGTTGCATCAAGGTGTGAACGAGATTTCCCCTTTGAATCCTGTTTGGAGACCAAATTAGTATGTGTCTTAATTCATGACCCTATTAATAATGGTACATACGTGGGGTGTCAGATCCTTCCATTCGATCATGGTAGAAACGAGCTTTCTCCGTGAGAATTGTTGGAGGCAACTCATGGCGAAGGTGCGCGAGCTACGCAGCGTCAGAGTAGGTCTTAAAATTAGTCCCCCATTAATAATTGAGCTGTGGCCACAGCCCAAAATGGCAATTGTCCATTTTTATATTGTGTTATGATGAAGTCGACTATAAATAAATATGATAAAGTATGTACCAAAAATGATGAGTTAAATAAAAATGAAAGCACGCTGGCGCCGGGCGAATTATGATATTTGAGCACCTAGTAGGTGATGTGAAATGTGTATAGTGTACCGATAGTGTTATTAATGAAAATGAAGTTTTTAACGAGCAAGAGTAGGATTTAAAGTGAAGTAAAAATATGGGAATATTGTTATTGACACGGGATAATTTAGATAAGAATATTGAGAGATAGGAATATTACAATATAGGAGGTTATGTGATAAAATAAACAAGAAATGGTTGAGGATATTTATATTACGAAGGTGATGAATGATATGTAATTCAATTAGAAAGTTTGAAGGAAGGAATATTTTGTTTTAAATGTGATGATAAGAAAGATAAAAGATTTTAAGTAAAAGGGAAGGATTAAAGTGAAGAATGTTTAGTGAAACTTTCATTTAAGTAGGTATGTAGGTATGTTAGCGAAAAGTATCTAGGAATTAAAGTTTTATTTGTGATAAAAGGAATAAGCTCTTAAATAAAATAGAGTGTTTAACTGGATATTAAAGTAAAGTTTAGCATTTTATTCAGTTACCTTTTGCAACTGTTGAAAAAAGAAAAGAAGATTTTTTTTAATGAAAATTATAAAGTTAGTTTTATTGTGATGGAATATAAGTCTGTGCAATCTATACCCGTATAAATCAGAAAAAGATTCATGTAGTGTAATGTAGTGGAGTATCTTTTGTGTATTAATATTTTGTGGCAAAAATTCATATTTTTGCCACAAAATGTTGAAAAATGTATGTAAGGTAACAAATGTAAAGTTGTCACAAACAGTACAATTTTAAATTTATTTTTGGTCTGGAATAGAGAATTCTTTTAATCTTAATAAATATTTTAAATTAAAATTCTATTAATATGAAAATCTACGAGTATCTCTATTTTATAATTACAAGAAATAAGATAGCTTTTTGTGACCAGAATAACATGATAGGTATGTTTTATTAATTTAGTAAGTGATTTACTGATATGAATAAGTAGTGGATTTGATTTTACACTACCTACACGAGTATCTATATTATTGTGATTTGTGTTTTATCATGCGTTGAAATTTTCATAAATTTTGTTTAATTATGGAGACCAAATTATTTTTCTTTCTTACTGAAATAATACTTTTAATAAATGTGTGAAAGTAGAGAAGAAGAGTGTAATTTAGATTTTATTTTTCGAAAGTTTATAAATACTAATTTTTTATAGATTTGTTAAAATTAAAGTTTTTTTAAATTAGCTAGAAGTAAAAGATATTGCCTGATTAATTTGAAGTAAAATTATTATTTTTAAGTTGTAAACAGAAAACTGACAGTAATAACAGCCCATTTAGACTTAGGTAATGTGTCGTAAAAAATTTTTTTTTCCTTAATTTTTTTTGTTATTGTGTAAAAAAAATAACTTGCGTGTATTTTTTTTCTTTTTAGGGGGGAGGTGTAGTGTGTGTACTAACATGTACATGCACACACTCATCTTCTCCTCGTATATAAGCCCTGTGCAGTACTATAATAAAAGGGAGTATTTGATCGCAGTCAGTCTTTCATTAAACATCCCCGAACCGCCAACACTGCAACAGCTCAAGGAGCCACTAGTTTACAAATGTACATAAAAGAAATTTTCTCGTTTTCACATGATTTTACATGACACATTATTAGAATATTTATTTAAATTAATATCATTGACCGCACTTAAAACCATAAATAAGTACCTAATGACGTTTAAAATTAAGTGAAAATCTACAAAGATCTGCCCCATCTACACAAAATAATGAGCCTCAGTGAATAAATAATTGAAGGGCCTAGTGTAAGCTCCTGAGATTGGTTGCAAACCTCTGAGGTTGATTTTAATAATAATGGCTCTTGAACTGTTGTAGAGTTATAAGGTACCTAGTATGAAATTTTGTATGGAGAATTTTCAAGGAGTTGCATTTTTCATACTAGCATCTGATTTGTTCATTGAACAACCGTGAACACTCATGTAACAAAATTTTTGTTTGAACACTATGCTAGCTTATTCCATTAACAATAAGCGAAAAAAACACAATTTTGGCTAAATAAGTTATTTATATGATAACCGTTCCGGTCACCCTTTTTTTGCTTACAAAAAAAGGCATTTTCAATATTTTTTTAATGCATGAAAGCTAAAATGAGGGCTTTATTTTACTGATAGTTGACTATCATGGTCATAATTCAATATAATATCAAGATATTGTTAGATATTTTAAATCATAGATGTTATTATTTTATCTGTATGTGACAAAATATCGGCAGTTCCATAGGTACAGCTGACGAAATGATAATGTAACGAAATGTGAAAAGTGAATTATTCAATGAAAATAATTTTAATTTTGTTTGTAGCGTGTAAAAGTGTATTTTAGATAGAAAACTATATTTATTTTGACACAATCTTGGGGCACAATACCTATAGGACAAAATAATTGTTCTTTTTTGAGTAATTATAGCCTTTTATGTGTCAAGCATTTCATATGTCTGATAAATGTGAATAGAAAGGATACATTTAGCAGCTGTCTTTGAAGTTAAAGTAAAATATCATGTCTTGGATAATATCCAAGAAAGGATATTATATTTCTTACAACGCACATTTAATTTCGACGAAATAACTTTAATGTCGACATTGCGCCAACGTTTTTGTTTCGATATCTACGATGAGTTTCAATGAAAATAGGACTATAGTCACTTGTCACTACGGCATACATTTCAAATAACGCACTACCTAACTACAAAAAGTATACCATTAGGAAATAAAGCTAACGCACATTTCTCTGAGAGTATCAGTTTATGGGGTAATAAAAGAACGCATCGTGATTGGTTGCTTCAAGGGCCTTAATAAAGGACTTTTTATTTGCACCGCGAACGTTCTGGGCTAATGAAGAGCTCAAACGGGATTATTGTACTATTAAAAGAACCCTTTTTAAGAGCCAGACGTTTCACAAATCCTTTTGGGGAAACGATGTCCATGGCGGAACGTAAAAAGCTTATTATATGAGGTACCTATACTAATAAGTTGCAAGTTAGCTATTAAGATATTGAGAAAATTATTGAGGCATGTTCAAACGTTTGTTGTATGTACTTGTTTAAAAAAAATCGGGTTGCACTCCGGGAGTGCCGGCAGAAGTGAAAACTTGAATATTAACGTTGTGCATTTTTGATATTTTGGAATGGTTAGGGAATAATTTTGCACGAATTGCCGTCTGAAATGAAATGAAATGAAAAATTCTTTATTCAAATAAGCTCACATAATGAGCGTTTTTAAATCGTCAAATATTTTTATTACCCTATCACCCATTATGACGTCTTTTAGCTGACAAGAAAAATGGGCGCAATAAACTTATCAGCTTTATCAAATGGAACGATATTTACAAATATGTATATCGTTTCCAGACTTTATATTAACAAAGATTAACAAATAAATAAAACTATAATTAGATCATTACTTAATGAATTACCTTAATCAATTTACAGGGTTCAAGCTAAATTCAAAGTTTGAAGTTATTATTCAATCTAGGCTGTTACAAGAAAAAAAAACTTTACAATTCAATATGCGTTAAGATAGGTAGTCAGAAGCAGACCCATTCCCACTGGCAGCACCCGTTCACTAGCATGACGCATGAACCAGCCATCGCTTCGCTCAACCATATTTGAGGGAACGTAACGACCCGCCTCATGTGACACCACCGCAGAAATGATTAAAGAGAGCATGACATACTAAGGCTACCCATGTTAAGGCATCGAATTGAAAACTAATATCCAAAAGCTTTTCATAGGCCTTATAATACCTAACTACTGACTATAGAAAGTAAAAATATTGCAATTAAATAAATCAAAACAAGGTAAGTTATTATGATATCGTTTCGAGTAAGATGTGCCATATATACAGACAATATAAAACAGCTTTTTTATATACGACGCCCTTAATACAAGCAGACAGAAGCAGACCCATTCCCACTGGCAGCACCCGTTCACGAGCATGACGCATCTTACGAATTTACTCTGCATTTGAATTTACGAATACAAAACAGTGTTGTACGAAAGTCTTATCCATAGCTTGACATTAAATCTAGAGTTTTGACATTGAATTAAAAATTAGCGCGTTGCTATGGTTTACGTCTTGAAATTACACGTGTTTACGTCTTGAAATGACGCGCCGCCATTTTCAAGAGAGGAGGATACTTCCGCCACCGGCTGTCTACTTTCCATCCGTCACATCCGTCTTACGAATTTTTGATCAGGGTCACGTGATCCTGACTGAGTGACGCGAGTTTAAGATTTTTTTCCTCATTACAAAAAACCGTACAACGCCGCTAAAGAAGTTTTCACTTCAAAAACTGAATTGTTGTTTCGGTCGTTTTGTCATAATAATTAAAGTAACAAATCCTTAAAATATCTGCTCGATTGATATTTTTATACCTTTTGGTAAATAAAAATCTAAATGCAGACAACGTCATATTTTCCAATGCTACTAATTCACGTTTTGTTAGTGACGTAAATTCAAAACGTGAATTTAGAAAATTGAGTGGGTCTTATGACCAGTAGTTTCTCTTTCATTGTTTCGTCCTTGAATTTATAATCATACCCCACCGTTTACTATAAAATTAACGATAATTCTACGCAGTACTATCCCTCACATTATTCAAACTTATACTACATCCATCAGAGCGCGATAAAGCGAGTAATTCGTAAACTCAATTTCCTCAGCGCCCTAACGAGCATTTAACAGTTAAAAGTCGGCTGCGACCGGAAAATTTAGGTCCGACAAAATTATATTTAATTTGGTGGAGCTCGCCCCTTCCATGCTGGTAAATGTCATATAATTGAGTTACTGCTGTTATTAACAAACATGGACGGTTAATTTTTGAAACAGATTCGGGTCGGGTAAGAGTTTTTCTTATACATTTTTAAGCCTTTTTTGGTCTTGGGATTTAATTACCCATATAAACCCGGTTTCTGGTTCAACTTTTTGTTATATGGTCTGTCGAACTGTCTGTCAATCCCAATCCAATTGATCTATTAAATAAATAAAACCGAACGAACGTAACTCAACTCACTCAATGCGCGTTCCAACACGGCGGTGGTTGCATTAAAACGGAACGCTGAATTCTCGTTTTTAACAATAGGTAGTTTTTATTACTTTTCTTTCTTCGTCTTTGAATAAGTTTAAAAACAACTGTTCAATTTACGTTGAAGATTTTAAATTTGAGATTTTTGCATTCACGAAAATCCAATAAAACTAGCTTTATCGGGACATAATAAGATAACTGAAATTTTCTTTTTCTATGTCATAAATTAGTGTTAATTATAGTTAAAATAAAAGGAATTAAACATTTAGAAACTTTGCAAAAACTAAAAAAAATTAACTACTGAGAAATACATTATTATTATAACTTAAAAAATAAATGTTTAGTTTTTGTCTAAAATGTCTAAAAAGACGCATTACAAGCATCATAGTTATTACCATTTCGGCTTATCTAGATATTGAGATCAGATGAATACTGTAAAAAACGAACATGCTAATTTGGATTCAGTTTAATTTTGCTATTAGGTGATAGCATTTAATGCACCATAAAATTATACTAACAAGGTATTTGGTTAACTATTTTGCTTTTAGGAAAAAGCTAGGTAATGTACGAAATCTCATGATTTTTAACCGACTTCAAAAAAAGGAGGAGGTTCTCAAGTCGACGGTATTTTTTTTTTTATGTATGTTTTACCATAACTTCGTCAGTTGTTATCCGATTTATACAATTTTTTTTTTATCTCAAAGAACATAGTTTGTGTGTAGTTCCATAAAAAAATTACAGAGATCTGGCAGGTAGTTTTTTCATAATCCTGAAAAATTAAAATTATTTAGCTTGCCATCACACGTGTTTTCACGGATTTTCGAACATAACATCTTTGTTTATGTACCGATTTAAATGATTCTTTTTTTGTTTGAAAGGGTATACTTCAAGAGTGGTCACATTTTAATTTCATCGATATTGGACCTTGAACTTCGAAGATACACAAGAGAACTCCTCATATTCAAATAGTACATGTAAAGTGATTTGGATTTTGGTAGTTTTATGACAATCCAAAACAAACCAAATCATGGTCTGCGATGCAACGCTGCTACGGACGACGGACTAGACTTGGACTACAAAGACACAACGGAACTCCTCAAAAACAAACACCGTAAATTTGGAAATTGAGTTGTGGGTATTTTACCATTGAAAATATTTTATACAGTTAAAAAATATTTACATGCTTACATACCTACCACTAAAAAGTTGAAAATAAAAAACTTTTTTAACAAAAAAGAAAAACCTCCTTCAAAAAACCTGAAACAAAAACATCTTCAAAATTAAATACCTCTAAAAAAGCGAGAAATAATATTCAAATCATTAGTTACGCATAACATTTTTAATAAAACACGTCTAATGAAGTCGGGTGGGGCTTTTAGAAATATAAAAAAAATAAGTTGTCTTCCAGCCCCCAACTAATGATTTGAATATTATTTCTCGCTTTTTTAGAGGTATTTAATTTTGAAGATGTTTTTATATGAAACGGTTACCACCCCGGATTTCTTACATTACATATCTAATTAATATTTGACACTTAATATCAATATCCGATAAACTAATAAAAACAAAGAGTTTATAAATTATGTCCAGATAAAGCTAGTTTTATTGGACATTTTTATACAATTTAGTATTGTATCTATCTAGTGACTCGATAGCTCAGCGGTCAGAGCATTGGACCGGATATCCGGTTTAGTAGACCTTTGGATATCCAAAGGTCGCGGCTTTGATTCCCGTCCGAGAATTGATCTGGTGTGAGTCGTATTTTTTTCTAGTATATTATTTAGTACTGTATAAAATTGAAGATATTAAAATTGCCGATTTAACGAATGATCTGTTTCCGAGGATTTTCGCAAATAAAACCAAAAACAGGGTACACGAGATATTTTATTAAATCAACATTTATAAAATTACTTCCGATTAAATCTGTTTGTATTATTTCAAGTATATTATATATTTTTAGGGTTCCGTACCCAAAGGGTAAAAACGGGACCCTATTACTAAGACTCCGCTGTCCGTCTGTCTGTTTGTCTGTCTGTCTGTCCGTCTGTCCGTCTGTCCGTCTGTCTGTCTGTCTGTCTGTCTGTCCGTCTGTCTGTCTGTCCGTCTGTCCGTCTGTCTGTCTGTCTGTCTGTCACCAGGCTGTATCTCATGAACCGTGATAGCTAGAAAGTTGAAATTTTCACAGATTATGTATTTCTGTTGCCGCTATAACAACAACTACTGAAAATAGAATAAAATTAATATATAAGGGGGGCTCCCATACAACAAACGTGATTTTTTTTGCCGTTTTTGGTACGGAACCCTTCGTGCGCAAGTCCGACTCGCACTTGGCCGGTTTTTTTTTCATTGCGATAGCTTCACGAAGTCTCTCAATAATTTGAATTGAGTATTGAGATTTAAGGACACTTAAAACCTTAATAGACCGCCAGCCAACTGGCTCATTTTCAATATATCGTATATTGGGACCGGGGGCTGATTATGTAACTTTGTTGCAATCAACTCTGACAGAAATCGCAGTTACATTGCTGCTTTAGTAAGAACCAATGTGACAACTCGCAACTGTGATCTCAATCGAAAATTGTTAGCAACAGAGTTACGTAATTCGGGGTCAGACAGACCACATTGACAAGATAGCCATTTGCTTGTCTTTAATAGGAGTGGGTCAAACATAGTCCGATTATCCAATTATTTTTATAATAATAGACCCTCTCTGATCTTAATTCCAAGCTTACCCGCTTCCTGGGTGTATTAGACCATGAAAAGGGGTAATTAAATTTATTACCATGGGGATATGCGGGTTCAGATAACATTAATGAAGGAATGGGGACAGAGGTTTTGTGTCAAATCGGTGTATGTGTCCTGAATACTAAATATATTGTAGTTGCTTTTAGTTTATTATCTTCAAGTTGTGTGTTCTAGTTATGGCTAGCTCTCTAAGTGTGAGCGACCTACTATTTTCTAAATTCCCTTATACGATTTTTGAAAATAATTGTAGGTTTGTAAGTTATTGAATCAATTACATTTTAATTTAATCATTAATAGGTAAGGGGAGTATTTTGTTATATGTATTATACAGGGTGTTTTGTTTCTTTATAATCGTTTTTAGGGTTTATAATAATTTTATAGGTTGTATCCAATGGTGGAGTCCAAAGGGACCAGCGCAGGGCGGGGACGCGGTGACTGCCACACCGATCCCAACTGTCCTCGTCCAATGCGCGGAAGGAACACTCCGGGTTTTTAGTGGATGCACCACATAACTGCCCCCGTGTTCCCTGCGCAGGGGTGGTATGCGAAGGCATTATCCCTGGGCAAAAAAAAAGGTTGTATCCAATGGTACCCTCTCTCATTTTTGGCTTAATACTTGACTATTTTGTCTACCTTATGGCTTAAAGTAAGAGACGATCATGCATTTATTTCTAAAATTTCTTAGGAAAAATAATACAAATGGCAGCCCTGTATCAGTCTGGTGTCGGTCTAAATGATCTTGTAATCCTTTTCTAATAGCTAAATTCATACCCTTTCTCCACCATCTAATAAAAATTACTCAATCTAGCAAAAGTGTTGATTGATGTCCGGATATAAATTTGGCCCAAATTCCCTTGTTAAAAACTGCCCAATCACTTCGAGTAAAAGGCGGAGGCGGGTCTTAATTGCCCTTGAAAAATGGGAAAGGTTCCTCGCAAAAGGCATAAAAGGATTTGTTACGCAGGGACAATGAGCCGTATAAAAAGTATAACCGCTTATTTTGATGAATTAATATTTTTATCGTAAAAAAACTAAGATATTTTTAATAAAGCTATGCTTTTTTTTGCCTTCCGACAGCGAACAAAAATTCATAGTTTTGTTACTTATTAAAAGTAAATTAATTTTATTTGAAAAGGAAATGGTATAAATCCGGTATAAAGCTATCCTATTTTAGTTAAAAAGTATTTTGTCTTTCTTACACAAACTCAATTCATACGAGTAATACATAAGATACTATAATAAAATCCAAGTTTTCTATGAATAATTCGTTTGGCTTTCATCAAAATTTATTCAAAAATTATCCGAATTGTGTACCATTTTAATAAAATTAACGTATTTTTTATATCAAGACTATGCATTTTTGGTTGGTGTCTAACACCAAGCAATCTTTTTTATAAATAACGTTTTACGTAATATCTTACGGCATTTTTATATGACTTTTTTCACTTTATATTGTAATCCAACAAAGTTAAAAATCCTATAAAGTCTTTAGTAAACATAACTTCAACAGAAAACATTAATATTACCTACTTAAAAGATATAAGAACCCAATAAGAACCAATTTCAGTGTTATCAAAACCTTTACAATCACACTGTCAATATCTGTATTCTCTGACCTTTCAAGTGTCCCAATTACATTTTCACGAAAGCTATTTTGCATGAATATGTAAATCCGGCGATTGTCATAAAATGAAAAACGTACGCCGCTAAGGAGCAAGCAGATGGGCCCCGTTATGGCCCGCTGGGGGATTGGAACACTTGAGTTTTGTAAGCAATGTTTCTTTTAAAGTACGGCCATTTTTTGGGCCGTAGCCATTTTGAGGAGTGAACTGTTCTTAGCACGAACCGAGAAAAATAACGCGTATATAAAACTCGATAGAGTAATTTTGTATGAAGATTTGTACAACTCTACCTACTTACTTCAACATTACAGTCGTAGAGTGAACTATTTAAGTAGGCACTTAAGTAATTTGGAAATGTTCGTTTCTAACTAAATTGATGACAATTAGGGGTGGTTGTTAGAATGGTAATGAAATGAATGACACACAAAATAACAAAGACTTATTTCATTTGTTGCTACTCTTTAGAAATAAAACAGCAAAAAACTTTGTACCGTACAATTCATTACGACACGGTAAAATGATAATAACTTTTAAAACATAACCTTAAAGTAGGTTTTCGAATTGAACTCGGTTTTGCCGTTTCCTTAATAAGAAACGGCGCTCGGGGCTTTGTGTTTTTATGAGTGCTATAACAGCGCTATAAGTGGAGTTTGTTGCTCTGCGTTATGATCGTAATGTAAGTCAAAATAAAGTATAAGATAAGACAATGTCGTTTTATTTTGGAGGTCACCTTTTATCAAACGAAGCAAAACTCTTTTGCTGTTAAATTTTATTTTGTTTTAAAATGTCTATTCTATTTACAAACGGGCAAAAGCTTGCTTAATAAATAGGTATAGGAGAAATAATTACTTAAAAATTACGTAGTTTACTTAATTAGAAATAATTACTTTTAAATTATTAATACTTTAACTGGGGTACAAAATGAATTGTATTGTTTACACTATAACCCGTAAATGTAAAAAAAACTTTTAACTTGCTACTAAAATAACCCCTGAATAATGGAAAGAAACATAATTTAAAACAATAGAAACCCAACTTCGAATCTTGTAACTAAGCAGCCCTAAGCAAATATAACTTAATTTCCAGTGTCATCAGCCTTTGTTAAGAAATCTAAATGCTTAGCTCTAAATAATATTTATCTTAATGAGGTTCCACAAAGGGGCGTTTTTCATAACATTTAAGGCTAAGTGTCGGTTTCAAAAGTAGGCCGAGTTTTAGAACCTTGGCACATTTGAGTCCGTTACGCCAGCAAGAAAGTAGCTTCTAGAGGGAAGCGAGTTTGATGAATAATTTGTGCGCAATTCGGTGTAAATGTGCGCCAAATAAAAAATTTGTGGGCCTTATAGTTTTGGAATAAAACGGGAAAAACGAATTCTGCTGGGGTAACGGTACTCCAGCAAGAAGATTCTAAACTAATGATCGCAGAGAAATAAAAGATATATGGGCGGGTAGCTTGATACTAGCAAGAAATGTGCGCCAAATAAATAATTTGTGGGCCTTATAGTTTTGGAGATATTTGATTTCCTGCTGGCGTAACGTTTTGCCGGATCCCAGATCTCGGAAACTACTAAATGTGCGATTTTACAGTAAACATATATAAGTTGCCCCTGATTTGTGCTATTTGTGCGGTAGAAAACATTTCAAAATAATTCACAAATTTTGAAGTAATCGGGTATTTTCTGAAAACAGAAAAAAAAATCTAGCGCCTAAACTACCACATAAATAAAGAAACCAAAAGCGGTGTTCTATTCTTCTTATTATTTCGCATTACCATAAAAATTTTGAGAACCGCACATTTACCCGTTTTTGAATAATACCCACATGAAGGTGAGACTCACCATGTCATGACTTTGACAGTCAGCAGGATAAAAATATCAGAGATTATTTAGATCCTGGCCCAATGAATAATCTGTGCGGTTACTGAAGTACATGCTCTGAAAATTTCAGCTTCAAATTCTTCGTATTAAAGGAAATATCAATTAAAATCCAAAACAACTGTCAGTATTCCGATTAACCGACCAAATTCGATAGACCACAAAAAAGCGACGCGTTCATACATATTAATGACCTCCTTAACTTTGTTGTCGAACAGGTTTATACACGTCACGTCTACGTACATTTAAGTGAAAAAGTGATTTGAATGATGCTTTTATTTAAATATAGAATGAAGTTATTTCTGTTTCATTTCATTTTTACTTGAATTGAAAGAATTTTAACATTATTTTAGCAAAAAAATAAAGGATGTTTTGTAATTTTATTTCGTTTCTTTTTGTCATACCTAACTAGGTACTTAATGTATCTACAATGCGATTAATTAAATTGACAATAGACAGTGATCCCTTGCATGCAACTTCTACATGGATGTAGGTCTCTTCACAGAGGGCCTAGCACGAGTTGGTTTTTGTTCTCACTTCACTTTGCGAACAGTTAACTATCGTTTTCATTCTTTCACTCACTCGCATGATTTCCTCTCTTTCACTCGATACTATTCGTAAAGTGAGGTGAAAAACAACTCGTACTAGGCCCTCTGACGTCCATTATACAAGTTGTATAATGGACGTCAGTGGTCTCTATGGAAAATAGAAAATGTTACAGATTAAAAAACGTTGTTTTATAGCACAAGCGCTATGAAGTTGGTCACTCACTTCTGTTGTAAAATTTATTGCATTTTAAGTAAGTACTTAGGTATTACACTTCAATAAAATATTATTACAAATACCTACTTGTTACACCAAAACTAAATACCTACCTTAATAATAATACGCGAGTGAAGTGCCCGTTTAACTGATTTTAGTGCTTCTTTCCGGTTCGAATGAAGTTATAAACACATACCTACCTAAGACAGATAGGTAGTTGTTTTCAGTTATTGAAAATAAAAACAGCTATGCTATTGATGTTTAGACAACAATGATTCTGGTATATTTCACTAAGAAGTAAACAGATCTTCTAATAACTTAAGAAATTTAGCTGGTTTCACAGTCACGTGTTCGAAGAATGCCGTCCGCAAAATATATAATCTGGGTGTAATGTAACAGATCAACGCCACATTGTATTGGTATAAATACAGGCTCAAACTAATTATTTAAATGTTAAAACACTATTTACCCACATTTGCCAATAAGAAGTTATGAACGCGACTGTACAAACATTTTTTCTGCATAATACGACACATTAAAGAAGGTCATCAATATGTATGAACGCGTCGCTTTTTTGTGGTCTATCGAATTTGGTCGGTTAATCGGAATACTGACAGTTGTTTTGGATTTTAATTGATATTTCCTTTAATACGAAGAATTTGAAGCTGAAATTTTCAGAGCATGTACTTCAGTAACCTCACAGATTATTCATTGGGCCAGGATCTAAATAATCTCTGATATTTTTATCCTGCTGACCGTCAAAGTTATGACATGGTCGGTCTCACCTTCATGTGGGTATTATTCAAAAACGTGTAAATGTGCGGTTTTCAAAATTTTTATGGTAATGAGAAATAATAAGAAGAATAGAACACCGTTTTTGGTTTCTTTATTTATGTGATAGTTTAGGCGCTAGATTTTTTTTTCTGTTTTCAGAAAATGCCCGATTACTTCAAAATTTGTGAATATTTTTGAAATGTTTTCTACCGCACAAATAGCACAAATCAGGGGCTACTTATATATGTTTACTGTAAGATCGCACATTTAGTAGTTTCCGAGATCTGGGATCCGGCAAAACGTTACGCCAGCAGGAAATCAAATATCTCTAAAACTATAAGGCCCACAAATTATATATTTGGCGCACATTTCTTGCTAGTATCAAGCTACCCGCCCGTATATCTTTTATTTCTCTCCGATCATTAGTTTAGAATCTTCTTGCTGGAGTACCGTTACCCCAGCAGAATTCGTTTTTTCCGTTTTACTCCAAAACTATAAGGCCCACAAATTTTTTATTTGGCGCACATTTACACCGAATTGCGCACAAATTATTCATCAAACTCGCTTCCCTCTAGAAGCTACTTTCTTGCTGGCGTAACGGACTCGGCACATTTTAGTATTTATGTAAACAACTGCTTAGATGATGAAGTAATAAAGATAAATGTAGGTAGGTTTACGAAAATTTTGAACTATCTAAGGAAATATTTTGAACTGTTCTTTGGAAGTGCGGAACAGAGACGAATCTCTGTTTTTACTTTCAACATCTATATTTTGAGTTCGTATAGGTGCATTATTAAATAGAGGGACTATAATGGGGAATGTCTGAAAAAAATCAAATTAGCAGAATATTTTTTAAAGGTAATAAAAAAGTTTCAGAATTTTCGGATGCGAGAAAAAAAAAGTTATTTCGTATTCACAAATTTACGGAAGTAACAGCAGAATGGAGAATTATGCCTTAGCCACCACCTGTCACAACCACAACATGGTAGGTATTTAAAAAAAAGTCTCCACACAAAGTGTTAAAACTTTTTTCAAATTCTTGTTGTGGTATAAGTGTTGCCTAAAGTATAATCTCCATTCTGTTGTTACTTCCGTACATTTGTGAAGACGAAGTGTTTTTTTTTTTTTTTCACTCAGCTGAAAATTCTTAAACGTTTTTTCTATTAATAAAGGATCTTATTAAAAATTTTGCCAATTTGTTTTTTTTTTCATACATTCCCCCATTTAATTTAACTTATTTATTGTTTTGTTTTAAATGTCCTCACTGTTGCGTCACAGGGCACCGGCCGTCCATAAAGATGGGTGGAGACGAGGTCCCTTAATCCTCCACAAAGCTCAAATGCGGATTGGTGGGTGTAAACGCAGCCGGGACGACTTCCGAAGCACGCAGGAGTTCGAGAGAAAACAAAATCTGTCATATCTCACGGACGGGGTTCTGCCGTTTGGCCAAATTATTTTTGATCAAATTTCATTTCCCACAAAACGTATCGCACTAATTTCATTCCCCAAATGAATCTTAAGCAAATTTACATTTCGCATTTTATTCACTTGGTCAAATTATCATTTGGCATATTTTTACTTTGTCAAGTTTTATTAAGTCAATTATGTTTATTAAGCAAACGTTTTATTTTGGCAAATATTATATTCCAAAAAAATGTTTGAACAAATTGTCACTTCACTTATTTATGGCGTAACTTTGGCAAATGATAATTTATTTTTACTGAAACAGGAATACTGGACAGGAGTATACGAGGAATAAATTATAACAGGATAATGGTAAAGTTATAATTATTTCAAAAATTAAGAAACTAAAAACAATTTACAATTTATATGTGAATAAGTTAGTATTTTATAAACTTAATTTTTTAAATTAGTTGCAGTACACATTAGTAATTTAACGTGTGAATAAAATTTTGGGAAATTGGGAGGATTAGGTATAGCAGGTATTAACAATTTTGAAATAGTGTAAAATTCAAGGCTTATTAAACTACTTTATTTCCAGTAAATAAAGTTAAAAAAACATTTTCACATTTTTTGGCAATGTTTTTGTAATTTTTTTGGAGTAGATACTAGATGGAAGTTATCAAACAATTTTGTTTAGATAATTGCATAGAAAGTATTCCCTATAAAATTAGGGTATATTCGCAGCAAAATTGGTATGAATTAAATAGTACAATATTGCGTTAGGAGATTTTGCCCGTAAATGTGGAATGGAATTTTATGTCGATTGGCATAAAAACTAAAACTGGCTAAAAACTAAGATAGGAGGTATTGGTACTTCATCGTCGATTTGTATCATGCACTACTCAAATTGATATTATTTATGTAAATCGTATGTCATGCAATATTTTGGGAAGAGTATGTTTCCCCTAACGATACATTTGACTAAATAATACTTGGTAAAATAAAACTTTGACCAAATATTTATTTGCTAAACAATAATTTGCCAAAAAGAGTTTTGCAAACTGAAAATTTGCGATAAGTTGTTTTGCCAAATGTTTTTTTGCCAAATGAAAATTTGCGTGAAATAGTTTGCGATGTGATATTTTGGGAAATGTTTTTTGCCCATACATTAGTAATCCCTCACGGACCCTTGCGTAAAGCTTCAGTCACTCTCACACCCAGCGAATATTCGCTGCGACTAGGCATCATAGGCACTCGTCGCGAAAATTCGCTGTGTGTGACAGGGGTACCTACTCGGCTCGCTGCGAGTAGATGGCTACCGGTATGGACCGGTCCGCGTCAGTATTCGATGTTTGACAGACAGGCTATTCGTTCCGAAACCTAGTTCGATCTGTGAGCATTTATTCTCGCAGCTAATATTCGCTGTGTGTGACTGAAGCTTAAGTGGTTTTACTGCTGCAATCGGACGCAGGGCTGCTTTGGCCCACTGCGACATCGATATTTTATAATCGGTTCATACTTACTGTGGGGGGTGATGCGTAGATTTCTTCAATAAAAGCTCAGTTGTTGCGTAATAAATTAATATAATGCGAAAGTTGCGAATTACAATGTAAAATTTGGAAATAGCGAAAAATTAGTGTATGACGAAAGAGAAATTGTATGCGAATTCAAAATTGTACAGTAATGAAGAGGGAATGAAAATGATTGGCGCTCGTTTTCTTCAGTAGGGTCACCGCGCGTGTGATTGGTAGACAGCAGCCAATGAACGCTCGATACTGTTGCTTACGTTCCGGTAGACGCAGATTCTTAGGAATGGTGTTGCCCGAACATGCCCCCGGCCTTGGAAGCACCAGCGTCCAACATCGTGTCTTCAATGTCGATAAGAGGACAGATTCTGGGAAAAGCGCGACGAATCACTCCTGTAGTGGTTTGAATATCTGCGACTCTTGATACCCCATCTTTTCCTGGCAAGGTAGAAATAATGCGTCCTATGTTCCATTTTAGAGGTGGAACATTATCTTCCTTGATGACGACCAAAGTGTTTGGCTGAAGATCCGTCTTCTTACTCCTCCATTTCGTTCTGATTTGCATCTCTGAGATAAACTCCTTGCTCCAGCGCGTCCAGAAATGCTGCCGGATTTGTTCTAACCGCTGGTAGCGAGTCAGTCGATGAACTGGAACATCATCTAGCTGCATAGTTGCTGGTGTAGTTAACGGCCGACCAATTAGGAAATGGCCAGGACACAAGGGATTTAGATCGTTTGGATCAGCGGACATGGGACTAATGGGACGGGAATTTAGGATGGACTCAACCTGTGATAATACTGTGCTAAATTCTTCGAATGTTAAGTGTGCGTTTCCAACGACTCGTAACAGGTGATGCTTACATGCTTTTACCCCAGCTTCCCACAATCCACCGAAATGAGGCGCATACGGAGGGTTGAATGTGAAATTTATATCCTGACTTGTTGCGTATTCAAGGATATCTTTAGAGCATGTTGATAGAAACTTTGCAAATTCATTAGCAACACCCACAAAGTTCCTACCATTATCTGAGACAATTTGAGCAGGTTTTCCACGACGTGCAATAAATCTCTTTAGCGCGAGAAGATACGCATCCGAAGAAAGGTTACTGACTAGCTCTAAATGTACAGCGCGAGTGACGAAGCAAATAAATAGGCAAATGTAGCTCTTTACTAACTTTGAGCCTCTTCCTTTACGGTTCAATGTGAACACTGGTCCCGCGTAGTCGACGCCGCAGTGGAGAAATGGAAAGCTCGGTGTGATTCTTTCTTGCGGTAAGTTGCCCATGATAGGAGACAAAGTTTTACCCCTCAATCGCTTACAAATAACGCAGTCACGTACAATGCGGCGAGCTAGATCTCTACCTCCTACTGGCCAATATGTTTCGCGTATATTGTACAACAGCGCCTGTGGCCCGGTATGCTGTAGCCGCTTGTGTTCGTCGCGGAAAAGTACAAGTGTAAACCAATGCTTTGAAGACAATAATTGCGGATGTTTTTTATTAAACGAAAATTCTGAAGAATTTTCCATTCTTCCACCTACGCGTATAACTTTACCCTCATCCATGAATAAATTCAACTTACTTAAGTTATGATTATCTTTTAAGCAACCGTTATTTAGTAACAATTTGTATACATCCGGATATGATTCTTGTTGTGACAACCTTACTAAATAAGTGTTTGCTCGCCTTAATTCATCCACAGAAGGTGGTCCGCTATATTGATTTTTATTTTGTTGAATAAAGCGTAAAACATATGCAAAAGCGTGCTTCATTCGATTATATTGCGAATATCTATTAAATGGAAATAATATCGATGGTTCCGTTGCAGTAACAAACGAAACTGACTTACTTTTAATTTCAGGTAAGTCCCTTTGCAATTGTGCATTTTCAGAAACCGGATTATGACTTTCATATTCTAAGTTGTGAAGGAACGACGGCCCCTCCCACCATAACGCACATGATTTTAGCTCGCCTAACCTTAATCCACGAGAAACCAAGTCGGCAGGGTTGTCGGTCCCGCTTACGTGACGCCATGGTAATTCTTTAGTTATCTCATGAATTTCGGCAACTCTGTTCTGTACAAAGGTTTTCAACAAATTGGGAGCCATGCGTAGCCAACCCAATACAATAGTGGAGTCAGTCCAAAAAAATATTTTATCAAATTGAACGGACTGAAGTGACTCGCGAACTCTTTGAAACAATTTAGCGCTTAGCAGCGCCCCACACAATTCTAATTTTGGAACGCTAATAGGCTTTAGCGGCGCTACTTTTCCTTTAGAACAATAAAGTCTGACAGTTACTGAGGAATCATGGTTAATCGTGCGTATATAAATACATGTGCCGTACGCAGACTCCGAAGCATCACAAAAGATGTGAAGTTCGCGGCTAACGGGTTCGATTCCCAGGACATACCGCGGTACACGTATTTCACTGAGGATGAGAAACGAATTAGAAAATTGTTCCCAAGTTTCTGCGACGTCCTTGGGCACTTCGTCATCCCAGTCTATTTTTAATAACCATAATTTTTGCAGTAGAATTTTAGCTAACATTATAAATGGACTTAACAATCCTAACGGATCAAAAATTTGCGATATTCTAGACATTATAAAACGTTTTGTAATTATTTGATTTAAATCATTCAATTGCGTACTAAAATGGAATTGATCAGTTGTATGATACCAGCCTAAACCTAAAGTTTTCGAATGAACATTTTCACCTAGTGACAGCTCCTTTGACAAACTGGAATCACTAAGTTGCGTATCATTTAAGTTAAAGTTAAACTTCCATTTGCGTAGTGGAAAGCAACCAGAACGTAAAGTTTCTTCGACAGACTGACATATGTTTAACAGCCTTTCCTTATCATTATCACCGGTGATCATATCATCAACAAAAAAGTCCTCGTTGATGACTCTTGTGACGTCACTATCTGTACTATCAGCAGCTAACTGCTTAAGACACCTACAACTTAAAAACGGAGCCGAAGCGTATCCGTAGGTCACGGTTTCTAATCTATAAATATCTAAGAGCTGCGAAGGGTCGTCACGCCACAATATTAGTTGAAAGTCACGTTGATCATTGTGAACTAGGCACTGGCGGTACATTTTTTCTATGTCTGCGCAAGCCGTATATTTATGATATCTAAATCTTAACAAAATAGCCATAAGATCACCTTGTATTGGTGGCCCGACCATTTGTAACTCGTTCAATGAAATACCATTGCTAGTGCGTGCGCTAGCGTCGAATACCACACGCAGCTTGGTCGTAGTACTGTGCTCTCTGAAAACACCATGGTGTGGTAAAAAATAGTGGTTAATTGAATACTGGTCGACTTTATTCATGTGACCTAAGCGTATGTATTCATGGATAAAATCACTATAAAGTTTTTTATAATTTTCATTGCGCTGTAAACGATTTTCAAGCGATAAAAACCGACGTTCAGCTTGCGCGTAACTTTCACCTAATATTGCAGGACTTATCTTAAAAGGTATTTGTACACAAAACCTTCCGTCACTTATGCGCGTAGTAGTAGTGACGAAATGATTTTCACAAGCACGTTCCTCATCAGTACGCATATCTCGAGTCGTATTTACTTCCTCGAGCTCCCAGAATTGACGTAACTGGAAGTCAACTGACTGAGTTAAGTTGCAGTGAATGTACCGGCCCTGACGTAAAGTAGGTGAAATCGGTCCCGAAATAATCCAACCTAACTTAGATTCTAATAAGAACGGACCGTTAGACAATTTTATTTTATTATTTGTGTTGATTAAATCCCAAAATTTGTCAGCGCCTATTAAAATATCTATATTTAGCGAATTATAGAATTGCGGATCGGCTAACCGAATGTTATCGGGAATATCAAAATTAGCGCTTTGTAGTGTCGTCGCGGGAAGCGATGACGTAATAATTGGTAAGACGAAACATTGTAAGTGCGTAACATAAGGGTTGGTGCGCGATTTTATCTCGATGTCACACATTTGCGTTGAATTAGTGACCGAGTTCCCAACACCGCGTATTTCGTGTGTGGACTGTACTACTGGCGCGTCAAGTAAATCGCATAATGACTGTGTAATAAAGCATCTTTGGCTACCGCTATCGAGAAGCACGCGCGCCACATGATAGTTATTATGACGATCGGTTATTTCTACTAACGCGGTTGAAAGTAAAACTAGACTCGGTTCGTTTGTTTGCGAGTCATCGAAGTGCATGTTTGCTGATAACGATGCAGACGGCGGCGGCGAGCGCGCAGGGGGAGAGGGTCGCTTGACCGGTTCCGCGGCTGTGAGCGGCGGCGGCGGGCGGGCTGCCAGTGCCTCACACGTTATTGCGTTAGGTGGATGAACGAGCGAATTATGTTTTTGATTGCACATTCGGCAAGGGCCGAATCTACAGTTATCTAACGTATGACCGGCGCGTAAACAGTTAATGCAAAGGTTCATATCTTTAATGAATTTAAGTTTCGTGTCTAAGTCGTAATTAAGGAATGTGTTACAAGAATACAGTGGATGATTCGTTTTACATATCAAGCAATTCTTTTTAGTGACATCGCGTGAATAGCGTTCGGGCGGCTTGTTAGTGGAAACGTTACAGTGAACTTTAGAATTATTTTGTTGCGGGTAGTGTTTTTTATTTTCTAAAATAGTTTTATTGTGCGATAATTGTAACGTTTCTAACATATCAGACCGACCTTTAAGGAAATTGATTAGATTTTCGACTTTAAGGTGCGTTTTAGTGTCACCGTTAGCGGAATATAAGGTACCTTTGTACTGTTCCCATTCGCGTTCGGTAATTGGGTCCAGTTTTGAAACCATAATGTAAATAACTAAAGTGTCCCAATATTCTGTCGGTTCCCCAAGAATTTTCAACGCGCGCAAATTCTTTAGTACAGTATCGATCAATTTCCTTAGTAACGCTGGCGATTCTTTACTTACACTTTGCATAGTAAACAGTGACTTGACATGATTCTGCACTAATAGCCTGCTATTATTGTAGCGATTGAGAAGTAATTCCCAAGCAACGCTATAATTGTCGCTACAGAATTCGACTGAATTAATTACTAGCTCCGCGCTTGCCTTAAGTGACGACTTAAGGTAGTGAAACTTTTGAATATTAGAAAGTTCATTAGAATTGTGCACTAAAGAAAGAAATGTATCTCTAAACTCCAACCATTCTTCACATAAACCCGAAAAAATAGGCATACGAATCGTCGGTAATTTTATTGCTTGGTTGCTGTGATTACACTTAGAACTGTCAGCAACCTGACTCGGATTTAAAAGATATTCAGCTTGCGAAAGTATGCTGTAATAACTATCTTCGAACAACTCTCTTTGCGTTAATTGCTCATCTAAGTCAATGGATAACTCCTCAAGCTTGCTCTGGATCTCATTAAAATCGGAAAATAAATTAGAAGCTCCTTGAATGCGCAACTTTAGATCAATACGAGTTTGACTAGTAATAAATTCTGCTTTGAAATTCGATACATAATTTGCAAATTTAGTTAATCTCCCCTTTATAATCCCTCGTTTTTTCACTAAATCTTTAATTATGCTATCGTTAGTGGCTTTATAAGGAGATTTATCACGACTAACTGTAGGCAGAGGCGGAGGCGGAGGATCTTGAGTCATTTCGATGGAAAGTAGCAAAGTGGAGTACTTACGTTTAAACTGTGTCCGTTACTGCTGTGACACGAAACGATTCGTTGGCTCGCACTGAATAAAACACCGATTTTCACACTGAAATTATGCAAAAAACACAGTATTACACAGTGGAAATGGAGAAGAAAAAGGAAAAGATAGGATTGGCCGGCCGTGGCTCTTATGCGCGTTTCTAAGGCTGGCTGGCTGCTCCCACAATTTGCGGCTCAGTTTCTTTGCTCCTTGGCTTCCTGACTGCTTAAACTGCTGCCTCGCTTTACTCAGAGTGACTTGTATGAAGAATCAGTACGTAACTTTGGCGTAGGTTTACCAACGACGATCCGATTACTTGCTATGAGGCTCGTAGGTCCTGATGCGGGTTGAAGATCTGATCCTGGTCAAAGGTCCAATATGCGGCTCGAAGGTCCAATGTGGGGGGTGATGCGTAGATTTCTTCAATAAAAGCTCAGTTGTTGCGTAATAAATTAATATAATGCGAAAGTTGCGAATTACAATGTAAAATTTGGAAATAGCGAAAAATTAGTGTATGACGAAAGAGAAATTGTATGCGAATTCAAAATTGTACAGTAATGAAGAGGGAATGAAAATGATTGGCGCTCGTTTTCTTCAGTAGGGTCACCGCGCGTGTGATTGGTAGACAGCAGCCAATGAACGCTCGATACTGTTGCTTACGTTCCGGTAGACGCAGATTCTTAGGAATGGTGTTGCCCGAACACTTACATTCGCGTATATTAGAGATGTGCCTCTTTCAAGTGCCTAATCGTACTTAGGTATGCAATGCGAAACAGGACAATAGAATATTTAATACCATAGACATAGAAAAATTTTCGCTGCGCTCAAAAAGACCAACAAAGCGTGGAAAAGAGAAGTTAACATCATACGGACACGGTCTATGTAAAAAAGAGACAAAGGATCAAGTGACATGTGCCAATATTTTTTACAGTAAGAGCCCCTAGCGTCCCGCCTAGCAAATGAGCAATAATAGTTTGTTTAAAATATTTGTTAATCTTAATTATAATTTAAAATAAAGGTATCGTGGAGCCATGGTGTCTTCTGCCCTAAGTAATTGTGATGTAACGAAAAGAAATAATCCAAGTAATCACACTTTTCACAGGTAAATAAGATATTGCCACACATTTCTCTAAAACCAAATTTCTCTACATTTATTCGTTTATCGACGAAGAAAACAGTATGGAACATAGTTAATTAATTTCCTTTGCCGTATATAGTCATATTTTATGAATCTAAGTAATATTTTACGTATCTCATATAAAATGTATGCATTCGTTTTCGGATCACCTGTTTATTGACATTGTTGTTCTTTGACATTCTATTTCTATGTTTAATACCGATTATGACAAATTTAATTCTGTTTTCGCAGTAAGCGAATAAGCTTGCCTCTTCAATCCAAAGCTTCACGTCACGTCACTCATATCATATTTTTCCTTGACAGGGTAAATAGGCGTCAATTCTGACCTCCCATTTACCGAATGCTCTCAATAAACGGCTGAATTGGTGTGTTAAAATGTGAGCACCTGCTTTTTAGATTACCGCGAATGAGAGCGCGTTACATCCTACTCATGATGTGTAGGTAGGTACATCATCTATTGAAAGAGTAGCTATACTCCATCCAAATTAAATATATTACTAGGGCGGTCCCATAATGACTTGGCCTGAGGGTCTGTTACGAAAAGTTTAATGCGATACACGCAGCTGCGTCCGGGCTTCGTTTTGATTGTTTCCTATTACAAATCACTTTCGTATGCGATATTGCGAAGTGATCGCGTGAGTTTGACAGTTTCTCTCTAGCGTATCTCACATAATATGTTTAGAAGACAATGGACTACGATCAAATTCAAAATGTTTGTTAAATAACTACAACCGACGAACTGCGGACGACTATCGTTGCGTGGCCAAATGACTGGGTTACGCAATTGCGTTCGTTATTTTCGTAATAGGCCCCCTGAAATATTTCTAAACATGGTCAAGCATTTTAGACTGCGGTATAAGAATCTTTCACTCTTTAATAATCTGCAATGAAACTTGTATCATCCTGCAATTGTTAGTTTGAATGCGACACCCAATTAAAGAGGATGTGTAGATAGTTAATTTCTATACCCAAACCCAACTATATTTCATTTTGATTTCAATTTGTAAACGCGAATTCTCGACAAAATGCGTGTTTTATTACATGTAAGTACATATTAACATTTCTTTCACATTTTTTTAAAAAATATGGCTTTTCAATTCTTTATTCGCCATAATGCTCAAAAGGAATAACTGTAAGTTCATAACAGTAATTTATGACCGTTCTTCCATGACTCCCAGTTTCCAACAAACGGTAAAGTAACTGCTTACTTGCTGAAAACAAAGCGCCAAGTGAAAAGTTTTGTTTCGCCTGTATAGCAGAGCGATACGAATAAGTACTTGCATATACAAACATGTAGAGTAAGGATTATGAATCTTATTAAAATCTTTTTTAGGGTTCCGTACCCAAAGGGTAAAAACGGGACCCTATTACTAAGACTCCGCTGTCCGTCTGTCTGTCTGTCACCAGGCTATATCTCATGAACCGTGATAGCTAGAAAGTTGAAATTATCGCAGATGATGTATTTCTGTTGCCGCTATAACAACAAATACTAAAAACAGAATTATTATTTAAGGGGGGCTCCCATACAACAAATGTGATTTTTTTGCCGTTTTTTGCTCGATATTAATAACGACAACAGGTAGACAGTTGGGATTTTCCAAAATGATGTATTTTAATTGCCGCCATAACAACAAATACTAAAAAACAGAATAAAATTAATATTTAAGGGGGGCTCCCATACAACAAACGTGTTTTTTTGCCGTTTTTTGGTACGGAACCCTTCGTGCGCGAGTCCGACTCGCACTTGGCCGGTTTTTTAAAAATAAATTACTCTTTTCCACCTCTCAACAAATTTTTAATGGGTACTTTTTGGCATACACATAAGGGATTAGGTCTGATCACCGACAATCAATTCATCCAATGCCATTTTCTCGACCGCCATATCATCGAAGATCCATTTCACCGACAGGCTATTTTATCGATGGTTATTTCACCAACAAGCCATTTGACGGAAAACTTATTTCACCGATAGTACATGTTTAAAACGCTGGACTGGAAAGGACGCGGTATTAACATTAACGGCGAATACATATTACACTTGCGATTTGCGGCCGACATCGTCATTGTGGCCGAAACGTTGCAGGATCTACAATGCATGCTGAACAGCCTAGCTGATTCCTCTCTATGCATCGGTTTTCGGATGAACTTGGACAAAACTAAGATTATGTTCAACGAACATGTACTTCCAGGACCGATTGCACTACAAGGTAGTCCTCTTGAAGTTGTTAAGAAATATGTCTACATCGGGCAAACATTGCAATTGGGTAGAAACAACTTCGAGAGAGAGGCCAACAGAAGGATACAGCTAGCTGGGCAGCATTATGGGATACTTCGTGGAGTCTTTGAGTTGCCTATTCCACAGAGTCTAAAGACGAAAGTCTTCAACCAGTGCGTCCTGCCTGTTATGACATACGGAGCCGAAACGTGGACACTCACTGTAGGGCTAGTTCACAAATTTAAAGTCGCGCAGCGAGCTATGGAAAGGGCTACGCTCGGAGTTTCTCTGAGACATCGGGTCCGGAACGAGGTGATCCAACAGAGAACTAAAGTCATCGACATAGCCCACCGGACTAGCAAGCTGGAGTTGCAGTGGACCGGCCATATTAGCCGTAGAACCGATGGCCGCTGGGGCAGACGAATTCTTGAGTGGAGACCGCGTATGGGCAAACGTAGTGTGGGACGCCCTTAGACAAGGTGGAGCGACGATCTTCGCAAGGTGGCTGGCATAAACTGGATGAGTATAGCCGCGGATCGTGCTCAGTGGCGTGCACTTGGAGAGGCCTATGTTCAGCAGTGGACGATGATAGGCTGATGATGATCAGTCCTAATCCCATAAATAAAGGATCACAAAAAAAGCTGGATTAAAATATCATGACTTTTTATCCTGATTAAAGATTCCCGCGGATGAATTCGTTGGCAGAAGCTAGTAAATATGTAATCCATTATTATAGCGTCATTATTGCCTAAGTATAAAAAGGTTTTGTAACTAATAAATTAATACAAGATACAGCGTATCAAGATCCACCAGCGAGAGTTTACAACAATACAAATCCATTAGTGTTTTATTTGAAGAGCGCAGCTTCCAGTCTATTGTAGGGCGGCCTTGGCCTTCGTCGAGGGCCGTTCTGTCCACAGCGCGATGTTTATGTGCACTCGGTTACGATGCAAATTAACTTGATTTGATTAAAAACTATCTACAGAAGATTTTACTTCTTGTAAGTGTTGTTCGCTCGTAAGCTTCGCTCGTAAGTTCACTTGTAAGCTCCGCCTGGCCCTGCGATTGCGGAGGTTAAGCAACTTTCGCAAGGGTCGGTCATGGGATGGGTGACCAAAAATTTATTATCTCGAGCTCCTTCGGGCTTAGGAAGTCACGTTAAGCTGTAGGTCCCGGGTGCATTTGCACCCACCAATCCCCATTGGGCCCGCGTGGTGAGTAATGGCCCAACCTTCTTACTTACCCATAAGGAAACCTGTGCCCCAGCAGTGGGGACATTAAAAATGGCTGATGGTCAAGTGTTGCTACGCTGACCTAATTTTATTGTTGAAATTCATTTCAACAATAAAATTCATTTCTTTTGTATTATTCACTAGTGAGCTGTAGACCTCGCGTTAAAAAGTAGCTCAAATTGCATGTATTTTAAAAACAAATAACACGGAATAGATACCTATAAGTTTTTTCAATTAATTAAGTACCTATCTATACTGTGCAAATAATATTCACAATTACACAGTCCTAGGTTCTGTCACAAAGTCATATCACAACCTTATTTATTTTCAAATTTCGAATATTGGCCATAAATGTTTTGATTGTAGATGCATAACAAGCAAAAAGTAAAGAAAGTATGTAATTAGTAGAGGCCATTAAAGGACGTGCATTTTGCGAGCAGCAAATCTCTAGAGATGTGGTAAAATCTACTGGTTATTTTATTTAGATATCGATAAAAAAATATGCAGTACCGAATGCTGAATGCTGATTAAAAAAAAAATCTTGTTAAAATTGCAAATCAGCGCGAAGTTCGTACAAAAATAAGCAAAATAACGAGTCGGGGCATTACCTACCTTTTACAATAATGTCAAGTCACCGAGCGGATGACTGACATTCAGATATATCAAAAATATCTAAAAAAAACTGTCGCTTGACAAATGATGAAAAACAAATTAATTGTTTTCTCACTATTTAAACGATTTTTATTAGGTGCTGTTGTTGTTCTTGTCCAAAATGTGACGCTTAAAGAATATAGAAAGGACAACAGCGCGTTTCAAGAAGAACTGGCGAGAAAAAGTAAGTAAAAAATTATCGCCGACATAGTACACATTGATATCCTTAAAAATAACCAATAGATTTTACTACATCTCTAGAAACTCGCTTCTCGCAAAATGCACGCCCGATAACGGCCTCTAGTAATTAGCAATTTTGCTAAAGCAACCAAATAAATTAATATTTTGGTCAGTGAAGTAAAAAAAATATTAGTAAAAATTAGTTGGATTCGTTTACTAAATGACCATTTAATCTAACGATCAAAAGAAGAAAGACCGCTATTACAAATTATTTCAATTTCGTCATTAGTATGACGAGTATGGAAGCTAGTGCTCCCGTAATTTTACTGAACTATTGGTGAACTTTTAAGTCTTCTAAAAATAAAAAACAAAAACTTTGCACCGCTGACAAAAACTTTTTGATCATTTTTCAAAACTGTTGAAATATGTCTTTTCTTAAAAAACAGGTCCGACTGAAAAAATCTATAAAATTCTTGAATCTGTTCATAAAATTTCACGAGATTCGGTTGAGTAATGCGACCTGGGGCCCTATTTTTGAATCGCTCGGCAGGCGTCGAGCGCTCTTTTCGACTGATTTTCGTTCGATATATGACTCAAAACGATGAGATGTCGAACGAAAATCAGTAGAAACGAGCGCTCAAAAATAGGGCCCCTGTAGCGTTTCGCGCTCGCTCGGTCAACAATACAGAAGAGAAAAGGGCCGCGCGGCTCCGTGAGGCCTAACTGCGCGGCCGAACCTTGCCAGTTTTTTCAAGTCTCACTGGAGCCGCGCGTTAAGTACCTATACAGTAAGAATAGTTTTAGAAATATCCTGAAAAGTAACACATTTCATTTACCTAACATTTTACATAAAGTTACATAAAAAAAAGAAGATAGTTTCATCATGTTTTCTTTTGATGAGTTATATGATAACTGAACTGATAACAAATACTTACTTAAAAAGTTTAGCTTTTACATGTTTGTTAATATTTGACTGTCGCTGTCTATTACTCTGGTAAATTACGTTATTAGTTCCTTATACACCGAATCCATTATAGTATATGTATTTATTAGTTAGGTACCTAAAACTAATTTTTCTCATTTTGCATTTCTAAGGGATTTTATTTGTAAGCTATGACTGGCATCATGCGGATTATTAAGGACCCTAATAGGCCTCAAAGTGTTGCCCTCATTTTAATTAAATTTATTGTTCGCTAAGTACAGTGGCTACTTTTTGCTCTATTGACTACTACAACTACAACAACGAACTATAATTTTACTAAGGTTATTGTTTGTAAATAAACTATGAAACTTTAGCTTCGGGGACCTATTTTTGAATCGCTCGACTGGCTTCGAGCGCTCGTTCTACTGATTTTCGTTCGACATATGATTCAAAACAATGAGATGTCGAACGAAAATCAGTCGAAAAGAGCGCTCGACGCCTGCCGAGCGATTCATAAATAGGGCCCGAGATCTGTGCATGTGAATTTTCGATAAATTATGGACGGCTGTAGTCGCCTTAAAGGTCAAAATGAAATAGACAAAATAGTTCTTCCATATTTTAATAAAACTGTTATTTGACAATATATTTATTAAGGTATCAATTAAATACTTTAAATTACAAAATAGTTGTAAGTAGATTCTAATTTGCTTATCTTTACAATGTTATAAATATTTATTATTAATTGTATATTACTAGGAATGGTTTCAGTTAATATTAATAGATAGATACTTATCATTAGTTACAAACAAAATGTATAGATTGACTAGAATATCATTAACACCCAAACTCAAAACAAATGGTAGTTAATCTAATTATATTTAAACATTTTCATGCGTTTTTTGAATGATTATATCGACTCTACGGTTTACCTACTACAAAAAGATTTTTACACGACATTAGACACTGTTTTTAAAACTTTAAGTTTGAATGTGATGCCACTTTTTTGAAAATATTGTTTAAAAGGTACAGTATCACATTTAAACAATATCTAAATTAATCATAGTTTAAAAATCTTTTATAGTAAACACGGTAAATGGTAAATGTTTGGTTCGTTGCTATACGGAATCCATGCATCGTTGCTCAGCGGATGAAATAGGTGTGTAATGACAATTTGCCAGCTGGATGCCTAAACATAGAATTATATCCCTCAGTTGCCTTACTATTAATTAGCTTTACTTTATCACTATTCAGAAATTTTATGTATAAAAACGTAGTTACTTTTTAGATCCAAAAAACTATTATTACCAATCTTACATACGTCAAAGAGTCACAAGAGACGTAAAGATTGGATTGTCCGTTCAATAGTTTCTGCCAACAGCTGCGATAGACAAATAGTTCAATCATAACGTATTTTCATGATAGGCAGACCCCTATCACTTAAATGCGTCACGAGAATCTGCAGACTATAAATGTTTTCTCTCATTTTCGTAAATTTCAAGCATTTTGCCTTCCTTTTACTTATTCAAGAAAGGTTTTCTATATTTTTGCTGAAGAATAATAAATTAGAAAGATTGAAACTTCAAAGAAAGAAAAGCATTACAGAGAAAAACAAACACGAGTTGGTATTATTATACACATTTTCTTGCATACAAAGTTTTATGTGTAAGTGTAAAAGAAACAATTCGGGATCAAAGGATCGAATCTTGTGATAAAAAAATACTCGTTCATATTAATAAATAGAATAAAAAATAAAAAAATCTTTATTTGTACAGC
This sequence comes from Agriphila geniculea, assembly GCA_943789525.1. Classification (NCBI taxonomy): domain Eukaryota; kingdom Metazoa; phylum Arthropoda; class Insecta; order Lepidoptera; family Crambidae; genus Agriphila; species Agriphila geniculea. The sequence continues at coordinate 20,828,725 of OX038879.1, forward strand.
CATTTACATAATTAAATGTTAGTCTGTACCCATTTCCCTGTGTAATGGGAGTCGGGCTTCTCGTTGAGAATAGCAAAAATATTGCTGTTTACAATATTAATTTCTTAAATTAAGGATTTAATATCTTTTCTAGTATATCATTTATCTTGATCTTAATATAAAAAGAACATTGTGAATGCGAAAAATATAAAATTCAACAAAACAACACGTAGAACCTACAAACTTTCAATTAAATTCTTTCAATCATGAAAGCTCATATTTATGGATTGTGCCCTTTCTTTATAGGATCTTTAAGTTTGAGCGCTAAAAACAATTTTGACAGTTTTTGTGTCGAATGTTCAAAATATGGTCGCCTTTAATGTCCCTTTTCAATGAATCTTCCATTTGTTTTCACAATTCGTTCTACCATAAAAAGGTCAGCTTTCAATGGCAAAAACAAGGATACACAATCCCCTTCTTCTTTGGTCAAAAAATCTCTTGGTCTTACTTAAAACTATCATATTTTACATCGAGGACGACAATTTGACTGAATATTTTAGACCCAAAATGAGTATGGACAATCTGAATATACGAAGTTATAAAAATAGCACTATGTATTGATTTTAGAACAGCCTATAAACAACTGAAAGGTAAGTTAGGAATGCTTGTATCAAGGAGAAACTTAGGTAATTTAGATTAAGCTTAATTAATTCACTTATGATTGATTGTTATAGTTTTTAACCGATATTTTTTTCAAATAAACCCAAAACTGCAACGCTTTTTGGCTTGAGTAAAATTGTTAATACATACACAACACAACAATACTAAAGATAAACTAAATATTTTTCGATATATGTAACCGAAATGACAAAGTTTTCATTCCGATAAATTACGTTCACATGATTTAGGGATATCACACACGCGTCACTTTCCATTTCTCACAGTTTGAGCAAACTTTAAATGACCGAAAATAATATGTTACCACACAAAGTAATGAAATACCTGTATCTTATCGTATTTATTCAGTAATTTGGAGTGTAGATACGATCAAATACATCTATAATTATTGAGGTTTGAAGGTAGCGTAATTGACCTAAAACCGATGACACGATTGATATTAAAGAATTATGTACATTATTCTAATAATCCTTTAAGTTTTGGCCATTATTATACAATAGGGAACATGCATCAATTTTTTTTGTATCAAAATCAAAAGTATAGTGCGTGAGAAAATCAACTGTAATATTAAAACTTTTCTCTTGTGTTTTTTTCTCGTGATATAGTTACTTGAAGTTGGCACGCAGCAGCACCCGCCGAAAACGCTCTATACAAAAAGGTCAACATTTGTGACGTCACTCATGTCACGTTTCAGTGCATTAGTATGGAGTTAGCCAAGAATTTTCAAATATCTCCCTAAATATTGCGTTTAAGTACATATGTGTGATACAAAATATTATTTCTTATTTGATGTTCTTTCCGGCTGTTAAGTGCATTATATCCGAAAACGAAAAAAAAATTCGTTATTTTCCCTTGTGTGATAAAACTAAAGTAATACATTTTATTTTTTATTTTTCTGTTCCATCATGTTTTTATACGTGTCCGCAGCGATCAAGCTCAAATTTATCAAAATCGGTGACTTATGCATGTTCCCTATTTTACAGTGTATTACTATGTCTTTCTACATTATTAAATTATAATATAACTCTTAAATTATTTTTGTATAATTTTAGATAAGATTTTTTTTTATTATAATTAAACATAAGTACTTACAACAAAGTAAATGTATTTTTCCAATTCTAAAGAACGTATAAAGTTTCTTTACCTAATATTTTGAAAAAAAAAAACATTGGCGTTTGGACTAGAAATTGTTTATTAGGCAGCTGTCAATTTATATTTTGCCAATATTGTTTTCGCAGGAGTGAACTTAAAAAGTAAATACCGAAAAGTCTAGTCTTATCCATTATAGAGAGGACAATATTATAAAGGACGAATTTGACAGGGCTAAAGAAAAAATTCCGACAAACTACTTACGAGTTCTAGTCATATTTATAAAAGGGTCTAATTACTTTGTTTTTGTGAATTGTGTATTTTGCTGCTAATATTTTGTCTTTTTATATCAGAGAGCGAAGTAAAATGTCATTAAAATTTCGAAACAGTGAAACCACAACATATTATATAAAGTAGGTGTGTTTAAGACAGAAGTGCCGCTCTGGCTGAATACGAAGCATACGAAACACAGATAAAAAAAAATGTTTCCCTCCAAGGTACGAATCCTAAGGCCGCCTACGCACCAGCAGGTGCCTAGGAGCCTAGAGCTTAGATATGTAACCGCAAGTAAAACGAACGTTCACGAATCTTCGCAACCGGCCGCACTGTGCGCTAGGTGCCTCGATACATCCATGCGACTACCTAGAATCAGGGAATATTAACGTTATTTTTAAATATAACGTTAATTCTTACTTTTTTATTACCGTTAATTTTAACATTAACGTCATGTCAATAAATATCGTTAATTTTAACGTTAATTTGAAAAATAACGTTAAATTTAACGTTATTTACTGAAATAACGTAAATTTTAACGTTATTTCTTCCTTTTTTTTACCGTTACTTTAAAATTAACGTTACTCCAATTAACAACGCTAATTTTTTACCGATAATTTTACCGGTACTAAATTTAACGCTATATTTAACAATAATTTTACAGGTTAAATATTTTTAACGATATTTTTACCGGTAAATTTACCGATAAAATGTTTTAACGGTATTTTTAACGTTATTTTTTATATCGTTATTTTTTTTAACGGTATTTCAATCCCTGCCTAGAATGTATTGTATGCACGAGGCTTACAACCAAAGAGCCTTGCGGCGACTGGCGACCAAGGCAACTATCCTAGCGACTCACCCTCCAGTGCGGACACCATAGCAAATAACCTGGATATATCTAGGCACCTGTTGGTGCGTTCGCAGCCTATTTGTTTTGGTCAATGCGTGCGGCTAGACTTATACTGTAGGCTAGCTGGGATATTAAAGGACACGCGCATTAACCAATGGGCGAAAAAACTGCGATTTGTTCCAAGCGGCTCATCTGCCTACTTTATATATCTTGGTAAAGCTGTAATTCGAGTAAAAGTAACAGTAATATTAAAAACTTTAGTATTTCACTTAGATTAGCACCACACGACTAAAGATGCGTTTTACGCTTTAAATATTATCTATTTGATCTATTTCTATACATAGATATGGCGAAGAGAGAAATAGAAGGAATCTAGACAACACTACAGGATATATTGAAGATAAAGGCTTAACACTAATTAAGTAATATCTGTACAATTTTGTTTCTCATTTAAAGGCCTTGAGTGTTTTGGAATGACTCTCCAACATTGCAAATACTGATAATTAACAACCAAAAGAAGAAACATATACTTAGTAGCAAAAGTCAGTTGCAATGACACCAGTAGAAGAAAAAATATAACGTAGGTAGGTATATCATTTTTAAATTTAGCGAGAAACACAATATAGCAAGTTCTAGAAATGTAAGTTGATCAAAGAATAAATACGTAAACAGTTAAATAGAAGAAATGAATGAATTCTTCTTTTCGACAAGGTCTTTTGAAACTGACTTTAAATTGATGTGTCAGCATCTTGAGAACTGTTTTAACGATACACTCACCGAATCAGAAGAAGCACTACACTCTTATTATTAAGAAGTCACTTATCCTCACCAAAAGAAATACACTAACACTGTAGTCAGAAATTGGTCCATCGAACAACACTGCTGAGTCGAAAACTGAATAAAACCTCAAACGTTAGTTATAGTTAGCCGTCTCGGACTCCTAGGTCTGTTCAAATTGTTCCCCGATCCTCTCGCGTGGACCTGGACTGAGCCTTGAGGCATGTCGACGGCTGAATGTAGACTGGCAGCTCTGGAGGTCCTCGGCGAAGGCACGTATACGCGCAAGTCTACTGCGCTGTGTAAGGAGGCAGCTCTCGAGGATCTCGGTGTGGCGGTGTGGGAGTGGTCTGATGGTGGAACTAATGCGGGGAGGTCTGCAGCTGATCGGGATCGACGTGGTGGGCTTTCTGGGATGAGGGCCATGCCACCCATACTACTGCCCACGAAGACGGAATTCTGAAACAAAATTTTGGTTTTAAGAGTACCCCTAATAATTAGAATAATGAACTTGGCGACACAGGGACAGACATATTTAGATTTTTGGTTAATAGTGAGCAGACTCATTCGTTATACCTCTCATTCCATATTTATCACGACGACACCACTGTGTCATTCTGATAATGAACATAAATAATAGGAAAACATTTCCGATGTCCAATATTTCCCAAATTTTATTTATTGCTTGCAACATTTTACTTTTAGTCCAATAAAACTAGCTTTATCGGGACATAATAAGATAACTGAAATTTTCTTTTTCTATGTCATAAATTAGTGTTAGTTATAGTTAAAATAAAAGGAATTAAGAAACTTCGCATAAAACTAAAAATAATTTAACTACTGAGAAATACGTTATTCTTAAAACGTAAAAAATAAATGTTTAATTTTTGTCTAAAATGTGTAAAAAGACGCATCCTACTAATATTATAAATGTGAAAGTTTGTGGGTTTGGATGTTTGTTCCTCAATCACGCAAAAACTACTGAACGGATTTGGTTGAAATTTGGCACACAGATAGCAGATAGCCTAGATTAAAACATAAAATCCTTTTTATCCCGATATTCCCACGGGAACGGGAACCACGCGGGTGAAACCGCGGGCGGCCGCTAGTAGCTTAATAAGATACAAGCATCATAGTTACCATTTTGGCTTATCTAGATATTGAGATCAGATGAATACTGTGAAAAAAAACGAACATACGAATTTGGATTCAGTTTAATTTTGCTATTAGGTGATAGCATTTTAATGCACCATAAAATTATACTAACAAGGTATTTGGTTAACTATTTTGCTTTTAGGAAAAAGCTAGGTAATGTACGAAATCTCATGATTTTTATATGAAACGGTTACCACCCCGGATTTCTTACATTACATATCTAATTAATATTGGCGATAAACTAATAAAAACAACGAGTTTATTAATTATGTCCAGATAAAGCTAGTTGTATTGGACTATTTTTTTGCTTTATGTCACCATTAATTTATGTACTTTTTATCTGGGAAGAATAGTATTTTAACCAATAAAGAGAGAGAAGACAAGCATTAGAAGTTATATGTATTTATAAGTTGGTAAAGTTGCATATTTGTGCGTGGGCTCCTTTGTATTTTTCATACATGATTACCTTCCTGTTTGCCAAAAAAGGAATGAGTCTCAGACATCTCAATCATAAATAAAATACCTAAGTCAAACCAGGAAATTTTGTGTGCTTTTTTATTGATTAAAGGGCTACTGTGACTGGCAATCAATGAGTATTGTTAGAATGCAGGCCTTTTCTCAAAAGTTCATCCCTTTTCGCTCTCTATCCACCAAAATAACTGTAAATCTATTGAAACTCACAGTAATAAAGTAAAATAAGTTTAACCTTATCAAAATTGGAAAATTTTGGGATGACAATAAATTGCACTTTATAAAAGTGTTGATGTAATAAAACTCAAAGCTTTTATCGTCGTACTAACACATTGAGGTTACCAGTCTAAACCTGGCACTAAAATTAAGTGCGTACAGAAGTTTTATAACCTTCTATTGCTTTTACGGACATACGAGATATTTTTTATGATCCTTTTTTCCAACCTTTTTCATCATACTTTTTGTGTGAAAAACATATAAATTATTTGATTCATACAGAATATGTACTCAAACATTTTTGTAGAGGTTATTGGAAAATATGCAAATGCTTTTATGATATCAAAGTTGCTGCGGAAAAAAACAGCTGGTAAATTCGCACAGCATATTTTTAAAAGATTTATGAAAAGGATTCATTTTTATTCTGCGCCATTTCTGCAGATTCTCTTTACTTTTTTCTTCGTACTTTAGTAGCCAACCGGTTGCTTAGTTTTTTGTCAATTTAATGACACTGAAAATTGTTAGACACTTTTCGACTCATTTGATAGATTTAACGTTAAGCACATAACATTATTGCTGAAAAAAAAAACAAAGTTTTGATAAACATGGCACGGTCTTAATTGGAAGAAAATCTACGGGAGGTGAGTTGCACCGAGAAAAACAAAGTCGTGAGTGGTAGTTAAACTACAATATAATCTGAATTACCTGTCGTAGCCTATGTGAGAGGTACCCACAAGGCTGGTAGGCAGGAAACGCCGCGCCATAGTCGTATGACACGCAGCCGCGCGACAACGACGCCCGGTGCTGCAAACAAAAGTCGTCAGTGTGTCGCCGGCCTGCCCCCAGCTTTTATAACTTTGTTACAATCAACTCTAACAGAATTCGCAGCTACGTTGCTGCTTTAGTAAGAACCAATTTGACAACTATCTTAATTAAAACAGCAATGTAACTGCGGTTTCAATCGATTTCAAACGAGAATTGTTCAGCAACAGAGTTACGTAATCATCCCCTGTTTCACCAGGATTTATACAACTGCTAGCTGAACGTTTTCGCTGCGGGTTTTTATATTTACGACTGTAAGCCTGCCAAAACTATAGTTTGCTACATGCGATTTACGTATTCTGAAAATAGCACTGAAAAAATGCTAAGTTCTGATAATAATGGCTAGGCTTGCTGAAGGATTTATTTCTAAGCCTATAGAGGCCAGTAAAATCTTACATATATTTTTTCCTAAAAACGCAAAATGCGATGTATAGCTGCATTTTTGCTATGTTATTTGGACCCCTTGTTTTAGCATCTTCCTAATCTATCAACATACAAACCATTGCAGAGATGCGTAAACTTTTATATTTATGAGACTGTGAAGTGAGCATGTTTGTATGAAAATAACGGTGTAGGCGGTTAGATATGCCGGTGAATGTTTCAAGCATCATATCTCAAAAACTATTAGACATACAGAGCTGTGGATTAGATTTAATTGTTTGAAATTTAATACATTTTTAAAATGAAAATGGCAACAAATGTCAAAAGCCCATAGTTTTTTAATAAAACTGCAAAAACTAAAAAAAATGCAGTTATTCACGTATAACGCAGCTAGCACAACTTTTTTTTGCTTGCAAAACGTGGTTCCACACTCCCTTAAGGGGTCCAAATGACATACCAAAAATGCAGCTTTACATCGCGTTTTGCGTTTTAAACGTAGAATTTTACTAGGCTAATAGGATGTTCAATGGGCATTGAACATTTTGGCATAGTGGTAACCATAATTTCTTATGACAAAAAAATCTTATAACATAAAGTACTAATGCGCAGCGTTTTCGAGATAAACCAGTAAGTTTGGATTTTTATTTATACAGGATCTTTAACATGGATTATCTCGGAAACGTTGAGCTTTAGGACTTTATATCATACTTATGTCATTTTTTGTTCATCTATAGATCCTCTATCGATATGTATTATGTAGTTATGTATTATAAGGCCTATGAAAAGCTTTTGGATATTAGTTTTCAATTCGATGCCTTAACATGGGTAGCCTTAGTATGTCATGCTCTCTTTAATCATTAATTTCTGTGGTGGTGTCGCGTGAGGTGGGTCGTTACGTTACCTCAAATATGGTTGAGCGAAGCGATGGCTGGTTCATGCGTCATGCTCGTGAACGGGTGCTGCCAGTAGGAATGGGTCTGCTTCTGACTACCTATCTTAACGCATATTGAATTGTAAAGTTTTTTTTTCTCTACTGCCTAGACTGAATAATAACTTCAAACTTTGAATTTAGCTTGAACCCTGTAAATTGATTAAGAAAATTTGTAATTCATTAAGTAATTATCTAATTATAATTTTATTTATTTGTTAATCTTTGAAATAAAACAATTTTTAACGGATACTAGCGCGGTTTTATTAAAAGTACTTTGTTAATCTTTGTTAATATAAAGTCTGAAAACGATATACATATTTGTAAATATCGTTCCATTTGATAAAGCTGATAAGTTTTTTTGCGCCCATTTTTCTTGTCAGCTAAAATACGTCATAATGGGTAGTAGGGAAAAAAATTATTTGACGATTTAAAAACGCTCATTATGTGAGCTTATTTGAATAAAGAATTTTTCATTTCATTTCATTTCATATACACAGGTTTCATCGTGCGCCGCTATATTTATAAAATCCCGATCAAAAATCAAAAATTATGGTTACCACTACGTCAGCCTCTCATACTAAGAAGTTCAAACCCAACTCCAACTTTGTATTTCCAACATTGTAACCTCAACTTTGTATGATCAACTTACGTGAGGTGGTACCACAACTGCGCTTTCTGCCAGTGCGCAACTTTGCCGATGCTGCTGTTGGAACTTTGGCTGATACGGCTCCAGCATCCTGGGAAACCGAACGTTGTTAGTTCTCATCATCATCAAGTACTGTATAATACCAGTACCAGTCTTTAAGTACAAGTACAAAATTAGCAGATCTGTTATAACAGCCCCTGTGGCCCTACCATGAGTTGATGCAAACTGTTTTCGATATCGTAAACTAACGTTTTTTCTCTTTCACTTGCATTGACTGTAAGCAGTACATCCGATAGTATACGGTAACGAAAACAGTTTACATCAACTTAGCGCCATCGCACACGGGGGACTTTTGTCTCCGCAACTATTTTGTCTCTCACATGGTTTGTATGAAAAGTTGCAGACGACCGCGTCGCTTCGTGTGCGCGCTTCCATATAAACCCGTGGACTTGAGACAGAGACAAAACAGTTGCAGGACGACTAAGTTGCCCGTGTGCGATAGCGCTTATAGTATAGCGACTGGAAAACAAATGACTCCTTGAAAAAAGGTAGGTTAGGTGACAAAACAAAGAAAAAAAATTTCTTCTATGTTCTGTGGGTTAGGTAGTGTTTGAGAATACCTTAGAGTATAGTATACCTATATAGAGACGGCCTGTTGTTCTATATGAACTACGGTTATACAAATAATGATCTCATTGCTGAGTGCAATGTAAACTAGTAGCTGTCTCGTTTTAACTCACCTACATTACCCCATGTAAAAAGAGACAACAGTATATTTGTTTGACCTATTTTTGGCAACATTCAAATATATACTCATAGCAATGCATGAATGCGGCCGGTTCGCCATTTTTGTTTCTTACTGTAACAGGTGTATGTGAGCTGTCAACGCGAGTTGTATTTTTAGTGTTTTGTGTTATAATTGTTTTATTTTAGGCTTTTTCGTGTGATTAGTTATTCATTAAGTGAAAGAAAGCAACAAGGAACATGCCCAGTTGCAGTGTAGTAGGTTGCATCAGAAAAAGCGAAAATCGTATGCCTTCTGCTTATACTTCCCTACTCTAAGACGAATACAGCTAGAGCGGTGCTTTTGTCTAAAATACACACTTCTTAATTCGATGCCTACATACTTAGAGTAAGACGGGCTTCTAAAGAAAGAGAAGCAATACGAAGCGTTCCCCTCTGCCGAAGTACAAGCCCAAATGGGCATACGCATTAGTAAAACCAGTTGCGCCCGGATTTCTTTCTAGACCGAGTCCAGTCGCGCATGTGAACGCTGCTGTGTTTAAAATGTCGAATTTGTGAGTTTTTTGCTGTTAAAAGAGGTCTTGAACATCAAGTATACAAAAAGACGGTGTTACATTTCACATAAAAGTAAATTTTTATCGTATTATTGCTATTTGTTTACATTTAAACATTAAATTCGTATATTTTATTCTTGATTAGTTGTCAAATTTGTTCAGTGACATCGGGTCTGCTAGTCCATGGCTCGTCCGTACAAATTTCAGATCTGTCGCTAGATAAATCCGAGTTCTCGCCGATGGGCAACTTAGTGATGTTACCGTTAAATAATTTTTGTCGATAAAGTGTTGGTCAATCTGGCCCTGATTATGCGTCAAATACATTTGCGAGATGTTTGCATGATTTGCTTTGCACTGATGTGAGCGCGACGCGACAGATATCGCGAAATAAATTTCGAAATAGTAGATTATATAACAAGTGAATAAAAAGGGAATTTAGTTCGAGGTATACAAAGAACCGAGATGAAATTTTTTTTCACGAGTTGTGTTGTGTACTCTACTTTTTACCATTGACTGCGAGAAAGCAAATAGGTACCTAACAGTATTTATAGTTGACCATCAGCCATTTTTAATGTCCCCACTACTGGGGCACAGGCCTTCCTTATAGGTGGGAAGATGGGCGATAACCTACCACGCGGGCCCAATGCGGATTGATGGGTGTTAACGACTGCAAATGCAGCCGGGACCAACGGCTTAACGTGCCTTCCGAGGCACGGAGGAGCTCGAGATAATACATTTTTGGTCACCCATCCCATGACCGACCCATGCGTGAAATTAGAAGTTTTCCAATGACATAAAACAACCACGCTAAGAGAGATGGATGGTAGGTACCCCCCCTTGGTAGGTAAGGAGGGGTGGCATTCAAAGTTTCGCGCCGCCGCACTTCAGAAAAAAATCATATCTCCTTCAATATACCTACCACCTCGAATGAGGTATCATATTATGATAAATCAGGGATGATGAAGCCATTTTTGAGACATTAAATGTACAGTTTCTTAAAAAAATAATGATATATTTTATTGACGACATTATCAAAATCAGTTTGCTATTTTTTTATTCAACAGTCGGTCGGTATCTTTCAAAATTCAAATTGTTGGGTGTGCAGATAGCAGTACTGTCATGGAGCGATGTTCAGTGTCAGCGCCTGAGCCCAACTTCCCTGGGTATACATTAATCCCAACCCAATCACCTACACTCTCAAGATTTTTGTATAAAGCTCGAGCGTATAAAAATGACCTCTTTGTTGTTATTCACCCCATCGTAAAATGATTGAGTTTGTAACCTTTATTCCTTTTTCCGTATCGATATTGCTGCATCGACAGTTGAGCCCAGCCATTTATGTCAATAACGTGTCATATTTTGATGTGTGACTCATCCGTACACAAATTTTTGCTGTTTTGTTTTATTTTTTATGTGTGAGCGTCGTCATTACAGTGTTGTTTTTGTATGTGGGTATGAGGAACTGCACTTGTGTGCATTTCCCTCCCCCCGCAAAAAATGCCAGAATAATTTGAATAGAGTAATAATCGCTAGGCTTCTCCCTTTGTGACGAAACAAAGCCTTTGTTGCTCGAAGCCTACATATCATTGATGAAATGGTAATAGAATGACGACCTCCGTCGGATGCTTGCATACTGATTTTCATTATGGCATCATGTCAGAGGGTGCCGGGTTTGAATTCCGTACGGGTCAGTGTAGATTCTACACTCATTTATTCAACACTCTAGAATAAAGAATTACTAACATTAAATATCTTTTTTTCTCAGCCCCCTGATTACGTAACTCCGTTGCTAACAATTCTCGATTGAAATCGACTGAAACCGCAGTTACATTGCTGTTTTAAGTAAGATAGTTGTCACATTGGATCTTACTAAAGCAGCAATGTAACTGATATTTCTGTTAGAGTTGATTGCAACAAAATAAGAGCAACACGGGCTTTCGGGAAGCCGGGTCACTCAAGGCAATGAAGTTACAAAATCAGAAGGCATGTCTGCGCCTGTGGCAACGTCGTCGTTTGTTGTTTCAAATTTCCAGAACACAGGTGGGTTTATATGTTGAGATAAGAATAAATATTGATTTAGGTACTTCTATTATTAACTATGGTTTTAGTGCAATAAAGAATATAATAATAATTAATTGTTACCTATAATCACTAGTTTGTTTTTTCAATATAAGTCCTTGTTTAGACAACATTGAGAATGGCACGATATGAGAAGGAATTCCCCTTCATTTTATTTTAAAAAGATAGGTACCGGGTGTAACAAGACCCTCAACGAAGCCGAGGTCTACGTATTCTGCTTATCATCAGGACCATTTCTGTTCAAAATTGTTGCTGGGAAACGATTTTAATTTTTGGTGTTAAAAAAGCATTGCTTACACCACGCAATGTAACGCGTATAACAGACCGCGCCTGCGAGTGTATGCTTCACAGATGCGTGCGGCCGAGTTGAAAGGCAGCGTTTATGTGCGTGCTCATGAGATACATTGAGTGACGACGTTTTGAAGCCATTGTTTGTTACGAAATACTAAAAATTTTGATAATGTTTCTATGGACAAAAATTTGTAAATAACGAATAAAATAAGATTACATAAAAATTTGAATTTTTTTTCTTTGACCTTCAATAACTTCGTAGCTATTGGTTTCCCAGGTATAGTCCAAAAGCCAAAAATGATCCTGATGATGGGGGGAATGCGTGGACTTCGGCTTCATTGGGGGTCTTGTTACACCCTTTATTAGCCGAGCGAGAGCAAATTTTCAAATTCTTCATTATTGATAGGTACCTAGCATTTTACAAGTTTTTAACTTTAAAATTAAAAAACTTGACGATAAAAAGTTTCATTGATTACTAAATTAGGTAATGAGACTATAGTCATTTCCCAAGAGGTATGTGAACTATGAGGTCATTACTCATTATGGAAAGCCTTTTAGGTAATTAAGCCATCTCCCAAGCGATTCTTTACAGAGAATTCAGGCCATAGCACGTCAATAGTCGTCAAAAACATATAAAAGACAACATGCAGACATTGAAGTTGTGCTCAAATATGTTTCTATTAGTTTCAATAATGAAGTCTGTTTTAGGTACAATTTGTAGACGTTACCTACTCTGTTTTGATCATGAAAGAATACATAAAGTTTTAGGTTAATTCCTTAGTTATCTGATTGTACATAGTTATTCTTCTAATTTTGATTTATAAAAAAATATCCTTTTTACCGACTTCAAAAGGAGGGAGGTAATTCGACCCGTTTTTTTTTGTTTTTTGTATGTACACCGATTACTCGAAGACGGCTGAACCGATTGAAATGATTCAAACGTTATTACATTAGGTAAACTCCCAAGTTGGTCCCATTTTTTTAAATTTTGTAATCAGTTCAGTACTTTTCAAGTAATCTTGAAAAAAGTACGAAAATAGTATGATTTTGTGTGAACTACCTCGATGATCAGTCGTATAACTTCTTTGTTTATGAACTGAATAAGATAATTATTTTTTTGTTGGAAAAGGGATATCTTAAGTGCAGTTCTTTAACCGACTTAAAAAAAGGAGGTTCTCAGTTTGACCCGCATGTATGTATGTTTCTCCGCGATAAACTCACGTTTGGCTGAGCCGAGTTTTCTACCTAAATAATATACCTACACTACCTAATACAAAAGGTACCTACACTAAAAATAGAAAAATAAAAAATTTTTAAAAAAACAAAAAACCGACTTCAAAAAACCTACCTCGAAAAAGCAAGAAATAATATTCGTAATAATAAAAACACGTCTATTGAAGTCGCGGGTGGGGCTTTTAGAATAAAAAAAAGGAATTTGTACTCCAAGCCCCACCCGACTTCAATAGACGTGTTTTTATTATTAAATTAGCTGTTCCATACAAAAGTGCAGTACCTACTCGACCTTAATATATGGAACAGCTGATTTTTTTTTGCGAGCAGTAGAGTTGGCCCCATATTAAAAGTTGCTTGTAATCATGAGTGGAACCACCCCACGGCGGGAAATAAATGATTAAAATTTCAGCGTGTATAACTACTTCCCACTTCACGTCGCTACGCCGCGCTGTACATCTAGAAATAATTATTGAATTAAAAAGCAGTTCAGAAATTTGTTTTATTTCAATTCAAATGATTTTGGAATGTGACGTCACGGAATTTAGGACCCCTGAATCAATCGTCTGAAACAATCGACAAAATGTGACAATGTGTGACAAGGGGGTGGCCCCTTGTCACACATTGTCACATTTTGTCGAACCGCTCACTCCTCCTTAACGTGTGACGTAATTTATGGATGGCCCCTTATTATGGGTGCTAGTGCTAGACAACTTATAATTTCCTATACTACATATATCGGGCTACCAAGTTGACGCTGCCTAGGGCTACCAAGTTGACGCTGCCTATTTCGATCTAAGGAAAGCGTTTGATGTCGTTGATAACGATCTTCTTCTCTCGAAGCTGTCTTGTTTTGGTTTCTCTCCCAGGCTTCTTAAATTTCTTGCGGACTATTTGCGAAATCGTAGGCAATATGTCAAGCTAGGCAATTACGTTTCGGATGACTACTACACGAGATCAGGTGTTAGTCAAGGGTCAATATTGGGGCCAACCCTGTTCACACTGATGATAAATGATCTTCCGAGCGTTCTGAGCACAGCCAAATGTTTAATGTTTGCTGATGACATGAAATTATTTCACAGAATTGGTAGGATCTCAGATTGTATGGACTTCCAGCGTGATATTGATGCAGTTTTGCAATGGGTGAAGACAAACAATTTGAACTTTAATATCTCAAAATGTAAAACGGTTACCTATTCCAGATCTCCGATACCTATTACATATGACTATGTTTTAGATCAGATTGTATTAGAGAAAGTCGATTCTATTCGAGATCTTGGTGTTATCATGGACAGTCGGCTTAGTTTTCGAGAGCACATCGTGACCATTTGTAAGAAAGCAAACAAGACCCTTGGGTTTATTTCTAGAACCGCTGCTCAGTTTCGTAACTTAAACGTCGCTGTTATGCTTTACAACGCATACGTGCGCAGTGTGCTCGAATTTGGTGCAATCATCTGGGATCCAAAAACCAAGAAGTACACCCTCATGGTCGAAAGAGTACAGAGAAAGTTTGCAAGGTACCTTTATAAAAGAACTTTCGGGTACTATCCCTTCCTGTTCCCGTCATTATTTGTAACGGGAATGGTAGGCCTTGCTACTTTGGAAGTCAGACGTAAACTCTTACTTGCAATGCATTATTGTTTTTTATTGCGAAATAAGGTGGACAATCCCACAGTGCTGAATTCTATAAGGTATTATGTCCCGCAGAATTACGTGCGTGTTGGTCGACGTCGTCGCCACGACCTGTTGGCACTACCTCTTGCTGTACACACGCAGCATGCTCGTAATGCGCCCACAGTAAGGGCTATTACTCTTTTTAATCGTTTTTTAAATGATGTCCAAGATGCCGACATCCATACTGACCCTATTAGATATATTTATTGTAAATTATTTTGTTACCTAAGTAAATTGTTCAATGTGAATGTTTTGGCTTAGCTGTAAGTTTACATTGTGATAAATAAATAAATAAATAAATATAGGTAAATGCTTTTTAAATATACACGGTTAATTTTTAAGTATACTTACCTAAAAATGAAATGAGTGTATCTCTTTCCTATTCTCATCAAGTATGTACAGTTAAAAATTTCAATATTTAATACTTGGTTAAGATATAGAGGTTTGTTTGTCCCAAAATTTTACATATTGATTTCTGGATTTAGAGCTCATTCATAGAATTACACGCGCGTAATAAAAGAGACAAGTATATTGTTTACCTACGTAAATAATAAAAATAATGAATCTAGAAAGACGGGTGTCTTTCTATTTTGGTGAGTTTGCCGATTAATCAAGATTTTTTTCCGATATTTTCAAACTATTAATTTTTAACTTTTGACTGCACGTTCATATTCAGAAACGTGCTCTGATATCCCCGTTTCATTTTAGATATACTTAAAAATTAACGGTGTATACTTATTATACTTAGTAAGTAACACCCAGACTTGTCACAGAAATTAAAATTCATCATTTCTGCCCGGCCAGGAATCGAACCCGGGACCTTTTGCGTGGTAGACCGGCATGTTGATCACTGCACCACTCAGGTCGTCTAAGCACATCATCGTTGTTTCCGATTACAAAGTTGTTTATAATGTTTTTATCGTGATGTATAAATAATTATTGAATCCACATGCAAAATGCAAATATTGTTCAGTATGCGCGAAAAATATTTCTGATTTACATTTGCACCCTCTTCTCCACTGTAAAAGTAAAAGCATAGTAGATGGTACTGTATTTTCATATAAAAAATTGTTTAAAAAAACAAAAAACCGACTTCAAAAAACCTACCTCGAAAAAGCAAGAAATAATATTCGAAATAATAAAAACACGTCTATTGAAGTCGCGGGTGGGGCTTTTAGAATAAAAAAAAGGAATTTGTACTCCAAGCCCCACCCGACTTCAATAGACGTGTTTTTATTATTACGAATATTATTTCTTGCTTTTTCGAGGTAGGTTTTTTGAAGTCGGTTTTTTGTTTTTTTAAACAATTTTTTATATGAAAATGCAGTACCATCTACTATGCTTTTACTTTTACAGTGGAGAAGAGGGTGCAAATGTAAATCAGAAATATTTTTCGCGCATACTGAACAATATTTGCATTTTGCATGTGGATTCAATAATTATTTATACATCACGATAAAAACATTATAAACAACTTTGTAATCGGAAACAACGATGATGTGCTTAGACGACCTGAGTGGTGCAGTGATCAACATGCCGGTCTACCACGCAAAAGGTCCCGGGTTCGATTCCTGGCCGGGCAGAAATGATGAATTTTAATTTCTGTGACAAGTCTGGGTGTTACTTACTAAGTATAATAAGTATACACCGTTAATTTTTAAGTATATCTAAAATGAAACGGGGATATCAGAGCACGTTTCTGAATATGAACGTGCAGTCAAAAGTTAAAAATTAATAGTTTGAAAATATCGGAAAAAAATCTTGATTAATCGGCAAACTCACCAAAATAGAAAGACACCCGTCTTTCTAGATTCATTATTTTTATTATTTACGTAGGTAAACAATATACTTGTCTCTTTTATTACGCGCGTGTAATTCTATGAATGAGCTCTAAATCCAGAAATCAGTATGTAAAATTTTGGGACAAACAAACCTCTATATCTTAACCAAGTATTAAATATTGAAATTTTTAACTGTACATACTTGATAAGAATAGGAAAGAGATACACTCATTTAATTTTTAGATAAGTATACTTAAAAATTAACCGTGTATATTTAAAAAGCATTTACCTATATGTAGTATAGGAAATTATAAGTTGTCTGGCACTAGCACCCATAATAAGGGGCCATCCATAAATTACGTCACACGTTAAGGAGGAGTGAGCGGTTCGACAAAATGTGACAATGTGTGACAAGGGGCCACCCCCTTGTCACACATTGTCACATTTTGTCGATTGTTTCAGACGATTGATTCAGGGGTCCTAAATTCCGTGACGTCACATTCCAAAATCATTTGAATTGAAATAAAACAAATTTCTGAACTGCTTTTTAATTCAATAATTATTTCTAGATGTACAGCGCGGCGTAGCGACGTGAAGTGGGAAGTACATTAATGACCTACTAATATCGGGCATTGTTGGGTACGCAGATGACAGTACTGTCATGGAGAGATATCTGTCCAGCGCGAAAGTCGGTAGAGATGAGGTAAAAATATTGAGAGAGGCCATGGTCAAGCGATTGAACCTGAAGTTAAGTCTCGTCTCCCAATGGGGTGATGAAAATCTCGTCAGTTTCAACGCTTCTAAAACGCAGGCGTGTCTGTTCACCGCAAAAAGGAGTCCATTCAACTTAACTCCTACTTTCCGAGGTACATCTATCCAAGTAAACGATACTCTCCAGCTTCTTGGCATGGAGTTATCTTCTGACCTTAACTTCGGCACCTCCATCGAATCCAAAGTTCAAACTGCAGCTAAGAAACTGAGCATCCTAAATAAAGTCAAGCGGTACTTTAAGCCTGGGCAGCTTTTAACCCTTTATAAAGCTCAAGTCCGATCCTGCATGGAGTACTGTTGCCACCTTTGGGACGGCTCAGCGAAATATCAACTTGCTGCACTGGACTCGGTGGAACGCAGAGCCAAGAGATTAATAGGCGATGAAAAACTGGTAGCAGCTAAGCTTCACAGTTTGGCTCACCGCCGAAAAGTTGCTTGCCTATCGGTCTTTTATAGATTGTACTTCGGTGAGTGTGCTCAAGAGCTGCATGAGCTCATTCCACCTTCTCCTTTCTACTATCGGACATCCAGACGCACTGCGGGCTATCACCCGTTCTTGGTTGATATACCTTTTCTGCGTACCAAGCGCTACTCCACATCGTTTATAATGCGCACAGCTATGGAATGGAATTCCCTGCCGGCGTCTGTGTTTCCGAGCGCATACAACCAGCCCCCCTACTCAAATGGCCACTTTTCTATTCGTTCGCTAACTTAAAGCTTAAAAATAAGCAATTAAACGATCAAGCCACACGTCGCAAGTTTATGTGAATCACAGACATTGTTGTATTGTATGGAATTGAGAAGCCTACGACACGTAATTTTGGAGTTTATGGCTTATTTTTAATTTTTAAGTTAGCGAACGAATAGAAAAGTGGCCATTTGAGTAGCCCCCCTGACTCTATTCAAGGCCAGAGTGAATAAGCACTTTCTGGGCAAGCTCGCTCCATCGTAGGCCCTGTCTTTGCTTTTGGGCTAGACTGGGGTCAAGAGCAAACCCATTTAAGATAAAAAAAAAAAAAAAAAAGTAGTTATACACGCTGAAATTTTAATCATTTATTTCCTGCCGTGGGGTGGTTCCACTCATGATTACAAGCAACTTTTAATATGGGGCGAACTCTACTGCTCGCAAAAAAAAAAATCAGCTGTTCCATATATTAAGGTCGAGTAGGTACTGCACTTTTGTATGGAACAGCTGATTTTTTATGCGAGCAGGAGAGTTGGCCCCATTGTAAAAGTTGCTTGTAATCATGAGTGGAACCACCCCATGGCGGGAACCAAATGATTAAAATTTCAGCTTGTATAAATGGCGGCATTTGGGACTCGGACAAAGAAGAGTCGGTTCTAGTCAGTTTTATTTATTCTTATACAGTGACTTTACTTCAGAATAAGTACTCATATAAAATAATGTCGACTGTTTCATTTACATATTAAGCTTGAGCGCTCACTAGATATGAAATAAAACACTTTTTAACAAATTCTAGTCGTAGTGACAATGTGTGTTAAGGGGGTGGGAGAGGTCCTAAATTTCGTGACGTCACATTTCAAAATCATTTGAATTGAAATAAAACAAATTTCTGAACTGCTTTTTAATTCAATAATTATTTCTAGATGTAAAATTGTAAAGTATGTGACGTCACACTAGGCAAGGGGTCTCACAAATGTGACCAGCTGTGACAAGGACGGGGGAGGGGGTCAAAAACCATGAAATTCGTGTGACGTAATTTATGGATGGCCCCATATTACAAGCTTTGCTTAGTTTGTGGCTAGATTGGCATTGTGAAATTGTCCAAGGATTTATTAATTTAGATTCTTTCTTATAACCAATAACAATAAACATATAACAATAAAATAACACCAGCACCGGTAGCGTTGTTATTGTTATAAGCAAGTACAGAAAGGTATTGTTGTTTATTTTGCTATTTCAATTCCGATGTCAACGTTATTTTGTTAGCGAACTCCATTACAATGAAACAAAGGTCACCCTATCATAATGTTTCGAATGACTGACTTGACTGTACCAACATTCGTCTTTCATTATTCGCATTGTTGTACTAAGTGTAGAAGACTTGGTTGTTAAATAGAATGACTAGCAAATTTATCTAACGTTGTTTTATTCGATTAGGGTATGTCGACTGTATTTCATGGTTCATTCGGGTGTAATTAAGATTAAAAAATTTAGGTACTTATACAGGGTGTAAATTTTATTTTATTTACTCTGTGTTCAGACCCCAAAACTGAACAACTTTCTCTAAGAAACATAGGGCCAAATATATAAAAAAGTAACAATCCATACAAATCAAAGAGATCACGAGTTTAGTAAAGGATGACCAAATGTGGCTTATTTCGACACATGTTTCTAAGAGAAATTTGAACAGTTTCATGGACTGAACACTTCCTTCAAATTTGGAGAGTAAATAAAATACATCCTGTATAAAGCTTAGCTAAGCCACAGAATATAATATAATAGAACTAAACGTCATAAGCTTCAAATTAATTAAGTAAAACAGGCTAATTACACGACTGCCCAAAAAGGAGTGTAGGTATATGTGTTCAGGGTTCATGTATGTATGTGGGTATGTGAGTTTCTTTATTCCACCATAAAGTCTAAACGGTTTGACGTATTTGGATATATAGGATATCGTTAGAATCCTTACAATGCCTCACATCTTTCCGAGTGACACTGGCTATAATATTTTTGAAAAAAGTCAATATGGCGACTGTACGACGCCACTTTCGAAAGTGAAAAAAATATTTTTTTCTTTAATTATTACAATATGGGTATCAAATGAAAGGCCTTAATGAGCACTTTCCAAAACTATAAAATTTATCACTAAAATGTGTGAAATAAAAATAAATTAATTAAAAAAAATATTAAAACACGACTGCCCTGCCAAAAACGAACTAAAAAGTTAAACAACAAGTGTCATTGCAGTCGGGGGACCTCTTTGATTAAAAATTGTGGCACAAAACGGTCCCCCGACTGCAATGACACTTGTTATTTAGCTTTTTAGTTTGTTTCTGGCAGGGCAGTCGTGTTTTTTTTTAAGTTACAATTTGTGACCTACTAAAAAAGTGTGCCTCTTTTACCCATTGATAGGTAGTTCCAGATAGGGTTGTTCCATTTTCATCTTATGACGTCACATCCCATGCATGTAACGGTTTAAATAAATAAGAGATAGTAAACGTTTTATATTACATTTTTTATAATTAGCAAATTGACAGTATTACTGAAGCATACCGTTTCTCACAAATTTGTGAGAGCATTTTTTTCTCAAAATAGGAAATTAGTAACGTCTTCTGAACATCACGGCGGACAGCATAAGCAGACATGAAAAAATAAGAAATAATTATAACGTTAACATAAATGAATAAAGTAAAAGAAAAAATTCCACTACTTACATAAAAATAATAAGATAGGTATACCTACGATAAAATTGAAATAAAACTCTATCATGGATACACATGCGTCTTTTATTCAGGGCTTTATTTGAGTTTTCTTTAGTTCTAGATCTTTTCAGGATTATTGGGCAAAAAAATATTAAAATTTTGACCATACCTAAATAGTTAATAAATAATTCACTACTTATAGTAGATAATATTTTATCAGACATAAGTTCCCAATTTCCAGCTCAATTTTTTTGTGATATTTTATTATTGTCTTTAAATGAACATAAAAATAAAGTCATAAACGCACGCATAACCACAACTGTGTTTTATTTCACTGAAGTCATACAGGGTAAAAAATGAGTGCTCGCGGAGTTAAAAAAAGACGATCAGAAGAAGAAAATCGAATTTATAAACCTAGCTAGCTACATTTCAATATGGTAATGTCACCGAGGTTCTAAGTTCGTCTCCAATAACCTTATAACCAAGAATCTTATATTCATATTCTACTTGCTTATAAGCATGGGTTATATACAACCCACTATCAAACGGGCCCTATTTTTTTAAATCATTCGTTTGAAATTTTGAAATCTTGGACGAATTGAAATCGTACGTTTAAGTCACATGCGACGTAATGTCACAATTGACACTCGAACACTAACAACTAATAGTCAACAAGCGATTCAAAAATACGGATTTTGGCCCTTTCGGCCGCCATGGCAACTAAGTTTCGCAACCAGTTGTGAAAAAGGAATTTTTATTCGTTTTTGGCAACTAGTTGCAAAAGAAGATTTTTTTTATTAATACGCAACCAGTTGCCAACAAAGAATTTATCATTGTAGTTCTAGTGGTAATGGAGTCCTTCCTCATCTAATAAAATACAATTATTTTAGTGCAAACACTGGTCACTGAACTGATCCATCCTTTTTCACAACTGGTTGCGAAACTCAGTTGCCATGGCGGCCGAAAGGATTTTGGCAATGTCGAATAAAAATTATCAGTAAAGAGCACTCGACGCCAACCGAAGGATTTTAAAAACAGGGCCCCTGGTACGACGGAACTTTAAACGTCATCGTTTTCCCTTGTTTTTAACACAAGAATACTTTTACTTAACGCGAACAAACGACCGAATTCATTCTAAAACTACACGTCAGCTATTTAAATGGTGGTTACTAACGTCTGGTGCATTGTAAGTATATCAAGAGGATCTACGTACAGTTTATAGACGCACCTTATCTTGCCCCAGCGGTTGAAGAACAGGGCGATGGCTGCCACCCACAGGAGCAGGACGAAGGCCACTATCAAGGCCTCTTCCGCTCGCACCACCACGCCACTGCCACCTGGCGACAGAAAAAATATTCAAAAAAAACCGGCCAAGTGCGAGTCCGACTCGCGCACGAAGGGTTCCGTACCAAAAAACGGCAAAAAAATAACGTTTGTTGCATGGGAACCCCCCTTAAATATTTTTTTTAATCTGTTTTTAGTATTTGTTGTTATAGCGGCAACAGAAATACATCATCTGTGAAAATTTCAACTCTCTAGCTATTACTAAGACTCCGCTGTCTGTCTGTCTGACTGTCACCAGGTTGTATCTCATGAACCGTGATAGCTAGACAGTTGAAATTTTCACAGATGGTGTATTTCTGTTGCCGCTATAACAACAATTACTAAAAAAATACTAAAAAATCATAGTCTGGTATAAATGTCTCTGCTCACTACACCGTACCATACCATGACCAGGCGCGGTTCGAGGGGGAGGGGGAGATCACAGGGTACATGACTCCCCCCAAAATTGTACAGTCACATAGAAAAAGCTTCTAAAAATTTACAAAAAAGCAATTGTATTATTATTAGTGACTCCCTCAATTTCAGGCTGCGACCGCGTCTGGCCATGACCGTGCTAGGAACGTATCAGCCACGAAAAGCAATACGATAAGCTCTACTATACCCACTAAAGCGGATCGACGGCGTTCTGTATGCAACCCGTATGGTGCCCGCCCAAAACCGATAGGAATCCGTTTAATTTTGCTTTTATAACGGTCATCATACGCGGTTACAATCCGTATACTGACAGGCTCGACATCGTTGCGTGTCATGTACAGATCGTGTCAGCACCGGCAAAATATTATTCTCGCCGACAATTATTGACGCTCCGTGTATGGCTGGTGACGGAACGGTCTAGTGGGAATAGTGTCATACTTTTAAATACAAATATTTTTTTTTGTCTGTCACGTTCCTAGCACGGTCATGGTATGCTACGATGTTAGTGGGTAGAGACATTAATCCGCGCGCGATGAGAATAGGATGGAACCTTGTCAAACTGAGATGCATGTACGCTGGCCAGCCACGGCGATATCTAAAAACACGGTGTCACGGACGGCTTCCGAGATGAGAGAACTTTTGCTGCAGCCACTTCAAGTAAGATAACAAGTAAACAACTAGTTGATAAGATACCTAATTAAATTAAAATTAGTCAATTTTCAATTTGACAAGGTTTCAACCCATTCCCATCGCGCGCGGATTATACAGATCCCGGCAAACATCTTGACCAGAATATTTTTCTTTCTGTCAATCTTTATGTCAATACTGATATTACGAAATGATAGACTTGTTTAGAAAAAGCATTAAACATTTTATTACGTAATAAAATTGCAGCCGTCGCGTTAATGTTTCTCATATAAGGGTATAATAAAACACAGCCGTTTTATTACGATAACAAAATCAGTTCAATTCTTAACTACTGAATATATTAATTACATTAGGGGCCAGTCTCAAAGTTGCGGATACCTACCGAAAAATAATTAGATTTAAATTCTGTTCCAGTTTTTAAATGAAAGGAAGATATTATAGTCTTGAATATTCGATCAAGAATATCCTAGATAACGCCTCACGAACTAAAACAGTACGCAAAAATGGCACCTCAAATAACTTGGCACTTATTTTGTACATAATCACCTCTTATTTGATACAAACTCATTTATTTTATATTATCACCTTTTTATTTTGTACAAAAACCCATCTTTTAGCACTACTTGGATTGGGTGGGCGACTGATCGTGTGATTAGACAAAATCTATTGTAGGTACTTGTAACGAGTCTACCTTTTATGGCAGAACTTTTTATGTCATAATTTTATTATGCATAACAACTGATGGCATAAACTTCATGTCGCAGAAAATCGTTTTGCATACACTCATTTATCATACACTTAAAAAGCATAATTTTGTAAGCCAGAATCATCTTTTGGCATACATTTCATATCCGTAATAATTAAATAGTAGAACCATCATATCGCAGAAAGTTCACAGTCAGAACCATCATATCGCAGACAGTTTATAGTCAGAATCATGTTTTGGCATACATTTAACAGAAAATTCATATCTAGAATAATTTTGTATTTCTTACAAGCATGTTTCATGCTGCATGCATCCTTACATGCAGACAAATAAACATGCATGCAAGCAAGCATGCAACATGCAAGCAAGCATGCAGCATGCAAGCAAGCATGCAGCATGCAAGCAAGCATGCAGCATGCATGCAAGCATTGTGGAGCTCCGCTCGCTTCGCTCGCTCCGCTGCGAGTGGTCAAAACACTAACCTAACCTAACCTACTGGTAGGTGCATTAAAAGTTTTTCTTTATAGCGGGGGGCCTCAGGCCAGCCCCCCTGCACCCCCCGGCAAGCATGCAAGCAGCACAAACAAGCATTCAAGCATGCATGCATGTAAGCAAGCAGCATGCATATCGGTTTTGCAGCGATTCGTTCTGTTGTTGACTTTTGTAGCACAACAATTACAAAAATTCAACATATTGACTTTTTAAGACAAATTTTTAATTCAATTTTTTAGAGATTACAATATGCCTGATGACATTATTCTTAATGAAATTCTGCCATATTCGTAGTATACCATGTGAAAATTATACCAAATAATTGTCGACTAAATAAACGTTATGCCAAACGAATTCTGCGAATAAAAATTTTGCCAAAGGTATTTATGCCTAATGAAATTCTGCCATCTGAATAGTATGCCATTGTTAATTCAGACATGTAAACATTCTGCCAAACAATAATTATATTAAACAATTTTTATGCCTTAAAAATATTCGTTTAAAGAAGATTCTGCCAAGTGTGTTCTACCAAATAAATTTCGGAGCATCAAGTTTCTGCCAGATAGAGGTAACCCACTTGTAACACCTGCACTGTAAATTGTTTTAGGCTTAGAAACTTAGAAACAAACCAATAAAATATTTTTATTTTTATTTTATTTATTTGTCCATCAGCCATTTTAATGTCCCCACTGCTGGGGCACAGGCCTTCCTTATGGGAGGATAAGGAGGACGGGCCATAACCCACCACGCGGGCCCAATGCGGATTGGTGGGTGTTAACGACTGCAAATGCAGCCGGGACCAACGGCTTAACGTGCCTTCCGAAGCACGGAGGAGCTCGAGATAATAAATTTTTGGTCACCCATCCCATGACCGACCCTTGCGAACGTTGCTTAACCTCCGCAATCGCTGGGCCAGGCGCTAAACCACTGCGCCACCGAGCTCCTCAATTTATTTATTTACTTTGTGCAAAATAAGCGCACAATTTGTAAATGGGACGCTATTTGAGGTGCCATTTTTGGGACTCTGACCGGACATATCGGGTATTCTTGATCGAAGTCTGGAATCCGTAAAAATTTTGCCAAAGGTATTTATGCCTAATGAAATTCTGCCATCTGAATAGTATGCCATTGTTAATTCAAATCAAATCAAATCAAATCATAGTTTTATTTGCAAGAACATAAGTTATACATAAACAGGACATTCGGACATGTAAACATTCTGCCAAACAATAATTATATTAAACAATTTTTATGCCTTAAAAATATTCGTTTAAAGAAGATTCTGCCAAGTGTGTTCTGCCAAATAAATTTCGGAGCATCAAGTTTCTGCCAGATAGAGGTAACCCACTTGTAACACCTGCACTGTAAATTGTTTTAGGCTTAGAAACTTAGAAACAAACCAATAAAATATTTTTATTTTTATTTTATTTATTTACTTTGTGCAAAATAAGCGCACAATTTGTAAATGGGACGCTATTTGAGGTGCCATTTTTGGGACTCTGACCGGACATATCGGGTATTCTTGATTGAAGTCTGGAATCCGTAAAACAGGCCCTATCTCTTGAAATCATGCTCAATTATTCGGATTTCACACAGCCACAGTTCACGTTGCATTATGTGTGACTGTAGATTTATCAAGTCAGTTTTCCTCAGTTCAAAAAGTGCTTGTGTGATATTGGTAGCATCTTTACTTATTTTTCCGTAAAACAGAGTCTATTGTATAATCGATTTTTCGAACAGACGCTTAAAGCGCTTTCATAGTTCGTCGACTTTGTAACACTCGTAACACAAAATATCCAGTGTGCGTGTTCAGTAGCCCAATATTCAGTACCTCTAGCACGAACATCTGTCGAAAAAAAGGCGCGAAAATAAATTCGATGGAGTAATTTTGTATGGGAAATTTGTAAAACGCCACCTACCGCCGAAAAGAAACAAAATTTTCCATAGATAATTACTCCTTATTCGCGTTTTTTTCTCGATAAATGTTCGTACCACTTATTTGCACATATGTATAATATAATATATTTTGGATTACAGTTCAAGTATTCACGGTTGCTTGCCCGACACAGGGTCTACAGATCTAACTAACATTTGACTTTTGCCACCTGAATGAAAGCTATGGAATGCAATAAACGTTTTGAGTACTAAATAAGTATTGAGGGTTGAAATAGTGCAAGCAAACTTCTCGACGTGACTGTGTGAACTGGAAGTCACTTGACCTCGATCTGATTATAGTATAGAATAGAGTATAGATCTGGTTCTTGACATTTAGCGGATAAAACACATCCACTGTATGCGTTTTCCACTGGATCATAACCCTTCAATTCAGCACTTCAACAAGAGCAGTAATTTTATTTATTTATTTACGATTCATTGCACACACGAATAGCTATCTACCTTGGGGTCAAGTCTGCTAATGTTTTCGTCAAAATCGTAGTTCAATGGTGTTCTAATTGTAATGCTTTTTCACACAGCTCTTGTTTGGGTTTTATCATCCGATTATAAAGTTTTTTTTAAATAGGCTCTCTGTTATTATTGGTACAGATTCTTCCACTCACCGAAGTCAGCTAGCGAGACGTTCGCCCGAGGCGTGGAGAGGGGGGAGGGGTGCAACCTCAGCACCACTTCTGCTGGAGGGCCGCCAGTCGCCCCGCTCCATTCTGGGGGGACAGACACTATTTTGAGGTCGCCACTTGAACTATGCATGCGAGCAGCGAACTAAAATCTATGGAAGGGTAATTGCAAACAAAATATTGCTTAAAAATGACACCACGGGGCTAAAAATGACAACTCGCACTAGTCGGGCTAGCCATGCGCCCGGTGACAGACGTTAGCGTTCTTTACAATAATTGAAGTTTGTATTGTAAAGAAAAGAGAGAGTTTATCAGAAATGACGTCCTGTGTCGTTAAAAGGCAGTAAAAAGATGCAGAAATAACGTATCATATTTTTTCATTTAAGTATAGAAAATATCTATGAGTAGCTATACAAATTATGGTCGCTATTATGCAACCAGTGTTCAATAGCTTTGTGCTGCATAATTAAATGTCAGCATTTTCAGCCCCACCCACTTAGTTGTCATTCTCGTGTGGTGGCATTTTTTGAGTAGAATGCTTATCTTAATATATAAAATCGTAAACTGAATGACTGACTGATCTATCAACGCACAGCCCAAACCGCTGGACCTAGAGACTTGAAATTTTGCACACAGATACCTTATACAGTGTAGGCATCCACTAAGGAAGGATTTTTGAAAATTATATCCCTAAGGGGATGAAATAAGGGATGAAAGTTTGTATGAAAGTCCCTCAGTTTTGAAGCTAGGATCGTCAAATTTTGTGTTTAGGCTAACGATTGAAAATTAATAAATACGGGTCTCAGCGTTTTTCAAAATTCTACCCCCGAAGGGGTCAAAAGGGGGATGAAGTTGTGTAATGAAGAAAATCCTTTATTTCGAAGTCAAAATTGCTAAATATATTATTTAGGCTTATGGATGGAAATCTAACGCAAAGTATATTGTTATTGTTAGTATTTTAACCCCTACGGGGATGAAATGGGGGTGAAAAGGGGTAAATAAACCTAAAAATAGATATGGATGTCGTTATTGGGGTTTTCTGGGATGACGATTGCAAAAATGACATTTATTTTGAAGTCCAACACGGTGGACATGATTTGACCCCTCAAGGGGTGAAAATAGGGTTCAAATTTTGTATGGAAAAATAATATTACATGGACATTACAACTTTAAACTTCGTAGGAGCACGTCTAAAAATAAATAAGCAAACATATTTTGTGATTTTGAAAATAAACCCCTTAGGGGGTAAATGGGGTGAGTAAACCTAAAAATAGATACGGATGTCGTTATTGGGGTTTTCTGGGATGACGATTGTAAAAATGACATTTATTTTGAAGTCCATCACGGTGGACATGATTTAACCCTCAAGGGGTGAAAATGGGGTGAAAATTTTGTATGGAAAAAAATATTAAATGGCCATTATAACTTTAAACTTCGTAGGAGCACGTCTAAAAATAAATAAGCAAACATATATTTTGTGATTTTGAAAATCAACACCTTAGGGGGTAAATGGAGTGAGTAAACATAAAAAACGATGTGGAGGTCGTTCTTGAGGTTTTATGGAATGGTGATTACGAAAATGAGATTTATTTTGAAATCCAACACGGTGGACATGATTTAACCCCTAAAGGGGTGAAAATGAGGTTCAAATGTATGGAAAAAGAATATAAAATAGACATTGTCCATCAGCCATTTCTGATGTCCCCACTGCTGGGGCACAGGCCTTCCTTATGGGTGGATAAGGAGGACGGGCCATAACCCACCACGCGGGCCCAATGCGGATTGGTGGGTATTAACGACTGCAAATGCAGCCGGGACCAACGGCTTAACGTGCCTTCTGAAGCACGGAGGAGTTCGCGATATTACAATTTTTTGGTCACCCATCCCATGACCGACCCTTGCGAACGTTGCTTAACTTACGCAATCGCTGGGCCAGGCGCTAAACCACTGCGCCACCGAGCTCCTCTCAAAATAGACATTACAACTTTAAAATTCGTAGGAGCATGTCTAAAAATAAATAGGCAAACACATATTTTGTTATTTTGAAAATCATCCCTTAGGGTGTAAATGGGGTAAGTAAACATGAAAATCGATGTGGATGTCGTTCTTGAGGTTTCATGGAATGGTGATTTCGAAAATGACATTTATTTTGAAATCCAACACGGTGGACATGACACATCATGGACCTGTACCTGGACATGCACATCCAGGTAACGGGAACGCGAACAGGCACGGGCACGAGCACGGGAACAGGAACGGGAACGGGAACAGGACGAGAACGGGACGGGAACGGAACGGGCCGGAACGGAAACGGTGAGGGAAAGAAACGGGAACTGAAAGGGAACGGGAACGGAACGGAAAAGAGAAAGGGACAGGAACAGGATGGGAACGGTACCGGGAAAAGGAACGGAAGGAGTACGGGACGGGAACGGGACGCGAACGGGAACGAACGGGAACGAACGGGAACGGAAAGGGACGGAACGGAATGGAACGGGAACGAAACGGGAACAAAACCGTAACGAAACGGGAACGATACAGGAACGGAACGGGAACAAAAACGAGACGGGAACGGTAAAGGAACGGCACGGGAACGGAGGGGAAAGGATCGGGAACATCACGGAACGGGAACGGGACGAGAACGGGATGGGAACGGAAACGGGAATTAGACGGGGCGGGAACGGGAACGGGAACCGGACGGTAAGGGGAACGGGAACGGGACGAGACAGGACAGGACGGGACGGGAACGGGAACCGGAAGGGGTACGGGATGGGTACGGAACGGGAACAAGAACGGAACGGGAACAAGAACGGAACGGGACGGAATGGGAACGGAACGGGAACGGGATGGGAACGGGAACGTAACGGAAATGAAATGGGAATGAAACGGGAACGGAACGGGACGAGAACGGTACGGGAACGAGAACGAGAACCGGACGGTAACGGGACGGGAACGGGAATGGCAACGGAAGGGGTACGAGAACGGTACAGGAAAGGGACGGGAACGGACGGGAACAGAACGGGAACGGGAACCAGAACCGGAAACGTAAAAATGACTGGTCAGATCCTGGTTGAAGGTTCTCTAAGGATTTTCTCTAACATCCACGCGAACGAAGTCGCGGGCAGAAGCTAGTTCCATATATTTTAGTTCGTTGGCAAGTTACGGTTTTAATTTAGAAAGGGCTAACCCTTTTTCTAATTTTATTTTATAGGAAAGAAGCTTTAAAAATATAGGAAAGAATTTTGTATTTTATTGTAAAATGCTGTTGGTTCGTTATGTAATTCTGCTCTTAACAAAGTCTTCCGTTTATGACTTGTGAACCAATGGCCTGGCTAATTTGACATTCAGAATTGTTTGTAACAACCTAGCTAAACTGAATTTTAGGATTCAATTTATATTTATAGTGATACGATTGAAGTCGATGTATCCAATGGGAAACAAAAATGCTGAAGGATTTATTGGGAATCCATTAGTTTAAAATGCTTACATGAATTAAGGCATTCCATATTACACTAATCGATGCTGATGGAGATAGCGACATATAAAAAAAGCAATTTCTTCCCTAGTAGAGAAAGAGAAACAAAAAAATTAAAAGTTTGTTAGTTCGACAAGATTTAACCAATACTTAGGAAATACAAAAAAGTCCCAAGTAAAAGTTTAAATTAACTTTAATGTCACGAACAAACTTCTGATCTAAGTTGGTCGTCATTAAAATGAACTCTACAGTTTCCGTACGTACTAGGCACGTAACTTGAAATTTTTTCGACGGAGTGGGGATAAGTTCGCGCATGTGGTCTTGTGAGCGACCAATAGTGAGCGCCCCTCTCCCGCCGCCCGCGCCCCTCACCGCTACGCATACCCAAAATACGCGTTTCGCGCAATCCCCACCCGATTTCAAGTTATATGCCTCGTACTGTACCATGAGTTGATGAAAACTGTTTTCGGAACCGTAAACTATCGTTTTGTCTCTTTCACTCGCATTGACTGTGAGCAGTATATCCGATTGTTTTTGGTGACGAAAACAGTTTGCATCAACTCATGGTAGAGCTACGAGGGCGGTTTAATAAGTCCATGACTTGAAAAGAATAAATACTTTTTTCTCATAATTTATTTTTGTATCTTAAATATAAACTGCTTAGGAATGTTTACATTTTTTTTTTCTTATTCGGCAAAAGATTATTACTTTTGGAAACAAAAAGCTCAAGCAACTTCTAACTTTTCTTAATGACCCTGTCGACCCTCTCGGCGGCTCTCATGACATCAAGACTCATCAAATGAAGATGCGAATCCTTCCTATGCTCTAGATTTAGCCCACTGAGATTTTTTCCCCTACCAAACATGAATAAATGTCTTGTCTGAAATGAGCCCTCATTCAGTTACCACAGTTTTCAGGCGATAAAAGAAAAAAATAATGGGTTGAAGAGGTAGGAACTTCGTTGGACTGAATACGCAGAGCTACAAAAAGATTATGTAGAGAAATAAAACAAAATATGACGAAAAAAGATGTTTCTTCTTTACAAAGTCATGGACTTATCAAACCACCCTCGCACAGTTCCATTACTACAGACAACACCAATAACCTATCAATCACTTTCTTTACCGCTCTCACCCGCGGAGATGCGCGATGAAGCCGCCTGCGGCTTGTTGGTGGATCCCTTATCGGTTACAACAGGTGTGTCTGTTGCTGTTGTTACAGCATCTGTGAACAAAATTAAGAAGTTAAACCTGAATAGTAAGGCTGTTTGTCGACCGCCGCCGTCACCGAGCGTGAATTTATTTTTGGTCAAGTTCAAAATGACGTGACGGGCGTGCAGTGGATAGGCGGCCCTAATCAATGTATGTACAGTACTAGGCACGTATTTTGAAATTTTTTCGACGGAGTGGGGATAAGTTCGCGCATGTGCTCTTGTGAGCGACCAATAGCGCGCGCCCCTCTCCCACCGCCCGCGCCCCTCACCGCTACGCATACCCAAAATACGCGTTTCGCGCAATCCCCACCCGATTTCAAGTTATATGCCTCGTACTGTATCGCTTGGCGCCATCATCTTTTTCTCGAGGAGGGCTCGGTGACGGCGGTAGTGGACAAATACTAGTGTTGACGGCTGCAGTTGGCAACGCGCCGCCCACGTAAGAGCTCTTAGTGGCCTCAGGAGAAGCATGGGCGGGAGAAAAATAACTCATCAGGTTTTTCTGGGGTGGGCACGGCCCAAATATAATCAACTAGTGGCCGCCCGCGTCTTCGTCTGCACGGACAGTTTTTTTAGGCATCCCTCAGAAATTGTACGTCTAGATCATTGGTTCCTAACCTGGGGGTAATTACCCCCACAGGGGTAAAACAGCTATTCTATGGGGGTAACAGAGGTGGTATCAGTAAGAATGAATAGAATAGAGAGATGGCACTATGGTTCATTTCAAATAACATTTCTCCAATTTTCAATGACACTATTTGCTATGCACTATGAATGTGAAACGGCGGCAACCGGCAACCCTCCCCCCCAGACCACGATGGGCGTAAAGTATGCTTCCCAACTAGGTGATATGGGTAACAATATTGAAAAGGTTAGGAAACACTGGTCTAGATGAAAGATTGTCTTTTTCTGTACCTTTGATAACGTGTATGCAAAATTTCATGATGAGCGGTTCAGTAGGTAAGACGTGAAGGCGTAACAAACAAACAAACAACGGACTTTCGCATTGAAAAAAATCTATAAAATATTAGTAAGGGTACCTCTAAGTATGAATAGTTGGTGTTATTGTAATCTACCGGTGGCCATCACGCCACACCGATTTTAGACTTCGCATCGCACAACAGTGAATTTCATATAGGGTTTCTGATTTCTCGACCTTTATTTTTTCTCGAGTTTCGGGAATTCTCGAGGCCAAATTCTCGAGTTTTCTCGAGTCTTTAAATTGAAACTGTTGAAATCTGTTGAAATTTAATAAAAATACAGGATTTTTAAAAATCTAAGATACTTTTATTGCACCACAATTAATATTAGGAATTTGGTACCTCTTATTTGGGTAGTGAAAGAAACAAAAATTAAAATCTTCTTACATATTATTAACTAATTATGAAAACATAGTAATTAACTCTAGTCTTAAAGACTAAAGTTGACTATTCCTAGTCTAGACCAGCAACGTTAACCTATTAAAATAGTTAGAAAACTTTTGTCTTAGAAAATGGGCTTTCAAGAATAAGAAAGAGTGAACACATGAATGAAAGAGAACGGAGCGCGGGCGGTGTTAATGTGCTTATAGCCGTCTACTAGCACCGAGAATACATTTGTTTTTATAACTCGTAAACCAACCCCTTATAAAAAAAAACGGTCAAGTGCAAGTGGGACTCGCGCACGAAGGGTTCCGTATTATGGATTATAAAACTTACAGAAAGAATGAAAGTTGTTGAAGTTAAAATATTAGAAACAATTTAAGAGGGAATGGTTGTTTCGTTTTTAGGGTTCCGTAGCCAAAATGGCAAAAAACGGAACCCCTATAGATTCGTCATGTCTGTCTGTCTGTCTGTCTGTCTGTCTGTCTGTCCGTCCGTATGTAACAGCCACTTTATTCCAAAAGTATTAAGACTACATAGTTGAAACTTGGTAGGTAGGTGTATTCTGTAAACCGCTTTACGATTTTTACACAAAAATAAAAAAAATAAAAGATTAAGGGGGGGCTCCCCATACATGGAACTGAAACTGAAAATATTTTTTTTCATCAAACCAATACTTGTGGGGTGTCTTTAGATAGGTGTTTAAAAATGACATTGAGGTTTTTAAGACTATTTTTTTTCAAAGTCAACCGTTTGAAAGATATATGCCGCCAAAGTGGTAAAATGTGTGTCCCCCCCCCTTTAACTTTTAAAGTAAGAGCGTGAAAAATCTAAAAAAAATATAAGCCATAGATCTTAATAAACACTTTCAACGAAAATTGGTTTGAACGAGATATAGTAATTAGTTTTCAAGATATAGTACATTTTCCAAAACCGCAAATATAACTTTGTCATTTATACAAACACCGTGAAAAACAAAGTTATTTTTTCAGACGAAAAATGATAGCGGTATTAAAATATGATATGGTATAATGTACCTACGGAACCCTACTGCGCGTGGCCCGACACGCACTTGGCCGGTTTTTTATTTAAATATTGACCTGGTTTACCAGTAATAAAAATAAATGTATTGGCGGTGCTAGTGGTCGGCTAAAAAGCGACTTAACGGCGAAAAATAGTCGCGGATCGCATCTGCCGCGCTTCAAATTCGAAACTCGAGAATTCTCGAGCTCCAGTCTTTTTTTTCTCGTCTCGAATGAAGCCAACTTTCTTGATTTTTCTCGAGTTCGAGAAAGCTCGAGCAGAAACCCTAATTTCATATGAATTCTTAATAATATATGTATTTTTAAATTTAACTTAAAAATAGATGTTGCCCAGAGCCTAAAGCACTGGTCTTTATATAAAAAAAAGCATTCAGGTATTACAAAAGAATCAAGTTTAAAATCTTAATAAACTATTTTCAAACCTTAAATCATGACGAAAGATGTGAATGACCTAAAAGTAGATACGTTGCGGGTTTTGCACTAGTCGTTTCTCATCGTTATTCGTGGTTGGCTACATCCATTCACATAGCTGTGAGATTTCATTCCATTTGCGTTAGCACAAAAGCAAAAATGAAATTCTGTTAACCCTGATCACAGGGTCAGATCTTCTGACAGGGTACACGATATTGAAACACGTACATTAAATGGGAATTACATCACAGAATAGATATAAGTACTTTCGTACAGAAAGGACACTCTCCACCCCGCCCCAAAATTAATTACCCCACCCCGCCCCGCGAGTTCATGTGCCGAATCGTGTGCTTCTTTCGCCGTGTATGTCAACGTCAACTTATTTTGATATTCAAAGCAATGCGTTGTAACTTTATTTACCAAAAGTTCGAATAGGGAACATGCATTAATTTTTTTTTGTATCAAAATCAAAAGTATAATGCGTGAGAAAATCAACTGTAATATTAAAACTTTTCTCTTGTGTTTTTTTCTCGTGATATAGTTACTTAAAGTTAGCACGCAGCAGCACCCGCCGAAAACGCTCTATACAAAAAGGTCAACATTTGTGACGTCACTCATGTCACGTTTCAGTGCATTAGTATGGAGTTAGCCAAGAATTTTCAAATATCTCCCTAAATATTGCGTTTAAGTACATATGTGTCATACAAAATATTATTTCTTATTTGATGTTCTATCCGACTGTTAAGTGCATTATATCCGAAAACGAAAAAAAAAAGTTCGTTATTTTCCCTTGTGTGATAAAACTAAAGTAATACATTTTATTTTTTATTTTTCTGTTTCATCATGTTTTTATACGTGTCCGAATTTATCAAAATCGGTGATTTATGCATGTTCAATTGAACGCCGCTCATACAGTACAAACTGCACGGTAGCCCTAGACTTACACACACAGTTGCGTGTGTACTCGTCACCTGACGTCATCCGATACAATGGCGCGGTTGTATGGAGTGTCCGGGGTGTGATTACATTTAACATACAATAAACGAGATCCTGAAAAATACCCTTACCTGCAAGAAACGCGTTACATGCCCTTGGTCCCCCATTCTAAGTTCCCCTTGGGGACCACAAGCAAATATTTTAGCCCATGGAACACCAAAGGGGGACAACGGGGTACCATGGGAAAATTATATGGCCCGTGGTACCTCTAATCTTTTTCATGTCAGAATGAAATGTTTTAGATGCGGTACCACGGACAATAAAAATATAGATTGTTATTCAGGGGCAGGGTTGCCAATGCCAACGGTCTGGATTACCCAAAATCCTGACTGAAAATCCCCAAATTTGGGGAAAACAAACTCAAAATTCCCCACATTTTCCCCACAAATTTTTATCAACGAAATAAAAGTTCTGTTCATATAAATTAAACATATTTATAAAAATCTTCTTCTAAATACCCAAAATATAAAACAAAAAGTAGATTAAAATAATTAAATAACACTTTTAAATACATTTGATGATTTTAATTTACTTTTTGTTGTAGTTCTTGTTGCGAGTTTTTTACAAGTTTTAATTTGTTTGGTTAACAAAATCACTAATATAAGGGTGAAAACGTTTTTGGTATATAAACAAAAACATTTGTAACGTTTAATTCAACTTGTTTTGATAAATGGATTTGTGGAATAGTTATTTTCATAAGGAAAATTGGTACTTTTAATAACTGATGAACATGGCACTGATGGTCATGAATGTTGCTATTAAATAAACTCTAAAAAAAACCTTCCTACCTACTGAATAAGTGGAAGCCGAGTTAAACTTGATTTAGATAAACATAATTTAGAAATACTTCTAACAACTTTTATTACTTCCAAGTTCAGTTCTAGTGTAAATGTCTAAAAACCCTAATTCCCCGCATTTTCCCCACATTGACGCTCTCCCCACAAATTACCCAATCGGACTGAAAATCCCCGCATATTGGGGAATTCCCCACAGATTGGCAACGCTGTTCAGGGAGTTCCACGAGCAAAAATATTTGCTCGTGGTCCCCAAGAGGAACTTAAGAGTGGGGGACCACGGGCAAGAAATGAAAAAACGGAATGATGCTGTGGGAGAGCAATCTCACAGCATAGTTGTATGAAAAGGAATCCGGAAATTGTTATTTAGTAGCCATACAATATACAAAAAAATCTACGGAACCTTCTGTGCGTGAGTCAAAATGAACTTGTCCGGTTTTTTTTTGTTGTAAGAAAATTTCAGAAAAGAGGTTTTATAAATGATGACGTGTCAAATTCAGAGTGCAACCACAATCTAGGGATCTTTCGAGCCATTTACAGTGATTTATCTTCGCACATTCGAGACTCGAGCTGAAAGGTCTTGTAACACGTATTTTTGGAAATTCAGCAAGAAACGAAGTTTTCGTTATTCGGAATCTTGGTGCATTTTTATGAAAAGTTTTTTATTTATCTTACTAGTGACAAATAGATAGTATTTTCAGATGGGACTTCTTTTTCACGAACTCAAAAATCTCTGTGTAATTTTCCGAGTTTAAATACGTTAATTTTACGATAAGGTACATTGTAGATGGGAAAATATTTAGTTTTTAGCGCGGTAAAAACAGAGTACCTACTTATTTAAATTGCTCTACATCATGGTCTATCAATCTTACCAACGATAGTATAGGTATTTT
The DNA here is from genome assembly GCA_943789525.1 of Agriphila geniculea. Lineage (NCBI taxonomy): Eukaryota > Metazoa > Arthropoda > Insecta > Lepidoptera > Crambidae > Agriphila > Agriphila geniculea. Next base: position 20,865,867 of record OX038879.1, read on the forward strand.
ATTATTGTTATTATTATTATTCGTTTATTCAGTACACTTTATATTAATTATTTTTTACATATTGCCGCACCACGAAAACCTCACAGGGTTTATCTGGGTGACGGCGAGCGCTGTTTTTACATATTTTGTTTGATACTTAAGTAAATAATAGTTTATGCTTGAACTAAAATGCTTTGACATTTTCTTTGTACATTATTAGGGAGGTGATTTTCGGGCGCATTAAGCTTCTTGGGGCGCATGATATGTCATGAACACTATGGTGTTAAATTCGAGATATCTCGAAAAAGTCAAGTAATATCGTAGAGATTACAAAGACTTTTGACTTGTGAGTTGTAATGTCAAAAATCAGTGAGAATAAGTTTTTTGGTTGCAATAGAGATTTTAGTGACATTTTCAATAGAGATTTGTGATTAGAGATAATCTCGAATTCGAGAAATGTTGTGTCGTTATTTAAATAAAAGGGTATTAAATATCTAGAAACTCTTTTCCCAAACAAGTTGTTGTGTTTAGGTAAGGCTATGCTCTCAAACACATAAGTTCTTTGAGTATCGTGGTATTGGTATTCCATATAGAATGTACTGGTATTATGTTAATCATTTGTGGTAGTATGTGAAATGTAGATTCGCACACAATTGGGACATGTCGCAGCGCATTGCAGTTTCAGGCTAATATCCCCGAGCGATAAATGCAAATCATACAGATTATTATTTACTCTGCGCTTCAATTAATAAATTAGTTTTTATCTACACCCATGATAATAATAATGTTTCCTCTATAAAGGGTTTTGACTTTGACTTTGACTTAGACTGTCCTCCTCCGCGTCGTCATTTTATCATCCAAACGAGTGTTATAATATTGTAATTTCATAATGTAACTAGTCACGCGTGGGCGGCGCACGGAGGAGCGCGACATCCTAACACTTGGATATTTAACCGTTAACCGTTATAAGGCTAACCGTTTCAGAACCCTTTACAGAGGAATTAAAGCATGGGTATAGATAAAATGAGTAAGTAACTATACATAATGTAACTGTTCTGTTTATTACTCCAAAGTAAGCTGAAGCAGTTAATAAAGCCTACCAGCCACATCCTAAAGATTCAACGTTACTTTAATTAAATCTCAAAATTCACTCTCCGCACTTCAGCTAATAACTACATTATACGACTTTTATACTACCAGACAACTGATGAATTTCCCAAAGCGTTCCCCCTCAAAATTTGGTGTGGAAATTCGTACTCACTTGAGATTTTACGACAAAACTTATTAAGTCTATAATACTTGACAGAAAATTTTAAACTTTCAACGTAAAGTTTACGTTACGACGATCCATTGTTTTCATACTACAGATAGATTCGTAAGATTTTTTTTACTTAAGTAAAGTTTTTTTACCTACCTATTCAACGTTTTTATGTAGAGTTACTGAATTAGGTATTCAATCTTGACGCTTTTTTCGGGCGAGTACAAAATTCAAAAGTTTGGAGATATTAATTAATGAATTGTTCGTTCTTCTTGTATTGTGCGGTGTCCATCAGAATTATAGCAGAAAATTGATCGAAAATTTTACCTAAACGAACACACATATGATACAGGGTTTGTGAAATACCAAAAACCTCGCAGGAGTAGATTACTAACATCATAAACAACAACCTATTTTAGTATCCCTGGCAGTCAGCACATTTATATAATTTTATTACCTAATATGCATGTATATCCACTTATATACCACGAAAGTAAAAAAATGACACCAGACTAAAAGCTACAACGATGTTGAAGCCTTGTTACAAATTCAAGCATAAAAATTAATATCACATAAAATACTACACACATAACCATTTCTTTTGTATTTAGTAAAAAAACTGAGGAAAATTTCAGTAATAATTGTTAATTTTAATTTTTATGTTTAAGTAATTTTGTTTTTAATTCTTGCAAAATTATAACTAGCAAATAACACGTAAACTTCTGAATTCTAAGGCACTAATTTTTATTTATCAAGGTATGAAGAGCGGAGCACCTTAACACAATTCAAGTATTTCTTTACTTAAATGGGTGCTCCAATAAGTGAAATTGTTATGTACCCACCAGTTATCACAATAAAATTATTTTATTTTTTATTTATTTTTATTTTGTTCTACGACTTTTCCGAAAAACATACAAAAAACGACTATCCATACAAATGACCCAAATAGCTGATCGAGCTTTGTATGACGAAAATATTTTTTGTCTCTTTTTCGGAAAAGTCGTAGAACAATTTAATGTTGTTGTTTCTGATGATAGTAATCTACTCTTGCGAGGTTATTGGTATTTTACAAATAACCCTGGGTAGAGTGAACTTTATTTGTAGAATGGCAGTACGTTACACATACATATTTGCATCGATGGTTGAAGTAACAATAGGGATGATGACTAATGAATAAAATTACGAAATACCTACTAATAAAAATCGTAAACATATTAAACTTAGTAGCTTGTATACCTCTTGGTTTTATACAGGGTGCATTTGAAATCACTCTCCAAATTTTAAGGATGTGTTCAGTCCATGAAACTGAACAACTTTCTCTATGAAACATAGGGTCAAATATGTAAAAAAAAATGACTTTTCATACAAATCAAAGAGATCACGTGATCAGTTTAGTATGGGATGACCAAAATTTTTTGGCGTATTTCGACACATGTTTCATGGAGAAAGTTGTTCAGTTTCATGGACTGTACACATCCTTAAAATTTGGAGAGTGATTACAAATGCACCATGTATATTGCGTATTATTTGTTTTATGACCCTTCAAAGTTGGGCGGACATGTCCATTTAAAAAGTATAAATTTTGTTAAATAATTAATGCATTTAATTAGTCCGTAAAATTTATAGCAAATTTGTCTAAGACACCATTTTGATAAACACAATATTTAATATAGCTGCCGAACAAATTTCCTACGCGTTACATACAAACTACACAATCGTGACGTCATAACTAAGTAGCCGTTAGTATGGAGCGTTTTCAGGTGAGTCCAATTTTGTGCATTTCAAACTGTGATATCTCGGGCAGTTTTCATGCTAGCGAAATAATAATTTTACCAATGTTTCTTTTTTTTGAGAGGTAATTTATGTAATATAAAATAAAAAAATACTCATCATGCCTATTACCTAAATTCTATCGTCGCTGTAAAATTTTTAAGTTAATATACTTAAACATAATTAATTCTGAAAGCTCAAAGGCAAAAATACCAGCTTCTTATAATTTACTTTAAAAAAGGATGTAACTTGATCTTCATTACAATTTCTTACGTTAATTATGCTAAATAAATTAGGCCCTATTCTTTTGGGAGTCTGAAGCCAAGAAGGGTTGACTTATTTTACCAATTAAGAACCCAATTATTGTTAACACAATATCTTCTTATACCAACCCTTCTTAAAAGAAATACTAGCTTTCGATCTACTTGGGTAGTAAGTATATACTTATACTTATATTTTTAACAACAAAGGTATAGTGCTTGGCCTTCACTTCACTTGATATGAAGAACAATTTTTAAATTGTTGTTATTGCGTCAGACTTAGGTAAGTGAAATAAGCCCTACCACTAATTAATTCGAAATGTTTGCTACCGGAACTACTAAACGAAATGAGTGACGATTTCGTCCGAAACTACATAGATAAGAAAAACTTTAAAGCAATTGTTAAGAAATATTTTTTAGAAAACATAAGTTTGTAAGATACTACACTAATTTATGTAATCTCTTAAATTAAGACCTTTGTTCACATTATGCTTAAATGGCAGCATGTTTTTGCCATTTATTTTTCTTAATAAATCACTAATTTTCAATAATTCACTGAACTGAACCCCTCCGCCACAGTTAAAGCCGAAACGGCTTTTGTAGCGGTGTTTATTTTTATGTACACCTAACATTGTATTAAATTAAACAATAAACTAAAAAAAATAATTAAACCGAGCACAAATGTACCCCGGGACCCCTGCGTCGTACACGTGGTGCCGAACCACTAGACCACAAAGGCGGTTAAAATAACAACATGGTTTTAAAACTAAATAAATAGTAGTTTATGATACAAGGTTGGTAAGGAGGTTTTTAAAACGAGTTGACGTTTTATAAGCCCGAGCCGCAGGCGAGGGTTTATAATCGTCACGAGTTTTAAAAAACCTTAACAACCGTGTGCCATACTACGTTTTTCAATACATTTGCGAGAAAACATTATAAGTACTACTGAAATTGTAATCTATACATATAATATAATAATAATAATAATTTAATAATAATATATTTATTTTCTCACACAATATAAACATTTACAATGTACTTACAATGTTTTAAGTTGCGAGGGTACATTAATAACTAATTATACTACGGTGCATTAGCTCGCACTCCAGCGCGGATATCGGCAGTCGGAGCGCTCGGTGACAATGTTTTGTTTACAATATCGTTGTGCACGCACACACTGCACTGCACAGCGCTGCTGGCGCGCGAACCGGTTAACAAATTACAAGTTAGACTACTCAAACTTCGAACCCAAAAATTTAACAAAATGTAGTGTAATTTTGATATTTAGGAATTTGAGTAGTAGAAATTGTTACAGACATAATTTAAATAACAACAATGTATTGTATACAGTACACAGTACACTGGCACCCAAACTAGGCCTAGCCTGTGCTTCAGGTGCCAGATCCTTCCTCATGTCGCTTGTTGATTATTTAATTTAGAAGTAAGTAATACAAAATACAGAATACAGCACCACCAGGTGTTTTACGAATATAATAAAAAATACTAATTGATTTCTAATTGAGTCGCAGTACATATTATACTATGTTTTTTAAATATAAATATTACTTTTATCAATTTTCAAAATTATTTAAACTTATTTAATTTTATTTAAACTCAGGATAATACCTATAGCCACTAATACAGACTGCAAGATAAGTTAGTTATTTCACAACTAAAAATAGATTTTCAGTTTCATCGTACGTTAGAGCTTTAAGCCACTCTGTCAATTTAGTTTTAAGATTATGCTTGTTAAGATGATGGAATTTAAGAATTTGATTTATTTTGTTATATAAAAAGTTACTGATGTAGAAGGGAAAACTATGTATAAAAACTGTTCTGGATGTAAGAGTTGGGAAGACTGTATAATTTCGACGTTTTTGTGGTTGGTTGGAGGTATATTCTAGTTTCTTATGTTGTGATATAATAATTTCTAGTATAAAGAGCTGTCTCACCGATAGTACTTCCGATACCGCGTAAAGCTGGACTGTGGGGAAGCGATAAGGCTTAAATAACATAACTTTAAGAACGGCACGTTGTGCTCGTTCTACTTTTAGAATGTGTGATTTTTTGGCTCCGCCCCATGCTTTAATACAATAGCTCAGGATGGATTGTACTAGCGCATAGTAAACAGTTTTTAGTAATTTCAAATCGGCAAAATGTCGCAGTGTCTTAAAAATGAAAATTAGTTTGCGTGTCCTCTCCGTTAACATTTGAATATGTGGGATCCAGGTAAATGTCTGATCTAATAAGACTCCGAGATACCTAATAGAAATAACGCGTTCAAGATTTGCACACTGACACGAAGGATTAGGCGGTATGTCTATACAAGTATGGGCTGCAATCTGAAAGGAAGCATCTGGGGTGTTATTTGATGTTATGCCAAATGTAATATACTTCGTTTTGGATGCATTTAACGTTAACAAATTTTCATGAAGCCAAAGCATAGCAAGTTGAAGACCTTTTGTGGCCGCGGCCCTAGTCTCCTCCCATGTTTCTCCATGAAAGACTAATGCAGTATCGTCAGCAAAAGTAAAAATTTTGCAGTTATTAAGCTTTAAGTTGCAGAGGTCATTTATATAAATTAGGAAGAGACTAGGACCGAGAACACTTCCTTGTGGTACCCCGTAGGTGACAGGAGAGTCTAGACTGGTGAACTCACCTATTTTAACCCTTTGTGTTCGTTCTTTCATGTAACTTTCAAACAAACGAAGAGTCTGCCCACGAATACCAATTTTTTCCATCTTATCCACGAGTAGGGGGGCGGAGACCGTGTCAAATGCCTTCGCCAGATCCAAGAAAATACCAAGACATTTATTTTTTTGGTCTAACTTATTACCAATGTAGTTTGTAATACCAGTAACAGCATCAGCCGTAGACATACCAGCTCTAAAGCCATATTGGTTAGCAGACAAGAGTTTTCCTTTCTCCAAAAATGACATTAATCTCCTATTCATTACTTTTTCTAAGACTTTAGATAGTGCTGGTAGAACTGAAATAGGTCGATAGTTATTGACACGGTCTCTTGCTCCTGTTTTGTGGATAGGATGTATAATAGAAATTTTAAAAATACGTGGGAAGACTCCTGTGTTTATAGAGAGGTTTATGATGTGAGTTAAGGCGGGAGATATGTAGTCCTTACAGATTTTTATTAGCTTATTTGAAATACCATCAAAACCAGTTGCGCTGTCATTCTTAAGACTATTTATAATATCTGAGATTTCATCGATGTCAGTTTCATACATGACCATTGAATTAAGTGAAGAAGCAACAGTTGACTGTGTGTATGTGTTGTTAATGGTAGGTCTGCTAGATTTAATTTTTTCAGCTAATGATTTCCCAACATCGGCAAAGTATTTGTTAACGTGTTCAACAGAGTCTTGTGGGCTATCTGCTATTCTTAAGAGGTCACTTGGTATTGTTTTTTGTTTGTTGGTGTATACAATAGATTTGATAGTCTCCCATGACTTTTTCGGATTATTTGATTGCTTTTTCAACTGATTTTGATAGTATAACTTTTTCAATCGCTTTAGTAAGTCAGTGCAAAAATTTTTATACCTTTTGTATGTTATATTTAAGATGACGTTACCGGGCTCTGCTTTAGTTTTCTGGTGCATCCTATCACGGTTACGTATACAACGTAGAAGACCCGGCGTTATCCATGGCTTAATGCAGCGCATTCTATGAGGAACTAATATTTTTATAGTGTGTTTAACAAGGTATTCAGATAGCAGCTGGACAAGTTGCTCTGCAGCCCAATTTACGTCCTGGGTATTTAAGATCTCCTCAAAGGAGTTAGTTGCCATGTCAGAAAGAATTCCTTTGTAATTGATTTTATTAACTGTAAAACTTTGATTTGGATCTTTACCGTAATTAGCTAGATGTAAACACGAAATGACTGCAGAATGGTCAGTCAAGGGGGTTTTCATAACAAGAGTAGTTACAGGATGCTTTGTTTTGATCATGGCATGGTCAAGACAGTTCAGGACTCTAGTGGGAAAAGAGTGACTAGGCAATATTCCGTGATATGCTAGTAGATTTAGATAGTCACAAGAATTCGGATCATTATTATTAGGTTTAATATCAATGTTGATATCACCCATTAAGACAATGTTGGTTGCTGATTTATGTTTTGACAGTAAATTATCGAGAGAGTTAAGAAAAGCTGTGGTATTTCTAATAGATGGAGATCTATAGAGAGCAATAATTAAGGAATTTGGGGTTTTTATTGTTAAGCAGCTAGCATCACAGAAACTAGGTTCCTCCACAAGACAGTCCAGATTTATCTTGGTGTAAATTACAAGACCGTCATTTTGATTAAAGTTATTTTTTGTAAAGTGAATATTATAGTTAGCAAGTGTTGGTATATTAGACGTAGTTGAGTTCCAAGTTTCGGTTAGTATACAAACATCACAATCGATGTCCATTCTTATAAGTAAAATTTTGAATTCATCAATGTTGCAATTAATACTTCAATAATGATGAATGATAGTAATAAAACTGTAGATTCCAAATATTTGTGCGCGTATTACGCAAAAACCACTAAAAGAATTTGGATGGGCTTTTCATAGTTTAGTAGATTAAAGGTCCAACTTAAAATCTAAGCTATGTTTCATTAAATTCAGGTATGGGGAACCAGGGAAACAGCTTGAACTCTCCTTAGTACTAGCTTTCATACACTAAAGAGGTCATTTTAAACTGGTTGCTTTATTTTTCTACTGTCCACGCGGACGAAATCGCGGGTGGAAGCTAGTAGAAATTTAAAAAAACGTACGTAAACAAAAACGCACGGCGCGGGCGTGCGGTAAAATCAACTTATCGCACGCTGTACTAAACCGTAAACAAAAACGCACGGCGTGCGGTAAAATCAACTTACCGCACGCTGGCCTGTCAGCGTAAGCTCACATTTTCGAGCAACTGTATTGAAAAAGTATAATATGTGTTTGTCTAGTGTCAGTGTATGCCATACCAGCAGTAGGTGTCGTACGATCGATATGATGATTATAGTGAATAAATAGGTATCGGATGTTGAATGGAATTTTAATTTCTGCAACTTCGTGGCAACTTGCCCATAGAAACTGAAACGCACGGGTCAAATTTTAAAGTAACACCTTACATTTAAATGATCAAGTAATTCGTAGTAGTATTTTGAAAATTCATCCTCGTTCGTCCACTGAATTTCATAGCTAAATATTACATAGGTACGACTGAATAAAATATTCCAGGATGCGTTGTTCGCAAGTTTATCCGTCGTCGGACGAATTCCTAACAAGAAGAAGAATTCTTAATAAAAAGTCCCCAGAGTCCAGAGTGACCTTCAGACTTGGCACATTTGTGTCGCGAAGTTTTCGTCACGATTTTGTTATCTCTTTACAGCTGATGTTATGTTTCAGAAACTACATACAGAGTACAGTCACGTCTAAAAATAGGTATACAGTTTAGAACTTTGTCATTTTGTTGTAGTTGTCATTTGTCATTGACTTTTGTTCATAAAGTAATAGCTTTTAGAATGACAAAGTTGTAAACTGTGTACATATTTATAGATGTGACTTTACATCGTTGAGTATTCGACTGGTTGAGTCGTCATTCAGTCGTCTTATAGACATAACTTGTGCCTAAACAGGTAACTTCTGAATACATACCATAACTTTATTAGGCAAAGCTCACAAGTAACATTTTTTTTCTGCAAGCTTTACTTACTTTCTTACTTTAAAGTTTAAAAACAAAAAATAACAGTTTACAATAACTGTAGATATGTTTTTTCTCAAAATACAACATATCTACCTACTATACACTTTTAAAATTAGAAATTAAACCATCTATTGGTTAATTCAGATGTTATTTTAGAATTATTTCAATATTTCAATTATTTCAATAATAATAATAGGGAAACCCAAAAAACCAACAAGTTAAAACTAAATAATTCTAAAAAACATCCGAATTAACCAATATACGCACTGTAACCCGTAAAAAAGTGTTTTATTTCTAATACCTACTTATTCTTTTATTTCTTTATTTCAACCATATTTCAGTGAATTTTTTGCAACTCTATAAAGAAAAAAAAAGATAAAAGCAAACAACTTGAATGATGATTTGAAAAGGTTAATAGCCTCGGGACTTAATTTATCATCACTTTGAGTCGAATTTAACGACATTACTGAGCAGTTTTGCCGAATGCCGAATCCTCCGGGGCAACCTCGTCGTTGCTCATCGAATTAAAAAAAAAGTCTGTTCCGACTGGCCGACTCTCCCGTGGGATTTGTAAATATTCTCGTCATATTATCACTTCAATTATTGCAACAATGGTAGGGGTTACAGATTTTTTTTTGTAAGGAAAAGCATGTTTGGGATTATTTATTTCTCTATTGGTTCAGCAACGTTTAAATATAATGTAGGTACTTGTTTCTTAGATTTCCACGAGTTCAATTAGGGTCCAGCCCCTCTACTCAAATGGCCAACATGCTATGCGTTTGAACGCTACGTTTACTTTTAAAACTTTAAAATAAACAGTAAACTATAAAATTACGTGCCGTAAGCTTCTCAATTCCATACAATACGTCAAATTCTGTGATTTACATATGTTTGCGATATGTGATTGCTCATATTTAAGCTTTGAAAGCTTTGCGTTCAAACGTATAGAAAGTTGACCATTTGAGTAGGGAGGGGGTCAGTTCACTAGCCTTCACGAAAAACTATTGAGTGCATATCGAATTCGTATCGAACACATTTGGCTTTGATAACTTTTTGAACATGACTGGAAATCTCAAAACCATTTCGAGGAATAAGCTTTCGGTTACAGTGTCTACTAATTAAATTTAAAAACAATTCTATATTTTTAAAGATATTTATAATATTCAATAAAAAGCTTTAACCTTCAAATGACGTTCATATGACGTCATCACATACAGATCCCCCAGCCATAATAAAAAAAAGAAAAAAGGGCAAAGACATTTTTGACAATGAACTTGGCATTAGGGATGGTGGAAGGTGGAAGTAAAAAAATATCGATATAGGTAATATTTCTCAGAAAAAAATGAGATGAAATGGGATGATGACTAAGTAATGGATTCTAATTTTAAGGTATTGTAAAACATGAAAAATAGCAAAATAAACCCCTACGCGAAATTTTGGCTCGATTTGACGAATTTTACGATGATTTTTAAGACTCAAAAGTAGGAAAAAATCAAAATGCTCCAGTGACAAAATAGTGTCGACTATTAGAATCCATACGTAATTACAAAAAAATGTTTTGGAAAAATTATTGTAAAAACATCTATCGATTTATCAAAGTATATCGATGAACTTATCTCGTAATTTTTTCCACATCCCTACTATTAAATGTTTGTAAATAGAAATAAAGTATGCACATATTTTCACAATGTTTATTATGTTATCCTGCAAATTTATCAGTCCACAAGCAATCGTTACAATTTCATCCATGTAGCCTACATCCAAAATAGACACAATACATACAATACATTTCACAATTTGGGTAGATTGGGCGTGTCAGTTTTTACAAAGTTTTTCAGCTGAGTTTTCACTGGTAAGCATTTTTATTATAATTTTACCACCTCAAAAATTATTTCGGCAAATTAAGAAGGTAGGTTAGAACCGTCACAACTGGATTAAATGATTAATCAATTTTTTCCATATCCAGATTTTTCGGAAATTTGTTAGTTATTACCAACATTTTTAAAGCCTATTACACAGAATTTAATCATTTTAAAGCTTAATAAAATGATTTCTTAAGTAAAAGTCCTTTGTTTTCATAGTTCTCGTGGAACAAGCGTACGCAGCGCCATTTTGACAGTTGCCTTCCCCATTGAACAAGTCCCTACACTTAGACAGTTCAGTGGCCCTACCATGAGTTGACGCAAACTGTTTACGTTACAGTAAACTGTCGGATATACCGCTCACAGTCAATACGAGTGAAAGAGAGAAAACGATAGTTTACTGTAACGTAAACAGTTTGCAACAACTCATGGTAGGGCCACTGATATTTTTGTTCTCTTTAGGTATGTTTCTAATTTTACTGAGTAATGATTATCTCCAAATAAGTATTTGATGTTGACTGTGTACTATTCCTACCTCTGTAGGTATACCATTAGAGAGCATAGGTGTGATTCAAAACTTTATGCATCACCAACTCCTTGTGTAACAACTACTGTTTCTCTAATTAAATCTGTACAAGGCAGTCGTGCTTAACAACTTTTGTTTAACTATCTGAACAAGTCGCACCCCAAACAAAAGTTTTCGTACTTTATCTAGGTGATAACGAAGTGAGTTTTCGTAGTAACTTTCATCGGGAACGTTGTTTGTTAATTAACCCGGTGAGTTGCTTGCGTCCGAGACCAATTAATTTGCGGTGAAAATAAAAAAAACCGGCCAAGTGCGTGTCGGGCCACGCGCCGTAGGGTTCCGTAGTTACCTCATACTATATCATATTTAATACCACCTATAATTTTTCGTCTTCAAAAATAACTTTGTTTTTCACAGTGTTGGTATGTATGACAAAGTTATATTTGCGGTTTTGGAAAATGTGCTATATCTCAAAAACTAATTTTATATCTCGTTCAAACTAATTTTGGTTGAAAGTTTTTATTAAGATCTACAGCATATTTTTTTTTAGATTTTTCACTCTCTTATTTCAAAAGTTAAAGGGGGGGGGGGACACACATTTTACCAGTTTGGCGGTGTATATCTTTCAAACGGTTGACTTTGAGAAAAAGTTGTCTTGAAAACCTCAATGTCATTTTTAAAGACCTATCAATAGACACCCAACACGTGTTGGTTTGAGAAAAAGAATTTTTTTCAGTTTCCGTTCCATGTATGGGGAGCCCCCCCTTAATCTTTTATTTTTCTTATTTTTGTATTAAATTCGTTAAGCGGTTAACAGAATACATCTACTTACCAAGTTTCAACTGTGTAGTCTTAATACTTTCAGAATAAAGTGGCTGTGACATACGGACAGACAGACAGACAGACATGACGAATCTATAAGGGTTCCGTTTTTTGCCATTTAGGCTACGGAACCCTAAAAACAATTGATTTCGACTTAAATTTTCGACAAAAATATGATTATTAATTCATCTGATTTTTTAGATTTTTTAAATGTTCATTAATTTTTTGTGAGTGTTAAATTTCATCCCCTATGTATAAATATCTAAAAAGACTATAGTGGTGGCTTAGATTAATATAAATAATCTAAGAGTGATGGAACAAATCTCTCTCAGTGTACTTACACAGGCTCCAGATGATTTCCAATCATATTATTTGACAAATAATTTCACAGAATTTCTGTTCCATTTTTAAAACCAGAAGATTGGTGCTAAAGTTTTTCTCATTTCAATTCTCTTATCAGATTGGTCGTCCAATCGAACAATTCAATTTTAATACTTTTGTCTTTCCCTTATGGAAATAGGATTTAAAATTGCTTGTCATTCGTTGAACACAGGCTTTTGTTGACGTCATAATGTTATTTCAATACTTCTTAAATTAGAAATGAGGCTCAAATAAGTGAAGGTCAATATGTTGAAGCTAAAAGTTAATACGTGTAATAAGTTAACAAGCACTTATTTATTACCTTTCGTCGTAACTGAAGGTATTTAGAACTACAATTAATTTCTGTCAAATCTGTGAAGTTTTATTATTTATGTAGGTTACGTAAAAGAACTTTAAATTCATTCTAGTATTATAGAATTAATTTAAAGTTCTTGGTTACGTATACGAGTTAACTTAATTGACAGGACTTAATTTAAGAATTCTGTTTTTGTCTTTTTGATACAGAAAGAAAAAGTTGGAAAACTTAAAAAAATGAATGACCATTTCTGACCTGTCAAAGACAAAATAGGCATGACGAATATTTTTTTTATTTTATGTTACATAAATTACCTTTCAAAAAAGAAACATTGGTAAAAGAATTGTTTCGCTAGCATGAAAACTGTCCGAGATATCACAGTTTGAAATGCATACAAATTGGACTCACCCAAAAATGCTCCATACTAACGGCAACCTAGTTATGACGTCACGCCTAAGTAGTTTGTATGCAACGCGTATGAAATTTGCTCGGCAGCTATATTAAATATGGTGTTTATCAAAATGATTTCTTAGACAAATTTGCTGGACCAGACAGACAGTGGCCGGCAGAACGAAATTAGCGACCATATTCTGCGTCGAAAGAAAAACGCATGAATACTCGAAAACACGCGTTTTCCCAAACATAAGATTAATCTAGAACGATTGTTTACCCCCTTAAAACCCAAATATATCAAATTTCAGCGAAATCGTTAAAGCCGTTTCCGAAATCACTGAAATATACATATATTATTTATACAAGAATTGCTCGTTTAAAGGTATAAGATAAATACTAGGGATCTACTGTCACAGTAACTTTTCAAAAATATAATGTTATTATCATTATATCTTTACCTACATCAACTTTTAGGGCAACTTAGTAGCCCAGCGACTGTTTTGTCTCTCACATGGTTGTATGAAAAGTTGCCGACGACCGTGTCGTTTCGTGTGCGCGCTTCCATATAAACCCGTGGACTTGATGTGAGAGACAAAACAGTTGCAGGGAGACTAAGTTGCCCGTGTACGATAGCGCTTAAAAAATCTATTTGACATCAACGCTTGTATGGAAAATGGTTATTTTTCTTTAGTTTGGTCCTATCAATTTACACCATTTTTAACCTAGTTCAAAAAAGGAGGAGGTTCTCAAGTCAACGGTTTTTTTCTAATCATATAACTTATAATTTTATATAACTACTATTTATACAGGGTTATTTGGAATTTGGAAAACACCAAGAACCTCGCAGGAGTAGATTACTTTCCTCTTAAACAACAACATTTGTTCTAAGACTTCCGACCGCCGAAAAAAAATCGACTCTCCATACAAATGTCCCGAACAGCTGATCGAGTTTTGTATGAAAAGTCGATATTTTTTTGTCTGTTTTCAGGAAAGTCGTAGAACTAATGTTAGTAATCTACTCCTGCGAGGTTGTTGGTGTTCTCCAAATAACCCTGTATAAATACTATTTTTATAAATTTTTCAACACACTTGTAAGTAAAGTGAGCCCTAATACATCGCTTTTAGGGCCATAAACCGAGCTATAACAAACGCGTGCAATAATATATAAAACACTAGTATGTTATAGAATTATCCCTACAAAGTTAAATTAGTACCTTACTGCAAGTTCTATGCGAGTAAACAGAGCATTCCCAATTTAACTGGGTTATACAGTTATTTTTTTAGTAACAACAAAGGGGTTTTATGCCGCTGAAAGTTCATATTCATTTTTGAAATAAATAAATGTCTTTAATTAAGTCAAACAAATATTTATTATTATAAAATTATTCATAATTTATAATATTTTGTTATAAAATATTAAAATATTTGCATTTTACCACTTAAAATTATAGTTTTGAAGTAGGCTGTATGCTCACTCACCCCTTTGTTCGCAAAATATTCTTGCATTGGGCGTGTGAAAAAAACAACAAAAAACCTACGCGCCTTTTCCCATATTTTGTTCTTATCGTATTTGTTGCTGTGTGGTAAATAAATTACTTTGTATTTTCCTCGCAAATGTGTTGAAAAACGTCGTATGAAACTCGTGAGCTTTTACTCATTGCACACTCGGCTGAGTTACGCCCTCGCCTGCGGCTCGGGCTGCAACCCACAGCCTTGTGTGCAATGACCAACCTAAGCTAACTTGTCTCATAATGTACTATTATACAACTGACAAAACTTTAAGAAACGCTCTCGTCGACTGTAAACATAATTATAACATATATAGTAGTTTTATTTATCTATTGACCTTGAATTACTGCGGGTAATTTTTTATGCAGTCATATTTCTTCCAATTTCATTCACGAACACGACTTTGTATATAAAGTTAACTTATTTTTATAACGCTTTCACAGCAAAAAAATAATAAGAAAAAGATATTTATGTTCTTTTTCTTGATAAAACTTTCTTTGTGTGAAAATGAAGGGCGTCGCAACGTCATTAAGCACTTTTCTTGAAATTATTTTGCACTGCATTTGAAACTCGTGTTAAATTATACTATGTTCAAAGAGATAATTTCCTGCAATTTTGTTACATTTTTCCCTTTAAATATGATGGACACTTTAAATAATTGTAGTCTATTTGCAATATTTACGTTTACGACCTCAGTTGGTTGAATGGTTTGTATGCCGGTTTTCAAGGTACTGCCATCTCTGAGGTCCTCCGTTCGATAGCTGTCTGGGTCAATTTAAAAACCAGCCAAGTGCGAGTCAGACTCGCGTACGAAGGGTTCCGTACCAAAAAACGGCAAAAAAATCACGTTTGTTGTATGGGAGCCCCTCTTAAATATTTAATTTATTCTGTTTTTAGTATTTGTTGTTATAGCAGCAACAGAAATACATCATCTATAAAAAAGTTTCAGATGTCTAGCTATCACGGTTCATGAGAAACAGCCTGGTGACAGACAGATAGACAGACGGACAGCGGAGTCTTTGTAATAGGGTCCCGTTTTTACCCTATGGGTACGAAACCCTAAAAACAAACTTTTCTATATTGGCTCAGGTCTGGGTGTTTGTAGTTCCACCGTTGTATCTGTTTTCCATAACACAAGTGCTTTACCTACTTACTTTGGAATCAGAGCAATGTTTGCGATGTTGTCAAATATTTATTTAGTAACTTCCTCTAAAGAGTAGCATACCTAGTTGATTATTATTTATTTCAAGATAGAGAAGACCTCAGTATTTGGTTAAAATTTCCTATTGATTGATAAAAGTAATGACAGAAATAAACTTGAATCATGTTAATTCAAGTTAATTTGGATTATGAAATACATCCAAAGTTCCATTTCAAGGTAGCAACATATCGCAAAAATAAGTACCTATGCTAAGCTGTATATGTGTGTGTAACTGAGTATGGCCGCCAAAAATTGTACATTTGGGAAAAAATATCAAATTTTCTATATTATTTTAGATCGTGTATGTAGATAAGACTATTCTTTTGACAAATCAAACTATGCGGCGTCCAAAAACTCAAAAATCATATAATTGACCGAGCGAGCACGAAGTGCGAGCGAAGCGTCTCTGCTTCAGCAAAAATAATTCTTTCGTATGTCCCGCTGTCTGTTCCCACCATAGAAATAGAATGTCAAGAACAACAAAGTCAATGAACAGGTGATCCGAAAACGAATCAATACATTTTATATGAGATACGTAAAATATGACTTAGATTCATAAAATATGACTATATTATGGCAAAGGAAGTTAATAAACTATGTTCCATACTGTTTTCTTTGTCGATAAACGAATAAATGTAGCGAAATTTGGTTTTAGAGAAATGCGTGGCAATATCTTATTTACCTTTGAAAAGTGTGATTACTTGGATTGTTTATTTTTGTCACATCACAATTACTTAGAGCAAAAGATACCATAGCTCCACGACACCTTTATTTTAAATTCTAATTAAGATTAAAAAATATTTTAAACAAACTATGATTGCTCATTTGCTAGGCGGGACGCTAGGGGCTCTTACTGTAAAAAATGTTGGCACATGTCACTTGATCCTTAGTCTCTTTTTTACATAGACCGTGTCCGTATGATGTTAACTTCTCTTTTCCACGCTTTGTTGGTCTTCTTGAGCGCAGCGTAAATTTTTCTATGTCTATGGTTCCCACCTACAAGTCGCATTTCTCAACCGATTCTCGCGAAATTTTGTGAGCAAGTTTGAAAATTATACAACGTGTAACAGAAAGTATCAACCCGAAAGGAGGTCAATGTACTCGTGAAATTGAATACATTCGAGCAGAAAAAAATTCAAATAAAATAAAAAGATTTAACTCTCCATAAAAATGTTGGCGGCAAATTCAAATTTTCTATGGAGACCAAAATTTTTTTTCGATTTTAATTTTTTTTTCTCGTGGAAGGTGTTCAGATTTACGAGTACATTGACCTCCTTTCGGGTTGATACCCCTTTTTTGTTACACGTTGTATAGATTTTTTTTGTCGAGACAGTTTTTGGAAATTTTTCAAAATGGCGAAGATATGTTAAAAACAGATTTCAGTCCGACTTTCCAGCTTTGCCTGTTCTCTTCTACAGGCCGCATTTCTCAACCGATTCTCGTGTAATTTTGTAAGCAAGTTCGAAATATGTATACTTAGATTTTTTAATGTTAAGCTAGTTTTTTTATCTTTTATAAAATGGTGGAGATATGTAAGAAAATCATATTTTGGTCTGGCTATCCGGCGCTGTATGTTCTCCTCTACAGATCGCATTTCTCAACCGATTCTCGTGAAATTTTGTGAGCAGGTTTGATAATTATATATAACTGCTTAGTCAAGCCAGTTTTTCCAAATTTATCTAAAAATACTCACCCATTTCGAAAAATGATCAAAATTAGAAGCACCATCTAGCTGCGAATAACTCACGTACTGTGTGCTTTGAAAACTTCATGGCGACATTTTATTTTTGCACAATTTGAGCCACTTTTTATCGCGAGGTCTACAGCTCACGGAGCCACTAGTAAATATTATTTATATCCAAGAGTCTTTTCATTCACGAATGATCCCGTGTGTTACTAATGTGTTACGTAACATTCGTGATCGGTTGTTAAGAGGAGAATACACTAAAGAATCTCAAATAAAAAGGCTTTTTCTTTTTGTAAGAATTAAGTTTTTTACGAAAAACAATTTATTTATATTTTAATATACTTAACTAAGATTCGAAAATAAAAACTACCTTGTGATTACAGTCATTTTATTATTTTATTCCGTGTAATTACCAGGGTGGATTGATAAGTCCATGACTTTTTAATGAAGAAATACTTTATTTCGGAATATTTTGTTTTATTTCTCTACATAACCTTATTGTAGCTCTGCGTATTCAGTCCGACGAAGTTCCTACCTCTTCAACCCATAATTTTTTTCTTTCATCGCCTGAAAACTGGTAACTGAAATGAGGGCCCATTTCAGACACCACCTTCTGGCTTGATAAAAATCTTTGCCTTCCAAGTCGTTTATTCATGTTTTAGTAGGAGAAAAAATCTCACTGGGGTTGAAGCTAGAGAATAGGAAGGATTCGCATCTTCATTCGATGAGTTTTGATGTCATGAGTGCCGCCAAGAGGGTCGACAGGGTCATTTAAAAAATTAGAAGTCGCTTGAGCTTTTTGTTTCCAAAAGTAATAATCTTTTGCCAAATTTGAAAAAATGTAGTGTAAAGATGCCTTAAATAATTTCTTTTTAAGACACAACAATAAATTATGAAAAAAAAGTATTTCTTCTTTTAAAAGTCATGGACTTATCAAACCACCCTCGTATTAGGAATACCTTACTTATGTACACTAGACTTAATTTTCACACGTGTTACCTCCATTCACGAATCTTACCGTGTGTTATGAATTCACGATTGTTATTGTACAAATATTGGCGGCCATACTCAACTATGTAAAAGATACATTGTGTCAAAATTAACTACACACATTTTTATCAAATTAATGTTAACAATATGATTAGAAATATTTAATCTAGCTAGCTAGATTTAATTTAACATTAGCTTTTGCCCGCGAATTCGTCCACGTTAAATCTCTATTCCCATGGGTATTTCAGGAATAGTAACTAACAAAGTATACATGGATTCCAGAAGAAAAGAGTTCCCAGTCAAAAATCATTATCAACAACGCAGACTGTATACTCGATTTGTATTTTCCGTTATCTAAATAAAGTTAGATTTGATTTGAACTATCACCATAAAAGAAAATTGCGGGTAAAATTTTCTCGCATGTTGAAAATGCAGAGACGAGGTCCTAAGAATGTAAGTTGATTGAAGGAACGGACTTGACTCGAGGCAATCACTCCAACCACAATTTATTTACATGCAGGAGCAAATATTCAATGATAGTTGGAAAGGGGTATGTTTGTAAGATTATATTATGTTGTTGGAAGAAACTACTCATTCAATTTCATAAATTTGGTCAAAAATAGAAAGAACGAATGAGTGAAACCTGCCGATGTTTTTGCACGTCAGTCCAAGAAATATATCAGCAACGAAATGACGTTTTTAATACAACATAGAAGTCTTTGTTTTTATCCATATTAGACTTGGATTGGAAATGGAATAAGTACCATACCATGTAATACATTACAAGACAAAATGTACTATGGGCAACAGCGTCGCTTAACCAGTTTGCAACAAAATTCGTGTGCGCGCGTATCGCCCCTGCACGAACTAAACGTATGTGACAGCGGGCGCGGCGTGCAAGCGATTTTAACCTTAGCAGTGGTTAAGCGACGCTGTTTCCCATGGTGCGTGTACACCATGCAAGGATAGACATAGGCCAGCTAATGTCCTAAATTTGAAAGCAGGTAAGCTTTAAGCAATTTTTTTTTCAATATACAATGGGGAATATCCGGTTTAGTCGACAAATGTCAACTTCTACAAATGACAACCTAGTTTAAAACGCCAAATTCTACAAATGTGCAATTCTACAAATGCCAACTTCTACAAATGCCCACTTCTACAAATGCCAAATTCTACAAATGTCAGCTTCTACAAATGCCAACTTCTACAAATGCCAACATTTAGTTGGAATATTTTCAATCACTTTTTGATTTTTGATGTTATATTTTTTGCGTTTTTATAGTGTATTTTCAATTATTTTTGGATTTTGGATATGTAGTGTATTTTTTTTCAATCATATTTGGAATTTGGTTTTTTTTTTCATCAATTCTTTAAATAAAAATGTCTCCAAAGTACCAGGATCATATAAATATGGAGAAGGTTAAGTTCAATAACTTTTAATATCTCTCTCTTTTTTGTTTTTTTTTTGTATCATCTTATTTATTACATTCGAAAGTTTTTTTGTTTTTTTTTCTTTTCTTCGTAATAAAAATGTCTCAAAGTACCGGGTTACAAAATAATGGAGGAGGTTAACTTCAATAATTTTCAATTACTTTTTTTTTATAGTGATTACTTTTAAAAAAATCTATTTTTGCTTCGTAATAAAAACGTCTCCAAAGTACCAGGATCACATTAATATGGAGAAGGTTAAGTTCCATAGATTTTTTTTTATTTTTTTAGTTGAATTAATATAAAAAAGGCTTTATTTTAATCAAAGAAGTTAACCTTTTCCTTTTTTATGTGATCCTGGTACTTTGGAGAGGTTTTTATTTTACGAATTGATGAAAAATAACCAAATTCCAAATATGATTGACAAAAATTACACTTTAAACAAACCAAAACATATTCAAAATCCAAAAATGATTAAAAATACACTATAAACACAAAAAAATATAACATCAAAAATCAAAAAGTGATTGAAAATATTCCAACTAAATGTTGGCATTTGTAGAAGTTGGCATTTGTAGAAGTTGACATTTGTAGAATTTGGCATTTGTAGAAGTGGGCATTTGTAGAAGTTGGCATTTGTAGAATTTGGCGTTTTAAACTAGGTTGTCATTTGTAGAAGTTGACATTTGTCGACTAAACCGAATGTCGATAAAAATCAAATTAGCTGAATATCCTACTAATATTATAAATGTGAAAGTTTGTGGGTTTGGATGTTTGTTCCTCAATCACGCAAAAACTACTGAACGGATTTGGTTGCAATTTGGCACACAGATAGTAGATAGCCTAAATTAAAACATAGAATACTTTTTATCCCGATATTCCCACGGGAAGGGTACCACGCGAGTGAAATCGCGGGCGGCCGCTAGTTTTTTAATAAGTAGGAAAAAGCTCCCTTAGTAATAGAAAAAAGTTTCAGAATTTTCGGTTCCGTAAAAAAAATAAAAAAATGAAAGTCTCTTCATTTTTACAAATGTACGAAAGTAACAGCAGAATGGAATTTATACTTTCGCTACCACCTGCCACAAAAGGAATGTGCTACATCTATGTTCCACAACCACAACACGGTATTAAAAAAAAGAAATGTCAAAACTTTTTTTTCTTAATACTTGTTGTTGTTGTGGCATTGTTGTGGCAGGTGGTGGCAAAGGTATAATCTCCATTCTGCTGTTACTTTTGTACATTTGTGAAGTCGAAGAGACTTTCATTTTTTAAAGATTTTTTACGCAACCGAAAATTCTGAAACTTTTTTCTATTACTAATGGAGCTTATTCCTACCTATAAAAAATATTCAGCTAATTTGATTTTTTTCGGACATTCCCCATTACTGTGGATTTTGGAGTTTTCCTTCACCTACACGTGATAATACTAAACTTGTCCAAGGTAAATACTTACCGAGTTGTCGCCTTCTTCGAGGTATCCTGTGGCCTTTTGCAGATTGCGTAGCTCGTCGAGCTCGCTGCGCCTCTTTTCTTTTAACCCAGTGTCTTTCTGCTGATGCTGAAAACAAAAAGAAATATGAAAAAAATATATATCATGAACAAAATTATAACTCACAGACCATATAACAAATACTGTTAAACTCGAATGTTTGAAATCAATGTTAAACATAATCGAAGTTTCAAAACAACGGTAAACATGCATAAGTCACCGATTTTGATAAATTTGAGCTTGATGGCTGCGGACACTTATAAAAACATGATGGAACAGAAAAATAAAAAATAAAATGTTTTACTTTAGTTATATCACCACAAGGGAAAATAACGAATTTTTTTTTTCGTTTTCGGATATAATGCACTTAACAGTCGGATAGAACATTAAATAAGAAATAATATTTTGTAAGACACATATGTACTTAAACGCAATATTTAGGGAGATATTTGAAAATTCTTGGCTAACTCCATACTAATGCACTGAAACGTGACATAAGTGACGTCACAAATGTTGACCTTTTTGTATGGAGCGTTTTCGGCGGGTGCTGCTGCGTGCTAACTTCAAGTAACTATATCACGAGAAAAAAACACAAGAGAAAAGTTTTAATGTTACAGTTGATTTTCTCACGCATTATACTTTTGATTTTGATACAAAAAAAATTGATTTATGTTCCCTATTGTAACCATATAACGTCAATACCTTTAAAGTAGCTAGGGTTGCAACTTTTTTAACAATAGTTACTTATACAGTGTGTTTGGAAATAGTATTATTAAGCCAAATATGGTATATATTCATGCATATTATTTACCATGCATACAACCCCAAAAATATCACCACTTTGTTGATTTTTTTTTCCTTTCATGACAAACTGCATAGTAGCAACCCTAGACCGAAATTGTGTTTTGCTTTTCTTTATTAATGAGATTGATTTTCGAAAACAATAGTCTATTTGCGTCTAGGGTTGTCACTTAGAAATTTTCCATACAAATAAAAAAAAATTCTCAGCCATGTGGTGGATTTCAGGGTTTATACTAATTTTCCTGGGTTGTATGCATATGGTACATACCCTATCACCATTTTCTGCTTTATAAGGCTATTTCCAAACACCTTGCATAAGTGATGCAACAAAGCTTTATAAGTACAACGTGTTACAAAAATACCCCTAAAGCCGTATATGGTAGATAGGGACCACCAAACTGAACAACTTTTACTATGGGACCAACTCTAAAATCGTGAAATAAAAATCAGCTGTTTCATACAAAAATTAATAACGAAAATATCAAAATGTATGAAATAGCAGATTTTTTTTAGGGTTCCGTAGCTTAAATGGCAAAAAACGGAACCCTTATAGATTCGTCATGTCTGTCTGTCTGTCTGTCTGTCTGTCTGTCCGTATGTCACAGCCACTTTATTCCGAAAGTATTAAGACTACACAGTTGCAACTTGGTAGGTAGATGTATTCTGTTAACCGCTTAACGAATTTAATACAAAAATAAGAAAAATAAAAGATTAAGGGAGGGCACCCCATACATGGAACTGAAACTGAAAAAAAAATTTTTCTTCAAACCAACACGTGTTGGGTATCTATAGATTGGTCTTTCAAAATGACATTGAGGTTTGTAAGACAACTTTTTCTCAAAGTCAACCGTTTGAAAGATATTCACCGCCAAAGTGGTAAAATGTGTGTCCCCCCCCCCCTTTAACTTTTGAAATAAGAGAGTGAAAAATCTAAAAAAAATATATGCTGTAGATCTTAATAAACACATTCAACCAAAATTGGTTTGAACGAGATATAGTAATTAGTTTTTGAGATATAGCACATTTTCCAAAACCGCAAATATAACTTTGTCATTCATACCAACACTGTGAAAAACAAAGTTATTTTTGCAGACGAAAAATGATAAGTGGTATTAAATATGATATGGTATAAGGTAACTACGGAACCCTATGGCGCGTGGCCCGACACGCACTTGGCCGGTTTTTTCACGATTTTAGAGTTGGTCCCATAGTAAAAGTTGTTCAGTTTGATGGTTCCTATCTACCATATTTAGGGGTATTTTTGTAACACGTTGTATAATACTTTAATATGATCACCGAGTTCAGTCGACGAATGTATACCAAAATATGTTGAATTAATGATCGATTAATAACTGTAAATTCTTACTAAGACCAATATCGAGTTGTTGATTTATGATGGTAAGTGCCTTAGTAAACATAACTGGCACAAACAGATGGAAGTTATTGGTTTCTGTTTAGCTTAAGTGAGTATTATATTCTGCAGGGTAATCTTAACAAACAGAGAATATAAGTTTCATAAACCTTAAAGTAGTACAGTAGAATTAGGTAATGTTATTTTAAATTCCTTTTTGTCAATAGGCGATTACCGTAACATAAATGAAAATTCACGTAAAAGTTACTGCCAAAAGTGCTAAGTTCAAGTAACAAAACTTAGCACATGATCTAACACTGTAATTCCAGGACTGGGATTAAGATCTCAAGTACCTAAGTTACTTAATCTGTTCACATTAAGACAACCGCGCTAACATTAGCCTAAGTTAGGTACCCTTGCCACAGCCTTGATGAAACACTAAACTTCGGCTAAGCAAACTTAAAAGTTAAATAAAATAAACAAGCACTTTGAGTAGCTACTATTTATTGAATTTTTAGATTTTAAGCATTCATTTGCTATTTATATATTAAGAAATATATTAGAAAAAATACTACTTAATTAAACCGATCATCATGAAATTTTGCATTCACGTTGTCGGGGGTACAAAGAAGAACAAAGGGTACCTATCATCCCAAAAAAAGGTACAGTTCCTGAGGGATAGTAACTGTCCACGCAGACGAAGTCGCGGGCGGCAGCTACTTAAGTTATAATGTCGTAAGTTTGTCAATTCCATACAATACATCAATGTTTATGATTGTCATAAACTTGCGATAGGTATGTGTTTTGATCGTAGGTATAATTATGTATTGCTGTACCAACACGAATATAAAGCTTAATGACCGGAAAAACCACACAAATCGGAAAAATTCACAGATACTTACTTTTTACATGTACGTAGGTAGTATTATAACTAGTGGCTCCGTGAGCTGTAGACCTCGCGATAAAATAAAATAAAATGTCTCCATGAAGTTTTCAAAGCACACAGTAGGTACGTGAGTATTCGCAGCTAGATGGTGCTTCTAATTTTGATCATTTTTCAAAATGGGTGAATTTTTTATTATAAATTGGGAAAAATTGGCTTGACTAAACAGTTAAATATAATTATCGAACCTACTCACAAAATTTCACCAGAATCGGTTGAAAAATGCAACCTGTAGAGGAGATCAAACAGCCGGAAAGCTGGACTGAAATATGTTTTTTTACATATTTCCGTCATTTTAATAAATTTCGAAAAACTGTCTCGACAAAAATATATTACATATATTTATCAAACCTGCTCACAAAATTTCAACAGGATCGGTTGAGAAATCCGACCTGTAGAGGAAAACAGACAGCGCCGGAAAACCGAAATGAAATATGTTTTTTTACACTATCTCCTGTATTTTTAACATTATCTTTTTTAACATTTCTCCGTCATTTTTTAAAAATTTCAAAAAAACTGGCGTGACAAAAAAATTTTATTATTTTCGAACCTGCTCCCAAAATTTCACGAGAATCAGTTGAGAAATGCGACCTGTAGAGGACAACAGACAGCGCTAGAAAACCGGACTGAAATCTGTTTTTTTAACATCATATCTCTGCCATTTTGAAAAATTTCAAATAATTGGCATGACAAAAAAGTAAGTATATCATTTTCAATCCAGCTTACAAATTTTCACGAGAATCGGTTGAAAAATGCGATCTGTAGAGGAAAACAGGCACAGCTAGAAAGCGGACTGAAATCTGTTTCTTTAACATATCTCCGCCATTTTGAAAAATTTCAAAAAACTGGCTCGACACAAAAATTCTATAGAATTTTTGAACTTGCTCACAAAATTTCACAAGATTCGGTTGAGAAATGCGACCTCTAGGCTGGAACAGACAGCCGGACATATACATATAATACAATTTTCAAGCATGATTTGCCTACAGTTTTGGGCCAAAGTAAATTTGAAAGTCGTCAATTGTCAAATATTTACAAAGCTCTTAAAATAGAGGGTAAAATGAGGTCTTTAAAGATAAACGATGTAAACACAGCTTAATAGTACATTACTGACGCGGTCAATAATGACTGCATTGCTGGCAGCGCGATGATGATGGCCGATAGCGTAGCTTAGCGCAGGTCCAGGCCGTCACAGCGCGGTCAGCATTGCAGCCCTTGATGGCCAAGCTGGAATAAAGGCCGAGACCGGAGGTCGAGGCCTTTATAGCGCGGACAGCAAGGGCTGCAATGATGACCAAGCTTGAAGGCCGAGACCGTAGTTAAGCTCAGCTTGAGGCCATCATGGCGTGGCCAGCAGTGCAGTCATTGTGGACCAAGTCTTGTATAGTGCTTTACTCAAAAATGTCAAATAAGTAAAAAATGACAAAAATGACAAAAATTACCAAAAAATACCAAAATGACCATTTTTGTCATTATCATTAATTACTTTTTTGACATTTTGGACATTTTGGACATTTTTGACATTTTTGACATTTTGACATTTCGATATTTTTGACATTTTTGACATTTTTTACATTTTTGACATTTTTTGACATTTTTGAGCAAAGCACTATACAAGACTTGGTCCAAAATTACAAAAAAGTTAAAAATTATTAAAATTACACAAATAAAAAAGGGTAAAAAGTCAAAAAAGTAAAAAAAGTCAAAAAGTAAAAAATATCAAAAAGGAAAAATAGCAAAAAAGTAAAAAAATTTACAAAAACATCATTTTCAACAATATAACACCCGCGCAAATAAAGAATGGGATTGAAAATAGCGGCTCACGGCGCTTACCACAACGAGTGTGACTGAGAGAGCGATAGGTGTGGCGTTTAATTTGTGAGCGAGAAGTGAATATGAACGACGCCATTCTTAATCCCATTCTTTATCTGCGCGGGTTGTACAATGTACTTTTTTCAACTAACTATGTTTGAAACAAAACTCGACAATAATGGATTCTCAAAGGAAATTGCTGGTGGCTAAAACTCGACAATAATGAAATCCCATACAACTTTATTGCGTCACCATCGGAGGACACCGGCAAGCTCGACTTTGTTCAAAGAAGGTTGTCGAAATAATGATCATATTACAAGCATTTTTGAGTAAATTATATTTATACAACACGTTTTTTATTTATCAACGATTAGTTTCGGAGCGGCTAACGATTGTTCAAATATATTTATTTACCTAATTGCTTTAAAAACACAGTAAGTATATTGGTGTTATTTTATAATCTCTTCGACAAAAGATAAATTAAATAGTTATATGAAATATTAAAAAAATTGGTAACTTCTAATAACCTTATTATATACGAGTAGGTAACAGTGGCGAGGGGTGAAATTATGGCGAAGGTAAGCCGCTCTACAAAAATGATGAAAAATGTAGTGATCTGCATAGTGAATCAGTGGGGTGGGATTTCCAAAAAGTAAGCCGATGGGAATCGGCTTGTATAGACCCTTCGCCACTGGTAAATAATGACTTGAGTAAAACTTGTAATTTTAAAATGCTTCAAATATTATATTCATTTTATATTTACATGCAATTTACAGTATAATTAATCTTAGATGCAGTTTAGTGCAGTTTTGATGCATTTAATATTGATGGATACTACAAATTGCATGTGAATATAATATTAGTAGTATTTACAATTGCAAGTTTTACAAAAGTTGCAACTATTGGAATGGAAGTCATAATAACCACTCGTCTATAGATTAAATGTTAGCTATTTTTTATATTGTTTAGTTTGGGACAAAATTATTTAATAGCTACACTAGGCAACGTGTATCAATTTTTTTTGTATCATAATCAAAAGTATAATGCGTGAGAAAATCAACTGTAATATTAAAACTTTTCCCTTGCGTTTTTTTCTCGTGACATAGTTACTTGAAGTTAGCATTCAGCAGCACCCGCCGAAAACGCTCTATACAAAACGGTCAACATTTTGTGACGTGTCGCTCATGTCACGTGTCAGGCTCATTATTATGGAGTTAGCCAAGAATTTTCAAATATCTCCCTTAATATTGCGTTTAAGTACATAATATATGTCATACAAAATATTATTTCTTATTCGATATTCTATCCGACTGTTAAGTGCATTATAAACGAAAATGAAAAAAAATCGTTATTTTCCCCTGTGTGATAAGATAAAACTAAAATAATACATTTTTTAATTTATTTTTCTGTTCAATCATGTTTTTATACGTGGCTCGCAGCGATCAAGCTCAAATTTATCAAAATCGGTGACTTATGCATGTTCCCTTTATAACTTACCTATTTAATATTTAGATATCGTAATAGATATTTTCCTTGATAGATTACCTTCTATCTATCATAATAATCTCTATCGTAAACGGATAATAAACTGGAATCTTTTAAAATGCAAGATTTTTTAGAACCTTTTTTCTTAACAACCAACCTATTTCAGATCTATCGATTTCCTCTTTACTTCAGTTTCCATCAGTGCATTTCAGCCAGCAGTCACATGACTGCATTTCAATGCTTAGTCAAAGCACGTCACAGCATGTTATAGACGACTGCGCTACGTAAATGCAAGCTGAGTTTGGCACAAAGGCTTTTAAAAGCTAGTACGGATTATTTGTCGAACGAGAAAGTAGGCAGTTTTAGGAATTTCAATATTTTCAGTTTTGCATTCGTGTACTGAAAGTTTAGTACTCAAATTTGACTGTACCACTCGAAATCCTAGCCGGAAATCTTTTTGTACAAGTTTTGTAATCGGATACCTCTACTCATGTCCATGACCATGTTAATTACAAATCGATAGGAATTACCTACTTACGCTAATTAACATATTTAGTTTAGTGAAATGCTTGGCATTCGTTTACATGCCTTCTAAAACACAAAGGAGCTCGAAATAACACATTTCTGGTCACCCATCCAATTGCGGATTCTCGCAAAAGTTGCGCCGCGATCCTAAATATGCATTTTATCAGTGTTCTAATTTTTTTATCTCGAAAACTTACGATATTAAATGTGACCAGCGGGCCTATCGCGTAAGTAATATACTTATTGACTGATATTTATTTTATTTAATGACCGAGCGAGCGCGAATCGCGAGCGAAGCGTCTCTGCTTCAGCTTAAGCAAAAATTCTTTCGTATGTCCTTCCAGCTTCCTTCCGGCTGTCCGTTTGTTCTTCTCTAAAGGTTCAGGACATAAAGGTTCTTTGTTGACTTGACTACCCCCTTGAACCCTAAAATAGACGAGTTGCCCCCTAGCTCGCCACGACGGGTGCCTCGAGATTTTTCCACAGCCGCTTAATTTCCTGAGAGTCAGAAGGCTTTGTGAACTTAATTTGACGACCGAGTGTTTCGTAATAGCGTAACAATAAAACTAAATGATACTTGCAATCTCCCTTCCTTTTAACTTCTGAAAGAAATATTAAATCACGGACAGAAATTTTTTTGAGATACTAGAATGAAATGTTTTTGAAACCATTGTTTGTATTCTTTTGTATGAAATTAAATAAATCCTCACAAGGCTTAGGCAAGTGTCGGTATATAGCTTATTGATTGGTTGGAGTACACACGTACTTAGTAATTGTTTATTTACACGACTGCCCAAAGCAAAAAGAGTGTATATGTGTTCAGGGTTCATGTATGTTTGTGGGTATGTGAGTTTCTTTATTCCACCATAACTTCCAAATGGCTCAACGGATTTGGATGTATGGGGTATTGTTAGAATTCTTACATCATTCCGAGTGACACTGGTTATATATTTTTCGAAAAAAGTTAATATGGCGACTGTATGACGGCATTTACAAATGTGAAAAAAAATTTTTTTCTTCAATTATTACAATATGGGCATCAAATGAAAGGCCTTAATGAGCACATTTCAAAAATATATAATTTGTCACTAAAATGTGTGAAATAAAAATAAATAAATTAAAAAAAATTAAAAACATGACTGCCCTGCTAAAAACAAACTAAAAGTTAAATAAAAAGTGACATTGCAGTCGGGGGACCTCTTCGATTAAAAATTGTTCCACAAAACGGTCCCCCGACTGCAGTGACACTTGTTATTTAACTTTTAGTTTGTTTTTAGCAGGGCACTCGTGTTTTAATTTTTTTTTTCATAAAAAACGGAACGGAATTTTTACAAAATTATCCTGTATGCTACGTAACTCGAAGAACTTTAATTTGGCCTTATATTGCATGAATTTTTGCAGAATACCTACAGCATTCTTCGTGTAAATAAAAAATGCGTAAACTTATATTACAGGGTTTTACCATAGAGTCAAATAATATTGTATGAACACACCCCTACGTTGTGTACCGTACCCCTATTGTTCTATTCTACCCCACGTAACTCTATAGCCTCCAGATAGCCCCCATAATGGAGAAACACAACACCACATACACTTTACTTTTCTGTGGTACTTCCTTAAACGGTCACCTCAAAGTCCTACCCAAAGATGTTTGTACTATTATAATATAAGGTTATTTTTAGTTTATACAAAACCTCTCGTGGGGTTGATCATACCATTAAACTGAACAACTTTCATTGTGGGACCAACCTTAAAATCGCGAAAAAAAAAAATCAGCTGTATGTAGCAACATTTCGATGGAGAATTTTTTTTTCGCGGTTTCAAGGTTGGTCCCATAATGAAAGTTGTTCAGTTTGATGGTCCGATCAACCCCACGAGAGGTTTTGTATAAACTAAAAATAACCTTGTATGTGCGTGATTCTGTACCCAAAGTAGGACACCGGAACATAAATGCGAAATCTTACTGTCAAGTCCATTACATACGTATTAATTTGTACATTTAATTAATACTTTTATTAGAAATTTCATTCTTTTCTTAATGTGCAATTATGTTTGACTAGCGGCCACCCGCGACTTCGTCTGCTCGCACGATTTTAGTTCTATCTTTAGAAAACAGTTTTTTTTATGAATGAAAAGTGCCCTATGTTCTTTCCTGTTATGTGTGTGTGTGTATGTGTTGTGATGTGACGTTGTCGGGGATCATCATCAGCTCAAACGTTCATCTCATACTCAACCGATCATCATCAGTAGACGACTGTCTATACACTGATGATGATCGGTTGAGTGTTAAGACGTGAAAGCGCAACAAACAAACAAACACAAGACTTTTTACTAATAGCATAATTTGTAGCAGAAATGCATCATATGAGCCTTTTTTGCTGCTACTTTTAAGCGCGCATTGACATAATAAGCACATACGTTGCATTTCAGCGAAAAAAAACCGGTCAAAAGCGAGTCGGACTCGCGCACCAAGGGTTCCGTACCATCATAATTGCACCATCAAACCACACTGCAGAGTAGAATAATAAAATTAGTATGTATTGCAGTTTTAGGTCAGCGCCATCTCTTGAACTATATAAGTAGAACGAGTTTTAACTTTTTAAGAAATTTGATAATTTCTAAAAAAGTATGCTATATTGAGACATCGTTTTATTTTTCCTGTAATCTTTATATAAACTGCTATCACATAGAATTATTTCAGATTTTTCTCTTTGCAAACTTTGGAGAAGGGGTGGAACGGTATTTTTTTTACATTTTTTACCATAAGTCGAAAACTATGCGGCCTAAAACAAAAAGAAAAAATGATTGAAAACTTGCAAACGGCGTTCTTTCATATGATATCCCTTATACTCTAGTATCTCCACTTCAAATTTTTAAGACCCCTTTTCAGTCCCTGTTGTAAAAAAGTTTTTTTTTTTATTATTTCTTATTTGCAAAATAGTTGAGCAAATGTCACCTTAAACTATTCCAAATTTCAAGTTGATACCATTAGTAGTTCTCGAGATATCCAGCTGTGACAGACGGACTGACAGACTGAGTCACACCATAAGGGTTCCTTTTTTACCATTTTGGTACGGAACCCTAAAAAGAGCTCCAAAAATTGTGGTGCGCACTAGGTTAGACCTATCAGCCAGGCGGCTTCAAGTCAGTCACGCCACGCCTACTCTCCGATAAAAACCTAATGGGTGCGTAATGGAAACCGAACCGACCGTCATTACACGATGCCCATAATGCCATCATACTAAATTCCTTTCCTTAAATTCATTTGGGGCTTTCCTATTGTCGTCTACCCATAGCACGAACAGCTATCGAGAAAAAAACGCGCGTAAAAGTACTCGATAGAGAAATATCTATTGAACATTTAATTTTATATAGATAATAAATAAAGGTCATGGGGCATTTTGACCTGGTTAATGAAAGTTCGCGTACATAAATCAAACCAGTTTTAAATTGAAGAATTCAATCCCACTTTTCAAAATATGTTTTTTTTATGTACCAACTGGCAGAAAAAAGTTATTTTACAGTATGTGAGCGAGTATATGTATCATGTTATTAAACATTTGTAAGTAAAACAGAAATTTTTACTTTCAGCATTGTGAAAATGTGTGCTACAAGCATAATTAACGTTTGTATTGTCTTTATTTATTTACATATTTTATCATTTTTATTATTGAAATTATATGATATAACGATAAAAAATGAAACATGGCCTGCAAGAATGCGACTCACTGAGTAGCAGATACATTTATCTACATATCTAGCCCTATTTCGTTTGTGTACGCCATAGGTCAAACGTTCGAACAAAATGCCCATTGACTTTTATCCCAACTATTCTCGAGATAACTACGCTCGATTCACATATGTTCATAACGCATATATTGCTCGACTCAACTACTGTTTAACTTACCTACTTAACTTTGTTGGAGCTAAAATCAATTAAGATATTGGAAGTTTCAATTATGTATGAAATGCACTTCGTCGGCCGCTGCCGCGGCACGCTCGCTTCGCTGGCTCGGCTCGTGCGTGGTTGGCCGTAATGGAACCTAACCTCCTCCTCGCTCGCTACGCTTGCTCATCGTCGCACCTAATAATCTGTTTACCAAAGGTCCTAACATTAATTAGTGCATCAGCGGCAGCGGCCGGCGAAGTGCCAGAACCTACCTGGTGGCGTGTTACCCTCAACTTAACCCCAAATCAACAGTACAGTAGGCACAAATCGTTCGTTAGTTCAGTGAACTTTAGGTGAGTTAATATAGTTGAATTAACCATACGTGAGTTGTGCTTTATGCATTTCGTTCATTAGTTATAACAAAAATATGTGAAACGATCTTTAGTTATTCTAAACAATAGGTCTTTTGGCGTAATCTCAAGAATAGTTAGAATATGTTCAGTTATTATGATATGTGACCAAAGATTTACCCGTCATACCTTAACCTCGGAAAGTTGCCAAAACATCAAAAACTTAAAAAAACAATAAAACTAAACTAAACAATCAAAAAACAGTAAAAGTTATTTATTTTAAGGTAAAACGTTTAGTATCTACCCCTCAACAGGTGCGTCAAGTTTCCGAATCAAAAGGAGGAGATGGTCCTATCACCATAATCATGATTTATGATTGTTGTCTCACGAAAATAGTACTTTCACGACATACGAAATACTTAATGAAATGGCCAAGTTACTTTGACCAACAAGTGAGCAACATATATTTGTACATAAAATAATTCTCCTGTGAGCTTCCAAATGTATTTTGTTAGATCACATTTGTATTAAAAGCAAAGCTTTTTATAGGTGTAACATAATTATCATCGTATGAAAGTCAGTTTTTAATTGAAGAGTAAAAAAAATAAGTAAAAA
The DNA here is from genome assembly GCA_943789525.1 of Agriphila geniculea. Classification (NCBI taxonomy): domain Eukaryota; kingdom Metazoa; phylum Arthropoda; class Insecta; order Lepidoptera; family Crambidae; genus Agriphila; species Agriphila geniculea. The sequence continues at coordinate 20,899,175 of OX038879.1, forward strand.
TTTTAATTTTTTTTAATGTCATACAGTCGCCATATTAACTTTTTTCAAAATAAAAATATAACCAGTGTCACTCGGAATGATGTAAGGATTCTAACAATACCCCATACATCCAAATCCGTTGAGCCATTTGGAAGTTATGGTGGAATAAAGAAACTCACATACCCACAAACATACATGAAACCTGAACACATATACACTCTTTTTACTTTGGGCAGTCGTGTAATATTACTTTGTTCATTGTAATACTGAATTCAAACACTGTTTTTTTTTTTTAGTTTTAAAGATTCATAAGTTTTTAATTAATCGACTAATCTATAATAACGAAAAACTTGAACTGAATGAAATAATAAAACAATGATATGAAATAAAAAAAATCGGGTTGCACTCCGGGAGTGCCGGCAGAAGTGAAAACTTGAATATTAACGTTGTGCATTTATAATATTTTGGAATGGTTAGGGAATAATTTTGCACGAATTGCCGTCTTACGAATTTACTCTGCATTTGAATTTACGAATACAGAACAGTATTTGTACGAAGGTCTTATAAATAGCTTGACAGAAAATCTAGAGTTTTGACATTGAATTAAAAAATTAGCGCGTTGCTATGATGACACAAGTGTTTACGTCTTGAAATGACAAAAAGTGTACAAAGTTTTCACTTTAAAAAAAACAATACACTTGAGTGAGACTACTACAGCAAAAGAGGAGACACCGACATAATTTATAGGTATTCACACGCCTGCCCAAAAATAGATTGTATTGTTTTAGAATTGATCCTACAATGTTAACATACACAGATAACACATGCTTGTCTAACTTTCTCTTCTGACTTTTCCGCAACAAAATGTAAAACATGTCTGTATCGTCGAAGTTCGCATGAAAACTCAATTAATGTTGTTGTACAGCATACTGAACTTCACTGATTTCATACGAAAAACTTGTTCTTACTTTGAACAGCAGAGTCTAATCAAGATGTGTATAAGCAAGTAAGCAGCAAATGTTCCCAGTTAGGGTTCCGTACCTCAAAAGGAAAACTGTAACCCTTAAAGGATCACTTTATTGTCCGTCTGTCTGTTTGTCTGTCTGTCAAGACCATTTATCTCAGGAACGTTGAAATTAAAACCATATACTCAGGTCTACATCTACAGTCCCTTGAAGCTGTGAGAAAATCAAACTTCTAAGTTAAAAAAAGATACGGTCGTTTATGCTGCAAAAAACGCCAATTTCTAGACTCTCAAAGGAATCTAAATTCATAGGGCACTTCCCGTTGATGTAGAACTATGTGGCAAGTAATATCGTTTTACACTACAAGTACAGGGATAAATCTGAAAACTATACATTTGTAATACGGTCAGCAACGAAAGTCATTACTGCTCTGGAGTCCAATCTGTCAGCTTCGATGTCCACCCCCACATTTCCAGACTTGCAGGGTCATCTCGTGGACTTTCGGCGGAGGTAGCCCGGTTGTTGTGTCCACTAAAACTTGGTGAAGGCGGTGTATTGTAAACGGAGGTGCTAGTGATCGATTATTGAGATCTGGTTTCCAAAACACCTTTTCCCACATTGGAACTACAATTAGGAACACACCCTTCGCTGTGTTCAGGTGAGTTAGGACTTTCGGGGCGAGGAATGGCGGATGGAACACCCATGCGAGAGGATAGTCCCATTGCTGGCTGAAGGCGTCGTGAAATTCCGCATTCAAATCGTTCTGGTCCAAGCTCACGTACCGTGACACTACATGTGCTGTCTTGGACGCCATCAAGTCTATGTGGGGTGTGCCCCATTTGTTGAAGATTACTTGGGTTATTTCCTAAGTTAACACCTTTGTACTTTGTCGTAGCAATTATTTTGATAAAAGTTTCAAACTGTGAGACAAAAATTGCTTCGACAAAATACTAAAGTGGCTTTCGTTGCTGACTGTACCAACAAATTTGTACGGAACCCTCAATGGGCGAGTCTGATTCGCTCTTTTTAGAGTTTCGTACCAAAATGGTAAAAAAGGAACCCTTATGGTGTGACTCAGTCTGTCTGTCTGTCTGTCTGTCTGTCACAGCTGGATATCTTGAGAACTACTAATGCTATCAACTTGAAATTTGGAATAGTTTAAAATGACATTTGCCCAACTATTTTGCAAATAAGAAATAAATAAAAAAATAAATATCTTTTTTACAGCAGGGCCTGAAAAGGGGTCTTAAAACATTTAGAAAGAATTCCTCGATATAAATTAAATGTTATTGGAGTTTTATGAAAAAGAAGGTTAAATTACGAGAAGATAGGTATACCTAAACAAGAAAATCAATCGCATAGAACTGGCAACGTCGCGTTCGCGGGCACCGGGCAGGTATCGGAAATGAAAAATAACGTTATTTTCAACGTTATTTTTTACTTTAATTAACCTAAAAAAGTAACGTTATTTATTGAATTTTAAAGTAACGATACAATAATAACGTTATTTATTAAAATACCGTTAATGTTAAAAGTAACGGTAAAAAAGTAAGAAATAACGTTACATATTAAAATAATGTTATCAATCCCTAGTTCCAATACACAACGTAGGCATTGAATTACACATAAATTGAGAATCACAATTTTATTTGGACCTAAATCAAGCTATCAGCAAGACCCGTCACTCTAAGACAATATGGTAAAACAGAGGTCCCAGATTAGATCCCTTGGGGACGCCATTATTTTCTGGCAGTACAATTGAACATTAGGTATTTATCCCGATTGATTTATTGAGATCTGGAGATAAAGTCAAACATGTACTATTAAAATGAGTTATGTTATACAGCTACCATTATATTTCTATTGTGACATGCGTAGCTTGGATTGTCTTCTGCCTTTCTTCCAAAGACTTTCATTAGTTAAAATTAAGTTTTAAAATATATACATCAACTTTGTCTAGGGATACAGGTGTTATTTTCATACAAACGAGGTAACTTTGAAGCTTTGGTTTTCTGCCAGGGATGTACCGTGCCGTAATCTGATGATGGCCATCCAGGGATTGAATGGAGTAGATTCAGATCGCTATACACACCCAACTGATCTGATTAGCATTCTAAAAGATTAATGGGTCAGAGTTCTCGGTTTGAGGATTTCCATACATTTTCATGCTATTTTCGCGGTTTTTTTAAACATGTCCATTACGTTCTTAGAATTATGATCAGATCAGTTGGGTGTGTATAGCGATCTGAATCTCCTCTATTCACTCCCTGGATAGCCATCATCAGATCACAACACAGTACATCCCTGGCAGGAAACCAAGGCTTCAAAGTTACCTCGTTTGTATGAAAATAGCACCTGGTATCCCTAGACAAAGTTGATGTGTGTATTACAATAGGGATGACGACTAATGAATAAAATAACTAAATACTAATAAAAATCGTAAACATTTTAAACTTTTAGAGTAGCTTGTACCTCTTGGTTTTATGCGTATTATTTGTTTTATGACACTTCAAAGTTGGGTGGATAAGTCTATTTAAAAAGTATAAAATTTATTTAAATAATTAAAATCTTTAATTGGTCCGTAAAATGTATAGCAAATTTGTCTAGGAAATCATTTTGATAAACACAATATTTAATATAGGTGTCGAGCAAATTTCCTACGCGTTGCATATAAACTACCTAGGCGTGACGTCATAACTAGGTAGCCATTAATAGGGAGCGTTTTTGGTTGAATCCGAATTTGTGTGCATTTCAAACTGTGATATCTCGGGCAGTTTTCATGCTAGCGAAATAATTATTTTACCAATGTTTCTTTTTTTGAGAGGTAATTATGTAACGTAAAATAAAAAAAAATATTCGTCATGCCTATGCTCCTTATTCCTCGTTTACAAAATCACAATAGGTTGTTCATAGTTATATTTACAAAATACCAAAACGAAAACCTCCTCATTATGGTGTCTGGATCATTCGAGCCGAAACCAAGATACGCGTCGTCCTTTTGTGTCGCTGTCATGAAAGAAATCTCCATTGAATAAAATGAATGAAAATTACAGCGCTTGGTAAATTTATCACTCCAACGAAAGGCTTTTTCAATAGTATAAAAATAGTAGACGACTTTTAAACAACTCTTAAGAAATCGTTGAAGAAAGTCTTTGATGATCTTTTTCAGTCAGTTTCATATAATAAGAAAACTGTGGATTAGATCGTATGCTTTAAGTGAATTACTTTTAAATGCAAATGGCAATAGTGGATTTCTTTTAACTGCAGTTCTAAGATTATTGTAATTTTACTTTAATGAATGGTTGCGTCTTTTACAATATAAGTACTTATAATAAATCTAGTATTATACGGTTTTGAAACTTTTACTTTTTAAATCGTAAAACCTAACTAAAAGTACTTTTAATTCTTAGTTTTTGTCTGTCGCATTAATTAAAAGGGAAATATCTCACTAATTTTAAAGCTATTTAGCCTTCTTTTTACTCACGACGGACGGAACGGAACGGAACGGAGGCGGTATAGGTTTGTGTTTGGGGTTAGAGGATGTGTGTTTGAATGTATGTTTGTCTGTTTCCCTGACTCTCTGTGTACCATTTTTCTCGAAAATATGGGGCCGATTTCGATGCGGTTTTTTTAATTCAGAAGGTTTCATTTCAGAGCATGTTCTTAAATTTATTTCATAGTGGTAGACCACCAGGGGGCGCTGCAACAACCAGATAAGTCGCACTTGAAAAGTTCTATGATGCAGTACCTTATCATTTTTTCATTAATCTCCAGAATGGTATGACCGCTTTAGATGCGGTTTTTAAAGTAGATGGCTTATGAATTCTTTAAAAAGTTGAAAATAAAAAGCAAAATTAAAATATTGAAAAAAAACCTATGATGTTTAAATTTGTCACTCTTAACTAAAAAAGAGTAGGTAATTTTTTTTTTGTTTACAATGCGAGGACTATGTAAGTGTGATGAGTGGGGAATAGATCTATGGGGAATATGTAGGCAGAATTGATGTGTGTATAATATTGCGAGTGTGTAAACAATTCAAGTCCCAATTCGCATACCACGTCACAAACGATAACGCTAAAGTACGATGTGGGCCATTTCACAATCAAATTAATGTGTTTGTTTATAGCTATCATGAATGCGGCTATTTGTTCAATTGAAAATGTTACAATGGAATATTCAGATAATCATTCTGTTATTGAAAACCGAGAAAATTAAATTAAAATTGGACAAACTTATTTTAACGCCCGCCGCAGATATATGGAATCACGATTGTAAAAGAAAGCAGTAATTTTGTAGACAGTATAGGAAGTATTAATAATACTTATCTGCATATTTTCAAAACGATAAAAAGAAAATTATAAAAAATCTACAGATCTCATATTACGCGCAACTATCAAAGGCTTTGAAATAAAATTTAGAAATAAAGCACACGGCTGTTATTAATGCCGCATAGGCTTCATACATTTAATAGGAATTCATTCACATGAGGAACCCGCTACAGCATCGATTCTTAACTTCGGGTCGCGACCCAAATTCGGGTCGCGAGAGTTATTGTGTTGGGTCGCGGGCCCCCAAAAGACTTTAAAAAGTGATAAAATTTTACGTTTTTAATTACGAATATTTTTATTTTTTATTGATAGGTCGATCGATGTCATTACTCAAAGTATTCTCAAATCTATTATTACTCATAATTAACACATAATCACAACATTTTTTTACTATAAACAAGCAAGATTAGTCGATAAAACTGACTAAAAATCGCGCTGCGCGGCCTTTTTTTTATAAACAAGTGAGATTACAAGATATTAGTAGATGAAACTGACTAAAACTCGCACTGCGCGGCCATTTCTTTTTTAAAAACAAGGGAGATTACAAGATTAGAAAATTAAACTGACTAAAAATAGCGCTGCGCGGCCGTTTTTAACCAACAGGCAAAATTGATGATCTTGGAACCAGTAGAAATGTCGCCCAGGGCGCTGGTAGTAGTGCTAAAACCGGCACTACCTTCACGTCTTGACTACTGAACCCATCATGAAATTTTGCATATACGTTGTCAGCTTGTCAGGGGTACAGAAAAGGGACATTCAATTCCCGAGGGATAGCAAAAAAACTGTCCACGCAGACAAGTCGCGGGTGGCCACTTGTCAAAAATAAATAGCAGGTAATTTTAGTACCACTCACTGGAAAATAAAAAATAATATTAGGATTAGGGTCGCGGACTTCAAATACAGGGTCACTGGAAATATGACGTATTCCTGCTAAGGGGTTATAGATGAGGTCAAAACAAATATTTTTTGCCATATAACTTTTTCTCAAAAAATTAATAGTTTTTGAGTTAATTGAAATTAAGTATTTTTTTACCAAAAGTACGTTTTCAGACACAAAAATTTAAAATAAAAGTTAACTACTCATTCGATTCCGGTTTTTTCATTATTTTGGGATAGAAAACAATCTAAGTGTTGACAATGAATAAAAAAAAATTACAAAAAGTACAGGTGTTTATAAAAAAATCAATCCTTAAATGCATTTATTTTTTTATTTTTTTCAGATTTTTTAGAAATAGCATCAAATATCTTTAAAAAAATCCTAGTAACTAAGCGTGCATAATATTTTAAAAACATCACCATCTATTCAGCTTTCAGTTGAGGTATAAAATTTAATAACAACTTACATAAAGAATGAGAAATTAAGACTTAACTAAATAGCAGTCCCATTTTATGTAGCAAAAATTTCCTACTTCAAGCGCTTCGAAGGTGGCCGTATTATCCTACTTATTCCAAAAATGTGAAAGCTTGCTTGTTTGGATGATTGTTAATCAATCACGCAAAACGGCTGAACGGATTTGGATGAAATTTGGCACACAGACAGTTTATAAACAGGATTTAAACATAGGAGGATACTATTACCTTGGTTAAAGGTTCCCTAGGGATTTTCTCGAATGTAATTGCGGACAAAGTCGCCGGCGGAAGCTAGTTTGCCATAAATGATCGTGCTTACTAAAAATACTTTCGTCCGAGTGAGTTTGAAACAGAATTATTTTCTGCCGATGAGTAAAAATTTTATACAGACAGCATCAAAAATAACCATGCATATCAGCCATTTTTAATGACCCGCTGCTGGGGAACAGGCCTTCCTTTCCTTTTGGGATAAAGCGGACGGGCCATAACCCACCACGTGGGCCCAATGCGGATTGGTCGGTGTTAACTCAATGTACCTTACATTGAGCCCTTGGTTCTGGCTGCATTTTCAGTCGCTAACACTGACCAATCCCCATTGGGTCCACGTGGTGGGTATGACCCGTCCGCTTTATCCATCCACAAGCCAAAAGGTAGGCCAGTTCCCCAGCAGCGGGGCATTAAAAACAGCTGATATGCATGGTTATTTGTGACACAGTTTGTATAAAATTTTGACTCATCGGCGGAAAATAATCCTGTCTCAAACTCACTCGGACGAAAGTATTTTTAGTAAGTACGATCATTTATGACAAACTAGTTTCCACCTGCGACTGCATTCGCATTCACATTCGAGAAAATCCCCAGGGAACCCTTAACCAAGATAATAGTATCCTCATATGTTTTAATCCGGCTTATAAACTATCTGTGTGCCAAATTTCATCCAAATCCGTTCAGCCGTTTTGCGTAATTGATTAACAATCATACAAACAAGCAAACTTTCACATTTATGGAATAAGTAGGATAATACGGCCACCTCCGAAGCGCTTGAAGTAGGAAATTTTTGCTACATGAAATGGGACTGCAATTTAGTTAAGTCTTAATTTCTCATTTTTTATTTAAGTAATTATTAAGTTTTATACCTCAACTGAAAGCTGAATAGATGGTGATGTTTTTAAAATATTACGCACGCTTAGTTACTAGGATTTTTTTAAAGATATTTGATACTATTTCAAAAAAATCTGAAAAAAAATAAAAAATAAATGCATTTAAGGATTGATTTTTTTTATAAACACCTGTATTTTATGAAAAATTTTTTATTTGTTATCAACACTCAGATTGTTTTCTGTCCCAAAATAGTAAAATATCCGGAATCGAATGAGTAGTTATCTTTTATTTTAAATTTTTGTGTCTGAAAACGTACTTTTGGTAAAAATGTACTTAATTTCAATTAACTCAAAAACTATTATTTTTTTGAGAAAAAGTTATATGACAAAAAATATTTGTTTTGACCTCATCTATAACCCCTTAGCAGGAATACGTCATATTTCCAGTGACCCTGTATATTTCTACTTTGGGTCGCTAGGCAAAAAGGTTAAGAACCACTGCGCTACAGCCTACAGTTTTTGTCCGCCCGCCTCCTAAGGTGGCTTAAATCATTGTAAGCTACAGGAGCTTAAAATTCAATCCCAAGATTCAATTTTCCGTTTCTTGAATAGCGAGCTCAAAAAATCTTGTTGGACCTCCTTTACATTCATGCTAGCCTGGTGCTTTTCAATAGACCGATTGCCCTGTTATACCTGATCTCCAGTAGTTAGGACTCCTGCGTTGAGAATTGTGGGGAAAATGCTAGCCGGATCTGGTGAACAGGTACTTTGATTAGCTCCTTTACATTCATGCTAGTCTGGTACTTTTCGTTTTAATCATAGTTCAAAGGATCACTGCTATCAATGCCGCATAGGCTCCATACATAGTTAATGCGAATTCATTCATCGTACTGAAGATAAAGTGAACGGAGCGATCGAAGCGAGCGCAGGCTGACCTCGCGCGAAAGAGGGACACTACAGCCTACACAATTTTTTGTCCGCCCGCCTCCTAAGATGGCTTAAACTGTAGCTTAATTCAATCCCGAGAGGTATTTTTTCCGTTTCTTGAAGAAGAAGAGCTCAAAAAAAAATCGGAAATTCTCGATTCAAGTCGGCGAAAAAATTTTGAAATATTGTCAAATTTAGTAAAATCTCTAAAAGTTACCGACCGATTTTAGAAATTTAAATTGCACTTTGAAGCCCTTGGGCAGACGCACATTTTGACATAAAGTTCATTTACGTACCTCTCATATCTGCGAAACTACAGGCAAATGTCACGATTTCTCGATCACAAAAACACACATTTTCAATGTTAAAAGTAAAAAAACCAAAAACCATTGAAACTGCCGTTGAAAACAATTGGCAAAAAAATACGAGAAAAAGTTGTTCAAAAAATAACGCACAATGAAAAATAGTTAGGTATTTATTTTATTTTTTTCGTGGATCAATTGAAGCACCGAACTTACGTTGTTTTATTTACTGGTGCAGTGACTTGCAAATTTTACTTTATAGTGTCATTACTAACAGACAATCGAATAGAAGGACTACGAATGTCACGGCGGCCCCGTACAGTACAGTGACTTCACAGTTTTTATTAGCGAAAACTTGCAACTATTCTACTACTTACTTCTACAAAAAACAAGTTTACACACATTGTTTATTGAAGTTAAACTACGCACTGTTTTTTAATCTATAAATTAGAATCTCAGATGTCTTCCAATAACAAAATATGAATAAACGGTTTTATGAGTGTGACGGATTTTGAGTAAAGCTTTTGGTATTATTTTCTAATAATTGTATTTTTGGCTGTATGAACATGGAGGCCTTTGCCTTATACTTCTTTTTTTTTGTTTATGTTTGGCAAGAAGCTTATACCCCCAATGGAGATTGCACGGCATTGTGTCATATTGAAGATAGCAAAAATGTCCTTGAGGGACGTGACGGCTTATTGCTTTCTCTTTCTTTAGTTTTACATTACGTGTTCGTTGTTCATCGTTCGTTCGTTCGTGAGAAATTAAAACGTATTGTCACTCTAAAGAAAGAGATAGCAATAAGCCGTAACCTCACTCAAGGTAATTTTTCTATCTTCACTATGACACTAGCCGGTGCAATCTCCATTGGAGGAAGTTTCTTGATGTTTGGTAATAGTGTGATCAAATCGTGTATTGTTTAATATTTAATTTTGATTCAGTTCTTACAAAAATAATAAAAATATCTTTTAAATATCTTAACAAGTTTTAAAAGAGATACCATTTATTATATTTTAATATTTTCACGATAGTCGCCTATCATTGGCTGAACGTATTTTTAAGATTTTAAGCAATTAGACTATAGGTAATGAATATAACAATTATTGTAATTTATTAGGATTTAGTTTGAACACGATTACAACATTATTGTTTTATAAAATATTATCTCTGATATTACTTTTTCAAACAAATAGAATAGTCGATTATGATTGGTTGAAAAATGGTGGTATGGGTAAATTTTTGTGTTGAATTTAGTGGGTATTTAAGGAATTAAAAATTGAGCATACGTTTCACTTTTAAGTTTGGAGCACTACGGGATTTAAGTTAAGTAAATTCTTCATTGTCATTGTGTTATTTTAAATTAATTGTTTTGAGTGTGACTTAATTGTTGTTCAAAGGCTATCCGCTGTTAATTTTCATTCCCAATTTTGTGATTATTCTGATTATTTGTAGTAATAATAAGTAAAGTACATTATATACAGATTTCTTTTGCATTTGCTTGGTAACTAGTATCATAGTTTAGTAAAGAGATTAACTGATAACTTTTAAGTTTATATTGTTGTAGTTTGTAACGATTTAATTGTAAATATCAGATTTGATAAAGCTGACGAGTTTCTTTCGCCTGTTCTTCTCTCAGCTAATTAAAAGACGTCCGAACAGGTGGTTGGTTAAAAGAAATTGGACGATTCAATTTAATAAACATTACTTTATTTAAATTGATTTATTTTGTTTCAATTCTCTCCATGTCTCTGACCTTTTTCTGACAAGTGCAGTAAATGCACCATGTTTAGATGAATGTGAACGTTAAAAAAATAAGTACAAACACAGACCGAGGAATTACAAACATGAAGCTGAAATATAGTAGGTAGTATTTCTATATTTTGAGTTATGATTATGAATTATAAACGTCGTCACCGTACACCTAGTACGTTTTTTATTTTTATTTTCCAAAGTGATTTCTCTTCGTAATAAACGGTCAAATCACGCAGAACACTGTCGTAGTAATTTTAATATTGAAATAAGTGTTGATTTCCACCGGTTACTCTAAATCTAATAATCTAAAAAGATAGTTTTAGCCTATGGTTTAGATGTGTAGTGGACTACAGTTTTAGAGCTTTGATAGTTAGGGAAGGGTAAAGACGTAGGAAATTACCAAACCCAATGAGCGCTGTTGTGACACTGATTTAATGCAATAAAATTATATGACAAGTAAAGTGATCTAGGTCAAGAACGTAACACTACAAATGCAACGCAGCAATATTCTCACCTACTAACATACAATGTGCTTTTGCTCGTACAAGATGTTTAATAAATTTTATCATAATTTTCTGCAATTTCGAACACAACAAAAACATTTTCTAAACAAACTGTTAAAAACACATAATCCCACAGCTCCAATGTATTTCAATACCACTGGGAGTTATTGTAGGGTTGCCTAATAAAAAGTCCTTTTCACTCAATCCTAAAACATAACGGCATAAGAAAATACCCCGTGTAAAAAAGGACCCCGTTGTGCAACGGGCTGTGAAATGTGGATTGCCTATAAAAACCGAAGGGTACGAATAAACTTAAAATGAAAGTCAGAGAGTGATATGTGAAAGGTTACCATGGAAATATTTTAGAAAAAATAAAATGTAGTCTGTGGATTTATACAGAGAATCCTATCTTACCGCAGACACGAATTTTCAGTAGTTTTTACAAATATAATCACGATTCCTTATTATAAAGTCAAATTTAAAAGTCTAAAGTTAACAAATAATACGGTGTTTTTCAATTGCTTCCTTTAAAAACAACGGAACTTTTTATAACATATAAAAATTAATACAGTTTGTGTATTTTTATTCACTCTCCAAATTTTAAGGCTGCATTCAGTTCATGAAACTGTACAAATTTCTTTACGAAATATGTGTCGAAATACCCCACATAATTTCTTCTTAAAGCCTTTGTCCAAAACATTGACTTTTCAGGACACAGAAAAACCGTTTTTGACTTGGGCTCTTTTTGTAAAATACGAGCAATCTTGTAGATTGCTGTATTTTTATTAACTCTTTTAAAAGTAAAATGTCCCAAAAATGGCCACAGGCCGTTTTTGTAAATAATGCCTCGATTTTTTTTTTACATATTTGGCCCTATATTTTTTAGAAAATGTGTTGTTCAGTTTCATGGACTGAAATTAAAATTTGCAGAGTGAATAAAAATACAGCTTGATTTATATACAAGCTGGATTTTTTTATTTTTACGTTTTTATAATTGAATAAAATGTGCAACGAACTATAAATATCCTTATTATGAACTCATATTATTATGAGTGATATTTATAGTACGTAGCACATTTTTTTAATTATAAAAGCGGTCCAGGTTGAAATACCTTTACTCATTTAAGAGGTAACTTTGTCCACCCTTTTGTAACTTGGCACGTTAGTTAGTTATATTGTGATATATCGAAGCCAGGTAAAAGGGACAAGAAAAATTACCCGCTACGTTGGATGCACTTTATCTCCACCGAAGATTCTTGGAAAAAATTTACTGAATTTTTCTTAAAGTTTTCTCATTTTGTACCAACGATTTCAAATACCTACTTGGCTCCGTTTTTGGTCCCGACAAATGGTCTTGAAGAAACGGGTAAAATATATTTGAGTGTCTTGGCTTTTGGCACTTCATATTTTTCAGTTTCAAGTGCAAATTGCACGAAAGTGAAGAAAATAATTTATTTGTTCGTAAGTTACTGTCGCATTACCGATGGTAAAGTTAAAGATAGATATTATTCAATTTGTAAAAGATTTTTTTAAATGATTGTCGTGCTTATATAATTAAAAGAGTAAGTATAGCCTATAAATGATTCGTTTTTTATACAATAAGAAATGCGTTTGCAATACACGGTTAATTTTTAACTACATCTAAAATTGAAATGGGGATTTCAGACCACGTAAATGAACAACTTTTACCATGGGGCCAACCACGAAATCGCGAAAACAAAATCAGCTGTTCCATAGAAAATTACAACATCGACTCGACTATAATGTATGGAACAGCTGATTTTTTTTCGCGATTTCGTGGTGGGCCCCATTGTAAAAGTTGTTCATTTACGTGGTCTGAAAACCCCATTTCATTTTTAGATATAGTTAAAAATTAACCGTGTATAACTGATATAAAGTTGCTATTGGCATTCTAGTCAAATTTAAGAGAGTCCGATTGAGATCAAATTATACACTAGACGGTAATTTGGTATTACACTAGTCGGCAGGCAACTTGACAGGCGAATTTAGTCAATGGAGAATGTCACTGGGTCTGTTAAATCACTTGAAACTTTATGACCATGTAGCTAAATGTCTAGCAATACACATGTTTTTGTTTCATTTCAATCGAGCCAGTAGTTTCGAAGTTTACCGACTGTAAATGCAGCAAGAACCAACGGCTCAATGTAAGGTACATTGAGTTAACACCGACCAATCCGCATTGGGCCCACGTGATGGGTTATGGCCCGTCTGCTTTATCCACCCACAAGTCACAAGGAAGACCTGTTCCTCAGCAGCGGGGGCATTAAAAATGGCTGATATGCATTGTTATTTGTGTTGCCGTCTGTCTGTATAAAGTTTTGACTCATCGGCGGCGGAAAATAATCCTGTATCAAATTCACTTGGACGAAAGTATTTTTAGTAAGCACTACCATTTATGGCAAACTAGCTTCTGTCCGCGACTTCATCCGTGTTGACATTCGAGAAAATCCCAAGGGAACATTTAACCAGGATAAAAGTATCCTCCTATGTTTTAATCCGGTTTATAAATGATATGTGTGCTAAATTTCATCCGTTCAGCCGTTTTGCGTGAATGATTAACAAACATCTAAACAAGCAAACTTTTACATTTATGATATAAGTAGGATAATACGGCCACCTCCGAAGCGCTCGAAGTAAGATTTTTTCCCCATGAAATCGGATTAATATTAGTTAAGTCTTAATTTCTCATTTTTAGGGTTCCGTACCAAAATGGAACCCTTATGGTGTGACTCAGTCTGTCTGTCTGTCTGTCACAGCTGGATATCTCGAGAACTACTAATGGTATCAACTTGAAATTTGGAATAGTTTAAGATGACATTTGCCCAACTATTTTGCAAATAAGAAAGAAATAAAAAAATAAATATGATTTTTACAACAGGGACTGAAAAGGGGTCTTAAAAATTTGATGTGAGGTGACTAGGGCATGTGGGGTATCATATGAAAGAGCGCTGTTTGCACATTTTAAATTATTTTTTATTTTTTCTTAGGCTGCATAGTTTTTGACTTATGATGAAAAATGTAAAAAAATACCGTTCCCCCCCCCCCTTATCTCCAAAGTTAGCAAAGAGAAAAATATGAAATAATTCTATGTGATAGTAGTTTATGTAAAGATTACAGGAAAATTAAAACGATGTCTCAATATAACACACTTTTTTAGAAATTCAAAAAACAAACAAAAATATTTTAGTTTCACTACCAGTCAACAGATGGCGCTGACCTAAGAATGCTGACCTAAGAAAATAAAATAGTTCCACTATCGGTCAAGAGATGGCGCAACGTAATAGTTCTAATATAATTACCTACTATTTGCCGTACGAATAAACGAAAAAGTTCCTACTTAGTAATATAAACAGCTTGCAATGTGGAGTGGCCGAAACGTTTTTCAGTCACCATTGTACTAAAGTAACATATCCAAATATATTTATGATTGTACGGAACCCTCGGTGCGCGAGTCCGACTCGCTCTTGACCGGTTTTTAGGGTTCCGTAGCCTAAATGGCAAAAAACGGAAGCCTTATAGATTCGTCATGTCTGTCTGTCTGTCTGTCCGTATGTCACAGCCACTTTATTCCAAAAGTATTAAGACTACACAGTTGAAACTTGGTAGGTAGATGTATTCTGTTAACCGCTCAACGAATTTAATACAAAAATAAGAAAAATAAAAGATTAAGGGGGGGCTCTCCATACATGGAACTGAAACTGAAAAAAAAATTTTTCTTCAAACCAACACGTGTTGGGTGTTTATAGATAGGTCTTTAAAAATGACATTAAGGTTCCTAAGACAACTTTTTCTCAAAGTCAACCGTTTGAAAGATATTCACCGCCAAAGTGGTAAAATGTGTGTCCCCCCCCCCTTTAACTTTTGAAATAAGAAAGTGAAAAATCTAAAAAAAATATATGCTGTAGATCTTAATAAACACTTTCAACCAAAATTAGTTTGAACGAGATGTAGTAATTAGTTTTTGAGATATAGCACATTTTCCAAAACCGCAAATATAACTTTGTCATTCATACCAACACTGTGAAAAACAAAGTTATTTTTGCAAACGAAAAATGATAGGTGGTATTAAATATGGTATGGTATAAGGTAACTACGGAACCCTATGGCGCGTGACCCGACACGCACTTGGCCGGTTTTTTTATTTAGGTTACTAATAAGTTTTATACTGAAAAAACTGAAAGCTGAATAGATGGTGATGTTTTTAAAATATTTTGCACGCTTAGTTACTTGGATTTATTTTCGATATTTGCTGCTATTTTCAAAAAATCGGGAAAAATAAAAAAAAAATGCGTTTAAGGATTGATTTTTTATAAACACCTGTGCTTTTTGTATTTTTTTATTTATTATCAACACTTAGAATGTTTTCTATCCCATAATAATAAAAAAACCAGAATTGAATGAGTAGTTAGTTATCTTTTATTTTAAATTTTTGTGCCTGAAAACATACTTTTGGTAAAAAAAAAAATCAATTAACTCAAAAACTATTAAATTTTCGAAAAAAAGTTATATAACAAAAAATATTTGTTTTGTCCTTATATATAACCCCTTAGCAGGAATACGTCATATTTCCAGTGATCCTGTATATAAAAATGAATCCAATTTCGTGTGGTCAAGCCATCACGCGTGAACGGCTGGACCGATTTCGCTAACTAAACGTATTGAATTCTAGATCAAAGATATTTGTTCTAAAGATCATTCTTCTTCTTCTTTTCGATAAAAAACAACGAACAACATCAAAAAAGTGCAGAAGTGAGGTTATTTTCCATACTCTATACACGTAAAGAAAAAGACAGAGACAAATGTTTCCGCATAACAGAGCCTTAAGTAATTAGCGCACTTCTCTGCATTTATCTCTCAAGTTCAGATTGTTTAAAACAAACTTGGCACGGATAAGACGTTTTTAACATTTCTGTTTATTATGAAAAACCTTGGCAATTCTTGGGAAAAAGTAATTATGACGACATAAATATTTATATTTTATTCACCAGCTTGGGAGCCAAAACACGTCTTATTGGAATCTTGTAAGATAATTCCTTTTTATTTTCTTATACACGGATAGAGATATACATATTTAAACTGAGCAGAGGGTGTAAGACTCTGCTTTCCACTCTAGGGAGGAAAACAGTACACCTCATCGACATCGAAAAAAATTACATAATTTTAAAAATCTGGTTTAGAGTTTAAAGGAATGTTGCGGTTGTGTTATACCTACTTGTTTCTGTATAAACAAACAGCCAGTGCGAATTATACACTTCTAGCTGGAAGGCGTGTTCCATTTTTAAATAAAATAAAAACTAAATTATAATTTGGCAGGATACTAACACGGTGAGCTATGTGGAAATTAAAAAATTCAAACATGTTACTATTCTGTAAATTCATTTCTATGTGTCAATTTTTAGTTTAATTATTTTTGTTTTGTTTTTTACATTGATTTAATTTTTTTTTACTCATTGACTATCTATGAATTTGTATTAAGTTTTTTTTTGTCATTTTTACTTTATTTAATGTATTTGATTCAATTACTGATTAATTCTTTCAATATTTATCAATTCTTATTTTTTATATAACTTATTTAATATAATTATCTTTTGACATTAAGTTTTAATTAGAATTTGACATAGCTTTTGTAATGATACTGTTATTTTAATACTGACATAGCTTTTGTAATGTTACTTTCATTTAAATAATATGTTTTTGCTTATAATTAGCTTCATTTCTTTTTTTTTTTTAAACGTTTGCACGCCATTTGCATATTGTAGACATGTTATGGTACAGTTTAATCTTAAGACATATATATACCACATGTTTTAGCAAATAAACGATTTGAATTGAATTGAATTGAACAGTTAATTTTGTATTTTTGTTTAAACATTTCTTTTTTACTTTCATTATTCGAAATGAAAAATAGAGTGTTTAACACGGGTGAAAGTCATCAATTCCATATCCATACTCGAACTGTAGCCGCCCTTGCCGAAGTCGGGCGGACGTCTAAATAATATCTCGTATGGGAAATGCTTCCTTTCGACCCTTGTTCGAATTTACTATTTTTCTAGTCTAATGTGTGATTCGTCTTTTTTATGTTATTTCAAAATGCTTCTAATTTTATTACAAAACTTTTTATTTGCTTTTAGGATGTTATGTGATATTTCAGTGGTGAAATAATTGGTTTTATTTACTATTTTTTGGACCTAGACACCTTAATTTTATGATATAACTAATATTATAAACATGTAAGTTTGTTTGTTTCTTTATTGTTACGCTTTCCCGTCTTCTTAATTACACTCGGCGTCAGTAAAATCGCACCATTTAAAAAAATTCTTCAAAGTTAATTTAATCCTATCTACTTTAATGGTAAGTATTGTTATATACTTCTTTCCCATCGGACATAGCCAACTTGGAATACTCGTCGACTGGAATAAATTACTGAGATTCAGTTTCCGAGCAACATTACATTGCCTCATTTTTTTTTTGCAATATTTGAGCAACTTCATGGGCTATACTAGCCATCTTGGGTACTCTTATTTAATTGAACTGCTGAAGTGTGTTTTCTCCATCATCTCGATAGCGAATTTATCCGCATTTCCTAAATTGACCCCTTTTATTTCCCTTTTATGGCGGCGCAAGCAATAACGCTTTAAGCGTTTAATTATGGTAACTGCTATGTTAATTAAATCAAACACTTATTAATTGAAAGCTCATTAAATGTACTTTCAATAGATATCAACATTTACACAATAAAGCGTTAGCTAGCAATACCGGGTGGCCGAGTCTAAACTTATATTCGAAGAGGTGCGATTTTTCTGACGTCGAGTGTAGTAGGTATACTCAACTGCTTATCATGAAATTTTACATACACGTTTTCAGGGGTACAGAAAAGGGTATAGAGTACTAGAAAAATAACTGTCCTCGCAGACGAAGTCGCGGGCGGCCGTTAGTTGAATACATTCTCAGAAGACCTTATTACAAAATATCTCCTTTACATATAGAAGCATCCCTTTATTAGGCAAATAACTGACTCGTACGTACCGCCATTAGTAGTGGTCTGCGGAATTTGCTAATAATGTTAGCCAGCGAACTAAAATCTATGGAACAAGCATTGCGCTCAAAAAATGGCACCACACGAAAAGTACAACTAAGTGGATGGAGTTAAAAATGCTGGAATTTAATTAAGCAGCACAAAGCGTCTGAACACTGTTGATAAGCGACCATAATTTGTATACTCATATACAGGGTTATTTGTAAAACACCAACAACCTCGTAGGAGTAGAATACTAACATAAAAAAATAACATTTTGTTCTATGACTTTTCCGAAGACAGACAAAAAATTCGACTTTCCATACAATATGTCTGAACAGCTGATCGAATTTTGTATGAAAAGTAGATTTTTTTTATGTCTGTTTTAGGAAAAGTCGAAGAACAAATGTTGTTGTTTATGGTGTTAGTAATCTACTCCTGCGAGGTTGTTGGTATTTTACAAATGACCCTGTATATTTTCTATAAGTACTTAAACGAAAAATATGATACTAACGTCTCACAAAGAAATAACTTTCTGCATATTTTTACTGCCTTCTCTGTATCTTTTACTCCATTTACACAGGACGTCATTTCTAATAAACTTTCTATTTCTCTCTTTTCTCAACGATACAAACTGCAATTTTATTATTGTAAAGAACGGTAACGTGGTCAGTCACCGGGTGTGTGGCTGGCCCGACTCTCAACGGGTTGTACTTTTTCTGCCCCGTGGTGCCATTCTTAAGCAATATTTGTTTGCAACTACACTTCCATAGATTTTAGTTCGCTGATGTTAGCCCAGGCCCACGCGTAGCTATCAAGACAAAATGCCAAATTGATTCATGAAGCATTTTTGCATTCACGATGCTATTTTTTTAGTTTTAATCGATGGTAATGAAACAACCATTTAAAAATTATATTAAATTGATTAAATTAACTAAATATTTAAGCAAGAAAGCTTAAATCTCCTTAAATCCTTGCTTCAATATTTAGTCATATTCTGTAAGCACCAATATAACATACCTATAAATAGATACCTACCTAAACGTATATGTTTTTGGTGGTTTCGCTAGCCTAATGGAAGTAGGCGATGTATTGCGATATTTCCGTTTACATTTTGTAAAACAAAAAGCTTTTTTCATGATTCACTGCGCTGATCGGATTGAGACACACTGGGGATTCACGGCTAAATGAGCACCAAATGTATTTTTTTACCAGACCAGTTACATTTTTGATAATTTTTCGAAACTGTTGAAATATATCTATTTTTACATATCTCCGCCGTTTCGAAAAATCTAGAAAAAATGGCCCGACTGAAAAGTTCTATATAATTATCAAACTTCTCACAAAATTTCACGAGAATCAGTTGAGAAATGCGACCTATAGAGGAGAACAGCCAGTGCCGGAAAACCGGACTGAAATATGTTTATTTTACATAATCTTCACCATTTCGAAACACTGGCTCGACAAAAAATTCTTTATAATTTTCAAACCTGCTCACAAAATTTCACGAGAATCAGTTGAGAAATGCGACCAAACAGCGCCGGAAAACCGAACTGAGATATGTTTTTTATACATATCTCCGTCATTTTGAAAAATTTCGAAAAACTGGATCGAAAAAATAATTCTATATAATTTTCGAACCCGCTCACAAAATTTCACGAGAATCGGTTAAGAAATGCGACCTGTAGAGGAGAAAAAACGGACAGCCATACGAAAAGGCCATAGGAAAAGGACATACGAAAGAATTTTTGCGCAAGCTGAAGCAGAGACGCTTTGCTCGCGCTTCGCGCTCGGTCGGTCAATTGAACACTTATGTTATAAATATTGGTAATTGGTAATGTCTATGCGTGTAATTAAGCCTGAAATAAAGATATTTTGACTTTAATTTAATTCAATAATAACAGTGACGGAACCAAAAACCCGCCCTGCCCACCTCGCATGACCACCGAAACGCGATATGATTATAGCGATTTATCACGTTTAACTGTCAAAAGACAATGGAATTTGACAGATGAGTGTCGATAAAATGCTATATCACACAATGACGTCCATTATACAAAGTACGCTGGACAGGCTTTGTCATGAAATGACAGCAATTTTTTGTGCCGATTTTTTTTGAGAGCAGTAGAACTAATTAGTTCCAAGTACATTCTCTACTGCCATGGTAGAATCTAATGCTCTCAGCGCCAACATGGCGATTTTCAAATCGGAACAAACGACTGGTGACGTTCGCCTATCCAGCGTACTTGTATAATGGACGTCAGTGTATATCACTATATATCGTCAATATATTATATCGTGTTTCCGTGGTCATGCTAGAGGGGCAGACTTTAGACGATATGGAAAAGTTCGTGTGCATGGGCGAGTTGCCAACTAAAATTAAGCAGTGATTTGCGGTGGCTACAGATTATACCTAATAGATTATAGATATACCTATTTTACTATAATTACGTTAATATTAACTTTTTATTTCCAACTTAATATCGACTAAATCCTCATGTCCTTTATCTTTTTACTAAAATGTCGATCGATATATTTAACCATAGTGGAGAAAATTCATATCACGTTGTTCTATCGCTCGGTGTGTCTCTGCAGTTCAATGCATTTCGTGCCTACTTACCGTGCATTTTTGTGGCCGTATTTTTGAAGATATGACAGTCACGTATCAGATTGATTGCTCGTAAAACGTTAAATTGCCTTCCTTCGTATGAGGAACAAAATTTTACAATATATCTGGCAGAGAATATTTGAAGTAGGTACTGTGACGCTCTTAAGAGTTGTTGTAATAAAAACTATCTTTTGGATTGAAAGTAATATTTTTTGTAATTTTTACTTAATTTCCAATTCCAATACAAATATAAAACCTAGGATGCGTCTCCATGGCCGCGCACAGAGTCCTCTGAAAACCGAACCGCGGCAATTAGTGTAGAAAAGGAAGATAGTAGACCCCCACAGTAAATCCTCGGTAGACGTAACTTTACAGTATGATAAGTATCATAAATGAAACATATTTTTTAAATCATCCAAATAGTTTTTTTTGGTTTTTGGATATTTGTACATATGCTTTGGTTCATCATCCCTGCAAAGTTTCATCGACTGAGGATTTAATGTTGTGGCCTCCATACAAAAGATCGCTTCATTTCCTACACTAAAAGGCCAGTACGCGGCCATAGACACCACAATATCTACCTACGTACCTACATTCGATTAGAAATCGATTTATTTAAACCATAGACAGTAAGTATAAATATTGAAAATGTATCTTGTCACTCTCCTACGTATTAAATCCGCCACCAACAAAAAACCAATACGGTGGTTTATGTTCGATCTCAGTAATTGATGAATTGACCAAGCGATCCCGAAATGCGAGCGAAGCGTCTCTGTTTCATTTGGGCAAAAATGCTTTCGTATGTCCGTTCGGCTGTCCGGCTGTCCGTTTGTTCTCCTCTACAGGCCACATTTCTCAACCGATTCTCGTGAAATTTTGTGAGCTGGTTCTATTATTATATAATATTTTTGGTCGATTCAGTTTATCGTTTTTTTTTTCAGAATGGCGGAGATATGTGGAAAATCATATTTCAGCCATGTCTTTTTTTTAATGTTACAAATACGAGGTCTTCAGCTCTATAGAGCCACACTAAAAAGGAAGGACGAAAAAAGAGAACTTTAAACTTCTATAAAATTAGTTATCTCAAGATAACGAGTGGGATGTGACGTCATGCGATCAGGCGCGGTCGCAGCCTGGAGTTTTGGATGGGGTTACTAATAATAATACAATAGTTTTTTTTTGTTTTGTAAATTTTTAGAAGATTTTTCAATTTTACATGTACGATTGGGGGGGGGTCATGTCCCCTGTGACCCCCCCCCCCCCTTCGGACCACGCCTGCATGGGATGAATACAGAATAACTCAATCCCTGTCTTCTCTCAATTCTTGACAACAGAGTCTATACTGATTGACTGTAATTTTAAAACCATCATCATTAGTATAAGATTTTCATCATAAGATTAAAATGGAACCTGACATTTTCACCGTAGCGCATGAGTTCAACCAATTTAGTGCGTCCCCTGGGGGTCTATTCTCGACATCTGCAATTATTAAAGTTTTGAATTCGAAACAAAGTTTTACAGATTTTCTAGTATGTTATTTAGTGTTGTTTATTGTATAAAGCTTTACGTGTTCTTAAGTCAGTTGTCTCACTCAATATTTCTGATAAAATACTTACCCTCGTATCTATACAGGGTCATTTTGTAATCACCATCCAAATTTTGAGGATGTATTCAGTTCATGAAACTGAACAACTTTCTCTAAGGAACACATTGCCAAATATGTAAAAAAAAGCGATCCTATCCATACAAATCAAAGAGATCATCAATTTAGTATGGGATGACCAACATTTTGTGGCGAAATCCGACACATGTTTCTTAGAGAAAGTTGTTTAGTTTCATGGACTGGACACATCCTTGAAATTTGGATGGTAAGTTCAATGACCCGATAGAGAAGTAATGACTAGAGTAAAACATGCAATTTTCAAACGCTTCTAATTTTATATTCACATACAATTTATATCTTTAATTAAGTTTTAGTGCAGTTTTGGTGCATTTAAAATTAGTTTGTACTGTAAATTGCATGTTTGAAACATACATGCATACATACACTCACGCCTGTTTCCCATAGGGGTAGGCAGAGACTATGGATCGCCACCTGCTACGATCCTTGCACACTTCTTTCGCTTCACTCACATCCATCAATCTTTTCATTCATGCTCTGCGGTTTTTGTCACTGCGTACACCAGCCTTTCTACTGCTTTACTACTTTTTACTGCGTACGCCGGCCAAAGTATTCAAAAATTGCAAATATTACTCAACTCATTACCTACTTACTTACTCAGTCTATAAATACGAGGGTTAGAACAAGAAAACCGCAAATTTCACTTCGAAAAATAGCTATTTTGGCCGAAAAACGGACTTCGTGCAATAGAGCGTAGATCCCCGAAGTGAACAAACACGGTTTATCAGAGCTTTGTGAAGGGGTTGTGTGCTTGAATACCCTTTGTGAAGGCTGACAGGCCTATGTTGGTGTTACGTTATAGCAACACAGGCGCTAAATGGAATAGACTTTGTGTAGAAACTGCACATTGTTTTTTTTGTCTCTACGTAAATGAATGAAATTATAACAGGTATGGTATCCATGCCACGCAAAAAGTATGTAGTTTCATCTTATAGACACCAAAATCTGTATCGGTAGAGAATGTACATGTGTACTTATCTACCATGTTTGAACCCTACCTAAGCGAGTTAAAATTAACAGGTATATGGTATCCATGCCACATATAGTGCTACAAATATGATCAATAGAAGACACAGTTGCAAAACATATGGAGTATGAATTCATAAAAAGGTTCACCTATAGACACCAAAAGCCTGTATCGGTAGATTTACATGTTTATTTACTCCCTACCATGCGTTTGAACATACTTCGTCGGTTCCTCCACATCATCTCTACAGCCATAGAACTCAATCGTACTAGAAATCGAAATATGTTTGGTGTCCTACTGCAACAGTGACTATACCTACCAGTGGCGAGGGGTAAAATGATGGCGACGCTAATCTGTTCTACAAAAATGTTATGATTTGCATAGTGGATCGGTGGGGTAGGATTTATCAAACGTAAGCCGATTCTCTATGGACCCTTCGCCACTGGTACCTAGAAGTCTGTCTAAAAAGTCAGTTTACATGAGATATTATTAAATTATTTATAAAAACTTATACTGGTAACCCTGCTGGTGCTGTCAAAATTCTAATTGTAAATATAGCTTTATTCAATTTTATTAGGTGGGTATTATAATTATTTTTGAAATTACTCATGTTACTCATGTAAACTGACTTTTTAGGCAGACTCTACCAACAGTTTTAGAAACAGTTACCACGGACAAAGCTACGATCCGTCAATAAATTTAGGAGGCCAATATCACGGATTCCCTTTGGAAAGTCACGCTGTTTTAATTACTTCCCCGACATCGGATCGGAATTGGCAAAGTTCGTGTGTATTCGTCTGGATAAATAGAACAAAACGTTTCTATATTAATTAGGACTGTAACTTGTCAATGTTTCACCCGTTTTCGGATTTGAGAAGAACCATTAAATTGAAACCAATGCACACATAAAATACTTTTACAATGAGTGTTGTGCGCATGTCATTGCTGTATTGCGTTCAATCGTAAACTGAAATCCAGTGCACCACTCTGCAGTTTCATTTGACAATGCAAATATGTAAGAATCATGTATGACTGTGGTTTTTATTCATTAACGTCAGCTTTTAAAATTTTACAAAAGATAAACATTAATTTAACATTAAATTATAAAAAGAAATATAAATATATTTTTATATTTTTATAAAAAAACTCGAAGACCACTTTAAAAATACCAAAAGCAGTCCGTTCAGAAGTATTAGTGCTAACTACTGGGTAAATGAAAAATAACCAACTAGGGACCTTTACTAATGCAGTAATATTTCCCGTACTTACTCGAGAAATTACGGAAACATATGTTACTCCGATCCGTTATTTTATTACCCTACAGAATGTTCATACGTTAGCTCTTTTATGAAGGAAACCGATTTAAAAAAAAACCGGACAAGTGCGAGTCGGGCTCGCCCACCGAGGGTTCCGTACAGACCTACATCTATACATAAAATAAAGCTATAGAAAAGTTGCGTCGGTACAAAGGAAATATTTTGAAAAAAAGTGGTTGGTAGTTATTAGTTTTTTATATGAAAACTGTACTACGGAGAGTTCAAGCTTTATCCCAGGTTCTACCTACCGGAATTATGTGAAAAATTGCTTAGATTATAAGTTGGACTCCAAGCTACCAAACTGTAAAAAAATACCATCAAAATCCGTTCAGCAGACTGCTATATATAGATAACCATTTGAAATCCTTTGTCGCCACGTAGAAAATAACCCTTCCAGGGATTACGACAAAGAATTGACCACGGGCGAAGGTTTGAAATGGAATAGTACATTACTGCAGCGGCACTCAAGACAGGCATTGAAGAACATACGTGAGTCCATCAATGCCTAGTTGCGGCCAAGGCTTGTGCAGTACTTTTAAACTTTTAACGTTTAAGTTTTAAAAGTTTTAAGCTTTTTATTTTAATTTTAAATTACTTACAGCAGTTGAAAAAAGAAAATGGAAAGTGGAATGTGCACATAAAGGCCTTTCATTTGATACACATATTGAAAAAAAAATCCGGTTTTTTTTTCATTTATTGCCAGTTTTTCATTTTTTTCCAGTTTTTTGGAAAGTGCTCATCAAGGCCTTTCATTTGATACGCATATTGCAAAAAAAAATTTTTCTTTCGTTTTTTTTTTTTTTTTCAGAATTTTGGAATGTGCTCATCAAGGCCTTTCATTTGATACCCATATTGCAAAAAAAAAATTTACCTTTCGTTTTTATTTTTTTTCAGTTTTTTGGAATGCTCCTTGATGAGCATATTCCAAAAAACTTTTCAAAAAACTTTCATTTGATACCCATAGGTATTGACAAAAAATTTTTGTTTCGTTTTTAATTTTTTTTATCTTTTTGGAATGTGCTCATCAAAGCCTTTCACGTGATACCAGTATACCGAATATTAAAAAAAAAATTTGGAATGTGCTCGCTCATCAAGGCGACCTTTGATACCTATATTAATTGTGTATCATTGAAAAGTTCGCTCCATTTCTGAATTACACGTATGTAATGAGTTTTAATAGAAACATTGCTGGACAGACGCCGTCAATTTTTGTATGAAAATCCATTAATACACGTTAGTAATGAATTCTCATACAAATATTGACTGAGCAATATGTGGGATAATGGAAATAGGCGAGATTTTGGTTGTGTGAAGCCGAGACTTTTATTGTAGTGGTGGCTACCTCGGCTGACCTTACCGAGTAAACTGTCTTGATTATACTTGGTGCCAATTGCTCCAAGCAACATTGGAATGCGATGCACCCGCATTTTAATGTAAACTGAAACAATCTACCACTGAACTATTCAACACTTGACACTGGCAAAAATTACTTCCAAGAAGAAAGTAGATTGCCAAAACAAAAATAAGAAGAAGACCCCCTGTCATACAGCGTGACATACCGCCATGTTGCGAAAATATTTAGAGCCAAATTTATTACTTTTTAATTTTATTTTTAAAAGTAATTAATTTTAACAATATTTGAAAGGATCTGAATAATTAATAATAATAAATATTGATATTTTAAAAATAATTAGTGGCGCGATTAATCCAAAAGTAATTAGAAGTTAAACTATGACCGCGCATACCGTTGTTTCACCAAGATGATTGACAATTACGTATTTTAATTACCATATTTTATTAAGATTTAATTACAAATATACAGTTTTCAGATTTATTCCTGTAAGTGTAGTATAAGACGCTACTACCTGCCAAATTTCATAGTTCTAGGTCAACGGGAAGTACCCTATGAATTTTGATTCCTTTGAGAGTATCGAAAATGCGTTTTTTGCGCCCTAAACGGCAGTATCTTTTTTTTACGTTAACTTAGAACTTTGATTTTTTTTTACAGCTTCAAGGGCCCGTAGACCTTAGTATATGGTTTAAATTTCAATTCGATACCTCCACGCGTTTCCGAGATAAAGGGTCTTGACAGACAGACGGACGGACAGACAGACGGACAACAAAGTGATCCTATAAGGGTTCGGTTTTTTTCCTTTTGAGGTACGGAACCCTAAAAAGAACTGAGTTACGATGAATTAGGTAACGAATTATGATTTAATGCGAGAACTTTTAGACGAGCACAAAAAGACGTCACGCTTTCTTTTAAAAGAAAAAAAAACTCAACTTAAAAATCACGCGCGTAGGTATTTGCATAGTACGTATCATGAGTGGTGGTTTATAATCTGCATAAAGTAAAATTAAGATCTGTCTAAATGTCAGTTGAAGAGGCGTTATCTAGTTCAAAAAGAAAGAAAAAACTAAATACCTACTTACTAAACTTATAACCAGGTATCTCCTACTCACTGGAACTAATTGGATTATTCCGAATTTGGCTGCCATACTAAATACTTGCCGAATAGTGAGAAAGTTCATGCAGATTGACGAAAATAACATAACCACACACTTTCCAGCAAACATACCATCAAATCACCACACCCTGTACTATACTTGGCTTGGGCCCGTTATTGCAGGTAAAACCAGCCTTAGGTTGTGAAAAGTTAGACTTAAAAAAATGAAATCTTTTTAGCAATTGTTTCAATGAAAAATAAATACATCTTGTCACAGATTTTTCACTTAGAATTAGTTTAGCTTATTGAACCGTAGGTATTACTTCAACCAAACTTTATTGTATGTAATACAATAGGCACAATGGAATTCAATTTATCTAATTCGAAGTTACAACTTGAGGTATTTGAACAAGATACCAAATCTGCGGTTGAAACGGCTGGTACAATTGTCTTTGGAACAATACTTGTCAAAGGCCATAAGTGATAAGTGAAACTTGTTTCGCAGTATAGCTGACTACAAGTGAAACTTTGGAAGAAATACAGAATATACGTAAAGGATACTAACAAACATGTAAATAAACTATTTTCTTTTGTGTCTAACGTTTATATAGGCAATAAATTTCAATAGGCACTTTTAAATACTTATTCGATTCTGGGTATTTGGTTAAAATGTATCATTAGTTCTTCAATGAAATAGTAGAATATTATGCATTAAACATTTTTTTACGCGCACCAATATTGGTTACAATAATATTTATTTTATTTTATTTTATTTATCGGTTTTGGACAGCTTACAGCTTATATACATAGAGATAACAACTAATATGTATAACTAAAAGCTATTGACAAGCTACCACATGTAGAATTCAAAAGAGATTGATCTTAAAGTAATTGTAGCCCAAAAGGGACAGGTGCGTAACAGTATAGTAACATTAAACTAAATTTTCAGCGTTATTAATGGCGGAACAAGCTCTAATAAGGAAACTGTTATGCCTGTAGTTGGTGTGCATAGAAGGAATACTAAATGGTCTATATAAATCATTGCGGGGTGTTCTTGTAGGTATTTTAAAACGAATTTTATGAAGTAGTTCCGGACAATCCACTGAACCTCTAATCAACTTAAGTAGAAATGTAACTGCAATATTACGTCTAACAGAAAGTGGTAACAAGTGAAATTTAGTACAACGGTCTTCATAATGATGTCTTAGGAATTTTGAATTTGAAATTTAGGAACCGAGTAAATTTTTCTGGATCTTCTCTATATCATTTATGTATGTTTCGTTACAGGGGTTCCAAATATAATCAAATATTGAACAAATTAAATACTGACATAATCAACAATACCGCCTGTGAACACACATTAAGTATTATTGTGGATATGTAATTATTGTCAATGATATTGCGTGTGTGCGGGCGTTATTAAATTTTTCAATACATGATACAAGGATACTCCATCCAATATACAGAAAGAACTAATTTTCCACTTATCAACCCCTCACGTTCTGTCATAATCGTTCGCTACCCTACAATGTGAAGCCGAGATTGAAAAATTTCTTTGTAAGTCTTAACACGACGTAACAAGGGTTATACCTAGGACACACTGAAAGTTTTGCACTTCTGGCAACACACAAATATTTGAATATAGAATGTTATATTTTTTTAAACTTTAGAACTCATTCATGAAATTAAAATAAAAATTGACCGGAAGTTGCGAGTCATTTGTTTTTTATCACAATGCGAAGTTCGTCACCCGTAGCAAAAATGAAATTAACGCAAAAAGATTTCAGGATGACATTTTTTTATGATTTTGAAACTTCGCTTTCTCTGCAAGTTTGCACTGCTTCACTTCTAAATGTTTTTAGAAAAAAAAGCACCTTATTTGAGTTTCGTAAAGCATTGGTATGCAGAATGTAATCGTATTCTTGTCTCTCCTATGATGAAATTGGTGAAGGTCGGCATTCAAATGCGATCTCTGTGCAAAAGATGACTATTGTCACTTTATTAATTAAAGAAATCTGGCATATTACCTGTTGGGTAATTTGAGTATACTTGGGGGATAATATGACATAAAATTTAAAAAAATATTCGTCAGGATTCAAAACTTAGGAAACTTTGTTGCCACTGGATTCTTAATGAACTCACCGTGTAAAAAACGGGATCGAATTGATTGATGTAAAAAATATGTTGTTAAAGTGCAAAAACGGTCCTTCAAATGCTGTGTGTGATATTGCTATGGAAGATAAAATATGAATATATTGTTCCGGAATCAAAAAGATAGCAACATTCTTTTATATGGATGTTCGAAGTCGACAGTAAACCGATAAAATTAGACTGGCGAAAATCGTGGGCAAGGATTTGACTACATTATTTTTCTCCCAGACGGGTCCTATCTAAAATAACCTATTTGAGGAACAAAACACAGTTAATGGTGAGTAGATCACTACCATTTGTCGTTAAAAAAGGTAAGGAAAAACGACCAACAAGTGACATCCTATTGCACGATGTCATTTTTTCAGTGCGTACCGCGATAAGGACAAAGTCATATTCGTTTCTGAAAAGTCGGAGTTCATGATCCATTCTGCATTAATTTTAGACCTTATGTCTTGAAATTTCTTTAGTATCCTAGAATTTAAAGATACGATGAGAAATTTCATATTTAAGGGGCCAGAGGAAGCCGTGAAAGCGTATGAAAAACATGCCCTCAGACAAATAATGCTTATGTTAAAAATAATGGTTTGAATTAATCGAAAACGTTTTAAAATATAATGGAGAATACTGTGACACGCAATAAATATATAAGTTTACATATATATTGTTTTATTTATGAGTTGTGCAAAACTTTCAGTGTGGCCATCGTATTTTATTAACTTTTGCAAATATCTTTTCATTTAATTTCATTACGGACACTGTGGGAAAACGGTTTGTTTTGATCTTCTTTTGTTTACCTTTAGTGCAACTACTTAGGTATTTTTTTTTCACCTAATTTTTCGTTCAGGTACCTACATTAGTTATTTTATCTAGTTAGGTAAAAAAATAAATTAATTAAAAAATATTAAAAACACGACTGCCCTGCCAAAAACGAACTAACAAGTGTCATTGCAGTCAGATGACCGTTTTATGGAAAAAAAATTGATCAAAGAGGTCCCCCGACTGCAATGACACTTTTTTTAACTTTTTAGTTGAATTTATTTTTATTTTAAACATTTTAGTGACACATTATATAGTTTTGGAATGTGCTCATCAAGGCCTTTCATTTGATGCCCATATTTTAATAATAGAAGAAAAAAATGTTTTTTTTTTTCACATTTAAAACTGGCGTCATACAGTCGCCATATTGATTTTTTTTCAAAAAAAATATAGCCAGTGTCACTCGGAATGATGTAAAAATTCTAACGATACCCCATCACCCAAATCAGTTGAGGCATTTAGAAGTTACGGTGGAATAAAGAAACTCACATACCCACAAACATACATGAACCATAAACACATATACACTCCTTTTTGGGCAGTCGTGTAATAAACACATATACCTACACTCCTTTTTGGGCAGTCGTGTAAAAAATAAGATTTTATTAGAAATTTATTTTTATACCTCTTGTTTTAATAAATTATTGATTTAAGTAATAAAGGCTTATGACGTTTGGTTTTAGTTTAGTTCTTAATCTTAGTCTTAAACCTGATATAGCTACATTGAAGGGACCGTATAGTTGCCGACGTTATATCCGATAGCTGTTATAAGCAATACACATACATAGTAACATTAGTTGTGTAGTTATATTATTATAGGTATCTATCTTCAATAGAAAACACTTTTCTCTTTTTTTGCAACATGATAACGCATAAATACACGGTCTAATTAAAACCAATACTTATAAATCAAGCTGTCGCTCACGCAGTCATTTAGCGCACTAAACAATTGGTGTAAAATATCAAATGTCAAATAGCCGGGAAGAGGTTCGGATGAGGTGGGAGAAAGTGCGTAGGTAATAATATGCGCCTAAATATTCCTTCAATGCATATCAATAAGATTTAAAATCGTCCGTATTGTTTTGTTTTGCTGGGACAAACAGCGGTTGGTCGTTATAGTCGATGAATATTGATAAAGTTTCGTCGTTGTAAGCGATATGTCGTATCCGATGTTGTTATAGGCGGTATGTTTGCTGAATAGTTTACTAGAGATTCGGGCGGGTCTTTACAATCTGGCTGTAATAATCGATCGGTCGTTGTAAACGATGTCGTTATTATCGGTTTCGATTCGACTGTATTATAAAACAAATAACCTGAGTTGAATATTATTTTAAAACAAATAAGACATATTTTTCGAATAAACTATTTCATATCACAAAGTTCGACTATGATTTTAATAACATAGGTATTTTTATGATTTCATAATATTTTATTACACATTAAATATTCTAAATGACCTATTTACAGAAACGGCCTAAAATAAAAGCTTCGAATTATCAATTTCACAGATGAATGTACCTCACGCCCCATTTTTTCTGCTTATAGGACCCTTTCGCTACATATTCATACAAAATGTGGCTTTTAGGTAGGTATGAAAATTTCACTAAAGCATAAAATAAATTAATATTCCGTTAGAGGAGGCTTCACTCAGCAGTGGGTATATAATAACCACCGTGATAATATAAATACCCTTTTTATGTGTCAACATGACGATCTGATAATAATAAAGGTGGTACTATGAATTTTATATGTTAGACAATTTCACTTATATTGCTCCAATTCCAAAGTAAGTTTCATTGCGTTTCACAGCGGAATGAGGATCAATTCTCAATTCTCTTTTTAATTTCTCAAGAAATTAAACAACACGTTTCCAGCACGAACACGTTTTCTAAATTGACCCAGCCGGGGATCCAACCCGAGACCTCAGAGATAGCGGCACCTTGAAAACCCTTGTCAGTCCACTCGACCACGGAGGTCGAAATAACATCAGTCGCTATTATGTTTTAATGAAATCATTGTTTAAACCATGTACTGAAATGGTGAACGATTTAGGTAATCATTAATAAATGTAAGAATATAACTTCACTGGGTTTTGGTAGCAGTGCTTACCCATACATTATTGAGTTGAGCTATTGTTGATTATGAAATAGTAACATAAGAAGTTGTTAAGTTACGTAGGTAATGTTTAGTTACAACCAAGAATCTTATATTCATATTCTATTGGTTACAATATATTAATTTAAAAATTCACTTTTTAGGGTTCCGTACCAAAATGGTAAAAAAGGAACCCTTATGGTGTGACTCAGTCTGTCTGTCTGTCTGTCACAGCTGGATATCTCGAGAACTACTAATGGTATCAACTTGAAATTTGGAATAGTTTAAGATGACATTTGCTCAACTATTTTGCAAATAAGAAAATAATAAAATAATAAACTTAATATTTTTTTTACAACAGGGACTGAAAAGGGGTCTTAAAAATTTTAAGTGAGGTGACTAGGGCATGTGGGGTATCATATGAAAGAGCGTTGTTTGCACATTTTAAAACAATTTTTCCTTTTTTCTTAGGCCGCATAGTTTTCGACTTATGATGAAAAATGTAAAAAAAAATACCGTTCCCCCCCCCCCTTATCTCCGAAGTTTGCAAAGAGAAAAATCTGAAATAATTCTATGTGATAGTAGTTTATGTAAAGATTACAGGAAAAATAAAACGATGTCTCAATATAACACACTTTTTTAGAAATTAAAAAAACAAAAAATTTTTAGTTACACTTCCAGTCAACAGATGGCGCTGTCCTAAGCATGCTGACCTAAGGGACAAAAATAGTTCTACTATCGGTCAAGAGATGGCGCAACCTAACACTACAATAATAAATTGGTGGCTGGTTCTAATATAATAACCTACTATTTGCCGTACGAATAAACGAAGAATAAGTTCCTACTTAGTAATATAGTAATATAATAATAACGAGGAGCCTGGTGGCGCAGTGGTTTAGCGCCTGGACCAGCGATTGCGGAGGTTAAGCAACGTTCGCAAGGTTCGGTCATGGGATGGGTGACCAAAAATTTATTATCTCGAGCTCCTCCGTGCTTCGGAAGGCAGGTTACCTATCTTAAGATCGAATTTTGTGTTGGTCGAATTTCATTTTACCGACAACTTTTCGACTATTTTCGTTTCGCATTTTTTTACTTCGTCGAAATCACGTTTCCCACTGTATCAGTTGCCCTAATATGAATTCGATTTTTTCCGTTACTCGGACGTCTCATTTGACCGAAAAACTTTTTACCGAGGTAATGCTCGGTCGAAAAAACGTTTCGTCGAAGTATTATATGCCCGAACATTCTTTATTCCACTGATTTATTTGCCATAATTTCAGTTCACCAAACGCCTTAAAAACTAGTAGCACACTATTTCCGATTCCTAATCTTCGTAGCGAGTCGTATTTTCCTAGTATAATATTTAATATTCCAATGTTATAGTTGATTTCCAAAATAGTTTTAAACTGGAATCGAATAAATTTTCGTTATGTTCTGAAAATTAATTATTTATTAATTTGATTTTTTTTCTGTTTGACTCAATAAATATGCATGCAAAAAAACTACCAACACTCGATTCTAGGTTAACTAATATTTTTCCAAATTTTATATGCATGCAACATGCAAGCAGGCATGCAGCATGCAAACAGGCATGCAGCATGCAAGCAGGTATGCAGCATGCAAGCAGGCATGCAGCATGCAAGCAGGCATGCAGCATGCAAGCAGGCATGCATCATGCAAGCAGGCATGCAGCATGCAAACAAGCATGCCAGCATGCAAACAAGCATGCCAGCAAGCATGCAGCATGCATGCAAGCATTTGCATGCATGCTGCTGCGAGTGGTCAAAACACTAACCTAACCTAACCTACTGGTAGGTGCATTAAAAGTTCCTCCGGCCCCCCGACCCCCATCGAGCAGGGGGGCCAGCCCCCCTGCACCCCCCGGCAAGCATTTTGCAAGCAAGCACCCAACATGCAAAAAACAAGCAAGCATGCGTGCAAGCATGCATCAAAGCGAGCAAGCAAACAAGCAAGCACGGAACATGCAGGCAAGCATTATTAAACACTGACCTAACCTAACCCACCAATGTCAAAGTCAAAGGTAAAGTAAATGTAAAAAATATCTTTATTCTAATAAACTTGCGGCCAAATGATATTCGGTAAAAGGTGAAGTGAAAGTATGGCAAATAAGTTATTTGGCAAATGAAAAAAAGCTTAAAGAGACTTCGGCCAATAGTAAAAAAGTTATTTTGAAAATCGGTGAAACGTAGTTCGGTAAAATGAGACATATGCCAAATGATATTTTGATGAATTAAAAATATGGCAAACAAAACATATAGCAACAAAGACGTCGGTCAACAGTTTTCGGTCAAATGAAATTAGGACAAGTAAATTTCGGACATGTGATCGGTTACCCGGAAGGCACGTTAAGCCGTTAGTCCCGGCTGCATTTGCAGTCGTTAACACCCACCAATCCGCATTGGGCCCGCGTGGTGGGTTAATGGCCCGTCCTCCTTATCCACCCATAAGGAAGGCCTGTGCCCCAGCAGTGGGGACATTAAAATGGCTGATGGACTAGTAATATAAACATTTTGCAATGTGGAGTGGCTGAAACGTTTTTCAGTCACCATAAGCAGCATTTGTAAATTAACTGTCCGCCTGTTCGCCCTTCCACCTGTCTGCCGTTTATCCTACTTTTTTAAAGACTGTCCTAAAATAACATATCCAAATATATTTATGATTGTACGGAACCCTCGGTGCGCGAGTCCGACTCGCTCTTGACCGGTTTTTTTAAATTAAACATCCTCCTTACAATTATAAATGCGAATGTCCGTTTGTTTGTTACGCTTTCACGTCTTAACTACTGAACCGATCATCATGAAATTTTACATACACGTTGTCAGGGGTACAAAGAAAGACGTAGGGTTTGATCGTAAAAACAAAGTATTGTTGTCGAGGGATAGCGAAAAACTTTCCATGTAGACGAAGTCGCAGGTGGCTCCTAGTGTTCTAATATATTTTTATGTTTGAATAAAAAAATGAGTTGTTTTCGTAAATAGTGTTCAATAACAGTAATGTTTAGGAAAAACCATTTGACATCAAAAGTAAAAAAACGTAACATAAATTAATGGCTAAACCAGAATATGGTACCTAGATAGGGACCATCAAACTGAACAAGTTTTACTTTGGGACCAACTCTGAAATCGTGGAAAAAAAAGCAGCTGTTTCATACAAAAAATAATAATGAAAATGTATGAAACAGCAGGTTTTTGAAGTGAAAACTTCTTTAGCGGCGTTGTACGCTTTTTTGTATGGGGAAAAAATGTTGCAGGATCACGCGACCCTGATCGAAAATTCGTAAGAATATGTAAACACTTGTGTCACCATAGCAACGCGCAAATTTTTTAATTCAATGTCAAAACTCTAGATTTTCTGTCAAGCTATTTCGTAAATTCAAATGCAGAGTAAATTCGTAAGACGGCAATTCGTGCAAAAAGTTTTTTTTCTTGAGTGTTTTTCTCGTGATATAGTTACTTGAAGTTAACACACAGCAGCAACCGCCGAAAACGCTCTAAACAAAACGGTCATGATTTGTGACGTCATTTATCATGTTTTTTGATTTTCAATTATCTCCCTAAATTTTGCGTTTAAGTACATATGTGGCAATGGCATACAAAATATTATTTCTTATTCGATATTCTATATGACTGTTAAGTGCATTATATTCGAAAATGATAAAAAAAATAACGCTAATTTCCCCAGATTTCATCGTGTGATTAACTAAAATAATACTTTTTTTCTGTTCCATCATGTTTTTATACGTGTCCGCAGCGATCAAGCTCAAATTTATCAAAATCGGTGACTTATGCATATTCCCTATTGCCTCTTTTTACACGACTGCCCAAAGCAAAAAGAGTGTATATAAGGTCCTTCTTAAATAGAGCACAAAGGGGTCATACAAACAACTTTTACCTTAGTAAAAGTTGTTTGTATGACCCCTTTGTGCTCTATTTAAATGTTGGTCCCTTAGGACCAACATTGAAATCGCGAAAAAAAATTCAGCTGTTCCATAGAAAATTTGAAATCGAATAGATCAAAATGTATGGAACAGTTGTTTTTTTTTCGCGATTTCAATGTTGGTCCCATAGTAAGAGTTGTTTGTATGCATGAGTACATTGACCCCTTAAAATTATGTGCACTATTTAAGAAGGACCTTATATGTGTTCAGGGTTCATGTATGTGGGTATGTGAGTTTCTTTATTCCACCATAACTTCTAAAAGCCTGAACTGATTTGGATAAATGGGGTATCGTTAGAATCCTTACAGCATCCCGAGTGACACTGGCTATATTTTTTTAGAAAAAAATAATATGGCGACTCTACGACGCCATTTTCAAATGAAAAAGAAAAAAATTTTTTCTTCGCACATTCCAAAACTATATAATATGTCAATAAAATGTGTGAAATAAAAATAAATAAATTTAAAAAATATTATATACACGACTGCCCTGCCAAAAATGAACTAAAAAGTTAAACAACAAGTGTCATTGCAGTCGGGGGACTTCTTTCATCGAAAATTGTTCCATAATAAGGTCCCCCGACTGCAATGACACTTGTTGTTTAACTTTTTAGTTGTTTTTGGCAGGGCAGTCGTGCTTTTAATATTTTTTTAATTTTATTTTTTTTCTAACAACCTACAACTAGACCAAATTACGGGTGTCATGAATGGTATAACTGGCGATTCTTAAGTTTAGTGCTAACAGCTACTATATTATTATATTCTGCGTATAAGTATAACGGTGTATAGCGCTGCGTTCACGAATCAATCGCTGAGACGGTTATGTTATCGATTGAGCTGAATAAAACATACGTTTGCCTACCAGGCGAGTCAGTCACATAAAATTAAATTCAATATTTTCCTTTGATCATTAATTTTCAAATACTAAAAAGTCGAATGTGCTGGACTTTGATGTCAGGCCGTAGCTATTTCGACACAGAAACATTCTACTGTTTATGAATACGATAAATATAATTTGTTAATGAATGACAACTAGTCAAAGTAGGTATTCTTCTACATAAACTGAGTAGTAAATTAAGTAGTTGGTAGTGTAATGGTAATAAGATAAAACAACAAACAACAAGCTATAAAACCTAGAATCAAATACCTCTTGGAAATTCCAAAGTAAACAAATAGTGTCTAATCGGCTAAGCACAATAAATTCAGATATTAAAAACACAATTTCATTGATTAACTTATTCAAATTCTACTATCCTACTATTATATTTCCTAGATTTTTTCAGGTTTAAAGCCTACACAGATAGTTCAATTATTTTTTTATCCCAGTTGTAAGTTCTCATCGTTCTCATGGGATTATTCAATTCCATAGACCACGCGGATGTTATCATCACAGACGGATTAAAGTGACTCAGTATATATTTGCTTTAGTGTAAATACTATTCGACGAAACGGCGGCCGGAGAATGCCAACCCTAGTGATCCGACGGAGTGCAATTAGAAAAGGGCCTAAAGTGACGTTAGCTTCTCTACTGTTTTGAAAAAACTTATAGGTACTGTGGTATTACCCTTGGAGTAAACAGTTTTCGAAAAAACTTACAAATATACTGTGCTAGTGATGTCATATTTTATACAACTAGTGGCTCTGTGAGTGTGACTGTAGGCCACGCGTTTGTGTCATTTTTTAACATGTTTCAAATTGGACGATTTTTTTTCAAAAATTTCGAAAACTTGCTTCGACAATTTTTTTTATATTAATTATTATAGTTATCGAACCTGCTCACAAAATTTCACGAGAAACGGTAGAGAAATGCGACCTGTAAAGAAGAACAAACGGACAGACATCGTAAGCATTTTTGCCCAAGCTGAAACTTGGTAAAAGGTTACCTACCCAGGTAAATTCTATATTTCTTTAATGTGTAAGGTTTTCATGTCGTGTTGGCTGAGAAAAGTTAACGGGGCAATCACGCATTTCATTATTTTCTTTATCAAGGAATCGTGACAAATTGTTGTAAAACGGCTAAACTATAAAAAGCTGAAGGGAAGTAAATGTATTGTGAATTCACTATTTATATTCCTTTTTGGGTTTGATGGCTCATACTTATAACTTTTTTACAACTTGGCAAAAAATATAACATTTAAGGTGTATAAAACATGCCTTCATGAATTTTTAAAACGAGGTATAGGTACTATACTTGAACACGGACTAAATAAATAAGAAAAAATTAACCTTTCTCCGGATGAATTTAGCTAAACTAATTTCAATAGAAGTACTAAATCAACTTACTATTTTTATTCTATATATAATTAGGTATGTAATGTGTGTGTCCCTATTTTTACCCGACTACGACAAAGCAAAAAGGAAATATAAGATTGTTTTTGATTAATTTATTGGGTAACCTTTATTTCAGTGACTAAAAATGTTTATTAAATATTGCTAATTGTGTGCAAGTGAATTTTAGAATTGTAAAATTATATCAATGTTTAATAAAATAAAACTTTATTTCACAAAAATATGATCATATAAACTTTCGGGACGAAAAATGTATAACGACTTGCTCTGAGATAGTCGTTAAAAATCTTTTTCAAACTTTTGCAATATCGACGCTTAATAAAAACATTGTTAATTGGAAAAGTTCTTGTATTGCAAATTGCAACCCTTGGGTCCCATCAAGATTGCTTAAAGTACAGTCAACAGCTCGTCAAATGATACAATTATTTTTTACTAAATAGGGCTTACCGCCATTCGATTAAAAACAATATCACGTCGCTTTGGTATGATGGACATCCAAATAGCAATTAACTATTTGTTCGAATGTCCCGAACTTATATCTAAATAAAAAATAAAGATATCTCTTTCCCCGTACATTGGCTTGCACTACTTACTGTAGGCTGAATGTCCTCACGCCTTCGTCTAATATTGATTACTCTTGAATAGAATATGAGACCGTTCATTCATCGACATCTGAAAAAGTAGCTCTTAACCCAAGGCATTAAGACTCAAATCTGCAGATAGGCTGTGAAAGGTCAGCGTTGTTTAATGTTACTGAACCAGACCGAAATTGACGTTGGAATGGAAAGCGTTCGATGACTGTTTCCGATTAGGTTTTAATGTCCCTGTACATTTTTGTGTTAACCTATTGGGTCAAATTGAAACAGAGACGTAATTATTGAAATTCTAGATTTTAGGCATTCACAATGCTATTTTTATATTAAGACGTAGCAGCTCAGAATAGTAGGTATGAACCTCTATACAAAAAAAAGTTGGGAGTTACAAGTCGTGATAAAGTTTGGCCACATGATAGAAACTGATCTGTAGGCTGTTTCTAACTAATATTGAGCTGGGCCAAACTATCCTTACATACAGTTCCATACGGCGGCGGGTTGAATAGCGCACTTTTCCCGGCTCCATTTTAAAAACTATAACAATTCAGGTTTAGCTAATAGGTCAAATTTGGTATCATTTTCGGATAAATCAATAACGTAAAACTTATTTCTGATATTAAAAAAAATGCAATTTTTTAAGCAGTTTCTGAAAAATTACACATTAACCAACATTTTTAAACTTATTTTTTTTGGCACTTGTTTCAGTATTGGCACTTGTTTCAGTATTTTTAAAAAAACTACTTTAAAGAAGCGTTTTTCAGGTTAATTTGTATAATGCTTTTGTTTGTTAACTATATTTTATACAATTTGAGCCTAACCCAAGTAGTTAAAATCCATTGTTTGCGGACATACAGCTAGTCAAAAATATTCACTTTTTCACGAAATAAAAAAGGTTTCCGTTTCGTTCAGAAACATTTTTCTGGTTTTTTGTTCATATTTCTGTGAAATTAATTAAATTTTCTACAATTTGAGCTTAATTAAAGTAGTCTAGGTCTATTGGTTGCAGAGATATAGGTGGTTAAAAATGGGCATTTTATTGAAATTAATTGAAAAAATCTTATCTTTGACTAGCTGTGTCTTTGCAACTAGTAAACCTAGATTACTCAAGTTAGGCTCAAATTGTAGAAAATTTAATTAACTTTACAGAAATATAAACAAAAAAACTGAGAAATGCTTCCGCACGAAACGGAAACCCCTTTTATTTCGTAAAAAAATGCATATTTTTGACTAGCTGTGTCTCCGCAAACAATGGACCTCAACTAGTTGGGTTAGGCGCAATTTGTATAAAATATAGTTAACATAAAAAAGCATTACACAAATTAACCTGAAAAACGCTTCTTTAAAGTAGTTTTTTTGAAAATACTGAAACAAGTGCCAATACCTAAACTAAAGAAATTAAGTTTAAATATGTTGGTAATTGTGTAATTTTTCAGAAACTGCTTAAAAAAATTGAGTTTTTTATATCAGAAATAAGTTCTACGTTATTGATTTATCCGAAAATGATACCACATTTGACCTATTAACTAAACCTGAATTGTTATAGTTTTTAGAATGAAGCCGGGAAAAGTGCGCTATTCAACCCGCCGCCGTATTGAACTGTATGTAAGGATAGCTTGGCCCAGCTCAATATTAGTTAGAAACAGCCTACAGATCAGTTTCTATAATGTGGCCAAACTTTATCACGACTTGTAACTCCCAACTTTTTTTAGTATAGAGGTTCATACCAACTAGAAGGTATCCCGTCTGAACTGTAAATTTTTTCTAGTGTTTTTTCTATTAAATTAATTATCTTAACAGAGACGTTAAGTTTCCCGTTTTCTCGTGGTCCCAGGATTTTGTCCCATTAATGTAACCACGAGGGAGAACTATTTTTCTTAGGCCCATTTATATCGCGGTCCCAGGGTTTTGTCCCATTAATGAGACCACGAGAGAAAACTGTTTCTCGTAGTTCCATTACTATAACTGTTGTGGAAATTCCCTCCTGTATATATTTCTTGTATAGATAAACTTCTTCGAGTGTGCAGTGAAGAGTCAGATTATAAATAAATGACAATGATATCATAACTGAACAATAAATGTCGTGAATACCTAGGATTTCAGATATTTTTATATTTGATTAGAAACAGTTAAATCCATTCTCGGAACACAAAGTTGTAAATAAGAAAGAAAGAAGAAAAAAAGAAATAACAATTATTTGAGACGATCACACACAATATTGAAAATAAAAATAAGCATATACCTAAACACATTGTCTCATAACAATCCTGACTCAGCATTATGCATGGTCTGCGACTAGCGCTGGGGCCGGCCGTACTATCTTTTCGAACTTCGGCGAGTCTGCCAAGCTTCAAATTAAAACGGATAAATCGAAGTAAGGAATTTCTTATTGTACTATTTGCCGAAGTTATTTGGAAGATATCGTTCTTTCAAATAACTTGCGAAAATAAATGTTCGTGTGACATCATGAATTGGTGTTCGCCATTTTGGCCCGACTGGGGCTTAATTTATCTGTTTTAATTTGCGCCCCTGGTCTTCCGTCAGGACCGGTTTGTTGATAACAAGTGACAGGAAAGAATGGTAGATTCTTGAGCGCAGCGAAAATTTTTCTATGTCTATGGGTAGATTAGTAGAGAAGGATGCACCGACCCCAAACAAATTGGGATAGAGCAGCGTTTCCCAATTAGTGGTACTCATACCCCCAGGGGTACGCGAGGTTGCATCAAGGGGTACGCGCAGCAATCTCATCTACATGATTTTTTACATCCGATTTATTTTTTTATTTATCATTTCTGCAATAAGGGGTACGTGAGTTTGAGGTTTTTCTTGGAGGGGTACGTAGAAAAAACTAATTGGGAACCAAAAGGTTAGATCAGGGGTCTC
Organism: Agriphila geniculea; assembly: GCA_943789525.1. NCBI lineage: Eukaryota > Metazoa > Arthropoda > Insecta > Lepidoptera > Crambidae > Agriphila > Agriphila geniculea. The sequence continues at coordinate 20,941,216 of OX038879.1, forward strand.
CAAACTACGGCCAGCAGGCCAGCTCCGGCCCGTGAGTACCTACCAACAATGCGGCCCGCGAAAGCAGGCCGGATCGTACCAACAATACTGTATGTTGGTCAAGGCCAGGATCTAGCTAGCTCATCGTAGCTTAGCTAGCCAGATCCTGGCCCTTGGGACTTCGTGGAGGAGTAAGTCTGGCCCTTATGCTAAAAAGTTTGGAGACCCATGGGTTAGAGGGTAAGGAGATGATGAAACACTAAACATGTTACAATCTAATTTGCTACATAGCGACAACAATTAGTTGGTGAATGGCGAAGTTTCTTTTATAACAAGTAGGTAAGATACAGGAAAAATAGTGAAAAATCGGGACGAGTAATCACAGCCAGAATCCAATGAAAGTGAGGGTGAAATATTATTTATTTAAATAAGCTTACATAATAAGTATTTTTAAATTGCCATATTTTTACCCTACCACCCATTATGACGTCTTTTAGCAGATGGCAAGAAAAATTGGCGCAAAAACTTGTCAGCTTTATTTACAATTTAGGACGATTTGCCAGTGTAACCATTCTGTAGAATTTATAGTGATAGTGTAATGGCTGCTTACAGGCGCATTTGCCAGATCTACTATAACTATGCCATTCTCTAAAGCAGCGACCCGTTAGCTCGCGTGATTCTATACAACATGTTACAAAATATTCAGTCAGTTATTTTGTAACACGCTGTATATCCGAAGGAGCGTAATGCGTGTGGGTGATTCGTCCAATGCTGCGAGGAATCGCCAGAACTTTTAAAAGAAATGGTGTAAAATCTGATACGACGACATGGGTCTAAAAAGGTATTCGTGTTTCAGTAATTGTATTTTTTTATTAATAAAAACGTATGTGACATCTAAATGCCAGCGTATAATCACATTAAATAATGACTATCGATGTGTTATCACGAGTCTGGCGGTAAAATTGACCATTCGTGTCAATATAGCTTTTTGATGTATGTTGCTATGACTAATGACAGGGTCGGTTCAATGTTACAGTAATTACTTTGGATCGATCGGTCACTGTAAATGGATTAACATTGTTCCTTATGTTTTAAAACTTTTTTTATTAACATTGGGCAATGATTGCCCTTCATCTCCTGGGGCCAATCGCGCTAATTTGCAACGATAAAACCAAAACTAAATTCGTTACCGTTTCAGTTTCATTTACATAAAAATACTCGCTTTAATTTAAATTGTTGAAAAGTATGCTTAAGTAGCCTAGGATACCAATCATGAACAATTTAAAGCTAAACCAAAGATTTTTAAGTACTTAATATAACTTATATGTCAACGTAACGGTTTTGATTTTATCTTTCAGGATTGGCTTATGCCCCCATCCGTAGCTGCCGCAGTACGATAAATAACAATATAGCAGTTAATCGATAGTGGCTGTTAAAAATAAAACCGGTCAAGAGCGAGTCGGACTCGCGCACCGAGGGTTCCGTACCATCATAATTGCACCATCAAACCACACTGCAGAGTAGAATAATAAAAATATTATTGCAGTTTTAGGTCAGCGCCATCTCTTGACCGATAGTGGAACTAATGTTAACTTTTTAGAAATTCATAATTTCTAAAAAAGTGTGTTATATTGAGACATCGTTTTATTTTTCCTGTAATCTTTATAAAAACTGCTATCACATAGAAGAGATGAGAAGATTATTTCAGATTTTTCTCTTTGCAAACTTCGGATATAAACCTTTAGACATCAGAATGTCCGTCCACCAGTCGGTATGCGTTTAAAACTAAGTTGCGCAAATTTACTGAGCAAGCAGCTCGCTCATAGATCTCAGTAATCGTCTATAACGTTTAGTTGTATATATCATATACACGCTGAAATTTTAATCATTTGGTTCCCGCCGTGGGGTGGTTCCACTCATGATTATAAGCAACTTTTACTATGGGGCCAACTCTCCTGCTCGCAAAAAAAATCAACTGTTCCATACAAAAGTGCAGTACCTACTCGACCTTAATGTATGGAGCAGTATATATATATATATATATATATAGGTATTATAATTTGTATATATTATGTATTTATATATGTAAGTATAGTATATCATATTTGTCATATATAATTATTCTGGTATATAATTTATTATGTTGTATATCTTAACATTTTTGTTTAATACTGGTTGTGCACCCTACCACATCACCCCAAGGTTGACTGGTAGAAAATGCCTAAGGCATTAAGTCCGCCTATGTACAATGTGCATGAAAAATTAAATAAATAAAGGGGGGGGGGGGTACGGTAATTTTTTTACATTTTTCATCATAATTCGAAAACTATGCGACCTAAAACAAAAAGAAAACGTGCAAACGGCGCTTTTTCATATGATACCCCACAAGCCCTAGTAGCCCCACTTCAAATTTTTAAGACCCCTTTTTAGTCACTGTTGTAAAAAAGATATTTATTTTTTTATTTATTTCTTATTTGCAAAATAGTTGGGCAAATGTCATCTTAAACTATTCCAAATTTCAAGTTGATACTATTAGTAGTTCTCGAGATATCCAGCTGTGACAGACAGACAGACAGATAGACTGAGTCACACCATAAGGGTTCGTTTTTTACCATTTTGGTACGGAACCCTAAAAAAGGATTTTGTGACAAATATCACGTTTGGTGTTAATACTACAGGGGCTAATGGTTTGTTACAATGAAGCCTAAATTATAGTGGTCCGCGTACAAGCCCAATTTCGAGGGAAAACCGCAAATCGATGTACAGGATAGCCGTTTGGCACACGGCAGTTCTTAAAAAAATTACTCTCTTAGGAGAGGAGTTATTACGTAATCTTTTTTAAGAACTGCGGCTCAAAAAATGTTTTGATCTAAAGTAGGTATACAAGTGCCAAACGGCTTTCCTATACTTCGATTTGCGATACTCAAAATATGAGTTTCGATAGAGAGAGAATACCCTAGACTAGACACCCTAAATCCTCAGATCAAATAAAAAAGGAAGATCACTGAGCGTTGCGCAGTGGTTGCGAAAAACTAAGTGAAGCCGGTTTTTGATGGTACATGTGTGCGTACTAGGGGGCGGGCGGGGGCCGGGCGGCAGGGTTCGATATGGAACGCCCAATGACGAACGAAAGCCAAGGCGTAGTTACGTTACATATGTGTGCGTAAACTGTGTATGTACACAGCCAAGGCGTAGTTTTACTGGCATCACCGCTTTCTCGGAAGACTCCGTCTTTACTTTTTTATTTGGTCTGAGCCTAGATCTAGATGTCCGGTCAGAAGTAATAAAAGAAGTCTTTTTGTGCAAAATAAGCTTATTTTGTACAAAATAAGTGATTTAAAATGTGAGTTTGTACAAAATAAGAGGTGATTATGTACAAAATAAGCGCTAAGTTTGTATGTGGGACGCTATTTCAAGGTGCTATTTTTGCGTAGGTACTTTTTAGTTCGTGAAGCGTTATTTAGGATATTCTTGATCGAAGCCTCTGAGTCAAGTGGCGAGACCACAGAAATAGAATGTTAAAGAACAACAAAGTCAATAAACAGGTGATCCGAAAACGAATGCATACATTTAACTTCTGTCAAGAGCATCATGTAGAGTGGTTATTTTGTGCCCATATATTATAAAAACTCAAAATCACAAAATTTCGAGATGTGCCCCTACAGTAGGAAAGCTGCGAAATGTTGTTGTTTATGATGTTAATAATCTAGACCTGTGATGTTGTTGGTGTTTTACAAATTACCCTATATAAACAAACACTATAGCATTTATAACAAAGTCAATGTTTTCAGGACATCGAGAAAAAGGTGCTATTATGTCTTTTGTAACTTTGATTAACTGCAGAATCGGCTCTGAAATTGATTAATTCTTTCTAATAAGGTAGAGATTTGTCTTGAATGAACATTAATTGAATAGGTAAATAATGTTCTAAGCTTGTGACTCACAAGTTGTGAGAACAACAAAACAATTATGATTAACATAAGGTTGTTAAAAAACATAAAAAACATTAAAATAAGAGCTAGTTCTAAAGTTGCATTATTATCACTGGAGTGTGTATATTTTTTATTATTAGTAACATAATTGCTTCAATTTAAATTGTACCTGCAAATTGAAAAACATACAAGATTGCTTTCAAACTCAAATAGGAGCAAAATATTAAGGAGGTTTCCTGACCAAAAGTGGCGCCGCGGTTCTAATACACAATTTTAAAAAACTTCTCGTTGAATTTTTAGGGCCCATAGTCTAGTAGTTTTAGATGGTATCATAACATTCCCTCGTAATCACTGCTAGAAGTACTCGTATAGCAAAACTGCTAAAAGTGGCCGTTTTTGTCACCTTGCTATCTACTTCTCCAAATGACTGCGAGGGAATGTAGTGATACCTTCTTATGATACTAGATTATGAGCCCTAAAAATTCCACGAAAAGTTTTATTAAAATCCTTTTCTATTAACATAACCTCTGAGGGCGCCACTTTCGGTCAGGGAATCGTTTTAACAGAAAAGATGGTAAAGTATGGTACTGATATTTTGTATTTTTTTGTTACTTAAAATACTTAAATAAATAAGTGCAAGTAAATAGTGTAAGTTTATACTAGAAAAAAATATATACTTTTTAAATCGCTCAGCTGGGAATTTACTGGCTAATGATCTAGCTACTAAAGCCAGAGTTTCCTAAGATGACGGTGCCGTCATATTACGCCCGTAATTTAGCGGCGTAGAACGTTGTCTACGTCAGCGGTTCCCGAATGGGGTTCCGCGGAACCCTAGGGTTCCGTGAGAGGCTCTCAGGGGTTCCGCTAAAATTCAAGAGTATATAAATTCAAGATCTTTTGAAGTCAAGCTATACTTACAATACAAGATGTGAACACCAAGCCAAAAGCCTCAGTATGGTGTGATTTCACGTAAATAAAACAATGTCCTAAATCTGCCATGACAGTACCGATTTGGATGCTCTTATCCCGCGTCCTGACGATCCATTAGTTTTGTTCCGATTTTTTATTATAACAAGCGATCAAAATCAAAGTGTTGATAAAAAATAGGTCGAAATGTTAAAAAGTATAAAGGATAACAAGTTAAATGCCTTATTTTGCGTTGTATCTCGCGATTTAAGCATACCGCCTTCAAATGCATAAGCATTTGATTGTTATCCTTAGCATAAGCTAAGCGAGGTTTTTCCCAAATGACGTTTAAATGTTCGTTCGTGATAATGTTCAGAAATCGTTGCTCTGTAGATTTAATGAAAAATAGATCCGAAAATTTTTCTAAACAAAAATCTAAAAAAAAATCTAAAAAAAAAAATATATGCTGTAGATCCTAATAAATACTTTCAACGAAAATTGGTTTGAACGAGATATAGTGATAATTTTGAGAGATATATCACATTTTCCAAAACCGCAAATATAACTTTGTCATTCATACAAACACTAAGAAAAACAAAGTTATTTTTGCAGACGAAAAATTATAATGGTATTCAATATGGTATGGTATAAGATAACTACGGAACCCTACTGCGCGTGGCCCGACACGCACTTGGCTGGTTTTTATTTTATTTTATGTTACATAAATAACCTCTCAAGAAAAGAAACATTGGTAAAAGAATTATTTCGCTAGCATGAAAACTGTCCGAGATATCACAGTTTGAAATGCACACAAATGGACTCACCCAAAAACGCTCCATACTAACTGCTACTCAATTATGACGTCACGCCTGAGTAGTTTGTATGCGACGCGTAGGAAATTTGTTCGGCAGCTATATTAAATATTGTGTTTATCAAAATGGTTTATTAGACAAATTTGCTATACATTTTACGGACTAAAAAGATAATATTTTAATTTTTTTTTACTTTTTAAATGGACTTGTCCATCCAAATTTGAGGGGTCATAAAACAAATAATATGCAATATATAAAACCAAGAGTTAACAAGCTAATCTAAAAGTTTAATATGTTTACGATATTTTTTTTGTATTTCGTTATTCTATTCATTAGTCATCCATCATCCCAATTCGACTCTATTATTTCAAATTATTCCAACCCTGCTGTTATACAAATTATTAACTAAGTATTCGCACAATCACTTTAAAAAATAGATAAAAACTAAAGATTTACAATTTTAATCAATACGTTACACCGGGCAATGCTATTAAGTACTAAACTAAATGAATTAATAATTATAAAGGATCAATACATACTGATAGGATCATTTGTGATATCGTCTTCATACTTCAATATTTTCAACAAATCTACACTCATTTTAAATAAATAATTATCACGACATTATAACATAAAACTGCAAGAAATACACTGAAAATATGTTTAGAAGTCACGACACCACTTAATAAGTCTGGATTTTTTAACTGTTTTTTATTAAGTTATTTTTTTAATCACAGTTTCGAGTTTAAGTACGCGTCCCAATAGATATAGATGAGTCGAGGTAGCGTGTGGCTACGCCGGCCTACGACGTAGCACTGACTACAGCCTTTCGTAGCAAGGCTCTCAGTATGCGCCGACATAGCCTTTTGCCACTGAAAGCAACTGTGGTGGGCCTGATAGATATACATCTAACTTATAAGCCATTTTTAATGTCCCCACTGCTGAGGCACAGGCCTTCCTTATGGGTGGATAGGATGGGCCATACTACGCGGGCCCAGTGCGGATTGGTGGGTGTTAACGACTGCAAATGCACCCGGGACCAACGGTGTAACGTGCCTTCCGAAGCACGGCTCCTCCGTGCAAGATAATAAATTTTTGGTCACCCATCCCATGACCGACCCTTGCGAAAGTTGCTTAACCTCCGCAATCGTTGGGCCAGCCGCTAAACCACTGCGCCATCAAGCTCCTCGATAGATATAGATAGATATACAGGGTTACTGGAAATATGACGTATTCCTGCTAAGGGGTTTTAGATGAGGTCAAAACAAATATTTTTTTGTTATAAGTAAGTATAACTTTTAGACACTTTTCAGACACAAGCATTTAAAATATAAGATAACCACTCTTTCGATTCCGGTTTTTTTATTATTTTGGAATAGAAAACATTTTGAGTATTGATAATGAATAAAAATTAGACAAATTTACTAATGAAAATGCGCATGCTAAAGACAAATGAATGATAATATCAATAACGCTTGTAGCATATAGTCATATGCTACAAGAGTTATTGAATTAATAAAGTTTGAATACATTATTTGCACCTAGCAAACACTTTTCCCACTTTTTCCTTATGGTTTTAAAGGAACTGCCATTTTCTATAAGAAAATTATCAAATGTGCAAAAGTTTTAATTTAATACATCTTATAATGTATCTAGCTTTCAAATACAGATTAAAATGCAAATAATGCATTGATTTGGAAAAGTAGTACGTAACCATTTCGACAGCACTCTAAGCAGATTAACAACCATGTTGGAAGGTCATTTATGTCTTAGATATATAGTTTAAAAAAAATATTATTACATATAAATTAATTAATTAATCCTTACTAATATTATAAATGCGAAAGTCCGTTTTTTTGTTTGTTTGTTACGCCTTCACGTCCTTACTACTGAACCGATCATCATGAAATTTTGCATACACGTTGTCCGGGGTACAGAGAAGGACATAGGGTACCTTTCATTCCAAAAAAAAGTACAGTTCCCGAGGGATAGCAAAAAACCTTTCCACGCAGACGAAGTCGCGGGCGGCTGCTAGTTATATCACAAATACTTACGTCATATTCCCAGGAACCCTGTATAATTTTCTTAAAATGAAAACGATTTATTAAATATTTTTTTTAAAGAAGTCAGTCATATAAGGGACAAGGAGTACTTTATAGATAGTAGGTAAGAGATATGTAGTTTGAATTGGGAATACAGAAAACTCCCGAAATTTTAACCAAATTTACATTAATTCTAAACTGGCAACCCTTTTCGTTCCGTTTGCCCGGATTCCCCACAAAGTATTTTAATACGATAAGTAATTATTATTCCCAGTAGTTTGTTATAGACTATAATATTTTCGGGGGAATACCCTTTCTTACAACGCAACATTTAAAAGGGGAATCCCTAAATTATCTGATATACAGGGTCACTGGAAATATGACGTATTCCTGCTAACTGGTTATAGATGAGCTCAAAACAAATATTTTTTGTTATATTACTTTTTCTCAAAAAGTTCATAGTTTTTGAGTAAATTAAAATTAAGTAATTATTTACCAAAAGTACGTTTTCAGATACAAAGAATTAACATAAAAGATAACTACTCGTTCGATTCCAGTTTTTTTATTATTTTGGGATAGAAAACAGTCTAAATGTTGATAATGTATAAAAAAAAATACAAAAAGTACAGGTGTTTATAAAAAAATCAATCCTTAAAAGCATTTTTTATTTTTATTTTTTCAGATTTTTTAGAAAAGGCAGCAAATATCTTTGAAAAATTCCTAGTGTCTAAGCGTGCATAATATTTTAAAAACATCACCATCTATTCAGCTTTCAGTTGAGGTATAAAACTTAATAATATCTTAAATAAAAAATGAGAAATTAAGACTTAAGTAAACTGCAGTCACATTTCATGTAGCAAAAATTTCCTACTTAGAGCGCTTCGGAGGTGACTGTATTATCCTACTTATTCAATAAATGTGAAAGTTTTCTTGTTTGGATGATTGTTAATCAATCACGCAAAACGGCTGAATGGATTTGGATGAAATTTGGCACACAGATAGTTTATAAGCCGGATTAAAACATAGGAGGATACTATTATCTTGATTAAAGGTTCCCTAGGGATTTTCTCAAATGTAAATGCGAATAAAGTCGCGGGCGGAAGCTAATTTGCCATAAATGATCGTGCTCACTAAAAATACTTTCGTCCGAGTGAGTTTGAAACAGGATTATTTTCCGCCGATGAGTAAAAATTTATACAGACAGAATCAAAAATAACCATGCATATCAGCCATTTTTAATGACCCGCTGCTGGGGAACAGGCCTTCCTTTCCTTTTGGGATAAAGCGGACGGGCCATAACCCACCACGTGGGCCCAATGTGGATTGGTCGGTGTTAACTCAATGTACCTTACATTGAGCCCTTGGTTCTGGCTGCATTTACAGTCGTTAACACTGACCAATCCACATTGGGCCCACGTGGTGGGTATGGCCCGTCCGCTTTATCCATCCACAAGCCAAAAGGAAGGCCAGTTCCCCAGCAGCGGGGCATTGAAAATGACTGATATGCATGGTTATTTTTGATGCTGTCTGTATGAAATTTTGACTCATCGGCGGAAAATAATCCTGTTTCAAACTCACTCGGATGAAAGTATTTTTAGTAAGCAATATCATTTATAGCAAACTAGCTGCCGCCCGCGACTTCATTCGCATTTACATTTGAGAAAATCCCTAGGGAACCTTTAACCAAGATAATAGTATCCTCCTATGTTTTAATCCGGCTTATAAACTATCTGTGTGCCAAATTTCATCCAAATCCGTTCAGCCGTTTTGCGTGATTGATTAACAATCATCCAAACAAGAAAACTTTCACATTTATGGAATAAGTAGGATAATACGGCCACCTCCGAAGCGCTTGAAGTAGGAAATTTTTGCTACATGAAATGGGACTGCTATTTAGTTAAGTCTTAATTTCTCATTTTTTATTTAAGCTATTATTAAGTTTTATACCTCAACTGAAAGCTGAATAGATGGTGATGTTTTTAAAATATTATGCACGCTTAGTTACTAAGATTTTTTAAAAGATATTTGAAGCTTTTTCTAAAAAACCTGAAAAAATAAAAATAAAAAATGCATTTAAGGATTGAATTTTTTATAAACACCTGTATTTTATGATATTTTTTTTATTCATTATCAACACTCAGATTATTTTCTATCCCAAAATAATAAAAAATCCGGAATCGAATGAGTAGTTATCTTTTATTTTAAATTTTTGTGTCTGAAAACGTACTTTTGGTAAAAAAATACTTAATTTCAATTAACTCAAGAACTATTAATTTTTTGAGAAAAAGTTATATGACAAAAAATATTGGTTTTGACCTCATCTATAACCCCTTAACAGGAATACGTCATATTTCCAGTGACCCTGTATACAGAGTTATATGTAAAACACCAACAACCTCGCAGGAGTAGATTACTAACATCATAAACAACAACATTTGTTTTACAACTATTCCAAAAACAGACAAAAATATTCCTACTTTCCATACAAATGTCCGAATAGCTGATCGAGTTTTGTATGAAAAGTCGGAATTTTGCATGTTTTTGGAAAAGTCGTACAACAATAGTACATTATGATACAAGTTAGCTTAGGTTACTTATTGCACACAAGGCTGTGGGTTGCAGCCCGAGCCGCAGGCGAGGGCGTAACTCAGCCGAGTGTGCAATAAGTAAGAGCTCACGAGTTTCATACGACGTTTTTCAACACATTTGCGAGGAAGAAACAAAGTAATTTACCACACATCAACAAATACGACAAAAACAAAATGATAATCATGATGAGAAAAGGCGCGCAGGTTTTTTTTTGTTTTTTTCACACGCCCAATGCAAGAATATTTTGCGAACAAAGGGGTTAGTGAGCATACAGCCTACTTCAAAATTATAAATTTAGGTGATAAAATGCTAATATTTTAATATTTTTTAACAAAATATTGTAAATTAGGAATAATTTGATTATAATAAATATTTGTTTGACTTAATTAAGGACCTACACATTTATTTATTCCAAAAATTCAAATGAATTTTCAGCGGCATAAAACCTCTTTGGTGTTACTAAAAAAATAACTGTATTACCCGGTTAAATTGAAAATGCTTTGTTTACTCGCATAGAACTTGCAGTAAGGTACCTATTTAACTTTGTAGGGATAATTCTATAACCAACTAGTGTTTTATATATTATTGCACGCGTTTGTTATAGTTCGGTTTATGGCCCTAAAAGCGATGTATTAGGGCTCACTTTACGAGCAAGTGTGTTGAAAATGTTATTGTTAATGATGTAAGTAATTTACTCCTGCGAGGTTGTTTACAAATAACCCTGTATAATAGCTTCTGCTCGCAACTCTGTCCGCATGGACAGTCTAAAAACGCCTAGGGAACCGTTTACAGATATAAAAGTATCCTTTTACGAGTAATTCCGGATTATAAACTATTTGTATGCCAAAGTTCATCCAAATCCGTTCAGTTGTTTACGTGTGATTGACAGTGTTGGCATGATTAAAACAAGTTGTTTTAAAACACATGTTTAAAACAGTGTTTAAGACAATTTGAAATAAATCGATGTTTTTTATTAAGTGTCTAAAAACACAGTTTAAAACAAGTTTTAAACAATGTTAAAAACATTGAGAAAAAAAACAGGGTTTAAAGTTTTAAACCCTGTTTAAGTAAAAGTAGTTACTTTTAATTGGGAATGAATGGTGATTTTCGTAAATTAGTGCACTTTTTCCCCAAAACTATGTTTAAAAACTTCAGATCTCACTGAAAATATAGAAATGACAGTATAAAGGTGTAATTTTATCGGATATGTTTTGCCAAGATGACAAATCAAAAAGTATTAGCCTTTTCATCACCGATTAAAAAAAGTATTGTGGTCCTTGTCGAAAACTGGTTCCTCCACCCTATACATATATTGGGGATTCCCCTACTATTAATGAACATCAGAGAACATAGGTACCTATTTACAAGGTGTATGTAAATTATGTAAAGCGTTCAGTGTTGATAAGAGATAAAAAATAATGTTTATATACTAATAGATTTTTGTAAATATTTACTAAGAATTCAAAGTGAATTTGTAAATAGTCTAGAAATTTAATATTATAAATCTTATTGATTTGAAATTGATGGTTTAAAGTAAAAAGTAAAAAAACATAAAAAACAAAAAAAAAACACTTGATTAAAACATTTTGATCTCTTTGTTTTATAAAATTAAAAAAAAATGAGTTTTTCGAACCCTGACGTAAAAAACATTTAAACTTTTACATTTATAATATTACTAGAGACTGCCTGCGACTTCGTCTGCGTAGAAAGTTTTTTCTATCATTCGGGAACAATACTTTTTTTCGAGATGAAAGGTTACCCTATGTCCTTCTCTGTACCCCTGACAATGTGTATGCAAAATTTCATGATGATCGGTTTAGTAGTTAAGACGTGAAGGCGTAACAAACAAACAAATAAACAAACAAACTGACTTTCACATTTATAATATTATAAAGTAAAGATAGGGATAAGTTATAGAAAGAAAAACGAGTTTAAAATTGAGTTTGTTTTTATTAATTTTACCAAAGAGAAAGACCCCTGATAAAACAAAATTATTCAGTAGGTACAGAGACTAATTATTTCAGTCACTAGTAAATAGGCTTAATAAGTTGAAACTCAATTAGAAAATAATATTTTTAGAACTTTTTAATTTAATGAAGACAGAAAGAAATTTGCACTAGGTATAAGTTGCTATATTTTAACAGTAGTGAAGTGATATCATCAACGGAACGGCACATGCACTGTACATAATGATAACTGATAAGTGATATCTATCCGTTTCGCGATGACTAATTGACCTTGATAACCAAGCAAAGGGCTATATTTTTTTACATACACAGTATTGCCATATGAATATTTTAAAATCGATTTTAGAAAAAAATATGTATGATCCTTTTCCTTCTTCAATATCATTCATTAGGGAAAATTGTCCATATTTACTCACTTTTGAGATTGCCTATTGTTCAGAATATTTATTTTATATTTATCCTGGCCACAACCATTTTTAAATGTTTATTTGTTTTTAAATATACGGAAAGTGGCGTCCTAAATGTTATTAATTAGGACATGTACACACTTACAGCCTTCTTCTTCTTATTTTTGTTTTGGCAATCTACTTTCCACTTGGAAGTAATTTTTGCCAGTGTCAAGTGTAGAATATTTCAGTGATAGATTGTTTCAGTTTACATAAAAATTGCGGGTGCATCGCATTCCAATGCTGCTTGGAGCATTTGGCACCAAGTATATCAAGACAGTTTACTTGGTAAGTTCTGCCGAGGTAGCCACCACTACAGTAAAAGTCTCGGCTTCACACAACCAAGATCGCGCCTATTTCAATTATCCCACATATTGCTCAGTTGCGTAGACACTTGTACCACAAAACTGCACCAATTTTAAGACACAATATCCACTATATCAATTTGCGAATAATGAAAAAAGTCACCAAACCGAACCCGACAAAATGGCGCCAAAAACTACACTTATAGTCCGTAAGCGAAATCGTTGTGATCGGGCCAATATGGAAGGTAGTAGAAATAAAAAAGTATTCTACTTACCTTACCCAATTTATTAAATTTTAATAGTTATAATATAAGACTAATTCATAAAGTTCGAGTAGTTCAAATTAATATAATTACTTAATGAATAATTTCATATAAACATAGTAAAACTAAACCAGAAGTAATGCATAATCAAATATTTTTAAACAGTTCTAACACACTTAGGTATTATTTAAGTTAATTGTTGATAAAGAGGATGAATCCCAGTGCTTGGTAAAACCTAAATAGGTTTATATAGCACTGTTAAATGAAAGAAAACATTGTCATAACTTTAAGTGTTTTAATGATAATAAATAAATAAATAAATGTACCTGAGAGCCATGCTCGGCGTTTCTCTACGTGATGGAATCAGAAATGGGAAGATCAATAGGAGAACTAAAGTAACCGACATCGCTTGAAGGATTACTCAGCTGGTGGCAGCAGGTGGGACACATGGCGCGATGGCCGTTGGGGCGAAAGGTTCTAGAATGGTGACCAAGCGGACGACGCTCCGTGGGAAGGCCCCCACCAAGATGGACCGGCAGTGTCGTTCCTGGCAAATTTAGGATTGCCGTATTCACACTCAAAAATTGCCGTAAAATGCCAAAAATTCTAAATAATTGCTGCATTTTCGAAAAATACACCAATTTTGGCAATGAAAATTGCCGTATTTGTATGGACAGCGTTATAAAATGGTGCCGTATCTCAAGTCAAATTCGATCGGGATTACCGTAGAATACGGCAATTGCCGTATCAAGAACAACCCATGGTCCGTCGATCTGGGAATCTGCTGGATGCGAGCAACGCCGGACCGATCGTTGTGGAGATCCTTGGGCCCTCCCCAAAGATCCCTATACCCAGCATATATGAAGATAATGATTGTCAGCCCACTATAGTCTTTTTTTTCAATAGATTAAGATTTGATAAGTTTTTCACACACACAGTACCTACAACAAACTCTTGCATTCTAAACCAATCATTATATCATTATGTAACTTTTAAGATTAAGGTGAGAAATAAAAGTTATTATTAATATTGTTACAACACATAACCACTCTCACCTCCTGGCATGTGGGGGTGGTATGATACGCATAAGATCAGATTTATTAGATATTTTATGAAAAAGGGCTTAAAAAAAGGAGGGCTCAAAATTCATATTGCTGAAATTTTTGTTAAATGGTAGAAAATACAAAAAATACGGAAAATTCAGAAAAAATACAGAATCGGGCTTACATAGGCTCAAATGCATTAATTCAAGCTAAAAACCAAAAAACCATTGTCAAAATAGACGAGAGACCAAGGTCATTCCACCCATTAAACTTTTTGTATCAAAAATGGGCATCACTGTAATTATAAAACACTATGATTTGTACACCCACTCAAAGTTAAATTCTTTTTATATACATATCACAATTCACTTTAGAAATATATAGTACAAATGCGACTGTCCTCTGAACATGGACCTTTGGGTCTTGAGGCCAAATACTCAAACGAATCTTAAAAGAATCTCTTTGAAACTGTCAACTACCTTAAAGTTAAGGAGACCTTAACTTTTTTATTTAATATATAGCTCTTTTAGCTAAAAAACCTTTGAGTATTCGGCCGTTAACCGCGGTAGAACATGGCAACACCAAGAATCGCAACCACAAAAATTACCTTTATTTAGATCAACGCAGCGAAAGTGATATAAATAGAAGTCTGGATCCTTTGTTCATCAGTAAATTGTGAACAACTGACCGGTGCAATATTATTAATAAAGAATTTTGTTACATACATTTTGCACTAGCACAGATTACTAATCTGATATAAAAAATGTAAGTACCTCTTCCTTCATACATTGTCTATTTAATTCTAATCACACGACTGCCTAAAAAAGGAGTGTATTGTGTTTAGGGTTCATGTATGTATGAAAAAAGAAACTCACATACATAGTTAAATACTTACATACACGCTGAAATTTTAATCATTTGGTTCCCGCCGAGGGGTGGTTCCATTCATGATTACAAGCAACTTTTACTGTGGGGCCAACTCTCCTGCTCGCAAAAAAAATTAGCTGTTCCATACATTAAGGTCGAGTAGGTACTGCACTTTTGTATGGAACAGCTGATTTTTTTTGCGAGCAAGAGAGTTGGCCTCATAGTAAAAGTTGCTTGTAATCATAAATGGAACCACCCCACAGCGGGAACCAAATGATTAAAATTTCAGCGTGTATAAATGTATGTGAATTTCTTTTTTCCACCATAACTGCTAAATGCCTGAACAGATTTGGATGTATTAAAATCAGCATTAAAATCTTTACATTATCTCTAGTGACACTGGCTAGAGATTAAAAAAAGACAATATGTCCGCTACAAGAAAAATTTTTTTATTACAATTTTACCTTTATGTTTTCATTGCCTATCTGTTATTATATTAGTTATTCTATAAAATTCACAGGCAATTATAACAAAACATAATACATAAGTAAATAAATAAAATATTAAACAGTTTTTTTTTTCAAGAGTAGTTAACTTCGCACAAATAAGCGTAGTTACAAAAAAGTAATAATATTTTAAGTATGTATCAATAAATGTACTTAGACTACTTGGTAAGAAATTGTCTTGAATCTTAAATTTTAAAAAATCCGAGAATGTCCCAAGGCCACAGGAAAATGACCTATCCCAATATGTTACTTATTTGTTAATTAAACACAACATACAAACATAACATACAACACAAACTTTTTTCTTTTTGAGTGGTTAACATTTACTTAAGGCTCTGACTTTTCCTTTAGGCGTAATATGAAAAAAATATTTTCCACCTATTTTACAGTGTACACAATGATTTAGAAATCCAAATAATTTACGATAATTATTAATTCTTACTTTATTGAAAACAGGAAAATGACCTATCCTAATATATTATTTGTTAATTAAAGG
The DNA here is from genome assembly GCA_943789525.1 of Agriphila geniculea. Classification (NCBI taxonomy): domain Eukaryota; kingdom Metazoa; phylum Arthropoda; class Insecta; order Lepidoptera; family Crambidae; genus Agriphila; species Agriphila geniculea. Next base: position 20,957,369 of record OX038879.1, read on the forward strand.
TCACAACACAAACTTTTTACACGACTGCCCAAAGCAAAAAGAGTGTATATGTGTTCAGGGTTCATGTATGTTTGTGGGTATGTGAGTTTCTTTATTCCACCATAACGTCTAAATGGCTGAACTGATTTAGATAAATGTAATATCGTTAGAATCCTTACATTGATCCGAGTGACACTGTATTTTTTTTAGAAAAAATCAATATGGCGACTGTACGACGCCATTTTCAAATATGAAAAAAAATTTTTTTTCTTCTATTATTACAATATATTATGGACATCAAATCAAATGCCCTGATGAGGACATTCCAAAACTATATAATATGACACTAAAATGTGTGAAATAAAAATAAATAAATTAAAAAAATATTAAAAACACGACTGCCCTGCCAAAAACGAACTAAAAAGTTAAACAACAAGTGTCATTGCAGAAGGTCCCCCGACTGCAATGACACTTGTTGTTTAACGTTTTAGTTCGTTTTTGGCAGGGCAATCGTGTTTTTAATATTTTTGTAATTTATTTATTTTGCTTATTAAAAGTGGCTAACATTAACATATGGCTCTGACTTTTCCTTTAGGTGTAATAGGAAAAATATATTTTTCCACTTACTCTTTATACTCTTTATAGTGTACCCAATGATTTAGAAATCCAAATGATTTAAGATAATAATAATTTCTTACTTTATTGGCTTAGATGACGGTAGCGATCCTACGATCGATTGGATCGCTAGTCGGGTCCTATTGGACTAGCGTACCTACCGTAGTAATTACACAGTGTGTGACTTCTAATAAACTTTGAATTTTATTCTCAACACTTGTCACTTTAAGTTAGCAAGCACAATGAAAGTTAAAATTGCCGTCAAAATAACCCTAAGTCACAAAATACATCTAAACAAAATATTCGATAACAGACAAAACTCATCCTCGATTTGTGAAATTATAACTTATGCTACTTCTGTAGAAAAAGTCAAAGCAATATGCATATTTATAAAAAAAATAATATTAAAAACACGACTGCCCTGCCAAAAACGAACTAAAAAGTACATTACTATATAAAGTACATTTGCAAGTGGGCGTCGTACAGTCGCCATATTGAAATTTTTAAAAAATATAGCCAGTGTCACTTGGGATGATGTAAGGATTCTAACGAAACCCCATACATTAAAACCCGTTAAGGCATTTAGAAGTTATGGTAGAATAAAGAAACTCATATACCCACAAATATACATGAACCCTAAACACATTTATACACTCCTTTTTTGACAGTCGTGTTTGTGTTGGGCCTGAGTCACTGACATGAAAAATATGGCCTGAGTTGAGTTCAGGCACAGAATAAATAATAGTACAAGTTCGGGTTGAAGTTGTTATCGTCTGAACGCAGCCTGAAAATATTTCTAATCATATTGACTATCTTTTCAGATTTAAAGATGAGGATCCAAGCTTTCTCCAAGAATATTGAAGTCAATGAGCTGCATCCATATGAACTTAAAAATTGTGATGTTGTCATCGACGGACAAAACTACTTACACGATATGTACCGACATAGTGGCTTGCCTTTCGAGTTTGGATGCGAAAGCGACAAGTATGCTCAATATTTGAGGGAGCGACTAGCCATCTTTAAAAAAGCAAACTTAAAATGTTATTTCTTTTTCAAAGGAGGCGATTCTGATATTCAAGTCAAAGAAAAACGTGACAAACTCAGAATCGCTTTTAATTTAAAAAAAGAAGTGCTACCCTGTCCTATCGTACCACCGATATTCATGAAAGAGGTCTACACAGCAGTTCTTGATGAAATGAATTTCAACTATGTCATTTGCGAATTCGAATGTAAGAAACAGTGCATTGCACTTGCACAAAAGTTGAATTGTCCAGTCCTTAGCTTTGATGTGGAGTACTGTTTTTCTGGAGTGCCGTACATACCGTTACCTTCTCGTGTAACAAACAGCCTCAGGTACAATGATACGACATGCTCTATACATTGTTCTATATTTCTGTATGAAGATTTTATGCAAAAATATAAATTGAACAAAGAAAAATTAGCCACCTTCATTGTGTTAACTGATGAACATATACTACCAGAAAATTACTTTCAAAAATTTTATGAGTATAGCAATATAAGAAGTCATACTTTCATCAGAAACCTTCATTTGCTGCGATGGCTGTCAAGCAAATCAAACGAGACTATTGCATATATTTTACGAAAGTGCCTGCCGCCAGAAGAAAATGCAAATTTTGCAACAGAGAAAAATAAAGTAATGGAATTCATTTGTCGTAAGGAGATTTCTGAAATTCCTTTTGATTATCTGATGCAGGAAAGCCGACTAGAATTTGACTCCGGTGACCCGTTGTGGTTTCAAAAGGGCGTAGCCTGCGGCTACGTGCCATTACAGTACGTAAACATGTATCGCTGGAACACTGTACAAGGATCTTGGTGCATAGAAGACACAGAGGCTGAAGATGCTAGGTTTCTTTCTCTAGACATTATAAAGTATGTGTATAACCTATTAACTAATTTTGAAAGAACTGAATTACAGTTCCACAATAACAAAGATGAAATCGTTAGCGTTAACGTTGCTGATGCGACCGCAATTCCGAAACCATCGTATAGAGCTGTTCAGAGTCCATTTGAAAACGGATGGGCTCAGATTAAAACTCTGAGATTATTTGAACATTTTCTTGAATATTCGATGCCAGTTTACAATTTCGAACGATTCAGTGATTTACCTGAGGACGTCAGACTTTTAATGATTGCTTTGGTCTATTTTACACAAAAGAAATCTGTCGATATTACAGTCGAAGTGTACAGTGTGCTTCTGTCGTACGTAATGTTGGAGGTAGTGGATACTAAATGTAATAACAATGTTTCGAATGACGAATTGGTTCCTAGGCCCATTTTAGACCCCATCACCGATAAAAAACAAGTCACAGAGTCAGACAGCAATAAAGCAATGGCCGCACTGACTGGATATTTGACAGTCTCAACGTCCGAATTGAGTGCAATCTTAGACTGCAAAATGCTTCACCCGTTAGTGGAGTTCCAGCATTGCCTGCAGCAGCTGAACTTCCTGAACAAGCTGTGTGGCGCCCCCTACCGGCCCACGACGTACAGCCGCACCTACAACGGCACGTTTGTATACAAAGTGGCGCACGCCATCAACACCCAATATTCTGGTAACGTCAATGACTTTGTTGAGAAACAGTTGTCTCCGGCACCAACTGTTTTGGCCTTTTTCAACAGTCTGAAAGAGGTCTTTGAAGAAGTAATGTACCAATGAGATATTTTTTTGGCAATATTTGTGACCCGTTTAAGTCAAAAAAGGAAATCCTAATGTAGTATATGAGTTGTTTTTTTTACATTATAATATAACATCTGGCAGTAATAAAAAATAATATTGTTAAAGGAGATCGCCCATTTTCTAAGAGCACAACATCTCACTCTAAATATTTTTGTGCCCTAATAATTTTAATTGATTTCAGTAGCTGATATATTCCTTAACTCTTCAATTCCCATTGCTGTGTTTTGAATAAAAATAACCATCTCTCCTAATATATTGTACACATATATTAGGTAATCACCAAAAAAAATATATAAAAATTTATACTACCCCCACTTTTTTTATAGGGGTGTCACCTGTAGGTGACACTGGGCATTGTCTCTATAGAAGTCAAACATAAGGGTTTTTTCCAATAATATTTATTTACATAAGATAGTTGGAATACTGTAGAAAACTGAATACTTATATATTGTGGAACATAAATATCAACACTTTAGGCACAGGCTGACACCATAACCAGCGCATAATCCTCGCGCACGCTGGTTACAACATCCACAACGTCGATGCGAAAAGTCTAGCACCACTTGGTCCCCGTCTCTTTTCGTGGATCCCACCTCGCCAGGCATTCCATCTGCACCAGAGCCCCACAAGCAGAATCACGAGTCCGAGGCTCCACTATATTTCTGTGAGCAGCTATGACCGTGATTCTTGAAAAAAAGGCGCTAGGTCGCCACCATATACTTATGTGACAAGCAAGCTTCATACTCCTGGTTCCACCTGTGGGGTTCCAGCAGATAGGAGTGCCCAATGAAGTGAAGTTAGCAGAAATCGACTGCTGACAGTGAAGGCCGTGGACATCGTCACGAACGTACTCGAAAAATGTGCTCCAAGTGCAATACCGACCGGCACCTAAAGTGCTGGTAGATGCCTCACTGGCCTTCAACTCCTCGGCAATCTCATCTAAGGTCAATCTGTAAAACGTAAACAAGCTCTACAATCGCATCATCACACAGCCATAGGACCAGCAGGAAACAAAAGTCGTGCAATTATTCATTCATTGCTCTTAGAATTGCACATTGAAATAAGTAATACCAATGCCCAGTGTCACCCGCAGGTGACACCTCATGTTTTGACCGTTGTAGCAATCATGGTATTAATTATTTTTTCAACACACTTGCTCGTAAAGTGAGCCCTAATACATCGCTTTTTGGGCCATAAACCAAGCTATAACAAACGTGTGCAATAATTTATAAAACACTAGGTTGTTATAGAATTATCCCTACAAAGTTAAATTAGTACCTTACTGCAAGTTCTATGCGAGTAAACAGAGCATTTCGAATTTAACTGGGTAATGCAGTTATTTTTTTAATAACAACAAAGAGGTTTTATACCGCTGAAAATTAATATTCATTTTTGAAATAAATAAATGTGTAAGTCCTTAATTAAGTTAAACGAATATTTATTATTATCAAATTATTCCTAATTCACAATATTTTGCTATAAAATGCAAAAATATTTGCATTTATTCAATTAAAATTATAATTTTGAAGTAAGCTGTATGCTCCCTCACCCCTTTGTTTGCAAAATATTCTTGCATTGGGCGTGTGAAAAAAACAAAAAAAAACCTACGCGCCTTTTCCCATAATTGTTATATTTTGTTTTTATCGTATTTGTTGCTGTGTGGTGAATTACTTTGTATTTTCCTCGCAAATGTGTTGAAAAACGTCGTATGAAACTCGTGAGCTTTTACTCATTGCACACTCGGCTGAGTTACGCCCTCGCCTGCGGCTCGGGCTGCAACCCACAGCCTTGTGTGCAATGACCAACCTAAGCTAACTTGTCTCATAATGTACTATTGTCGTGAAATGCATTTATGTTATACCTTATATATTCATTTATGACATACAATAAGAAAAAATATAATACTTACGGTCAGGGTATTTTTAACTCAGGTAATAATGTTTGAAATTTCAAAATGAAAGAAAGAAACCTCAAGTTACGCGCGAAACAACTGGATAATTTTGATACATGACGTAGAATTAGTGCTGCCAGTAATTTATATTAGATACTTCCACTTATTAGCTTTATATTGTATATAGTAGGATCCAAAAATTAAATAGCGGTGTGGTCGAAAAAAAATAACAAACACCGTCACCTGTAGGTGACACTGGGAATTGACGAGTTAATTAAAATCAGTAATTAGTTTTTGATATCTTACCCTAGTATAATTTATATTACAAGTTTTCTATAACCTTTTTTGGTTATGTTTTTTTGTAAACGTCTTGTTTTGAGAATAAAATGTAGTTAAGGGGAGGAGTTCGATGACACAGCTGGTTAGCGCCACGGGGCAGACTTGTTTGCAAGGGTTGGTTACAGGATGGGTGACCCAAAAATACTATTTTCTCCACCTCCGTGCTTCAGAATCAGAAGGCACGTTAACTCTTCAATTCCCAGTGTCACCTGCAGGTGACAGTGTTTATTAATTTTTTTTCGACCACACCACTGTTTTATTTTTGGAACCTACTATTTTTAGTATAAAGCTAATAAGTGGAAGTATCTAATATAAATTTCAGCACTAACTCTACGTCATCTATCAAAATTATTCAGTTGTTTCGCGCGTAACTTGAGTTTTCTTACAATTTGTGATTTCGAATATTATCTCCCGAGATAAAAATGCCCTGACCGTAAGTATTCTTATTTTTTCTTATTGCATGTTATAAATAAATATATAAGGTAAAACATAAATGCATTTCACGACAAAAATAACTAACACCATGGTTGCTATCGTACAACGGTCAAAACATAAGGTGTCACCTGCGGGTGACACTGGGCATTGGTATTGCTTATTTCAATGTGCTATACCAAGAGCAATGACTGAGTTATTGCATAAGTTTTGTTTTCTGTTGGTCTTATGGCTGTGCGATGATGCGATCGTAGAGCTTGTTTACGTTTTATAGATTGATCTTCGATGAGATTACCGAAGAGTTGGAGACCAGTAAGGCATATACCAGCACTTTATGTGCGGGCCGGTTACTATTTGGCGCACATTTTTCGTGTATGTTGGTGACGATGTCCACGGCCGTCGCTGTGAGCAGTCGATTTCTGCGAACCTCACTTCGTTGGGCACTCTTGTCTATGCTGGAGCTCCACAGGTGGAACCAGGGGTACAAGGCTTGCTAGCCATAAAGTATACCTAGCGCCTTTTTTTTCAAGGATCACGGTTATGAGGTCGTTTTCTGAATGCCATTTGATAAAAAGAAATGCATTTTGACAAGCTGCATCTGTGCCAAACCCAAATAGAGGGTGCCACTCATTTCTTGCCACATAGACCAACTCACAAAAAGTCAACATTTGCGTCAAAACTGTTCATAAAAGGGCAATCGGCAAATGACTGGACTTGCTATGGTTTTCAATTAGGTATCGCTGCCAGCTGCTCACAGAAATATGATGGAGCCTCGGAGCCATGATTCTGCTTGTGGGGTCCTGGTGCAGATTGCAGTGCCTGGCGAGGTATTATCCGCGAATGGAGCCGGGGGCCAAATGGTGGTAGACTGTTCACCGTGGCGTTGAAGATGTCATGTGTGGGGTCAGCTTGTGCCTGACGTGTTGGTTTTTATGTTCCACAATAAATAAGTATTCAGTTTACTACATTATTCCAACTATCTTACGTAAATAAATATTATTGGAAAAAACCCTGATGTTTGACTTCTATAGAGACAATGCCCAGTGTCACCCACAGGTGACACCCCCATAAAAAAATTGGGGGTAGTCAATTTTTTTTATCATATTTTTTGGTGTTTACCTAATATATGTGTACAATTTATTAGAAGAGATGGTTAATTTTATTCGAAACACAGTCATGGGAATTGAAGAGTTAAACCGTTGGTCCTAGCTTAACTTAGCTTAACTTGGTAAATTGTCACAACAGAATACTACGTGTCCAGTTCACTCTCACAAAACACAAATGACCAAAGAACTAAGCTCAACTCGGAAATTGCACAGAAAACAAACGATCATATCAAATAATCACGTAAAGTCTGTTCATCCTTACTTGTCTTATTGTAAACAGTTTTTGACAGTTGTCATACGTCTTTTAAATTTAAATCGTTATTTAAAAATATGTTAGTAACTTTATGAAATTGTCGTTAATTTATTAACAATTTATTTCGTAATCTATGTGTGCAAAACCATTTGTTGTATTTTATAAATAATTATTTCAATAAAGAGTTGGGTGAAGATTGTTTACTATATAAGACAAGTAAGGATGGACCATGGAAATAATACTATAAACCGGAATGAGCGCTTCGCCCCAAAACGAGTCGACAGAGAGGTCAAGTAGATGTATGTGTCCTTTTCTTCATTAGGGTGACCAAACCGTATGGTTGGCCGGAGACATAAATAATACTTTAAACTGTTTAATATAAACTTAAATACCTAGGTAGTTCTTTATTTATAATTAACACTTTTTACCGCGTTTTTATTAGGTTGCTTGCTCTTTTGTTTGTTTGAGCACAAATTTTGCAAACGATTTTATACTGAATTCCCGATGAGCTAGACGAACTGCGTACCAATGTAAAATTGCTTTTGTTTTTTAGATCATTTTGAATACTCTTCACCTGACGTAGACAACAATGAGGGCTTTTCAAAGTGATTTTCAAAAAATAAAAATAAAATCTATTCGCCTTATTAGATGGTGTTGATACTCTTAGAAGCCTAAAAATAGTAACTATTTGATATGTTCATAGACATAGAAAATTTTTCGCTACGCTCAAGGATATGTTTTTGATACTCTTCGAAGCTTAGTAAAAAAATTGGTGATGATACTCTCTAAAAATAGTAACTATTTGATATGGTGTTGATACTCTTCGAAGCTTAGTAAAAAAAATCACATTGACACCATGGAAATAGTACTATAAACCGGAATGAGCGCTTCGCCCCAAAACGAGCCGACAGAGAGGTCAAGTAGATGTATGTGTCCTTTTCTTCATTAGGGTGACCAAACCGTATGGTTGGCCGGAGACATACATAATACTTTAAACTGTTTAATATAAACTTAAATACCTAGGTAGTTCTTTATTTATAATTAACACTTTTTACCGCGTTTTTATTAGGTTGCTTGCTCTTTTGTTTGTTTGAGCACAAATTTTGCAAACGATTTTATACTGAATTCCCGATGAGATGAGAGACTTGAAACTTTGAACACATGTCAGAAATGGAAGGAAATGCAATACAATGCCGTCAAAACTAGTTTTGTCCGTCAGCTACCGGCAAACCTAGTTCTGACCTACAGCTACCGGTTAAACTAGTTTTGTCCAACAGCTACCGGCTAAACTAGTTTTCTGCAATAGCTACAGGCAAAACTAGTTTTGTCCAACCGCTGCCGTCAAAACTAGTTTTGTGCAACAGCTACCGGCAAAACTAGTTTTGTGCAATAACTACAGGCAAAACTAGTTTTGTCCAACCGATGCCGTCAAAACTAGTTTTGTCGATGGACAAAACTAGTTTTGCCGGAAGTTTTAAGTTTGCCGGAAGCTGATGAGCTTCCGGCAAACTTAGTTTAACCTACAGCTACTGGCAAAACTAGTTTTGTCCAACAGCTACCGGCAAAACTAGTTTTGCACAATAGCTACAGGCAAAACTAGTTTTACCAACCGCTGCCGTCAAAACTAGTTTTGTGCAATAGCTACAGGCAAAACTAGGTTTGTCCAACCGCTGCCGTCAAAACTAGTTTTGTCCATCAGCTTCCGGCAAACTTAGTTTAGCCTAAAGCTACCGGCAAAACTAGTTTTGTCCAACAGCTACCGGCAAAACTAGTTTTGTGCAATAGCTACAAGCAAAACTAGTTTTGTCCAACCGCTGCCGTCAAAACTAGTTTTGTCCATCAGCTACCGGCAAACCTAGTTCTGACCTACAGCTACCGGCAAAACTAGTTTTGTCCAACAGCTTCCGGCAAACTTAGTTTAACCTAAAGCTACCGGCAAAACTAGTTTTGTCCAACAGCTACCGGCAAAACTAGTTTTGTGCAATAGCTACAAGCAAAACTAGTTTTGTCCAACCGCTGCCGTCAAAACTAGTTTTGTGCAATAGCTACAGGCAAAACTAGTTTATCCAACCGCTGCCGTCAAAACTAGTTTTGTCCATCAGCTACCGGCAAACCTAGTTCTGACCTACAGCTACCGGCAAAACTAGTTCCGACCAACCGCTGCCGTCAAAACTAGTTTTGTCCTACAGCTACAGGCAAAACTAGTTTTGTCCAACCGCTGCCGTCAAAACTAGTTTTGTCCATCAGCTACCGGCAAAACTAGTTTTGTCCAACAGCTACAGGCAAAACTAGTTTTGTCCAAACGCTGCCGTCAAAACTAGTTTTGTCCAACAACTACCGGCAAAACTAGTTTCGACCAACCGCTGCCGTCAAAACTAGTTTTGTCCTACAGCTACAGGCAAAACTAGTTTTGTCCAACCGCTGCCGTCAAAACTAGTTTTGTCCATCAGCTACCGGCAAAACTAGTTTTATCCAACAGCTACAGGCAAAACTAGTTTTGTCCAACCGCTGCCGTCAAAACTAGTTTTGTCCATCAGCTACCGGCAAAACTAGTTTTGTCCAACAGCTAACGGCAAAACTAGTCTTGTCCAACAGCTACCGGCAAAACTAGTTTTGTGCAATAGCTACAGGCAAAACTAGTTTTGTCCAACCGCTGCCGTCAAAACTAGTTTTGTCCGTCAGCTACGGGCAAACCTAGTTCTGACCTACAGGTACCGGCAAAACTAGTTTTGTGCAAAAGCTACAGGCAATACTAGTTTTGTCCAACCGCTGCCGTCAAAACTAATTTTGTCCATCAGCTACCGGCAAACCTAGTTCTGACCTACAGCTACCGGCAATACTAGTTTTGTCCAACCGCTGCCGTCAAAACTAATTTTGTCCATCAGCTACCGGCAAACCTAGTTCTGACCTACAGCTACCGGCAAAACTAGTTTTGTCCAACCGCTGCCGTCAAAACTAGTTTTGTCCGTCAGCTACGTGCAAACCTAGTTCTGACCTACTAGTAGGCAAAACTAGTTTTGTCCATCAGCTTCCGGCAAACTTAGTTTAACCTAAAGCTACCGGCAAAACTAGTTTTGTCCAACAGCTACCGGCTACACCTAGTTTTGTCCAACAGCTACCGGCAAAACTAGTTTTGTGCAATAGCTACAGGCAAAACTAGTTTTGTCCAACCGCTGCCGTCAAAACTAGTTTTGTCCGTCAGCTACGGGCAAACTTAGTTCTGACCTACAGCGACCGGCAAAACTAGTTTTGTGCAATAGCTACAGGCAAAACTAGTTTTGTCCAACCGCTGCCGTCAAAACTAGTTATGTCCGTCAGCTACGGGCAAACCTAGTTCTGACCTACAGGTACCGGCAAAACTAGTTTTGTGCAAAAGCTACAGGCAATACTAGTTTTGTCCAACCGCTGCCGTCAAAACTAATTTTGTCCATCAGCTACCGGCAAACCTAGTTCTGACCTACAGCTACCGGCAAAACTAGTTTTGTCTAGCAGCTACCGGCAAAACTAGTTTTGTCCACCAGCTTCCTACTCCGGGCAAGGAAAAATACTTTGTTCGAAAAAATCACAATAAATCCTACAGAGGTGATTTTTGGAAACATGATTAAAATAAGTTTGTCAATGATAAATTTCAAGTTTTCCCCAAAATATCTGGGGTGCTTTTATTACAACGGTGGTTTAAATATTGTTTTTGTCTTAAAACATCGAGAATATATCGTACACGAAGGGAATTTCCTTTATGAATTTCTTAAAACCATTAGAAATGAAACCTCAAAAATCACCACTTACATTTCAGAGGAATTTGCAAAAAAGGCTAATAAATAAAAAAAAATCATAACTCAGAAACAAATATTAAAAAATCTGTGATTTTGCAGTATAAAGTTTCTTATAATTAACTATAGTAAAAACAAAATTTTCACTCAGGTGACTAATATAGTTTTTTTTTAAATGCGTTTTATTCATTTTTAAATATGAAGCATAAATTCTACAGTCGTAAAAGTTCAATAATATATAGTGTAATAATTAATAACATTTTAAAATTAAGTAATCCCTCAATTCTAAGTAGAGGATTTCTCGAAATTTACGAAAATATCAGCAAGACGGAGCGTAATATAGAGTGGTGAGCGAGCACGAATGGCAGGCACTCTGTACCTACGAGCGACGATGACGCGACGGCGCGCGGCGTGTCATGAGTCTCCGGGCAATGAAAAATACTTTGTTCGAGAAAATCACATTATATCCTACAGAGGTGATTTTTGAAAACTTGATTAAAATAAACTTGTCAATGATAAATTTCAAGTTTTCCCCAAAATATCTAGGTTGTTTTTTTTTACAAAGGCGGTTTAAAGACTGTTTTATTTTATAACATCGAGATTAAATCGTACATGAAGGGAATTTTCTTAATGAATTTCTTAAAACCATTAGAAACTAAACCTTACAAAATCACCACTTACATTTCAGAGGATTTTTTCATAAAGGCCAATAAAAAATAAAAAATCCTAACTCAGAAACAAATATTATAAAATAAGTGATTTTGTAGCATAAGATTCCCTATAATTACTACACTAATAGCAAAAGTTTTCACTCAAGTGACTATTATAGTTTTTTTTTATTGCGTTTTATTAATTTTTATATAGGAAGCATTAATTCTACAGTCGTAAAAGTTAAATATTAAATAAGTATTTACTTTCAAAAATTAAGTAATCCCCCAATTATTCCCAAAGGATTTCTAGAAATGTACGAAAATAAATATCAACGCGGTAGTGCACGGAAGGACGGACTCGCGTAAGGTAGGTAATCGGCGCGCGGCGGTGGGTGGCGCACAGTGACGCGAGCCGGTACAAAAGGTTACGAATATTACGATTATTTCGGTAACTTTTCAACATTTGTTTAAGTGATCAAAAAATTGTTTCGATGATCTATCGGAACAAAATCAGGGTTACTCAAAGTGGCACCATTTTCGCGACAAGATATAATTACCTATAGTAAATAAACAAAAAAAAAGGTTTATTTACGTTGAGTTTGGTCAACGAAAGATGAGACTCGATTGGAAATGGAACTAATTTTGCGCCTTATTTTAAGGTCAATTTCCAATGACTTAACCTCTAAACGTTAATTAAACAGGGAAAGTGGCGCCACCATTTCAATCTCATCTTTCGTTGACGTAATCTATAGGAAAAAAAACGAATTTTCGAAATTATTTTTAGATGAAAAAACCCATCAAGTGCAACACGGACTTCTCGGACTCGACGCGAGTACTGAGTAGGGTGACTTGCCCAATACCTGGCCCCTATTTTACATACAGGACAATTGTAAATTACAATGACAATTTTATGTTCGTTGTGGTATCTGTGCGTTATGTAGTTTGGTCAGTATATTTTCTAAATTCAAATTAGCTGACGCCATGGACAGCAAATTGTCATTGTCACTTACAATTGTCACGTCTGTGAAATAGGGACCTGGCCTTTTAAGGAAGTAATTGACCATGACAACGAAGTGATCCTAAGATAAGAGTAGGTATCTCTTTTTCCTTTTGAGGCACCCTAAAAACAAGTAATTGAGGTAAGCCGTTGTTAGGGCAGTAGGGGTAAGGGTAAGACAAGGTACCTAACAAAGTAATTTAAAAACCTTTTATTGAAATTACCTCACATTAGTTATGTAATTTAAGATAAACTAGTGGCTAAGTGAGCTGTAGTGTAGACCTTGCATTGAAAAGTAAATTGTTAAAAAAATATAGATCTCGCCCTCTCGCCACGAGGTTTTCAAGCATATAGTGGGGTTCATGCTGTTTGGTATATTAAGTATTTGGTATATTCGCAGCTAGATGGCGCTTCTAATTTTGTATTTTCGAAATGTGTGAATTATTTAATTTTTAGGTTCAGTTTTTCGAACTGTATCCAATATTTCAAAAAACTGGCCTGACAAAAAAGCCTATATAATTTTTAAACCTGCTCACAAAATTTCACGAGAATCGGTTGAGAAATGAGATCTGTAGAGGAGAACAAACCGCGCCGAAAAACAGGGCAAAAATACGTTTTTTTTTTACATATCTCGGCCATTTTTAAGAAATCAAAAACTAGCTTGACGATAAAATTATATATATTTTTTTAAATCTGGTTACAAAATTTCACGAGAATCGGTTGAGAAATGCGACTTGTAGAGGAGACGTTCGAGAAAATCCTTAGGGAACCTTTAACCAGGATGAAAGTATTCTATGTTTTAACGTCCTGCTTCGCTACGCAGTACGCTTGGTGTAGACGAACCTCGCAAGGCAGGGCGTTTGCCGCTTGCGTTGTGGCAGGCCTCGCGCTCGACATCGCACTCACGCTCACCCGAGGCCTGCCATGCGCGAGGTACGTTCACACCAAGCGCGCTGCCTAGCGAGGCAGGACGTTAAAACATAGAATACTTTTATCCTGGTTAAAGGTTCCCGAAGGATTTTCTCGAATGTCCTTGCGAACGAAGTCGCGGGCGGAAGCTAGTACATGAACATTTCAATTGTCTACCTGTTGTCGTTATTAATATCGAGCAGAAAACGGCAAGAAACTCACGTTTGTTGTATGGGAGCCCCCCTCAAATATTTATTTTATTCTGTTTTTAGTATTTATTGTTATAGCGGCAACAGAAATACATCATCTGTGAAAATTTCAATTGTCTAGCTATCACGGTTCATGAGATACAGCCTGATGACAGACAGACAGACGGACAGCGGAGTCTTAGTAATAGGGTCCCGTTTTTAACCTTTGGGTACGGAACCCTAAAAACTAGTCAAAAATCTAAATTCGACCGTTTTTGAAAGGGTGGCTGAAAATTGAATAAATATGATCTTATATTCGGACAACGGTCAAACTTAATAAAAGTCTTATATAATTATTTTTATGATTAATAATAATAATTATTAAAATTATTGAAAATACAAATAATAATACTAATAATATAAAATTATTTAAATTTGGAAGAAATCTGTGTTTCCTATAGTAAGCGTGATTACGTGTGAAAGTGTACGACTTGCGGCCATCAAGGTCGTAGTGGAGGATAGGTCGTTACTTATATTTTCAATATACATGCCTACGGACTCAAATGACAATTTAACAGAATTTACGCAGTGCCTAGGTGAAGTGAATGCTATTATTGAAAGTCAAAACGTCGAAAGTGTGTTTATGCTTGGGGATTTTAACGCACACCCCGGTGAGTTATTTTTCACTGAACTTTCTAAGTTTTCTATCGATCAATCTTGGTCTATTTGTGACATGAACTTATTGCCGGCGGACACATATACGTTTGTGAGCGAAGCACACGGGTGCAGGCGGTGGCTAGATCACTGTGTAGTGACTAGCGCTGCCGAGTCAACAGTAGTCGATGCAACAGTTTTATATGATACCTACTGGTCGGATCATTTCCCTATCTTACTCAAATGTAATATTGAATTTATAAGACCTAAAATTGTACTTCAAAACGATAACACTAATAGGGTAAAGTGGGGTGAAAGAGATTTGAATCAAATAAATAAATATTATGACTTGTGTAATTCAAAACTTAAAGAAATAGATTTTGACATGGAATTTAATAATGATTGTAATGAAAATACTTGCTTGAATGTAAAACATAGATCGTTGTTAGATAAAATGTATGACAACATTGTTAATATTTTGAGAGAAGCGGCAGAACTAAGTTTTTGTAGCAAAAAGGGAAAAGGAAAATATGTGACCGGGTGGAACAGGTACGTCAGGGAGGCTCACTGTGAGGCTCGCGCTTGTTTTCAGACTTGGTTGGTTGCTCTACGGGAAACCTAACAGTGGTGCTATTTACGAAAATATGTGCAGATCGCGAAGTATTTTTAAATATAAGCTTAAATGGTGCCAAAATAGGGAACAGCAAATCCGAATGGATATAATTGCCCAGCACCATGAAACTAAGGATTTTTCTAATTTCTGGCGTAAAACCAAAGATCTTAATTTAAGGGCGGGCGTCCCGGTTAGCGTCGCTGGGGTACATGAGCCCAGTGAAATTGCGAACCTTTTTCAAAAACATTTTAGGGTGAGTTCTATGGTTGGTTCGGTGCTTCAGAATGGACCTGTTGCTGAAGGCTGTCATCCCTCGGATCATACGATCATTTTTACTGCCAAGGATGTGGCAGCTGTAATTAAAAATATGGATCGTGGGAAATCACCGGGGCATGACAGTCTCAGTATTGAGCACTTGAAATATGCAGGTGTCCACCTAAATAGAGTGTTGGCTATGTTTTCCAGTCTGTGTATTGTTCATTCTTACTTACCAAAGGAGCTTATGCATACCATTGTAGTCCCTATCGTAAAAAACAAAACGGGTGACACATCAGATCCGTCAAACTACAGGCCTATTTCCCTAGCTACAGTTATAGCTAAAGTGCTTGACAGTCTGCTTGACAAGCATTTGGGTAAGCACATCAAATTGAATGACGCGCAGTTTGGCTTTAGGTCTGGTTTGTCTACAGAAAGTGCCATCCTATGCCTCAAGCAGACTGTAAAGTACTATACGAGCAGAAACACCCCAATTTATGCGTGTTTTTAGACCTTTCAAAAGCATTTGACCTTGTGTCATATAACGATCTGTGGCTGAAGCTAAGATGTGAGACAACTGTTCCTAATGAAATAACATCACTATTAAAATTTTGGTACAGTCACCAGACAAACCGCGTAAAGTGGGGTGGAGCTAAGTCGAAAGAATACTGTCTGGAGTCTGGCGTGAGACAGGGAGGGATAAGCTCGCCTAAATTGTTCAACTTATTTATGAACGGCCTGATTGAGGAGCTCAGCGGCACGGGCATCGGCTGTCATATTGATGGCGTATGTATAAACAATATTAGTTATGCCGATGACATGGTGCTGCTGAGCCCATCAATCAGTGCTTTGAGGAAGTTGCTATCCATTTGTGAGCACTATGCTATGGCCCATGGACTTACATACAATGTAAAGAAAAGCGAGTTACTGCTATTCAGGGCTGGCACTAAATCTTATTCGATGCCTGTAATAAAACTTTGTGATATGGCCCTGAATGTGGTGACTAAGTTTAAGTATTTAGGTTACTGGGTCACCGAGGATCTCAAAGATAACCTAGATGTTGAAAGGGAACGTAGGTCTCTGGCTGTTCGTTGTAATATGTTGGCCCGCAGGTTCGCACATTGTACAAAAGCCGTAAAGGTTACACTTTTCACGGCATACTGCCAGTCTCTTTATACATGCAGCCTGTGGGTCGACTACACGCAGCGGGCATACAGCGACCTGCGTGTGCAATACAACGACGCCTTCAGGGTGCTAATGGGACTCCCACGTCGCTGTAGTGCATCTGGTATGTTTACAGAGGTGCGGGTTGATGGCTTTTCTACCATTATTCGAAAGCGTTGTGCGTCTCTGTTAAACCGAGTGAGAAACAGCGACAATACCATCCTGAAGGCGTTGTTAGTCGAGCGCTGGGACTCTGCTTTCCTGGGACTGTGGGCTGACCGCCACGCCAGTATAGCAAAATATAATGTGTGAAAATGTATAATTAATTTAATGTATTTCAATAATTCAATTCAAATCAAATCAAATTAATTCATTCTAATATTTATTACTGTAAATTACTAACATAGTTTTAAGGTAAATATTTGTAACTAACACTATGGACATTGTTTCTGAAATAAATTATTATTATTATTATTATAATAAAATAAAAAATATCCTTAATAAAATAAAAATAAAACAAAAATAAAAACTTTTGAATAACTTAAAATTAATTTAATTTAGATATTTGATACCACAAATCAACATTTGAATTTATTTTTAAAATTAT
Organism: Agriphila geniculea; assembly: GCA_943789525.1. NCBI lineage: Eukaryota > Metazoa > Arthropoda > Insecta > Lepidoptera > Crambidae > Agriphila > Agriphila geniculea. Next base: position 20,974,489 of record OX038879.1, read on the forward strand.
AATATTTAATGGTAATCAATGTAATATTAATAATAAATATTCACGAAAAACTTCTGAATAAAATCTATAAATTCCTAAATAACTATTATTAATATATTAACTGATAAAAATAGAACTACCTAGCATTAAAAATATTAGTGTGAACGTGACTGTATTCATTATGTTTATTAATTTTTGATAAATAATGTTTTTGATAAACATTCATAATTTTGATATGATTGTTGTTATACTCATATAAAGAACAATATATAGCCAACAATATTTTTGTTGATTTTGAATAAGCCTAAAATTATTAATATTGATAAATATACAATAAATGCATTCAAGTATTAGACTTGATATAATTTTTTATTTAAGCTTATTTTTCGTAGATTTTTGTTATGCCTAATATGATTAATGTTGATCGGAATAATAATTATGTTAATTATTTTATTTGAATGTCAATAAAAACAATTGAAGTTCCTAATTAACATGCTTATTTCACCTTAGCCGAATTTAGGGAAAAATGGGTCGAATGAAGGGCATACGCGTCAGAATTTAGGAAAATTGGGTCACTCGTCATATATTATTTTTTCTTAATTTTACTATTATTGTTTCCTTGATTTTCTTACAATTATTATAAAGAACAATCATGTAGCAATCGTAAATAACAAAAATTACAATGCTGTAGTTCAATTTTAATATAAATATTTTAGATTTAATCTCTAAAATTGCTGACGTGGCCGAATTTAGGGCATTTCACCCTAGGAATGAAAGAGAGCACCAAACAGGCGAACCGACCCCAGTCGGTGAGGGAGCGGGTGTAAATGAGACAACTACATACACGTCCGTTGGTGCGTAATGAGGCCCCGGTTAATCACTACGGTTTCGAGAATACCTGTGGCCCTACCATGAGTTGATGCAAACTGTTTACGTTACAGTAAACTGTCGGATATACTGCTCACAGTCAATACGAGTGAAAGAGAGAAAACGATAGTTTACTGTAACGTAAACAGTTTGCAACAACTCAAACTTGCACCGGTCTGCGCGAACTCATACTAGTGATACTCGATCGTCGTATTTATGCCGCTGTTTCTTAGCGGACCTTAACTTATCTACTAACCCGAACTTCTCGCAACTCGATGCGAACAGTTGCAACCAATTTAGTGTGAAAAACGATCAAGTGGTAGGAGTGGCAGACAATAAAACTTAAGAAACCCGCCAAGCGATAAAACTATTATGTATTGGGGACGAAATGATATTTTCGATCTGTCACTTGACTCCGTCCGATTGATGCGCAATTCAACTACAGCTATTAATGGCTAAAACTTCGTATGCTACTCATAAAAGCTGGTGATTTTTTTTATGAGGGTTTATTGCAAGGGTAGAAACGAAGACGAGATAAAATATTTGGTGTAGGATTTTTTGTTGGCTAAAATAAATGGCAAAAATCACGTAAAAACATAAAAATCACTAGATATATTAAAGTCACTGGAGTGAAAACTTAAAAATGCTCCTGGATTAAGCTTAAAAAAATATTATAAAAAAATCACCTTGTGTACGATTTATTAAGATACATTACTATACTTTCTTCAAAAATATGATTGTAACGCACCCTATCTCCTTAACCTTAAACATAAAATCAGTGATTATTTTTTAATTAAATATTAAGTATGTAAATAAGCAAACGCATCATAAATCTCCACTGTAGAATTTTATGAACATTACTTTCCAGAAGTTAGGTATTTTTTACCTATATCTCATAACGCTTATGGTGGAGAGGAAAAGCAGCCATAGTACGATGTTATAATAACCCTAATCCTTATTTAGAAAAACGAAAATGAACTGTAGGATTTAATGTGATCAAAATTTTATTTTGCCTGGACTATCCGGCAAACTTAGTTTAACCTAAAGCTACCGGCAAAACTAGTTTTGTCCAACAGCTACCGGCTACACCTAGTTTTGTCCAACAGCTTTCGACAAACCGAAATTAATAATAATAATCAAATTCATGTTGGTGCGCCTATTTCGATGAAACTCGGTTTCTGGTACTATTTCAACATGAAAATAACAACGCAATGTTGAAAATTTTAAAAATCCAAGATGGTGGCCTACTTTTTTGTTTTTGGGCCGATTTCGATGAAACTCGGTTTTTGGAACTATTTTGACAAGAAAATAACAACGCAATTTTTAAAAAACTAAAAATCCAAGATGGCGCCCAACTTTTTTGTTTATGGGCCGATTTCGATGAAACTCGGTTTTCGGTACTATTTTGACAAGAAAATAACAACGCAATTTTGAAAATTAAAAAATCCAAGATGGCGGCCAACTTTTTTGTTTTTGGGCCGATTTCAATAAAACTCGGTTTTTGGAACTATTTTGACAAGAAAATAACAACGCAATTTAAAAAAAACTAAAAATCCAAGATGGCGGCCAACTTTTTTGTTTTTGGGCCGATTTTGATGGAACTCGGTTTTTGGAACTATTTTGACAAGAAAATAACAACGCAATTTTAAAAAAACTAAAAATTCAAGATGGCGCCCAACTTTTTTGTTTATGGGCCGATTTCGATGAAACTCGGTTTTCGGTACTATTTTGACAAGAAAATAACAACGCAATTTTGAAAATTAAAAAATCCAAGATGGCGGCCAACTTTTTTGTTTTTGGGCCGATTTCAATAAAACTCGGTTTTTGGAACTATTTTGACAAGAAAATAACAACGCAATTTAAAAAAAACTAAAAATCCAAGATGGCGGCCAACTTTTTTGTTTTAGGGCCGATTTTGATGAAACTCTGTTTTTGGTACGATTTTGACAAGAAAATAACAACGCAATGTTTGAAAACTTACAAAATTCAAGATGGTGGCCAACTTTTTTGTTCTTGGGCCGATTTCAAAAACAAATTAGCAGCCATTTTGATCTTTTTTTATTTTTCCATCAGTTTACATTGAGTTGTTTTTTCTTGTCAAAATAGTACCAAAAACCGAGTTTCATCGAAATCGGCCCAAAAAACAAAAAAGTTGGCTGCCGCCTAAGATTTTTAGTATTTTAAAAAATTGCGTTGTTATTATTTTGTCAAAATATTACCAAAAACCGAGTTTCATCGAAATCGGCCCAAAAACAAAAAAGTTGGCTGCCATCTTGGATTTTTATTTTTTTCAATATTGTGTTATTATTTTCTTGTCAAATTAGTCCTAAAACCGAGTTTCATTAAAATCAGCCCCAATCACAAATAAAAGAGTTGGTTGCCATATTTGTTTATATTTTTAACATTTCGTTGTTATTTTTTATCAAAATAGTAGCAAAATCGAGTTTCATCAAAATCGGCCCACGAACAATATAGTTGGCCGCCATCTTGGTTTCTTTTTATATTTTTAACATTGTGTCGTCGTAAATCTCATGCACCCATTTTATTAACTTCACAAGTAAAGAAATTGGTGCAAGAATTTTAGACCTTATTGACATATTTACCAAAATAACAGTTTTTAATGAAACAGCAAAGTAAATGAACAAGTATAATTATGGGAAAAAGCAACCGAATTTCAAAGGTCAATAAAGTCGAAAATCGTTTGCATCTTTTTTTGACTACAGATCACTAGACAATGTTTTCCTACTTTTACTTGTTTTTCCAACATTCATTTGTTTTTCCGAAGTTCACGCACATTGTATTTTTATAAAAAAAATGGAATAAACTTTAAAGTTGCGTAATTATTTACACTTGAACTTAAATTGAATTGAATAAACTAGATTTTGTATTGGTTGAATTACCATATTTAAAAAATAAAAACAAAAAAGCAATTTAATAAAAACGTGATAAATAAATTGTTCCAAATTTTTTTTAAATAAATAATTATATTCTGTTTTTTAGTTAACGAGCTAAATTAAAAATATACCACCGCCTATCAGAGTACTCGTCAAGACCATTCAAACGAGTCCAAACTCGATGGGGTTGAAAGGTTTTATTACAAGTTTGCCGGTAGCTACCGGCAAAACTAGTTTTGTCTAGCAGCTACCGGCAAAACTAGTTTTGTCCACCAGCTTCCGGCAAACTTAGTTTAACCTAAAGCTACCGGCAAAACTAGTTTTGTCAAACAGCTACCGGCTACACCTAGTTTTGTCCAACAGCTTTCGACAAACCGAAATTCGGTTCGAATCTCGTTTGCAATGAAATTGACAAAAAAAACCTGCGCCTTTGCTAAGCTAAGTTTAAGCTAAGTTTTCGACACTAAAAATATTGCCGATATATCGGAAAACCCGAAGTGTCGCCGATATATTGATATCGGTATCGGTATCGGAACTATCGGATGCACCTCTAATGATAAGTACAATTGTGAAAAACTTGTGTCCTCGTAAAGTTCTAACACATGGCTTCACTACTCGTAGCGTAGGCGTAGAGCGTAGACTGGTCCCATGGAAATAGTACTATAAACCGGAATGAGCGCTTCGCCCCAAAACGAGCCGACAGAGAGGTCAAGTAGATGTATGTGTCCTTTTCTTCATTAGGGTGACCAAACCGTATGGTTGGCCGGAGACATACATAATACTTTAAACTGTTTAATATAAACTTAAATACCTAGGTAGTTCTTTATTTATTCATTTGGTATTCATTTGGTATTAAAAATAAAATAAAATAAGAAAATTTAATTTAAATATATGTATAATTAGGCCCGTTTCACTTTGGAATAATATTCTACATTACTTTTTCTCAGTAGCATGCATGTTATTATTTAAGTTAATATTATTTTGCGGACAATGTTGTTGGTTACATAATTAGTACAATTTTCTAACATTTGTCACATTAGTAAGCATAATTATGTAATTGTTTTTTGTTCCAAATAAATAAAAAAAAAAAAAAGAATATAATTAACACTTTTTACCGCGTTTTTATTAGGTTGCTCTTGCTCTTTTGTTTGTTTGAGCACAAATTTTGCAAACGATTTTATACTGAATTCCCGATGAGCTAGAGACTTGAAACTTTGAACACAGGTCAGAAATGGAAGGAAATGCAATATTACAATGTCATTGAGCTGATCTGATGATGGAGCCAGAAGAACGCCACAGGAACTCTATGATGAATGAAACTATACAACCCCATCGTGTTTGGGCTTGTTAGAATTGTCTTGACAAGTACTCTGATGGGAGACGAGGTTCAGGGTTGGATGATGAAATCTGGAGGCCATGCCATAGGAACTCAATATTGAAATCATGCAACCTCATCGAGTTTGTGCTCGTTTGAATCGTCTTGACGAGTGCTCTGTTGGGTAATAGTATCCAAGAGTCTGATGAAGGAAGCCGGAAGAAGGCCACAGGAACTTTGTAATAAAACCTTTCAACCCCATCGAGTTTGGACTCGTTTGAATGGTCTTGACGAGTACTCTGATAGGCGGTGGTATATTTTTAATTTAGCTCGTTAACTAAAAAACAGAATATAATTATTTATTTAAAAAAAATTTGGAACAATTTATTTATCACGTTTTTATTAAATTGCTTTTTTGTTTTTATTTTTTAAATATGGTAATTCAACCAATACAAAATCTAGTTTATTCAATTCAATTTAAGTTCAAGTGTAAATAATTACGCAACTTTAAAGTTTATTCCATTTTTTTTATAAAAATACAATGTGCGTGAACTTCGGAAAAACAAATGAATGTTGGAAAAACAAGTAAAAGTAGGAAAACATTGTCTAGTGATCTGTAGTCAAAAAAAGATGCAAACGATTTTCGACTTTATTGACCTTTGAAATTCGGTTGCTTTTTCCCATAATTATACTTGTTCATTTACTTTGCTGTTTCATTAAAAACTGTTATTTTGGTAAATATGTCAATAAGGTCTAAATTTCTTGCACCAATTTCTTTACTTGTGAAGTTAATAAAATGGGTGCATGAGATTTACGACGACACAATGTTAAAAATATAAAAAGAAACCAAGATGGCGGCCAACTATATTGTTCGTGGGCCGATTTTGATGAAACTCGATTTTGCTACTATTTTGATAAAAAATAACAACGAAATGTTAAAAATATAAACAAATATGGCAACCAACTCTTTTATTTGTGATTGGGGCTGATTTTAATGAAACTCGGTTTTAGGACTAATTTGACAAGAAAATAATAACACAATATTGAAAAAAATAAAAATCCAAGATGGCAGCCAACTTTTTTGTTTTTGGGCCGATTTCGATGAAACTCGGTTTTTGGTAATATTTTGACAAAATAATAACAACGCAATTTTTTAAAATACTAAAAATCTTAGGCGGCAGCCAACTTTTTTGTTTTTTGGGCCGATTTCGATGAAACTCGGTTTTTGGTACTATTTTGACAAGAAAAAACAACTCAATGTAAACTGATGGAAAAATAAAAAAAACCGGACAAGTGCGAGTCTGGCTCGCCCACCGAGGGTTCCGTACAGACCTACATCTATACATAAAATAAAGCTATAGAAAAGTTGTGTCGGTACAAAGGAAATATTTTGAAAAAAAGTGGTTGGTAGTTATTAGTTTTTTATATGAAAACTGTACTACGGAGAGTTCAAGCTTTATCCCAGGTTCTACCTACCGGAATTATGTGAAAAATTGCTTAGTTTATAAGTTGGACTCCAAGCTACCAAACTGTAAAAAAATACCATCAAAATCCGTTCAGCAGACTGCTATATATAGATAACCATTTGAAATCCTTTGTCGCCACGTAGAAAATAACCCTTCCAGGGATTACGACAAAGAATTGACCACGGGCGAAGTTTGAAATGGAATAGTACATTACTGCAGCGGCACTCAAGACAGGCATTGAAGAACATACGTTAGTCCATCAATGCCTAGTTGCGGCCAAGGCTTGTGTAGTACTATTAAACTTTTAACTTTTTAGTTTTAAAAGTTTTAAGCTTTTTATTTTTATTTTAAATTACTTACAGTAATTGAAAAAAGAAAATGGAAAGTGGAATGTGCACATAAAGGCCTTTCATTTGATACACATATTGAAAAAAAAAATCCGGTTTTTTTTCATTTATTTCCAGTTTTTTATTTTTTTTCCAGTTTTTTGGAAAGTGCTCATCAAGGCCTTTCATTTGATACCCATATTGCAAAAAAAAATATTTTTTTGTTTTTTTTTTTCAGTTTTTTTGGAATGTGCTCATCAAGGCCTTTCATTTGATACCCATATTGCAAAAAAAAAATAACTTTCTTTTTTAATTTTTTTTTTTGGAATATGCTCTTTGATGAGCATATTCCAAAAAACTTTTCAAAAAACTTTCATTTGATACCCATAGGTATTTAAAAAAAAATTTTTTTTCGTTTTTAATTTTTTTTTATCTTTTTGGAATGCGCTCATCAAGGCCTTTCATTTGATACCCATATTGCACCAAAACAGTTCTTTTCGTTTTTATATTTTTTTTTAAATTTTTTGGAATGTGCTCATCAAGGCCTTTCACGTGATACCAGTATACCGAATATTAAAAAAAAATTTGGAATGTGCTCGCTCATCAAGGCTACATTTCATACCTATATTTGTGTTTCATTGAAAAGTTCGCTCCATTTCTGAATTACACGTGTGTAATGAGTTTTAATAGAAACATTGCTGGACAGACGCCGGCAATTTTGTATGAAAATCCATTATAACACGTTAGTAATGGATTCTCATACAAATATTGACGGCTCGGTTTAGGTCTGTCCGTAAACTCTGATTTAGCACGAAGAAGGTTGTCAAAATAATGTTCGAATTTCCAAGCATTTTTGAGAAAAAATAAAATAATTACAAACCCACCGCACCTGTATGAAATACAAGTACTTTTGATTGTCAACAGATGGCGCTGTATATCGATAGTACACTGTATAATGTTCTGTGAAATGGTTTTATCTATCGCAATGTTATTAGAGAAAATGGGTGTATTCCAACAGGACCCTTTGGTTGTGTGAAGCCGAGACTTTTATTGTTGTGGTGGCTACCTCGGCTGACCTTACCGAGTAAACTGTCTTGATTATACTTGGTGCCAAATGCTCCAAGCAACATTGGAATGCGATGCACCCGCATTTTAATGTAAACTGAAACAATCTACCACTGAACTATTCAACACTTGACACTGGCAAAAATTACTTCCAAGAAGAAAGTAGATTGCCAAAACAAAAATAAGAAGAAGAAGACCCCCTGTCATACAGCGTGACACACCGCCATGTTGCGAAAATATTTAGAGCTAAATTTATAACTTTTTAATTTTATTTTTAAAAGTAATTAACTATAACAATATTTGAAAGGATCTGAATAATTAATAATAATAAATATTGATATTTTTAAAAGAATTAGTGGCGCGATTAATCCAAAAGTAATTAGAAGTTAAACTATGACCGCGCAATGCCGCGCATACCGTTGTTTCACCAAGATGATTAATAATTACGTATTTTAATGACCATATTTTATTATGATTTAATTACAAATATACAGTTTTCAGATTTATTCCTGTAAGTGTAGTATAAGACGCTATTACCTGCCAAATTTCATAGTTCTAGGTCAACGGGAAGTACCCTATGAATTTTGATTCCTTTGAGAGTATCGAAAATGCGTTTTTTGCGCCCTAAACGGCAGTATCTTTTTATTACGTTAATTTAGAAGTTTGATTTTTTTACAGCTTCAAGGGCCCGTAGACCTTAGTATATGGTTTAAATTTCAATTCGATACCTCCACGCGTTTCCGAGATAAAGGGTCTTGACAGACAGACGGACGGACAGACAGACAGACGGACAACAAAGTGATCCTATAAGGGTTCCGTTTTTTCCTTTTGAGGTACGGAACCCTAAAAAGATCAAAATGGCTGCTAATTTGTTTTTGAAATCGGCCCAAGAACAAAAAAGTTGGCCACCATCTTGAATTTTGTAAGTTTTCAACATTGCGTTGTTATTTTCTTGTCAAAATAGTACCGAAAACCGAGTTTCATCGAAATCGGCCCATAAACAAAAAAGTTGGGCGCCATCTTGAATTTTTAGTTTTTTTAAAATTGCGTTGTTATTTTCTTGTCAAAATAGTTCCAAAAACCGAGTTCCATCAAAATCGGCCCAAAAACAAAAAAGTTGGCCGCCATCTTGGATTTTTAGTTTTTTTTAAATTGCGTTGTTATTTTCTTGTCAAAATAGTTCCAAAAACCGAGTTTTATTGAAATCGGCCCAAAAACAAAAAAGTTGGCCGCCATCTTGGATTTTTTAATTTTCAAAATTGCGTTGTTATTTTCTTGTCAAAATAGTACCGAAAACCGAGTTTCATCGAAATCGGCCCATAAACAAAAAAGTTGGGCGCCATCTTGGATTTTTAGTTTTTTAAAAATTGCGTTGTTATTTTCTTGTCAAAATAGTTCCAAAAACCGAGTTTCATCGAAATCGGCCCAAAAACAAAAAAGTAGGCCGCCATCTTGGATTTTTTGAATTTTCAACATTGCGTTGTTATTTCATGTTGAAATAGTACCAGAAACCGAGTTTTATCGAAATAGGCGCACAAACATGAATTTGATTATTATTATTAATTTTACCGTCTCGCCTGCGACCTCTAGCCATTTCAATAGAACAATTTCGTTTTTTTTGGAAATCTGAAATGGTGAAGTATTTATGGTCACACTAGTTTTGTAAAGTTACATTTCCTATAGATTGAAATTCTTAAATTGAAATTCAAGGTCAAAATCGGAGTTGCCAGGATTGACACTTCTATTTATTACCACCTCACCGATGATTGCTGATTAGCATTATTGTAGATATCTAATTAAATCAAAAAAGTTCTGTTTTATATTTTAATTATTATGTGTCATTCTAAAATTAATATTTAAATAGTATATATTCGACTTCCCACTCCGAATCATTAATTTTGATACACTACTTGATTGGTAACGTACATATTTTTAGTCCTACTATCGTAGTATTATTGTTTAGTAATGGCAATTGTGCGAACGAGACACCGACCTCCACCTGGTGTTGTCTCATTCACACAGTAGTGCCTTCAGTCAATGTTGTCGATAGAATTTCAACTCTATGAGCAATGCAATAAAGTTGAATTTCTTTTAAACGATAGGTGAAAATTTTTGAAGTGTACTCACTCCCTATTATAAACCTCCTTGGGATGGACAGACTTTACGATGACAATAACATACACCGCCGTTTCTTGACAAGATAGACAGTAGTTTTTTTTTTAATCTTTTAAAAGAGCTTTTTAAAAAAATAAAAACCTCCTTCTTCTTTTTCTTCTTAATGAATAGCTTGCTCTGTGGTCTAAGCACAATTCCGCCAACCTTAAAACGTTTCCTTCCGTCACCGTCAATGTGACTACAAAATTTTTACATTGATCAAACCATAGAAATAGAATGTCAAAGAACAACAATGTCAATAAACAGGTGATCCGAAAACGAATGCATACATTTTATATGAGATACGTAAAATATGTCTTAGATTCATAAAATATGACTATATATGGCAAAGGAAATTAATAAACTATGTTCCATACTGTTTTCTTCGTCGATAAATGAATAAATCTAGAGAAATTTGGTTTTAGAGAAATGTGTGGCAATATCTTATTTACCTGTGAAAAGTGTGATTACTTGGATTATTTCTTTTTGTTACATCACAATTATTTAGAGCACAACACACCATGGCTCCACGATACCTTTATTTTAAATTATAATTAAGATTAACAAATATTTTAAACAAATTGTGATTGCTCATTTGCTAGGCGGGACGCTAGGGGCTCTTACTGTAAAAAATGTTGGCACATGTCACTTGATCCTTTGTCTCTTTTTTACATAGACCGTGTCCGTATGATGTTAACTTCTCTTTTCCACGCTTTGTTGGTCTTCTTGAGCGCAGCGAAAATTTTTCTATGTCTATGGATCAAACTAATCCATTAAAATGTTATTCTGATTTGGTTGCGTTATTAGATCTTGCATTGCAGCAGTCAGCTATTATCAGCAATAGGTCTTTCTCTGTTGACCAATCAAATCAATCGGTTAGGAAATTTCAGTCCAGAATCCGCAAAAAACGTATACCACTACCATGGTGGAATAAAAATTGTGCAAAAGCAGTAGAAGATTGTAAAAAGGCATATATTGAGTTTAAAAACAGTCTTACAGAAGAAAGTTTTCTTAAGTTTAAAAGGCTACAAGCTGTTAAAAAAATTGTTTTAAAAAAAGAAAGAAACTTAAGTTGGCTTTCATTATGTCAGTCACTAAATAGATCTACACCCATATCTAAAATCTGGAGGATTGCTAAGAGGTTTAATGGTCAACCTGTTTCTTTTAAAAATGTTTATACAGATTGGATTCCAGAATTTCTTAAAAAATATACACCAGATACTGTTGAGGCCCCTTTACAATATGTAAATAGTATTAATCCTGTACGTAATAGTAATTATTTATTAGCACCATTTAATTTTCAAGAATTTAAAAATGCAATTTTTTCACGACGAGATACAGCACATGGCCTCGATGGTATTCCTTATAAAATGTTAAAACATACTACAGATAATGCCAAAAATATCATTTTGAAAGTTTATAATTTGTTGTGGTCTACCTCTGCCATACCTCTGGATTGGAAAAAGGATTGTCTGGTTCCTATTCTAAAACCGAACAAAGATAAAACCAAAGCAAATTCATATCGGCCAATAGCTTTAACATCATGCATGGGAAAAGTGTTTGAACAACTTCTTAAACAAAGGCTTGAATTCTTCATTGAAAGTAATCATCTTTTACCTTCAAATCAGTTTGGTTTTCGTAGGGGTAGATCCTCTAGAGAGAGTATAGCACATCTTCAACTTGATATTTTTGATTCTCTCAAACAAGATAATGTTCTTATTGGTGTCTTCTTCGATGTCGTTGGTGCTTTTAATAATGTGAATCACCATATTTTAGCTGGTGAACTTCTTTCTCTTGGTATTCCTGAAAAATTGGTTAATTGGATTTTTGAATTTTTGCATGGTCGTGAGGTTTATGTGAAATCAAATAATCAGTTAATTGGACCAAGATATTCATACAGGGGTGTGTGTCAAGGGGGCATATTATCCCCATTGATATATATACTATATGTACATAAATTGAACTACATATTAGGTCCACAAGTAAAAAATTTGCAATTTGCTGATGACTTAGTTATTTACTTCTCTGGATCTGATATTCGACAAGTATCCTCTATAGTTAATTCTGCTCTTAAAAAATTAAATAATTATTTCAGTTACCTAAACTTAGATGTAAGTCCAGAAAAGTCTAAAGTTGTTGTGTTTGGTGAATGTGATTTTGATGTTGATATTGTATATAATAATATTAGTCTGCCATTGGAAAGTGAAGTCAAGTTCTTGGGTGTCATATTTGCTAATAACCTTTCTTGGAATAAATATATAGAATATTTGCTGGGTAAAGCCTATAAGGCATTCAATGTCATTAAAAGTTTATCAAAAATTGATCCTAAAATTCTATTAATGTTGTATAAATCAATTGTGAGGAGTCATTTTGAATATGGCTTTTTTTGTTTTGGGTCTGATCCCAAATTAGTAAAAAAATTAGATATCCTGCAGAATCATAATCTGAGATGCATTACTGGTGCTATGAAGACTACTCCCATTAACTCTTTGCAGGTGGAATGCAATATACCTCCACTTCAATTCAGATTCAAATTTTTAAAATCAAAGTTTTTGTTAAAACTACTTTCACTGTCTACTCATCACCTACTCAGAAAAATTGAATTTCTCTATACAACATATTCTCCTTTGAATGTACCCCGAATCCCCTATCTGTTTCATGACTTCTCGGATATCGTAGAGTTCAATCAGCAGTATAACATTCATAAAACTGAGAATAATTGGATATGTTACACAGGATCTTATGATACACATTTTTGTGACCTGAATATCCACATTCACCCTGATTTAAAGAATAAAGAAGAAGTATATGAAATTACTGATAATTTCCCTCAGCATAGACATATCTATACAGATGGTTCCAAAAATAATGATAATGTTTCGATGGCTGTTTACATACCTTATTTGAAAACGGGTCATGGAATTAAACTCCCGGGCCAAATGAGCATATTTTCCGCGGAGTGTCTTGCTATTCTTGCTGCGCTACAGTTTATTGAGGAGAACACCCAAGAATGCACTCAATGGTTAGTCCTAACAGACAGCATGAGCTGTCTCAAAGCTTTGCAAAATACCAGATTTGATACCGGATGTAACTATATTCTACAAGATATTAAAACAACCTACTTCAAGCTCAAAAGTAATAATATTGATATAGTTTTTATGTGGGTTCCGTCGCATATTGGAGTATCTGGAAACGAAAGTGCCGATAAGTTAGCTAGAGCCATTACAAATGACGCCGCAAATGTCAACATTGACATTAAAAATGTTGCTATACCGTACTCTGATTTACTACCAAGACTTAAACTTTTGTCAAAACAAGACTGGTCCACTCATTGGCAAGAAACTCTAACAGTAAAAGGAACTTGGTATGCGAAGATTAATAATGTTCTTGGCTGTCGTCCTTGGTTCACAAAATCAGCAGAATACCATAGCAGAAAGTTTTATACTATCCTAACACGCCTGAGATTTGGACACTGTCGATTTAACTCACATTTACATAGAATGCGTATTATCACATCTCCAACATGCACTGAATGCAATTTAGGTGTGGATCAGACTCTTAATCATATATTTTTTGATTGCCCTGCTTACAACATTCAGAGATTAGTCCTGGTGGACAGATTATTAGAAATATATAAGACATCTAATAGCATCCCGCGCGACATTCAAGACATTCTCACAAATCCTGAAACTTATAAGGATTTATACAACTTTGTTGTATCATCGGATTTGGAACTATAAACATGGATAAGACTGAAGATTTATATCACACTGAAGATGACAAGGAAAATGGAATAGGAAGTGGCTACGGCCTTATATAACCCGGACACAGAAAAAGAAAATTGAAGAAGTGGCTTTGGCCTTACATTACCTGGACACGGAGAAAATAATAATTAAAGAAGTGGCTTTGGCCTTACAAAACTCAATTACAGAAAAATGAAATCTAGAGGCTGGAATTCTTGTAGTTGAAATTATTTTAAATAAGACAATGGCTGTATGGCTCTGCCTTTGCCTTTCCCAACTGACGGGAAGAAGATATTAAAAAAAAAAAGTATTGTTGGTATTATATTAAAATCGATTATTTGGCTTTGTTTTATTTTTATTTTTCTTAAGAAGTTACCGCGAAGAAAGCATCCAAATACAATCATATGAATCAAATATGTAATTCAACATGACTATGAAACTATTTTCATTTCACATAGTCGACCAGTGTTTCTTTCAGGTACTAATCCGGGGAGGCGGTACCCCCCCGGAGCAGCCTTGGTGCCCCCCCGGAGAAAAATGTGTTGTGTGTAGGTAGACGGGCTAACTAGTGTAGTGATCGACGGACGAGCTCCCCCGAACCTCTTAATTGCCCCCCGGGAGAATTTTGTCTGAAAGAAACACTGTAGTCGACCATCAACAAAAATCGGATTCGGTATACTCAGAAATCGATTTTTTATTTTAGATCTGCACTTTTACTGTGTGGCAACATTTTCAATACAGACAAGCTGGCCGATCGTTGAAAGTTTTAAATGCTTTAACTACAAATAAAAACTGTCTTCAGTCCCAGGCTTAGACTAATAGTTTTGTAAACATTTTTGGGAATAAAAAAAAGCAACTATTTTAATGGTTTTTGTTTTGTTAAGGCACAAAAGCCCAAAAGGCGAGATGTTTTATGGGCGTTTTCCTTTCAATGCTTTTTTATTAATAAAAATTGTTATACTTGCATTTAAATTATAATTATTGCGTTAGCTAAAATTATCGGCACATACGATTTACAACACTGCATAATACTGAAATACCTAATATATCGGGTCATTTTGTATTTACCATCCAAATTTCGAGAAAGTGTTCAGTCCATGAAACTGAACAATTTTCTCTAAGGAACACATGGCCAAATATGTAAAAAAAAATACTATCAATACAAATCAAAGAGATTACGTGACCAATTTAGTATGGGATGACCAAAATTTTGTGGTGAATTCGACACATTACTGTCGTTTAGTTTCATGGACTGGACGGACACATCCTTGAAATTTGGATGGTAAGTTCAAAATGACCCGATATTTAACGCTGTTTCAGAATCATCACAGATCTTTTAATTTAATGAAGTCAAATTGTAATTACATTACCTCTATCCCACTTCTTTTGAATCTTCATAATCTATAATAATTAAAAGAAATTTCATTTTACAACAGTTTGTTGAATACAACAGTTTGTTTAAATCTATGAAAAAAAAAGCGCCTGTATTGCGCTAAAACAGGAGCAAATCGTACCTGTAGTTGACATATTGACTTCTCAAGCTTACGCGCTCACTAGACATGAAATAAAACACTTTTTCACTTCTCATGCTCGTAAAGTTCGTCTTTATGTTGGGTATAGGCTGCATAAAATCGCTTTTTATGCTCTAGTGCATAAAGTAAAATCTTCGTCTAAGTCTCCGACTTTAAGACAAAGGTCGTCAGTGGCCCTACCATGAGTTGTAGCAAACTGTTTACGTTACAGTAAACTATCGTTTTCTCTCTTTCACTTGTATTGACTGTGAGCAGTATATCCGACAGTTTACTGTAACGTAAACAGTTTGCATCAACTCATGGTAGGGCCACAGGTAAACAGCCACACACATAATTTAACTTCGTTGAATTAACTTGTTATTTCATGCTGTTTCTTCATTTTTTGTTCTGTTATAATACTTTTTTTATTTTTGAAAATGGGTATTAATTTTATTGAAAGACCTTGATAAAAAAAATATTTTTTTCAATTTTTGAATATGGGTATCAAATGAAAGGCCTTGATGAGCACATTCCAAAATTATATTTTTTTAAATAAAAAAATGAGTATTTTTTTTTTCAATTTTTGAATATGGGTATCAAATGAAAGGCCTTGATGAGCACATTCCAAAATTTTTTATTTTTTTAAAGAGTTTTTTTTTCAATTTTTGAAAATGGGTATCAAATGAAAGGCCTTGATGAGCACATTCCAAAAATATATATTGTGTCACAAAAAATTAAGAAAAAAAAATATTTTTTTTTAATATGGGTATCAAATAAAAGGTCTTGATGAGCACATTCCAAAAATATATAATTTGTCACTAAAATTGAAGAAAAAAAATTTTCTTTTGATTTTTACATTATTGTTGTTTAATTTCCTCACAATCGAAGTGAAAAGCAGAGTGTATAACTCGTACATAAAACCCATTTTACCCTTGACTTGACTATCCACCCTCGCCTACGGCTCGGGTGGATATAATACGTCTCGGGTAAAATGATGCGTTTTATGCACTTGTTGTACAATCTACTATTTAACTGATACTAGCGCGGTTTTATTGAAAGTACTTTGGGAATTAGTTGGTATTTGGTTTGATTATTTATTTCTCGACGTTTTTTGCAGCTGCCGTGGTCACGGGGGACTGACTTAGTCACTCAGGGGCTGGCAACCCTTGCAATGGGTTTTGATCTCCAAATGTTTCTCTTTCAATGGGTAAACGTTTCGATCTTCCACCTCATTGTGTAATTTTCGGTCAAAATTGCGGTACGAAAACGAAAAAAAATTTTCTCCCAGGATATGTGATAGCAACCCACTAAAATCCAGTGTTCCTAAGTAATATCTATTACTGTAACACACCTTGTGAAGTAAGGTTTCATGCATCGGGAGCTTGGTCTATAAACAATAGAAACAGGTGGCACTTGTCTTAACAAAAATTTAAGAAACTGCTCACGTATTAGACTAGTAGTTCATATTAAAGTTTTCAAGTACAACGGCATTTTGTGAGCTATTTTGGCAACGTGACTTTTCCGAAGTAAAAAAGCCTGCTGAATTCGGTTCTGAATGTTGACAAGCCCAATTTTGGCTCCTTTGCTCAACATTCAAGATGGCGGCCAAAATGGAGCCTTATCTTATTAGAACTCGATTCTTTTATCGCTAGGTTTTAGGTCTCGATAGGTTTTTTGGGGTCGCTGAACTCAATTTTGATAACCGGAAGTCCGTCCGGGTACCGGAAGTATAAGATGTGGCTGAAGGAGAGAAAATTCCGCCATGCGACACTATTTTCTTTTAACGCAGTTACTAGACAAAAATGTTTAAAAAGTTTATTATATTTAGTGATACAACTGAGCTATTTACCAGTATTTTTTCTGAGACAAATTTTCATAGTTTTAATTCTGTAAAAGATTTTCCAGTCTCGCTACGGCAATCGTGCGGGAGGGTCGTGCGCGCGGTTATAGTATCTTACGACTTACGATTGATCACGCAAGGCGCGCGTGCAAGTGCTCGTCCCGCTTATCGGCGGACGACGCGCGGCGCACGAGTGGTGTTGTTTACGTATCGGATTGTTAATGAATCGAAGGGAAAACATGGCGAGTGATTCAAAAGTCGGGTCGGAGTCTGGTGGCGGTAATAATGAGGAAATACAGTATGACAATTTGAGAAGTGGAAATGAGGATACAATCTTATCGAGACCCACTAAAAGAAACCGAGAAAACGGATCATCGGAAGGAGAATGGCAACTAGTGGGGGGAAAAAGCAACGGGAAGAAGTTACGTCAATCTAATTCTACTGAACTTGAATCGCATCCATATCAGATAACCATCTCATGCAAAGATAAACTACCTAAAGCGTTTGCATTAGCAAAATTACTGAAAAAGGAAAATATAAATAATATTTTAAAGGTTAAGTACATCAACTCGTTCCGAGCACGACTTACTTTTCAAGACGAGTCAAGCCTACAAAGTCTTTGTTCATGTGACGCGTTTATACAACTGGGGTGGAGATTCCATAAAGATATGGAAGTTAGTTTTTCATATGGTGTTATTAAAAACGTTGACTTGGACCTGGTAGAAAACGAAATAGTCAAAAGCATTACATGTCCGGGGCAAGTTGAATTGGTTTCTGCTAGAAGACTAAATCGACGAGTTAAAAACAAAGAAGGGTGGTTGCCTAGCGAAGTAATACAGTTATGTTTCAAAGGAAACGCCCTACCTCCATATGTTTATACTGACGGGCTAAGAATTGCAGTAGAACCATACGTGTTTGGAGTTTCTCAATGCTCACATTGCTGGAAACTCGGTCACTCTGTTAAAGTGTGCGCTTCTAACAAAATCATATGTCCAAAATGTGGCGGAAACCATGATAATTGTGATACACGTTCGTTTAGATGCGTAAACTGTAATGGAAAACACATGGCCTTATCGAAAACATGCCCTTCTTATCTGAAAGAGAAGAAAATAAGGGAAATTATGGCGGAGTTCAATTGCACCTATAAACGAGCGCTAACTATGTACGTCCCCACATCACCCTCTAGACTATCACCTACAGTTAACGATTGGAATTATACCGCGAAAACACAATCACAATATGATGCTGACATGGAAACGCAGAACACACAAACCTATGCAACAATAGTAAAAGCTCCGGTAGACGTCCACATAACGGAAAACAAGAAACAAACGAAATCCCCTAAAATTACAGCTAAAAAACCAATTAAGAAGAAACAACCTAAGACCAAGTCATATAATTGGGCAGAACAAACCCCACATTCAGGATACATGTCTGAAACAACGGACTCAGATTTTAATTTTTATGCCAAAGAATGTAATAATCAAGACAAAGGTGAATCAGGACAGTATAGGGAGATTAACATTGAAGAGTTAACCAACCGGGTAAAAGAGGTTTTTTTTAACAGAAAATTATCATTATTAAGCAAAATTAAAAATATTATTAAGTTATGTGTTGAATGGTTAATATTAATAGCAGTCGATAAAATGTCTGATTCACCTCTGTTGCGAATTGTAACTAATTGGTTTAATGGATAAGAGTAGTAATAATAAGTTTAATATCTTCCAATGGAATGCACAGAGTCTCAGACCCAAGTTACAAACTTTCTCAGAATTACTGACCCATGATAAAATACACGTTGCCGTTATATCAGAAACGTGGTTTGAGCCCGATAGTCATCTTAGGGTAAGTGGTTACAATATTTTTCGCCAAGATAGAAATGACACGTATGGGGGTGTAGCTGTCCTGATGCATAAGTCAATTAAAGCAAAAATAGGATCATTTCGTATCAATAACTCTAACTTACAAATTTTACACATTGAAGTTTATAACTGTCCCTTGATTAAAAATATTATAGCTTTATACTGTCCCTCATCAGTGCATACGACTTTAAATGATTGGAATAACATTTTCTCAGCTTTTCCTCGCAACACTCTTATTTTAGGTGACTTTAATGCTCACCACAGTAATTGGTCTTATAAAACTGATAATAGGGGCGTCCAGGTACTTGACGCACAATCTGATAACAATTACATATGTTTAAATACCGGCGCTCCAACAAGAGTTAAGCTCGTTAATGGTAAACTACAGGAAACATCCCCAGACATATCCTTTGCCTCAGCTGACATTGCTTTACACTTTCACTGGTCGGTAATACAAGAAACATTAGGAAGCGACCATTTAATTATAAAACTTACGACAGTAAACAAAGTTAATAAAAACATACTAATTAAAAGACATTTTAAAAAGGCAGACTGGTACTCTTACACACTTCTCTTAGAAGTAATGTTTTCAGAATTTTCTTTGCCAGAAGACCCACAGAAAGCTTATGACTCCTTTATTGACATTATTAACGTAGCTGCAGATAAGCATATTCCTTCTTTAAAAATTAATAAAAACCCCAAGTCTAAATTTAAACCAAAGCAATATTGGAATGTGGATTTATCTAGAGCGGTAGCAGAACGTCGACTAGCTCTAACTAATTTTCGTCGGAACCCAACTCCCTCTAATTTGGACCTACTGCAAAATAAAATTAGTCATGCACAAAACCTTACACGAAAAGCTAAAAGCAATACCTGGACTCAATTTTGTTCTTCTATTGATCACAAAACATCAAATTCTGAAATGTGGCAAAAGCTAGGTTGGTTAAAAGGTTTCGACTCGCATAAAAACAATACAGTAAGTTATTCACAGGCATCAGATTTACTTCAGAAACTTGCTCCTGATTCAGTGTCGGACAAACCAATTCAATTCTCTCAGCATAATTAAAAATTGGAAAAAAAAATATCTATCCAGGAATTAAATAAATGTATCAAAGCGAAAGATACATCCCCCGGGTGCGATGACATATCATATTCTATGATAAATAAGTTGCCGAAAAACGCAAAAATCGTGTTACTTGCCATTTACAACAAATTCCTTTCTGCTGGATTTGTTCCCTCACAATGGAGGATGATCAATATTATTGCAATACCTAAGCCGGGTCGAAATCCTGATCATATTTCATCCATTAGACCGATCGCATTAATGTCTTGCTTATGTAAGATCTTCCATCTCATTTTAGGTAGAAGGTTAGAATGGCTTATTGAGAAGAATAAGCTACTATCTGACAATACCATGGGATTCAGAAGAGGAAGGGGCTGTCTGGATAACTTGAGTACCTTAACTTTACGCATACAAACTGGATTTGCTGAAGGTATGTCAACTATAGGCTGCTTTGTGGACATTAGTGATGCTTACAATAACGTAAACATAGGGGTCCTTATGGCCAAGCTAGAGGAATGCGGCATTGGAACTAAAATATGTCAATATTTATGGAATTTTTTAAAAGAACGACATCTAACCATTGAAACAGAAAAGGGAACTATCACAAGAGTAACTAACCAGGGATTAGCTCAGGGAGACCCCTTATCCCCCCTCTTATTTAACATAGCAACCAAAGATTTATGTAACTTAGTTGGAAAAGATAACATTTTTATATCTCAATACGCTGACGACTTTGTTCTGTATAAAATATGCCGCACACTAAGAGAAGGTCAAAATTATATCCAAGCAGGTTTGGATAAATTTAAAAATTTGGTCTCTGAACTAGGCTTAGAAATTTCACCAAGTAAATCCAAAACTTGTGTATTCACCAACAAATATAGACAAGAAGATGTAAAGCTATATATTAATGGATCACCTTTAGAAAATGTGCGACATGTAAAATACTTAGGTGTATGGCTAGATCGTTCTCTAAGATGGTCTAAACACATTAATGAAGTCAAAGAAAAATGTTTAAAATTCGTTAATATATTTAAAATGCTTGCTGGCTCCAATTGGGGAGTACATCCAAAACATCTAAGGAAACTTTACAGTGCCACTGTTAGGAGTAGAATTGACTATGCTAGTTTTCTTTATGATAATGCTGCTCAATGTCACTTATCGAAGCTGGATAAGGTACAGAACCAGTTTTTGCGAATTATAGGAGGGTTTGTGAGGAGCACCCCTATACATGTCATGGAATCTGAGCTTGTGATACCACCTCTATTTGTACGTCGAGCCTACCTAGCTGGTAAATTTTATTTAAAAACCAAGTCATATAACAAAAATCAACTAATACCAACCTTAGACCATCTCGATGAAACATATTGTTCCCAATTAAATCACAGGAAACAACCATTATTAGCAGCCTCTCATAATAAATTAAAATCAATAGAATATCATGCTAGTGATAATTTGGAAATGTATAATTTAGATAAATGGGTCAGTGATTTTGACATAGACAGTTTTATAAATTTAACCATACCAAAACTTGATAAACCAAAAAGATCCTATAACAAAAACAATCTTACCATCTTGTGTAATAAGTACATAAATAGCAAATATTCCGGTTTCTATAAAGTTTATACGGATGGGTCTAAGGATAGCAACGGAGTTGGCGCTGCCTTTTTAGACGTGCAAACAAAAGAGAATATGAAATTTGCCATCACTGATAAACGTATATCCATAATGCATGCTGAGCTAATAGCTATCTCAGAGGCTCTTGCATATATAATGTCACTATGCAGCAATGTTGTTAATAAATTTGTAATAATAACTGATTCAAAAAGTGCTCTACAACACATAATTAAAGCAACTTCATCAGCTAGATGTATCCCATTGGCTTATAATGTACTTGATTGCATCAATAAATTGAATAAAAATAATAATACAGTGGTCCTACAGTGGGTGCCCTCTCACATTGGTCTTGCGGGTAATGACACAGTGGACAGACTTGCAAGGGAGGCAGCTTCGGACGGCGAAAACTTGAGTTGTCAACCATACTTTTCCAATATTTTATTCATCGTAACAGAACATTGCAGGACATTGTGGTCAGAATATTTTGATGAAAGATCCGTTACAAAAGGCATCTGGTACCGAACTATCCAGCCTCACCTTCCGCGGTGTCCCTGGTTCGAACAGAGCGATGTGAGAAGGCACACTATTGTTATGGGCTTTAGGCTTCGTTCCGATCACATACCTTTGAACAAGTTTGGGTTTTTGATGAAGAAAACAAATTCACCTAATTGTACCGAATGTGACATAGTGGAGGATACTTATCACATTATTGTAGAATGTGTCCGGAACGACGCTGCTAGGCAAGACTTTAAAGCTAAATTTAATATTAATGTAAGCGAAATGGGTTGGCATAATAGCATTCTAGCCTTCCCCCTCTCGGAGCAAGCTAGAATGCTCTATTCTGTTGTGCATATAGGCAAAAGAAATCGTATTTCTTAAATTATAAAATAATTAGTAAGCATTTAGTTTCTAAGCAATGTACTTAATTAAAATTATTGTTATGTTTTCCTACAGGGGTGACATGTTCGCTAACGAACAAACCCCTTTAATAAATAGAAAAAAAAAAAAAAAAAAAAAGATTTTCGAAAAAAAAAATTATTCTGATAAAATTCTGCCGTGCGACACAAAATATTTTTTTAAGACAGTTACTAGATAAAAATGTTTAACAAGTTTATAATTCTATATAGTGTTATAATTGGGCTATTTACCAGTGTTTTCTTCTGAGACAAATCCTCGTAGTTTTAATTCTGTAGAGGATTTTCTGTAGAGGAATATAGAGATATTTTCTTGAATCAAGTCGTTATAAGAGCAAAACACGCTTGAAAAAAAAAATCGACTTGGCAACATTCAGAATCGAATTCAGGAGGATTTTTTACATGGGAAAAGTCATGTTGCCCAAATGGCTCTCAAAATGCCGTTGAAACGGTAAAGGGGGCGGATTTTTAGGATTTTCGATCAGTCTAAACATGAAACTTGTTGAGACTACAACAAAGTTTGAAAATTTTGCGGCTGTTTTAACCACTTACCACAAACTACGTAAGTACTTGTTGTATGGTCTATGCCACATACCAAGCCATGTGTTCACAAAAGTTTATGATTATTTCCTAGCCTAATGAAAACCATGCTCTTAGGAAGAACCAGATCTTTAAAAAAATATTTAAATTAGAAGAAAGAAGCATTTTATACTGAAACGGAACGTATATAATTTGTCTATAGCCAATGACTTCTACTGACATTGACCTGCAAATATTTACTTATTTATTATATACTTATTTAAAAAAAAAATCAGGTCAGTGTCTACTGACAATTTTAATTTTGAGGTTTTTTGCAACGCGTGTTGATTGGCTGTTGTCAGAAAAAAGTGCATCCATAGAGTAAGATAAAAAAAATAGGAAAAAAATAGAAATAGAGAGCCCTCTCGCGTTTTTAAGGTCTACTCATTTTGAAGCGCCATCTCTGGTCGGCGTTTTTCTAGTTAGTTTGGATTTTTTTAGTACCAAATCCTAGCAATCATACCTATGGCTTTGTTTTAGATATCTGTTATAACATTCTTAACGTCGTGTTCACTAGTATTAGTATTTTTTCCGAAGAAAATAACCAACACAAGAGAACAAACGTTTCAAATGTAATAAGTTATAAGAGATAACTAGAACAAAACAGTTAAAAACATCAAGTAAAAAACCGGTCAAGAGCGAGTCGGACTCGCGCACCGAGGGTTCCGTACAATCATAAATTATATTTGGATATGTTACTTTAGTACAGTCTTTAAAAAAGAAGATAAACGGCGGACAGGTGGAAGGGCAAACAGGCGGGCAGTTAATTTACAAATCTTAACCACAGCTGCTTATAGTGACTGAAAAACGTTTCAGCCACTCCACATTGCAAACTGTTTATATTACTAAGTAGGAACTTATTCTTCGTTTATTCATACGGCAAATAGTAGGTATAGGTAATTATATTAGAACCAGGGTCAGCGCCATCTCTTGACCGATAGTGGAACTAATTTAATCAGCGCCATCTGTTGACTGGTAGTGGAACTAATGTTTTTTTTTATGAATTTCTAAAAAGAAAAAATAAAACGATGTCTCAATATAGCACTATATTAAGATATCGTTTTATTTTTTCTGTAATCTATGTATAAACTACTATCACACAGAATTATTTCAGATTTTTCGCTTTGCAAACTTCGGAGATAAGGGGGGGGGTAACGGTATTTTTTTACATTTGTCATCATAAGTCGAAAACTGTGCGGCCTAAAACAAAAAGAAAAAATGATTGAAAACGTGCAAATAGCGCTCTTTCATATGATACCCCACATGCCCTGGTAGCCCCACTTCAAATTTTTAAGACCCCTTTTCAGTCCCTGTTGCAAAAAATGTATTTATTTTTTTATTTATTTCTTATTTGCAAAATAGTTGGACAAATGTTATCTTAAACAATTCCAAATTTCAAGTTGATACTATTAGTAGTTCTCGAGATATCCAGCTGTGACAGACAGACAGACAGACAGACTGAGTCATACCATAAGGGTTCCTTTTTTACCATTTTGGTACGGAACCCTAAAAAGGGAGAGAAGAAGAGGACATAAAATTAAACAACTAAGTGAAAACGTAATTATGTTTTTATTTATTCCTATCCTACACCTACCTAACTACCTACTAACTTAGTATACTAATGTACCTACAGCATAGACTTATTATATTACTAGCGTAACCTACAGCTATTATTTTTCCGGCAAGTACCTATTAGTAGTTTTTTAGTTTTTGTAGTTTTAGTAGTAGTTTTTTTAGGCAAGTATAACATAATCTTAACTTTAAAGAACACATCATTATCACTTAATAAGTAGGGGACTGTTCCAAAACCGGTTACTGGGGTAAAACAGTATAGTGCTCTTATTTTCTATATTAATTGAAATTTCGCATGTGGCTACCTACCAATAAGAAGTAATTATCAACCTTCGTCAATAAGGTCGAAATCATTAAGGTTTTTTTCCAATCTGCCATATTTGGCTTCGTATGCGAGCGTTATAGTAAAAAAATTGTTTAAAAAAACAAAAAACCGACTTCAAAAAACCTACCCCTAAAAAGCAAGAAATAATATTCGTAATAATAAAACACGTCTATTGAAGTCGGGTGGGGCTGGAGTACAAATCCCTTTTTTTATTCTAAAAGCCCCACCCGACTTCAATAGACGTGTTTTATTATTACGAATATTATTTCTTGCTTTTTAGGGGTAGGTTTTTTGAAGTCGGTTTTTTGTTTTTTTAAACAATTTTTTATTTTTTGATTTTTAGTGTAGGTACCTTTTGTATTAGGTAATGTAGGTATATTATTTAGGTAGAAAAATCGGCTCAGCCAAACGTGAGTTAATCGCGGAGAAACATACATACATGCGGATCAAACTGAGAACCTCCTTTTTTAAGTCGGTTAAAGAACTACACTTAAGATATCCCTTTTCCAACAAAAAAATAATTATCTTATTCAGTTCATAAACAAAGAAGTTATACGACTGATCATCGAGGTAGTTCACACAAAATCATACTATTTTCGTGCTTTTTTTCAAGATTACTAGAAAAGTACAGAACCGATTTCAAAATTTTAAAAAATGGGACCAACTTGGGAGTTTACCTAATGTAATAACGTTTGAATCATTTCAATCGGTCCAGCCGTCTTCGAGTAATCGGTGTACATACAAAAAACAAAAAAAAAAAAAAAAAAAAAAAACGGGTCGAATTGAGTACCTCCCTCCTTTTGAAGTCGGTAAAAATACTAAGTCATATGTGGCTTCATATCCATTCCGGGTTACTTTCTGCTTATTCCAGAAATGTATTATTCAAGCTTCTAAATAACCTCAAAGCATATTAATATTATTTCTTGAAGCTTGATTTTTATCCCATATTGTATACTAGTGCATTGATAATGCTTGGTTATTTTGGCGCCGAATCAATTCAGACTATTTCAGACAAAAACATGCCTTTGTTATTCAAATTCAAATTTGTTAAACGGGACGTCCGTTGTCGCTTGCAATAAAAACGTCATGACATTTCAAGAAAGTGACACAATTTTTTTTTTTTTTTTTAATAAAGCTGATAAGTGTAACAAGCCTCGGAAATAAATCACAAACTATTTGTATCTCAACTGCGTATATTAAGAGAATAATAATTACAACACCAAACTTATTAGCTTTCAAACTTATTTTTGGAGATAATCACATTTACAAAACTAATCGTGGATATCGAAATCAAAACTTATTACGAACATGTACAGTCTGTTCGCTTTTGGAAAATCCAAATCAAAACTTATTGCGAACATGTACAGTCTATTCGCTTTTGGAAAATCCAAATCAAAACTTATTACGAACATGTATAGTCTGTTCGCTTTTGGAAAATCCGAAAATCCAAATCAAAACTTATTACGAACATGTATAGTCTGTTCGCTTTTGGAAAATCCGAAAATCCAAATCAAAACTTATTACGAACATGTACAGTCTATTCGCTTTTGGAAAATCCAAATCAAAACTTATTATGAACATGTATAGTCTGTTCGCTTTTGGAAAATCCGAAAATCCAAATCAAAACTTATTACGAACATGTACAGTCTGTTCGCTTTTGGAAAATCCAAATCAAAACTTATTACGAACATTTACAGTCTGTTCGCTTTTGGAAAATCCAAATCAAAACTTATTGCGAACCGAAACTTATTGGTCTTGCGACCGTTCGCCTCTACTGTCCGATCCAGAATGCCCCATCAGTCGTGCCGCCAAGCCGAACCTTACATAAGTTTTTTGCGCCCGTTTTTCTTGTCACCTAAAAGACGTCATAATGGGTGTTAGGGTAAAAGAATTGACGATTTAAAAATACTTATTGTGTGAGCTTATTTGAAAAAAGAATTTTTCATTTCATTTCAAATAGTTGTATATACGCGGTTGAACATGGCAACACCAAGATTCGCAACCACAAAAATTACCTTTATTTAGATCAACGCAGCGAAAGCATTATAAATAATTATGTCTGGATCCTTTGTTCATAGTTAGTTAGTTGTGAACAACTGACCGGTGCAAGAGTTTTGATATTATATTTTGCACTTGCAAAGATTGCGAATCTGACATAAAAAATGTGAGTAGCTCTTCCTTTATTTATCTTAATTATGTTTACCTAATGGGATATGTTATCTATCCTATATTTATAGAAAAAAAAATATCAGGCCAATATTTGTAAACAGCCTTTAAATATAACTCTAAGGCGCGTATTTTTACCGCTCTCGACGTTCAGGTCATACTTGAGATGCTGTTCCAATAAGAAGAGCATCTCAAGTATGATCTTAAGATCGCTCTCAACATTGAGAGCGGTTTATAAATACGGGCCATATTTTCGAATACAAGAAAATCACGTACGTATGGTACCAAAAAGCTATACTTACCCCGAAAGTGATGCAATTTTACAGCAAAAATGCTATTACCCATTTTATCGTGAAAATGTGTTTTTGTTCACCATATGTAAGCACCAACATCGATATCCATAAGCATTTATAATGGGATAATGCTTTAGGAAGAAGTCAGTTGTCTCACTGTGTATTTTACTCTAGGAAAATAATAATAGCAATATTTTTAGGTAATCTTTAACATCAATTATTAATGCTTTGTTGTTTTTTTTTCAAAATCCATATTTTTTCATTAGTTTCTTTTTTATCACTATGGTCATTTTCAATTATCATTATTTTTAGGGTTCCGTACCAAAATGGTAAAAAAGGAACCCTTATGGTGTGACTCAGTCTGTCTGTCTGTCACAGCTGAATATCTCGAGAACTACTAATGGTATCAATTTGGAATTTAGAATAGTTTAAGATGACATTTGCCCAACTATTTTGCAAATAAGAAATAAATAAAAAATAAATATCTTTTTTACAACAGGGACTGAAAAGGGGTCTTAAAAATTTTTAGTAGGGCTACTAGGGCATGTGGGGTATCATATGAAAGAGCGCCGTTTGCACGTTTTCAATCATTTTTTCTTTTTGTTTTAGGCCGCATAGTTTTCGACTTATGATGAAAAATGTAAAAAAAACGATGTCTCAATATAACACACTTTTTTAGAAATTCAAAAAACAAATAAAAAATCGTTAGTCCCACTACCGGTCAACAGATGGCGCTGATTAAATTAGTTCCACTATCAGTCAAGAGATGGCGCAACTATAATAATTGGTGGCTGGTTCTAATATAATTAACTACTATTTGCCGTACGAATAAACGAAGAATAAGTTTTTACTTAGTAATAATATAAACAGTTTGCAATGTAGAGTGGCTGAAAAGTTTTTCAGTCACCGTAAGCAGCTGTGGTTATAATTTGTAAATTAACTGTCCGCCTGTTCACCCTTCCACCTGTCCGCCGTTTATCCGACTTTTTTAAAAACTTTACTAAAGTAACATATCCACATATATTTATGATTGTACGGAACCCTCGGTGCGTGAGTCCGACTCGCTCTTGACCGGTTTTTTTGAGGTGAATTTAGCTCAATATTTGTTAAGGGACGTAAATGAAACAAAAGTATACAAAAAGTGATCTGATAGCATTTTTATCATGGGTCTATGCAACTTTGAGTTTGTCGCAAAGAGTTTTTTTAGGTTTATTGATTTTCATTAAAATATGGTTGATTATATGTTATGTATGGTTAAAATATGGTGGATTATATACTTTTACGAAAGATAATTAAAAAGGTAATCAAATGTAATAGTGGATTATACAACAAGTGAAAAAAGAGGGAATTTAGTTCGAGGGATACAACGGACAGAGATGATTTTTTTTTCATGAGTTGTGTACTCTACCATAGAATAACACTTTTTAACACTAAAATACTTTTTACCATTAACTGCGAGAAAATAAATAGCAGTACTTATACCTAAAGTATTTTTAGTTATCACATTTTATTATTTAGGTAATTGATAATATATAAACAAAGAAAATAGTGACATTATAAGTTTTCCAATGACATAAAACAACCACCAAGGGGGAGATTACGTAATCAGTCTGGCATCAGTCCATTTCATCAGTCTTTATAGACTTTAAATTTTTCCAGACTAAAGATCGTAGGTACCAGACTGATGGAATGGACTGATGCAAGACTGAACATCTAATCTCCCTCTAATAGATAGAAAAGAAACCACCACCGGCAAGACACTAAAACGAACCTAATTAAATTTGGCGGGTTTTTTTTTAATTGTGTGACTATGGCTCTATGGAATAGCTCCATAGCAGCCAGTAGGAACTTTCAGCATGTTTTTACATAATTCATATGATGCGCGCTTAGGGTTGCCAGGTCATCTAACCTAATAGCCGGAAAGACCAACCAGTTTGGCCGGACATTTGGGTAAAAAAGCCGGACACCCTAAATTAAAAAGGATTTTTTCTGAGTAATAGTAACACAACAATTTTTTTACGTAAACCTAGGCTTTTTTGAACATTTACCATAAAACTTCTAAAATTCTAATGACTTAAAATTTTAATAACCAGTCTTCTTTATAATACTAATCATTTAATAATATTATCATTTCCGAAAGGAAAACACAAAATTAAAATTAAGTAAACAAAATTGAACAAAACAAAACTTCTTACAATTGTTAACGTATGTTCTTACGCAACATACTATCACAAAGCCTACCTATGTCCAGCTCTAGCCGGACGCCTGGCAACCCTATGCGCGATTGATCCAAATTCAAAATATTTTTATTCACTTGGGGAATAAAATCACGATATGAGAGTGAAAATCACTCTTATCGTTGAATTAAACACACTTTTTCCAGTGGCGAGGGTAAAAAATAAATTATATTAAAATAGTAACATTTTTGCCCTTTTTTATAGAATTGATATAGTTTAGGTATTTACTTCTTTTTATAAAATTATTTTATAAAATAGCTAATCTTATTTTTAATTAATGTTGAATCTTCATACAGCGAAACAGTTTGACTCTCGGAGTACCTACAGCCACTCCAAAAAGTGCGTCTAGTTCATTGATAACAGTGGATAATACGCGATTATATTCACCGAGTGAAAAAAAATATTTTGAATTTGGAACAAAAAAAAACGTGTTGAAAGTACGGAGCTATTCTATAGATATAGCCATTTTTTTAAAACAATTAAATTAAAAATATATCTCGCTAATTTTGATTTGGTTCTTTTTACACGACTGCAAGAGGGTTATGTTTTTCACGCGTATCTTGTATGTGTGTTTGTTTGTATGTATGTAATATTCTTTATTACCTCATATCTTTCAAATGGCTGAACAGATTTCTATGATCATTGCCTTGTCAGCCCAAGTGTTGAGCCCCTTAAGAAGGTGGCGTTAATAAAAAAACATCATGGCGGCTCTACGGTGCTCTTATACGTAGTGGTTTTTTTTTTTTAGAACTGCACTATGGTTGTCGAATTAAAGGACTTATTATAAGGATTTCGATAAGGTAATATAATAACTAACAAGATATAAATAAAAAAATAAATTAA
The DNA here is from genome assembly GCA_943789525.1 of Agriphila geniculea. NCBI lineage: Eukaryota > Metazoa > Arthropoda > Insecta > Lepidoptera > Crambidae > Agriphila > Agriphila geniculea. The sequence continues at coordinate 21,005,117 of OX038879.1, forward strand.
AAACTTAAAAAACCCGCCTGCATAAAAAGACAAGTCAACTGAAAAGATGGAAATAATATTAAATATAAAAGGCAACATAATAACATGCAGTCGGACTCCGACTGCATGTTATTATGTTGCCTTTTCGGAGGCATATAATTCAAATCATTCATAATGTCACTTTCTTTATGCATGCCTCCGACTGCATGTTATTATGTTGCCTTTAATATTTAATCTTGTTTCCATCTTTTCAGTTGACTTGTCTTTTATGCAGGTGGGTTTTTTTTTATTTTTTTTTGTGTTCTTTTCTATCTAAATAGATCTAATAGGGGTTAAAGTATAAAATTACCGATTTGTACTTTGTAATACAAACTCGTTTTTTTCTAAAATATAACATATTTATTTAATTAAAATATTTACCCTCATTATCTATACATTGTCGCCATCTAATCGGAAGTTCATTTATGTCTTTGCGATAGAACTCTGGGGATATAGATTCGACCAACCGTGTGAAGGCATTTTGTACTGCCACTTGGGAAGACAATTTTTTACCACGTAGAAAATTGTCTAAATCACGAATAAAATGGTAGTCCGTTGGAGCAAGGTCTGGCGAGTATGGAGTCATCCTCCATCCGTTGGAGCAAGGTCTGGCGAGTATGGAGGATGACGTATGGTTTCTAGCTGCAGCTCCTGTAGAGTTTTTAGGGGTTTCGGAATAAAAATAGCTGTTTATTATGGGAAGTTTAAAAATGTGCATTTTCCATACTAACGTTTTCTTAATTTACTTAATAACCATGAACGCTAATGTTTTAAAACTTTTATGTGCAAAAGTTTAAACACTCAGCTAACTAATGCCACATGTGTTATATGAAAAAAAAAGTATCGGCTAAGTTACAACTAATTAAGTGGTCATTTCTGCTAACAAAAAAGGACTCACTTTTAAGAGGCTTTTTTTACATTCAGAAAAATAAATCTGAAATATTTTTACTGCTGATAGTGGGCCGTTATGATCAGAATTCAAAATAATAACAAGTAACCAAAGCATTTTCAACATCATAGAATAATTTCATACTTTAACCTCTATTATTTAGATAGAAAAGAACCCAAGAAAATAATGATCTAATGAGTCCGATTACATGTTCAGTCTGGCATCAATCCATTTTATCAATCTGGTACGATGAAAAAATTCAAAGTCTATTAGTCTATAAAGATTGATGGAATAGACTGATGCCAGACTTACTGATCATGTAATCTTCTAATTTCACTATTTTCTAGAAATATTATCGATTATTTACCTAAGTAATAAAAATGTGATAACTATGTAAAATAGGTATAAATAAGTACTGCAATTTGTTTTTTCAAGTTAAGTTAAATTAGTTCCTTACTGCAAGCTATGTGTATATAGCTTTTGATAACAGTGACCATGGCGCATTGTGTTTCATTTCTGTGAACCGCATGGTACATTTTAATTACTCACATCCCGTGAGTCGGTTCAGATAGCATAACTTTGAATTTAACTGAGTTGTAACTTGATTATACTTTGTGAAACTGGAATACCTACTGAAACATTTTTGTGAGTCCAATGATGGCAAGTACAACGTGGTATAACATGGTACAACAGTAGCCAATTTCGTGAGGTAGAATAACTACCTATATATAATATAACCAATATACTCCTGTAGAAAAAGTCAAAGTAATATAAAAAAAAATGTAATGTCTCTAGTGATTTACATCATAGAGTAAGATAAAAAAAATTGGAAATTTACATTCTCTTTGATGTCTCTTTTGTGTTGGGTCCACTGACCTGCATGTTAAATAAAAAAAAATTTTTCATGTCAGTGGTTGAGTTTAATTGGTATAAGTAAAATTGTTTCCAATCACATTTATCTACGATCTAGATCTATGATTTATCTTTTCAGATTTAAAGATGAGGATCCGAGGTTTCTCCAAGAATATTGAAGTCGAGCTGCATCCATTTGAACTTAAAAATTGCGATATAGTCATCGACGGGCAAAACTACTTATACGATATGTACCAACAGAGTGGCATGCCTTTCGAGTTCGGGTGCGAAAGCAACAAGTATGCTCAATATTTGAGGGAGCGACTAGCCATCTTTAAAAAGGCAAACGTAAAATGTTATTTCATTTTCAAAGGAGGCGATTCTGATATTCGATACCAAAAAAAATCTAAGAAATTCGAAGACTCTTCTATTTTAGAAAGCGAAACAACGTACGTAAAACCGATATTCATGAAAGAGGTCTACAAAGAAGTTCTCGATGAAATGAATTTCAAGTATGTCATTACTGAATTAGAATGTAAAAAACAGTGCATTGCCCTCGCACAAAAGTTAAATTGTCCAGTCCTTAGCTTTGATGTTGAATACTGTTTTTCTGGAGTGCGGTACATACCGACATCGACGTCGGTTGAAAGAAGAAATAGTCTCAAGTACGATGACTCGACGTGCTCTATACATTGTTCTATATTTTTGTATAAAGATTTTGTGCAAAAATATAAACTTAACAAAGAAAAATTAGCCACCTTCATTGTGTTAACTGATGAAAATATACTACCGGAAAATTACTTCCAAAAATTTTATGGGTCTCTTAATATAAAAACTTATGGTTCCACAAGAAACCTTAGTTTGTTGCGATGGCTGTCAAGCAAATCAAACGAGACTATTGCATATATTTTACGAAAGTGCTTGCAGCCAGAAGAAATTGCCAATTTCACGACAGAGAAAAATAAAGTTATGTCTTTCATTTGCCGTATGGAGACTCCTGAAATTCCTTTTGATTATCTTATTCAGGAAAACCAACCAGACTTTGACTCCGGTGACCCGTTGTGGTTTCAAAAGAGCATCGCCTGTGGCTACGTGCCATTACAGTACGTCAACATCTACCGCAAGAATATTGTACTCGGATCTTGTTCTATAGAAGATACAAAAACAGAAGATGCTTTGTTTCTTTCTCTAGATATTATAAAGTATGCGTATAACCTTTTGACGAATTTTGAAAGATCTGAATTGCAGTTCAACAATAACAAAGGTGAAGTCGTAATCGTTATTGTTGCTGATGCGACCGCAATTCCGAAACCATCGTATACAGCTGAACAGAGTCCATTTGAAAACGGATGGGCCCAGATTAAAACTCTAAGATTATTTGAACATTTTCTTGAATATTCGATGCCAGCTTACAATTTCGACAGATTCAACGATTTACCTGAGGAAGTTAGACTTTTAATGATTGCTTTGATCTATTTTACACAAAAGAAATCTATCGATACTACGGTCGGAGTCTGCAGTGTGCTTCTATCGTACGTGATGTTGGGAGTAGTGGCTACGAATTGTAATGATAATTATTCCTATGATGACGAATTGGTTCAAAGGCCTGTTTTAGACCCCATCGCCGATAAAAAACAAGTCACGGAGTCAGACAGCAATAAAGCTATGGCCTCACTAACTGGATATTTTACAGTGACAAAGTTCGAATTGAATGCAATCTTAGACCGCAAAATGCTTCACCCGTTAGTGGAGTTCCAGCATTGCCTGCAGCAGCTGAACTTCTTGAACAAGCTGTGTGGCGCCCCCTACCGGCCCACGATGTACAGCCGCACCTACAACGGCACGTTTGTGTACAAAGTGGCGCACACCATCAACACCCAATATTCTGGTAACGTCAATGACTTTGTTGAGAAACAGCTGTCTTCGGCACCAACTGTTTTGGCCTTTTTCAACTGTCTGAAAGATGTCTTTGAAGAAGTAATGTCCCAATGAGATATTTTAAGCAATATTTGTGACTTGTTTGAGTTATAAAGAGCTTAAATAAACCGTATGTAGTGTATGAGTTTTTTTTAATATTAAAAGCGAAATGGCCAAGCTACATATATTGACACATATGTGTCAATATATGTAGCTTGGCCATTTCGCTACTTGGAAAAAAATATTTCTGGTAGGGGAGAGGGGGGCAGCTTTGTACAGGGGCAGCTTTGAATATGTGTTCTAGTAGAGTAAATTTGAACGTAATATTAACAGAATATATTTTTTGCTGCGGGCAACACTAATCCCGAAAGCTGTCAGTTATCATTTCTAGTCTGACATTCAACGTCAAACACTGGAAAGATTAAGTTGTTTACGGCAGTGTGAACTAAATAATTTTGAAATTTGTTGTAAGGATTTTACGACTACGTTTATGAAGAGAGGTTAGTTAATTTCGATTTATATTAGGGTATTATCAATTACGAGTAAGCTTTAAGAATATTAACAATTTTTCGTTATTTTATAGGAAAATTATTACGTTTATTTTTTCAAGTGTTGTTGGGGCAGCTTTGGACAAAATAAGCGGGGCAGCTTTGAATTTTGTTCAAAGCTGCCCCAGTTTTAAGCACAGTACTTTAAGATTACTTTCTTATCTTACTCTTATCTTTCACAGGCAAAAATGTAAGTAAGAAATTACAAAAAATATAGAAACAAGTTAATGAAGATGATGTAAAAAATGCGATACTTCAAGTTATTACTGGTAAAATGAAACTGAGGCAGGCTGCTTATGCTTATAACATAAAACCTAATACATACATCTTATAGACATTTAAACATGTTATTACATTTTTATATATAATGCTCAGAACTATTTTAACGTGTTCAATACTGCCCCAGGCAGTAATCTTCCCGATTTGTATTTTGACAAAAAAAAATGACATTACATTAGAAGGTGAAAGTGAAACATTTACTTAAGTCTTTATGCTGTATTTGGCCTGTCAATAAACGAAATAGTTTTCGTCTATGTTGTTTTTTCACTTCGTAAAACGAATGATTCAAAGCTGCCCCAGGCCTGTTCAAAACTACCCCATGGATGGGGCAGTTTTGAACATTTTCATGCCTTTGCAAAAGTCATTTTATCTACTTATTAACTGATGTAATCCAAAAAAAAACATGGTAATTTTACTGCTTGATAACAAAGGCCATTATTTAAAAAGGAAAATCTTGCAAATTTTCAAAAATTTTGAAGTTATTGGATAAAGTTTGAAAAACGTGCAAAGCTGCCCCTCTCCCCTAAACAATAGCTGTTCTTATAGTTACGAAACGGCCAAGCCACATATTTTAACTAAGGTGTAGAGTTTTTGAAGTTAGGCTTGTAGAGTTAGGTCGCTTGTTGAAGAGTTAGGTCGCGTAGAGTTAGAAGCTTGGCTCTACATGAGGTCTGATAACTTTTTGACAGTGCGAGCCATATGGTAACATTTACATGAAAATGTTTTTGGTGGGATAATAATTATTAGAAATCAAGAAATGTCATATTACAATAGTTTGTTTAATAATACTGTGGAACTATAAAAATATTTGAGAAAAATACATAAGCTGATCTTTCATTAGAAAATTTAAACAGGTTACTTTTTCGTAGTCAATAATCAGTAGGATCTGTTACCCACTCATTTCCTTTCTAAGGGCTGTTGAAAGAAGCGGGCACAAATGAAACTTATTACGAAAGCATACTATATGAAGATTGATTTTCATTTCGATGTTTGACTTTTAATACAAAAAACTGGCACTAGACTTTTGTAGTACACGCATTCGTGTTATTTTATAGTTTTTTTTTTTTTAAATCCAACTTTCTTAATTTACTTTGTACTTAATTGAAAATATTAGATGTACAGCTTGACCATAAAGAGTTGAAATTAAATAAAATGGGACTAAAAATTTTCAGTAGGTACTAAATGTAGTCAGTGTTGCCAAATTATTGGTGATTTTGACGTATTTACATAGAAAGTGGCGCCCTCAATTTATGTCAACTCTTTATGGTCAAGCTATATTATATGATATGAGTTAGTGCTAGATGATATTTACACACATTTCACTGTAACATTAATCATTTAGATTTCATTTCTAGCAAAAACTCAAACAAAGATCTTTCACATTTAATAGCATCGAATTCAGTTAAGATATTTACTGTGTCCTTACCACAAATGTTCCAAAAAATAATAGCTTACAGTTACAATAATTCATTGTTTGAACGGTCGATTTGCAAGATTTACGATTTCAAGGAATATTCAAAATGGAATTAGCTTTGTTCGCGACATAGACCGGAATCAATATTCATCATTAAATCATAAGCCGTTTGCCCTCAAGAAGCATTAATACCGAGAATACATTGCGATCTAAAACGTTTCTGCTTTGATGCGATATTTTAGATGAATAATTTTTGGGCAAAAATTGTACCTGTACTATACTTGTACTGTTTTAGTATGTGCAGAATGGACTCAATTAACTTTACTTATATAATATTTTTATTTATTATATTAAGCTTTTACTAATTACTAAAAATGTATACTTACCTTACTGATAATAATAATCATCCATAAAAAGAAGGTAGAACAATAGAAAAATTATCTTAATTTTTCACAAAACTACAACCAGGGGCTGTATTATGACCTCTTATTTCCAGTCAGTTCTCTGACTGGCTATCTATCTATCTCTTTTATTTGCTATACAGCGAGAAAGAGATGGCACTACAGCAATTTATAAACCTGGCAGGTTTTAAGAGCTCGTAATACGGCCTCAGTACGTACTTATGGGTAATTTACATGGAGCGACTTACCTAGTAGGCGACATTAGTCAATTAGCGCTATTTATCGAAAGTCGCTTGTAAAATCTAATCGCAAACCTAATTTCAATAAGGTGGCGATTCGATTTTACAAGCGATTGTCGATAAAAAGCCCTAATTGACTAAAATCGCCAAGTTGCCTGCCAAGTCGGCTCATGTAAGTACCCCCTTACAAAATCAAATAACTGTGATATTTTTCCTATTGCTGTCTAAAGATGTTTTAATTTCCGCCCATTATTCGTACAAAGTCCTGGGTTTTAACTGTTAACCATAGATTGTAAATGCGATAATTTTGCCGATATTGTTTTCATAATAAAACCGATGCCGATGGTTAATAAAAGTGCGTCCTAATCTAAGTTAATGACAAGCTACCACGACAAAAAGAAAAATAGTAAAAGAATTTAAGTCGTTCATGGAATTAAGGAAAATATTGGCCGTGGTAGCAAAACTATCATTAAGCATCCACGATCAATATTAATGATGGTATTCAGGGGCCATACCGGCTAACGCATCGAACTTCCATAAGTCTGCCGAGCTTCAACTTAAAACAGATAAATAAATCGAAATAAGGAATTTCGTACTATTTGCCGAAGTTATTTAGAAGATATCGATGTTCTTGTGACATTATGAATTGGGGTTCGCCATTTTGGCCAGGGGCCGTACCGGCTAACGCATCTAACTTCGATAAGTCTGCCCGGCTTCAAATCAAAACATAAATCAAGCCTCAATCAGGCCAAAATGACAAACCCCAATTCATGATGTCACAAGAACATCGATATCTTCTAAATAACTTCGGCAAATAGTACAATACGTAATTCCTTATTTCGATTTATCTGTTTTAAGTTGAAGCTCGGCAGACTTATCGAAGTTCGATGCGTTAGCCGGTACGGCCCCTGATTGAGGCTCGATTTATATGTTTTAATTTGAAGCCGGGCAGACTTATCGAAGTTCGATGTGTTAGCCGGTACGGCCCTGTCGCTAAAAAGAACCATCTACGGCCAAAATTAATAATCAATCCACAGACAGGGATAAGTTTGATCTAGATTAATTACTAGGCAACACCTACCTAGGCAACTGTTACACATTCTGTGCTTAGCAACTAATCTACCTATAGACCAGACATATCCCACTGTGGATTATTTATTAATTCTGGACGAAATCGGTTCATAAATAAAGAAGTGATGCTCAATCATCCATAAAAAGCACGTAGTGGTTAAGAGAATGACAGTATTTTTAGGATTTCCAGAAAACTACTGGACCGATTTCAAAATTGAATCCAATCTAGGAGTATTTGAAATAAAATATTAATATTTTTTTCCAAATTTGTTCATAAATGACGAAGTACTGAGGAAACGAACATAAAAAAAATACAACCGAATTAATAATCTCCTCCTTTTTTTGAAGTCGGTTTAAAATATTTACAATTGGAACTGGACCTTTCTTCTTCTGAAAATTCAAAAGAAAATAACTTTTGACGACATCATTTTTATTAAGACCCAGCTTTGTGGACTGTGGATGTGTCTCATCTATGTTAGCAACGTTTCGCATCAGGCTTCTATATTAACTTTGCAAATATTAAATTTCTCGTTTCAGCACAATGTGGTGGACGCGAGCCTAAGCAAATGTTTACAGGAGCTAAAGCTTTCCTCGGTAGAGGAATGATGCTTATTGTGTGACCCAGAAGGTCGCTGCTTTAATAAAGTTTATTTGGGTTTTGATATTTTATAATATGCCCGCTCTGTATCCGACTTGTCACATAGGTACAGCACGGTTATAATCTTGAATAGAGAAATATTATAGTCTAAAGACGTATTAGTACCTAATTACCTATAAACTTTATGCAGCGTGAAATTATAATCCTTTTGTTCCCGCAGTGGGGTGGTTTCACTTATAGTAGGTACTACTAAAGCAACTTTTACTATGGGGTCAACTCAGCTGTTCCATACAATAAGGTCGAGTAAATATTGCGCTTTTGTATGGAACAACAGATTTTTTTATTTTAGAGTTGGCCCCATAGTAAAAGTTGCCAGTAGTCATGAGTGGAACCACCCATTGCGGGAATCAAATGATTAAAATTTCAGCGTCTATACCTAGTCTAAAGATTTTTTAAGTAAAATCAGGCGTTACCCTGAGGAAGTCCATTATAATTAATGCAAAAACAGTATTTAGTAAAAACTTCCATACCATAGATGGCAGCATGCAAGAAATCTGTGCACGCCCGCCGCCGCCTGCCTTTATTTATTTGTTCGGTGCACAAGATTTATAGCATGTTTTACCCATCTAATTATGTGGAAGTTATTGCTAGATATTGTTTCTGCATCCAATAAAGTCTAAAGAAGTATAAGTATCCTATATATAGAGCCTAAAAACTCTACATTCTTACCAGCTAAATGTTTGACAATTTTAGGGTAAGTACAAATAGTACATTATGAAACAAGTTAACTTAGGTTGCTCATTGTACACAAGGCTGTGGGTTGCAGCCCGAGCCGTACTGCCGTCAATAGCATAGTTACAGTAAGTGCTCTTTCGACGGTTTCGAGAAAAACGCGGTAAAAGTTTTGGCGTGAAAATCTTCCATAAATCGTTTGTTTGAAATCAGATCATGGTGGTTGATACCTTAAATGAAAGAGGACCTCAGCGCCTATGTATCACTTATTTGGAAACCAATATTGAGCAATTGAATAACAAAATAAATTCATTATTTTTGTTATTCTAAGTATCTCTTAAAAACTCACTAATAGGAAACACTTAGCATAAACACAGGAAGTGTGTTTTTCACTGTATTTATGCTAAGTAACCATATAAATTTTAATGGTTTATAAGTTTTCTTTAATCAGGCTGATAGTGAGAATAAACCATTATTAGCTATTGGTTTTATTAATATATTTGAAAAAAAAAACAGTAATCCTCTACTACCTAACTGATGCCGAAAATAACCTAGTAAGTAATAAAATAGGGCGGATCATGACAGGTTTAGAGAAAGAAATTATGATTTTGTTCAATTAAAAACTTGGCCAGCAATCGCCAAACTTTAATGGACAGAGAGAGGCGTTGTTTGAATAATCGGCTTCCCCGAAAACCCGGAGTTCAGTCGCTTCCAGCAAGAAGGCGTTCGTTGACCGCTGGATGAAGGGGGGAGGGGGGGGGGGGGCAAACATTGAGCAAACAGCTGTTCTGTCTTGCTGTGTCGTTGTGTTCCCCACCACTCTATTCATTAGAGTGGGCCGGGAGTCACGGCGTTTGGGTCAGGGCCGCAGAACGGGGAGGACCTGGGGGTGGAAGAGCACTCGTGTGTTCCGGAGTGCCACACTGTAAGAGATGCTTGGCGTCCTGAAGGAGCCGGAGTCCGAAGGGACCGGTGGCGGAGACGCAGTGACTGCCACACCGATCCCGACTGTCCTCGTCCAATGCGTGGAAGGAACACCCCGGGGTTACAGGCCCATCTCGATTACGTCCTTTCTCTGTAAGATAATGGAACATATTGTACTGAACCATAGGCTCCTGTCGTATCTAAAAGCAAACGACCTCCCCAGTAACCGTCAATACGGGTTTCTTCAAAACTTCTCGCTGAAAAAGATATCTTCTAGCATACGCCACTTTGGAGCGGAGCGAAGCGAAGCGAGGCGTTCGCCGTTTCTATTGATATCTCGAAAGCTTTTGACAGGGTATGACACGTAGGCGTGCCAACTCCAAAAAAGGCAGCCAATATGGCTATCATGCTGCATGATAGCCTTATTGGCAAGTTTTCATCAAACGGACTTCCCACCGGATTGTGTGTCTGGATATCGTACTTCTTGAGGGATCGCTTGATTCGAGTTGTCATCGATGGCTGCTCGTCTGACCAGTTGGCTATCAATGCCGGAGTCACTCAGGGATCGGTACTCTCTGCAACGCTGTTCCTGCTGCATATTAATGACCCTGTTAATACCCGGTATTTTGTAGTAGAAAGCTACATATCTGATGCTAGAGACAGTGCAGAACAAGCCCAGTGTCTTAGGCAGGTGATGGTCAGACGGATGAACCTGTCACTGCAGGCAGTCTCCGAATGAAGCAATGCCAATCGAGTCAAGTTCAATTCATCAAAAACACAGGCGTGTCTGTTCTCTGCTAAAATAAGTAGTTTCGACCTGACTCCTACTTTCCGAGGTGTATCCATGCCGATTACTGAACAAGTAGAGATTCTCGGCATATCATTGACTCCAACACTTAATTTTGGCTCTTTCATTGAGAATAAAGCAAAATTGGCATCTAAAAAGCTTAGCGTTCTGGCAAAGGTGAGAAAGTACTTCACGCCGGAACAGCTACTCAATTATACAAAGCATATTGAATAATAATGTCGGTAATATTAATATGTATATCTTAATTTCAGTTCGATTTTTATTAAATATGTTGTTTGATTGGTGTAGGTTGAATGACTTTTAGTTCCAAACACTTATTATGTTTACAGTGAAGCAACTTTACTACACTGTATTTATGACTTGGCAGTACATCGCAGCTATTCAGATAATTATGCAGTGGAAACGACTTACAATTCTTATAATAAGTTGTAAGATCATATTATATGTATGGACTTCCTAAGCATGAGTACAGTATAGCTAATTTACTGTTACACAGGATGACACTGATACTAAACAAAATTAAAGTATCGCAGCATACTGTTTTTAAGACTAGACCACTCATCTAGTTAATATTGGGGAACTGCTTAGGATCAAAACAGTATATCTTCTTAGTGTTTATTTGCTCAGCTCATATCCAATCTTTTTACAGTAAATGACTTAACATATAAGTGGTAAAGATGTCATACTGTAGTTTCGCCGAGAGACTCTGAATAAGCACCTTTGCAGTAAGTGTACCGACTGTATTCATGCTTGGTAATGTAAAAAAAAATGATCGACTTACTGCAAATTTTTAATTGTTAAATTTGGATTAAAAAACGATTCAAACAAAATGGGTAATATGAAAATGTAGATCTCGTTATCGTGATCACGGCTGTATAACTAACTCAGTTTTGACAAAAATCCAACTTACTGTAACTATTGACGGCAGCGTATTGTTTTTTTTTTCACACGCGCAATGCAAAAATTTTTTGCGAACAAAGGGGTGAGTGAGCATACAGCCTATAACTTCAAATTATAATTTTAAGTGATAAAATGCAAATATTTTAATATTTTATTACAAAATATTTTGAATTAGAATAATTTGATAATAATAAATATTTGTTTGACTTAAATAAGGACTTACACATTTATTTATTTCAAAAATGTTTATGAATTTCCAGCGGCATAAAACTTTTGTTGTTACTTAAAAAATAACTGTATTACCCAGTTAAATTGGTAATGCTCTGTTTACTCGCATGGAACTTATAGTAAGATACTAATTTAACTTTGTAGGGATAATTCTATAACACACTAGTGTTTTATATATTATTGCACGGTGTTTGTTATAGCTCGGTTTAGGGTCCTAAAAGCGATGTATTAGGGCTCACTTTACAAGCAAGTGTGTTGAAAATACATTACCATAACAGTTTCCTGGTGCTAACAAATCATGAAAGTATTTTCGATAACGGTCTGAACTGCGCTTCTGTTTGAACACCTAAGTTTGTGCCAGCACAGTGGTAAGAGAAATCTTTCACTTGCGCTTTTTTAACTTTCCTGTAAAGACTACTGTTCTTGGCTAAGTGTTAATAGCCTGAAATAATAGCCAGACCAATGAAGATTTATCCTGTGTGGCTTGGGTCTTAGCCAAAATTAGTTTTCACAACTTTAACTAGGAAAATCTCGTTAGTAGTTGAAACTGGGCAACGCGCTCTCTTTGTTTGCCTGTATTCTTAGCAAATACAAACAGTGGTAGGTAATTAGGCTATTCTTTTCGCATTATTTTTTTCTGGGAATTTAAAATAGATTAAGTAGATATACTTAATAGGTGCAGCTTACTAAATGGCCAATTGGGCTAATAAGACGATAATAATGATGATTTTTCCCACAAAATTTTAGTTTTTGATGACGAAATGTTTGAATAACCCGTCTCATTTTTTCTCTTATAAAGTTCAGCTGTCATAAATTGAATGCAATCGCAAAACTATATTCGACGCTAGCAAAGACCGTTCGTGTCAGTAACATATAAATGAAGGCAATGATCACATTTGTTCCGGCGTCTGGTTAGATACGACGTTTAATATTCCACCTATTACACCGATTTGTAACAGCCATTTTACCTACCTACACTATTCCAAGTCTTCCCCTAGTTCAAGTACACAGGTGTATGTATCTATCTTGTACACTTATCTTACTTACTTACTTACATGTATCTTTTTTACTAACATTATTAAGATCTCACAGTACTCACGGACGCATATAGCGGCATTTGCTCACGACGACATAGAAGTGCAATACAGGGTGGATTTTTGAGACGGTACATTAAGGGCAGGCACCTTAACCGTTATAGTTACAGGAATACGTTCCTACAAAACCATCCATTACTTTTTAAGATATTATGAACTGCATCCACAGATTTTGGAAAAACAATACGGTTAGCAAAAAAATTATAAAATACCAAAAAAACAATTTTTTTAGCCAATCGAGCCTATTTCGTGTGGGGATCAAAATACTCTATGGGACCATTTAAGGTATGAGTACTAGAAACGACAGAAATCGCCAAAAACATATTCCCATACATTTTGTACTGATCGAGTCAGTTAAAGTGCGATTTTTTTAAAGTAGCAGATCTGCAACTGTAAAATGGTATTATGGTGTAACAGCCAGCCTACATTTTCTTACACCCAAAGGGGCGTCCCCTCGAGTACTTCGCCTTGAATATTATATCTTGACATGAACTCGGAAGGAATTCACGGAGACGGAAATAGTCAAATATGAAATTTTATTGACATTCACATAGAAGCTTTTACCAAAACAGAGCATGTATCAAGTACTCCCGTGGCCAAAATTAAACAACGTGTTACAAAAACCCTAATGCCGAATATGGTAGAGGGACTGGGTGAATCTACGCTGTTTCTTACTTCCTGCAGGCCTCCTTCACTCGCTCAAGGTCGCGCGATAAGCACCTACCGCTAGCCGTGCCTACGGAGGCACAATGAGCAGCGGGCCGCCACACGCCCGCCGCCGTACGAGCGCGGCATCTTAATGCCTGCATAGGTATTGTCTCTTTATAATAGTAACAATGTCGAATCGCCATTACTATGCCGTGTACGGATGTCAAAATAAAAAAAAAACCAATAAACAATTGTCGTTTTTCACATTATGATATATGATACACAGTTCATTCAAAGAAAGACGACCCTAACGTTGCGTCGTCAGAAAAGGTTAGCATGCGATAAAAAGAGAGACAACTACTATTAGCGTTGCGCGACCTGAATTGCACTTTATTGCGTTGGAGCAAAAGTTGCTATTTATTTAAATGACTTTGCGGAATGTTGCTTCTGTACTTGTACTATTATCTATTCTGTGCTTCCTGCATCATTGTCGTCACTCGAAAATTTTTAAAATTCCATTGCATCACAAGGAAGAAATCAAAAAAGCTTTTTAAAAAAAAGAAAAACCGCCTTCAAAGACCTAAAAATAAAAACAAAAACAGATTCAAAATTAAAAAGCACTAAAAAGCAATAAATAATATTCAAATCACCAATACGCATATCAATATTAATAAAAACCGTTTTTTGAAGTCGGGTTGGGCTGGAGGACAACTTTTTTTTAATTCTAAAAGCCCCACCCGACTTCATTAGACGGTTTTTATTAAAATTGATATGCGTATTGGTGATTTGAATATTATGTATTGCTTTTTAGTGCTTTTTAATTTTGAATCTGTTTTTGTTTTTATTTTTAGGTTTTTGAAGGCGGTTTTTCTTTTTTTTTAAAAAAGCTTTTTTATTTTTAACTTTTTTGTGGTATGTAAGCGTGTAATAATATTCGTGGTTAGGCACATAAGAATTATCTTTTATTCTGTGTTTTTTTATGAATGAAATGTGTATGAGCTGTCATTAGGAACCTTTTGCGCTCACTATTCTGTGGAATCATGCCGTCTGTACCTGCAAGACGTGCTGGCCGCAAGAGCGGTTATTTTTATCTATGGCTCTGCTTGGGTACAAAAAAGAAACCCACCTTGTCAATTCGTGACTTTTCCGCCGAACCGTTTTTTTTGGGCCGTTTGTTATGAAGACGTGAAATAAGAAAGTAAAACAGGAATAAATCCGAAGAGGCATCGCGATGCGGCTGCTCCTCATGGTTCTATAGGTAAGTGAGCGTCTCCTTTTTCCTAATTGACTTCCCATACCCGAAATCAGGGTTCTAACATAATACCGGTGAAAACCACCTCATGGTGGGCTATTTACACGCCACACCATCTTATGGTCCTTTTGAGCGGATTCCATGCTCCAGCAGGAATTTTTAAATATTTTGGTAAGTTGGATGTTCGCAGAATAGTACGTATTAATTGGTAAATTCGCGACTTACGTACTTACCGCCGTACTCCGCCATTTTGTAATTGGTACAAAATTTACGGAATAAATTTATTTTACTTAAAATTAATCCTCGCATTGTAATAGCGTGATTTTGTTTTAGGGTATTTCCGCATTGAAATAGCGGTTGATTCATTTTAATTTAATTTCGCATTGAAATAGCGTAATTTCTTTGAAGTATTTTATTTTCGCATTGTAATAGCGTTTGTAGTCTTTTAATTTATTTTCGCATTAAAATAGCGTAATAACTTTAATTTGTTCTCGCATTGGAATAGCGTAATTTCTTTATAAAAATGTCGAAATCAAGTGAGGATTCAGTTGATTCCGTCATTGAACTATCCGATAAACAGCTTACCTTATTAATAGCAAAAAAGGAACGTCTTTTTTCGCGCATGAATGATCTTTATAGGTTTGCAAATAATGTAACGAATTTTGCATCCCGAAATAATGAGGCTTTCATGGCTCGGTCAGAAATAATCGATGAAATGCGAAGGCAATTTGAGTCCATAATTAATGACATAAATGACCGCAAGCTTACGTTAGATTCGAAATTTCTGCCTGACTATCAGCCTTTGACTGCTTTTGAAGATTTGTACTTTATTGTAAAGCGCGTCCGAAATAATATTATTCAGTCGTCGCAAGCAATTGTACCTTCGTCGTCATCGAATAGTTCCGGCGATCATAATTTTCGATGCACCATTAAGCTTCCTCCGATTGAATTGCCGAGCTTTGACGGGAAAACGGAAAATTGGCCTAAATTTTACGAATCTTTTAAGTCCAACATACACAATAACAAACAGCTGTCTGACTGGCAGCGCGTGCAGTATTTAGTAGGTAAATTAACCCACGGCGCGCTTAAGGCTACCGCGGGTATTGTACCCTCGGGTGAAACCTATAATATTATTTGGGATAGTTTGGTAAATAAATATCAAGATGTGCGTGCATTAGGCACACTTTATCTTAACAATATTCTCGATGCGAAAAGTTGTTCGAATACGGCAGCCAGTCTTGATTATTTTATTGAAAAATATTCAGCGTCTGTGTTGGCCTTAAAACAACTGAATATCAGTGATGTGACCGATTTCATACTTTTGCATTGTGCTCTAAGGAAGATCGATGTTCAAACTGTTCAAGCGTTCGAATTATCTGTGTGTCATAAGGACATTCCTTCTTATAACGAATTAATCTCTTTCGTGCAAGATCAAGTTAAAATCTTAGAACGGTCTAATGTTTCATACTCGTCACGGTCTTCGAGCGGTGGTGTTAATAAAGCGTCATCGTCGGTCGCGGCCGCGGCAGCCCGTCCTAATACTTACAAGTCATTTATCGCGAGTAATGATAATATTACTCACACGTCGGGAAAGTCGTGTATTTTTTGTAATAATAGTGATCATTCGATTAATGCTTGTTCACAGTTTAAAGGTTTGAGTTCACCCCAAGCCCGATTTGATTTTATTAAATCGAAACAGGGTTGCGTAAGTTGTCTTAGTGAGTCACATACCGTAACGTCATGTAAGTCGTCGGTTACTTGCGAATTATGCAAAAAACGACACCATACCCTCTTACATTTCGATACGAAGAATAATAATGGTCGGAAAAATACTTACGCTCATACGTCGCAAGTACCTAACGTTGAAGGGTCGTTGCCTTATTTACCGTCGTCGGAGTCGTCCGTCGCCTCGCTGCCGGCACCGTCACCTCTCTCCGCACCCGGCGTAGGATCGAGCCCGTGTGTTTTGAACACCCCATCGGGTACCCCATCTGTTATGGGGACCTCTCCGATTTTGGGTACTCCATCTAGCTTGGGTACCCCACCTAGTTCGGGTACACCGACTATTCTGGGTACCCCGGGTACCCCTTCATTGTCTTTAAGTGCGGAAGTAAGACCAAACTCTACGATTTTACTATCGACCGCTCAAGTTTATGCTAAGATTAAAAATTGCAATAATAAAAGAATTATCCGCTGTTTAATAGACAACGGATCGCAAAATAATTTAATTACAATTGACTGTTGTAAATCGCTTAATTTACCTATAATTCCACTGAGTAACTCTTTTGTCAAAGGAATTGGTTTAGCGTCTCGGCCGATTTTAGGATACGTTTATTTGGATATTGAGTCCCGTGTTTATACGAATAATAAATACACTATACATGCGCTCATTATGTGGACGCGGGTGATATGGGTTATTTGAATGGGATTCCCCTCGCCGATCTGACCTGGAACGTTCCTGGATCGGTGGATGTCGTTCTAGGTGCTCAACTGTTTCCATATATTTATTTAGGGAATAGGGTCGAATCTGGTACAAGTGCGCCTCCTGCTTTGCTGACCGCGTTCGGTTACGTGCTGATGGGTGATTTCCCAAGTAATGTTCTTGTTAATACTTCTACGTCGTTCTGCGCACTTTCGCTTAGTGATATGGTGCAAAAGTTTTGGCAATTAGAGGAATTACCTAACATGAGGTTTTTGAGTCCGGAGGAGACAGAATGTGAAAATTTGTTTGTTTCGTCGGTCATCCGGGGGGAGGGTGGTCGGTACTTGGTTGCTTTACCATTCTGCAAGAACCCGAAGGAATTAGGTAACTCTCGCACTGCTGCTCAAAGACGATTTATGGCTTTGGAGCGGAGATTTAAACAGTCACCGGATTTACGGGATAAATATAATAGTGTTATCGGTGAGTATATTGAAAAGGGCTACTTATCTGAGGTTGCTGAATCCGAGGTGACGGAGGAAGGATACTACATCCCGCATCACGCTGTCACCCACCCGGGTAAGCCCATGCCTCGAATTGTGCTCGACGCTAGTGCGAGAACGCATACAGGGTTGTCGCTAAATGACGTCCTTCATATTGGCCCTAATTTGCAGGCCGATTTATTTTTGCTATTGCTTGGCTTTCGTCTTTTTCCAGTCGCTATGACTGCGGATATCAAACAAATGTATTTACAGATTTTGGTTCCGTATGAACACCGTAAATATATTAGGATTTTGTTTCGTTTTTCGGAGAACGAAGTCGTATGAACCTTTCAATTTAATCGGGTTCCCTTTGGTCTCAAATCAAGCCCATATTTAGCTATGCGAACTGTTCGTCAGCTGGCTGATGACATGAGATCACATTACCCGGAAGCTGCTGAGGTGGCAGAGTCTAGGTTGTACATGGATGATCTAGTTTATTCTATCGCTGATGAGGTCAGCGCTGTGCGTCTTTCTCAAGAATTAATCGCGCTGTTCAAGGCCGGTGCCTTTGACCTGGTCAAATGGACGAGTAATTCTCGCGCGGTCCTGGGAAACCTTCCGGACTCTCACCGCAGTGCAGTGGATTTGAATGATGGTTCTGGCCATACCTCGAAGGTTTTAGGCCTTTCGTGGGAACCAGCCGATGACAACTTCATCTTTACGACTTCTTACGTCCAGGAGAAATGTACGAAGCGAAATATACTTTCTGTGGTTGCTCGTTTGTTTGATGTCCTTGGTTTGATGGCTCCTGTCATTTTGTACGCCAAGTTGCTTATTAAAGAGCTATGGCTATGCAACATGGATTGGGATGATTCTCCCCCTGAGAGTGTTATACGAAAATTCTCGGCGCTCATACAGGAGTTTCCACTCATTTCAACTTTGAAGATCCCACGTCATATAGGCGTCTTTAACGATTGTACGGTGCTTATTGTTGCGTTTTGTGATGCGAGTATGAACGGTTATGGTTGTGTCCTATACTTACACACCACTGACTCCGTGGGTAATATCACTGTGAGATTACTTTGTGCGAAGTCAAAGGTTTCACCCACTAAAGTAACCACACTCGCACGTTTGGAATTATGTGCAGCCGTCTTGATGTCCAAACTAATACGGACAGTTCAAGAGTCTTATCAAGCGCGTGTACCCATTGCGGGAACGTATTCTTTCTCTGATTCGACCATTGCGCTTTCGTGGATTCATTCTTCACCGCATCGTTGGTCGGTTTTTGTAAGTAACCGCGTCGCTCAATGTCAAGAGAATCTGCCTCCTGAAAACTTTTATCATGTGGCAGGAAGTGAGAATCCAAGTGATTGTCTTTCCCGGGGGATGCTTCCCTCCCAACTCGCTTCACATGATTTATGGTGGAACGGCCCATCATGGATTCGTAGCCCCCCGTCAAATTGGCCTATGAAAGCCTTTTCACCTACCATAACTGCCGAGTTGCCTGAGCACAAAGTTAGTGTGCTGACTGCAACGGTTCAGTGTGAACCCCCGGCACTAATAGAATTGGCTCAGCGTATATCCGGGTGGGATAAACTTTTACGGATTGTTTTATACGTCCTCCGATTTATTAAAAAAATCTTGCCTTCTTCTGGGGCAGTTAATAATATTATGACTGCCGAGAAATTTGTGATACGTTCAGTGCAGAGTATCCACTTCGCAGAGGATCTTACCGCGCTCAAGAAGGGTAAATTGCCTTCTAAGAAGCTGTTACACTTGTCGGTGTTTCTAGACGAGGATGGTGTGCTGCGTGTTGGAGGACGGCTTTCTAAATCGGATTTACCATTTGAGGCTAAACATCCGGCTTTACTCCCTAAACATGATCATACCTGTAGACTACTTTACACACCTCGAATCTATCCTTGAACCACTCTGTACAGACTACAGGCATCACATAATCATGGGTGACTTCAACACTGATCTCTGTTGTAAATCACCTCAATCTCTCAAGCTTACTAACATTGTCAAGTCAGTCAATCTCTCTATTCTGCCTTCTGAGCCTACGCATCATACCTCTTCTAGTGACACACTGCTTGACTTAATCATCACCTCTCCCGATAACGTCTTAAACCACGGCCAGTTGCCTGCGCCAGGCTTCTCTAAACATGACCTAATATTTCTTCAATATCGTCTGAGACCTCCTAAGCCCAAACCTTCTATTGTCTGGATGCGTAATTTCGCTCGACTTGACCTCGACAAGTTAAGGGAAGATGCTAACATGCTTGATTTCAGTGCGATTCTTGACTCATCGACAGTTGATGCTAAAGTCTCCAAACTTAATGAATGTTTACTTCAACTGTTCGATGTCCACGCACCACTAAAGTCTGTTCGAGTTAAGCGACCATCTGCCCCATGGATTAACCGCGGTGTACGTATGGCAATGTCTCGTCGGGACCGTGCCTTCCGTACTTATAAAAAAGATCGAACTGAGGCGAACTGGGATCTCTATAAGACGGCGCGTAACCTGTGCAACCGAATGGTAAGGGCAGCTAAGCGTCAATACTTCCATGACAATATATCCAACTCTTCTTCGGCCAACCAATGGAAGTTTCTTCGCTCCCTTGGTCTAGGGAAAACATCTCCCCAATCCAACTCCTACTCCTTTTCTCTAAATGATTTCAACAGACACTTTTCGTCGTCTCCCACCTTAGACCCCGGCACCAAGTCCAACACCATTTCTGAAATTGCTTCCAATGGCCCACTCTGCTCTGAAACCTTTTCCTTTTCTCCAGTAACCGAAGACGAGATAAGTAAGATTGTTGCTTCCATTAAATCTAAGGCAGTAGGCTGTGATGACATTAGTAGAGAAATGATTGTCTGTGTCCTGGAACAAATTCTCCCCATCATTGTTCATATCATCAATTACTCTTTTCAAACTGGCGAATTTCCTGTTCTTTGGCGTAAGGCTTTTGTCATTCCTTTACCAAAAACTTCATCTCCTAAAACACTAAATAACTTCAGACCCATCTCTATTCTTCCTTTCCTTTCCAAAATTCTTGAAGCCGTTGCGCATAAACAAGTTTCCTCCTTCATTTATTCCAACTCCCTTGTTACACCTCTTCAATCCGGTTTCCGTCCTGGGCACAGCACAACCACTGCACTTCTCAAAGTCACCGAAGACATAAGACTGGGCATGGAGAGCCAGTTGGTCACCCTCATAGTTCTCATTGACTTTTCAAACGCCTTCAATATGGTTGATCACGACATCCTCCTAGCCATCCTGAAGTCTCTGAATTTTTCGTCTCTGTCACTGGATTGGTTTTCCAACTATCTGCGCGGTCGCCAGCAGGCGGTGCGTATGGGTACAGATTTATCTCAATGGACCGATCTCTCTGCTGGTGTGCCTCAAGGCGGTATTCTATCTCCCCTCCTATTTTCCATTTTCATTAACTTCCTCTCCCTATCGCTCAACTGCTCTTATCATTTTTATGCCGATGATCTACAAATTTATGTTCAGACGCCTGCTGACGAAATCAATTCAGCTTCATTGCTGCTGAACAGTGTACTCCGTAAAATCAGTACTTGGTCTGCTGATTTCGGCATAGCTGTAAACCCGTCCAAATGTCAGGCGATCATTGTCGGAGGTTCGAAACAGATCACTAAGATTAATATTAGTTCGGTTCAGCCTATAATGTACGAGAACACCACCATCCCTCTCTGCGCTAGCGTAAAAAACCTTGGCCTGCATATCGACTCATCACTTAGCTGGACAACACAAGTTGCCGAGGTCAGTCGAGCTGTTATATCTTCATTATGCTTTCTAAATCGTTTCAGAAATTTTCTTCCTATCCGCACTAAGGTCACTCTTGTCACTTCTCTCATTCTTCCACTCATTGATTATGCCGATGTCTGCTACCCGGACTTAAATGAGGATCTCCTTAGTAAGCTAGACCGCCTCATTAATAATGCTATCCGTTTTGTCTTTTGCCTTCGCAAATATGATCACATTTCATCGTACAGATCTCAGCTTAAATGGCTTCCTATCCGTCAACGCAGACAGTTGCAGCTGCTCTGCACTCTCTATTCCATTCTTTACAACCCTCATTCTCCCGATTACTTAAAATGCAAGTTTCAGCATCTCTGTGATTCTCACGACCGTCACCTTCGTTCTGCCAATTCTCTTTCTCTATTTACTCCTCTTTTTCGCTCTGGATATATGTCCGACTCCTTCACACTGCAAGCGACGCGTCTTTGGAACGGTCTCCCCGATTCTATTAGAAGAGCTCCCAGTAAGTTTTCTTTTAAGAAACAAGTTTATGCACATCTGTTGGAGGGCTTATGCCCGTGATGTGGAAGGGTCAACGTCACCACTTATCTAAACTCAGTATTTGGTGTATATATATTTATATAAGTATATATATGTATATTTTTATTTATTTATATGTAGGTATATTAATATTATATGATTATGTAGACATGTATTTATTAGTTTTGTATGCATGTAAATATCATTCTTCTTTGATTGTGCCGCATTCGTGTTTATCTGTTTACTGTTGGTTGACTGGTAGAGAATGCTCTTAGCATTAAGTCCGCCATTTGTACCTTACTTTATGTATTTGTGCAATAAAGATTTATAAATAAATAAATATAGTGGATCTTATCATTCAACACTACCATATTATGAATTGTCATGCTGGTCCAGGACTTTTGATGTCGATCTTGCGGCAACGTTTCTGGATATTGGATGCCAGGACAGTGATAAGAGCAAGGGTTCGGAAACGCAATTGCTGTTTCCGTTTGAATCCGTCACACCCCACGCCCAAGATGGCTGATTTACCTTCCTTCCGTGTCACCGAAGCAAAGGCTTTCGTTCACACCGGCGTTGATTACGCGGGTCCCCTTCGCATTACGCTTGCTCGTCGAAGAGGACAACATTCGCAGAAGGCATATATTTGCTTGTTCGTGTGCCTCGTGACCAAGGCTATTCATATTGAGTTGGTCTCTGACCTAACTTCCAATGCCTTTTTAGCGGCTTTTAGTCGTTTTATTTCACGGCGTGGACCTGTGTCGTGTCTATATTCGGACAATGGCACCAATTTCGTCGGTGCAAAGGCACAATTGGATGATCTTTATACCTTTCTAATTAGTTCTGAATTTCATCCAACTTTAAAGCGCGAGCTTACTAAGCGTCGCATTGATTGGAAAATGATTCCACCTCGTTCGCCGCATTTCGGTGGTATGTGGGAGTCGAATATTAAAAGTCTAAAGACTCATCTTTATCGAGTGATCGGAACCCAGCTTCTCACTTACGAGGAAATGCAAACCGTTCTGGTGCAGATAGAGTGCATTATGAACTCTCGCCCACTCACTGTTGTGTCTTCGGACCCTGATCCCGAAGTGATAACTCCGGCGCATTTTTTAATGTCATCACCATTGCAGTACTTACCTGCGCCACCATTAACTGACACGCGTATTAATCTGACCCAGCGGAAACAGTTATTAGACAGTATGGTGCAATCTTATTGGAAGAAGTGGCGTTCAGAGTATCTTCACACGTTGCAAGTCAGACAGAAATGGACCACCACTGGCCATACTATTAATGTCGGAACTGTTGTTATTGTGGGACAGGAAAATTCTCCTCCCTTAAATTGGCCATTAGGTGTAATTACGGAGATTCATCCCGGGTCGGACGGAGTTATTCGAGTGGCGACGGTGAAGACTAGTTTTGGGGTCTTTAAGCGTCCTATTGTAAAATTATATCCGATTCCTACTCAATAATTATTTGCATTATTTATATTTGGTTGTAATTTAGGTTGTTAGGACTTAGCCATGAAGTTTGGCCATTCTGTTAACCTTAGTATAAACTGCGTGCATGTTATGTTACGTTGCTATGATTATGTTTGTAATTTATTTTTGTTTTGAAACTTCTGCGAACTTCCAAGGCGGGGAGCATGGTTAGGCACATAAGAATTATCTTTTATTCTGTGTTTTTTTATGGATGAAATGTGTATGAGCTGTCATTAGGAACCTTTTGCGCTCACTATTCTGTGGAATCATGCCGTCTGTACCTGCAAGACGTGCTGGCCGCAAGAGCGGTTATTTTTATCTATGGCTCTGCTTGGGTAGAAAAAAGAAACCCACCTTGTCAATTCGTGACTTTTCCGCCGAACCGTTTTTTTTGGGCCGTTTGTTATGAAGACGTGAAATAAGAAAGTAAAACAGGAATAAATCCGAAGAGGCATCGCGATGCTGGGCTGCTCCTCATGGTTCTATAGGTAAGTGAGCGTCTCCTTTTTCCTAATTGACTTCCCATACCCGAAATCAGGGTTCTAACATAATACCGGTGAAAACCACCTCATGGTGGGCTATTTACACGCCACACCAATTCGTTAACTTTATATGTTTTCATAATGCCTATTACTCAATTTCCAAAGGAGTTCCGTTGTGCCTTCTTAGTCCAAGTATAGTCCAGAACGTAGCATACAGACCATAGCTCGGTTTGTTTTGGATTTTCATAAACCTACCAATATCTCAATCACAATCACATATCCTATTTGAGTTTGAGGAGTTCCCTTGGATATCTTCGAGGTCCAAGGTTTAATGTCAATGAAATTAAAATAACTACACTTAAGGTATCCCTTTTCCAACAAAAAATCAGCTAATTCGGTTCATAAATAACAAAGTCGTCAAGGTAATTAGTGCAAAATCATATTATTTTCAGGATTACTTGAAAACTACTGAACCGATCTGAAAAAAATCAAATTGGACCATTTTGCAAGAAAATTTAACCAAACAAAGAAAGAATCATCAAAATCGGTCCATAAATAACGAAGATATGCGCGAACAACGATAAAAAAGTCGTCAAGATAATTAATGCACAATCATAGTATTTTCAGGATTACTTAAAAACTACTGAACCGATCTGAAAAAAAATTAAATGGGACCATCTCGCAACAAAATCCAATCAAACAAAAAAAGAATTTTCAAAATCTATGCATAAATGACGAAGATATGCGCTAACAACGATAAAAAAAACATACAAGCGAATTGAGAATCTCCTCCTTTTTTTGAAGTCGGTTAAAAATATACCATCATTCACATTATTAATTTGCATATTTTTGATTTATTCCTTGTGATGCATTGGATTTATAAAAAAAATCGATTGACGACAATGACACAGGAAGTAAGAATCAGCGTAGATTACCCGACTATCGAACTGAACAACTTTTACTATGGGACCAACTCTGTATTTGCGAAAAAAAAAAACAGCCTGTTTCATACAAAATAACGAATATATCAAAATATATGTATGAAACAGTTGATTTTTTTTCACAAAATTAGGGTTTTAGTGGTGTCACCATCTCTGAGGTCCTGGGTTTGATCCCCGGCTGGGTCAATTTAAAAAAACTAACTTTTCCATATTAGCTCAGGTCTGGATGTTTTGTAGTTCCACAGTTGTCTCTGATATCTCTAACACAAGTGTTTTAGCTCCTTACTTTGAAATCAGAGCAATGTTTGTAATATTAGGTTTTTTTTTTATTTTTTATTTTTTTTAATTATAATGGGTTTGCTCTTGACCCTAGTCTAGCCTGAAAGTATAGACGGGGTCTACGATGGAGCGAGCTTGCCCAGAAGGTGCCTATTCACTCTGGCCTTGAAAAGAGTCAGGTTGTATGTGCTCGGAAACACAGACGCCGGCAGGGAATTCCATTCCTTGGCTGTGCGCATTATAAACGATGATGAGTAGCGTTTAGTACGCACAGGAGGTATATCAACCAAGAACGGATGGTAGCCTGCAGTGCGTCTGGATGTCCGATGGAAGAAAGGAGAAGGTGGAATGAGCTCATGCAGCTCTTGAGCACACTCGCCGAAGTACAATCTATAGAAGACCGATAGGCAAGCAACGTTACGGCGGTGAGCCAAGCTGTGAAGCTTAGCTGATACCAGTTTTCCGTCGCCTATTAATCTCTTGGCTCTGCGTTCCACCGAGTCTAGTGCAGCAAGTTGATATTTCGCCGAGCCGTCCCAAAGGTGGCTGCAGTACTCCATGCAAGATCGGACTTGAGCTTTATATTATTTATGCTTTAGGTATATTTATTTATAAAAAAAAAGATAATAGTCCCTTACTAATTATTACCTAGGTATACTTGGTATACTGATAGGTATGGTATACAAAAACTGACCTCACACTTAAGCCGGCCATATACGCTAGGTTATGCATGATGGTTATGCCTGTAAGGTCAAAACCGTCATTCATAACCGAGCGTGTGTGGGATAAAACTGCATGCCTGTCATGCATGCCTGTCATGCAAGCCGCTCGGTTATGCCTGTGGTCAAAACCGTCATGCATGCCTGTCATGCAAGCCGCTCGGTTATGCCTGTGGTCAAAACCGTCATGCATAACCTAGCGTTATGCATGACGGTTTTGCATGAAGGTTTTGCATGATGGTTTTAAAGCCTTAAATATTGAAGATGGTTAATTTTACTGAAAGAAGACTTCATTTTGTTTATAAAAATATATGGAACTGCATTCAATGATTTTTAGAAAATCGCTTGCCTTAACCAGGAATCGAACCCACCAAAAACGAAAACATTTTTGTATTTATTTTTACAACACCAATCGAAAGGGTTACTTATAAGGATTACTTTTTAGGGTTCCGTAGCCAAAATGGCAAAAAACGGAACCCTTATAGATTCGTCATGTCTGTCTGTCTGTCTGTCTGTCTGTCCGTCCGTAAGTCACAGCCACTTTATTCCAAAAGTATTAGGACTACATAGTTGAAACTTAGTAGGTAGGTGTATTCTGTAAACCGCTTTACGATTTTTATACAAAAATAAAAAAAATAAAAGATTAAGGGGGGCTCCCCATACATGGAACTGAAACTGAAAATATTTTTTTTCATCAAACCAATACTTGTGGGGTGTCTATAGATAGGTCTTTAAAAATGACATTGGGGTTCCTAAGACTATTTTTTTTTAAAGTCAACCCCGTTTGAAACATATATGCCGCCAAAGTGGTAAAATGTGTGTCCCCCCCCCCTTTAACTTTTAAAGTAAGAGGGTGAAAAATCTAAAAAAAATATATACTATAGATCTTAATAAACACTTTCAACGAAAATTATTTTGAACGAGATACAGTAATTAGTTTTGGAGATATAGTACATTTTCCAAAACCGCAAATATAACTTTGTCATTCATACAAACACTGTGAAAAACAAAGTTATTTTTTCAGACGAAAAATGATAGCGGTATTAAAATATGGTATGGTATAATGTACCTACGGAACCCTACTGCGCGTGGCCCGACACGCACTTGGCCGGTTTTTTCTTAAGTGACACTGCATCTTAAACAAATGGAAGGCCATGAAATTTAACATTTAAAATTTAATAATTACGGATTGCATCAATTCGTATCGAATCAGTCAATCAATTAAAAAAAAAACTTTGAATGCAGTTCCATATATTTTTATAAACAAAATGAAGGCTTCTTTCAATAAAATTTACTACCTTCAATATTTAAGGTACTTTCCCTTCGTGTGGCAAAGTTTTGGGACACCCTGTGAAAGCAAATGGACTGAGTGGAATGAAAGATTAGTGCGAATAAAATGTGTTATATTACAAATAAAATAATGAACCAAAACTACGTCTTCACCGCTGCCCGTCTGTCAACCACCACCTACTCTCCTTACAGTAGGCCAAAAAGAGCATAACGTTCCGTTACATTCCCCCCTCCGTGCAGCAGAGGCGCACTACCTTTCTAACTGGCCGCTTCAAAATACCTCCTGCCGTACGGAGCTCCACCACCCTTACGATGCCGTCTCGGCCTGGGAAAATGTTTGTAACAACACCCCGAGGCCAAACTCCTCGAGGTAGATTCCCATCTACTACAAAAACTAACTCTCCAACCTCCAAGTTTTTATGGCTGTCTTTAGATTGACGTCGTGGTAGTAACGTTGGAAGGTATTCTTTGAGCCATCGGCGCCAAAAATGATCCGACAACCGGACTGCTTGTCGCCACAACGTTCTGCAGTTCAAATCACTATCATCTAGGCTAGTGCTTGGAAGCGCCGACGATGAAGTGCCTATCAAGAAATGGTTGGGACTAAGGCTTTCAGCGTCTTCTTGGTTACTGGATACGTAGGTAAGGGGCCGTGAATTCACAATGTTTTCGGCTTCCAGAAGTAAGGTGATTAAAACTTCTTCCTTAGGCGATGAGTCCTTGAGAGTTACGTTCAACGCTGCTTTGACCGTCCGAACTAAGCGTTCCCAGGCCCCACCCATTGAAGGGGCAGATGGCGGGATGAATTTCCACTGAATGCCAGCGTTCGTTGCAAAGTCTCCCAATTGTTTCGCTGCAGACACGAAGGAGGTGCCATTGTCTGATAAAATCTCTTTAGGACATCCTCTGCGGGCAATAAACCGACGTACACACATAATGGTGGAATCAGCAGACAGACTTGATGCAACTTCCAAATGGACAGCCCTTGTCGTAAGGCACGTAAACAAAGCGACATATCGTTTTTCGTGACGGCGTCCGATGGTAATATTATAGGGCCCAAAATGATCTAGGCCACAACAAGTGAAGGGGCG
Organism: Agriphila geniculea; assembly: GCA_943789525.1. Classification (NCBI taxonomy): domain Eukaryota; kingdom Metazoa; phylum Arthropoda; class Insecta; order Lepidoptera; family Crambidae; genus Agriphila; species Agriphila geniculea. Next base: position 21,033,419 of record OX038879.1, read on the forward strand.
CTGACCGTACTGCAGCCTTTGGGCAGGCAAATCTCCCATTGGTGGAACAGACGTCTTCGGTCGTCGTAACTGGCAGGTCCGACAGAGTCTAATAACAGCTTTCACTGTACTCCGGAGGGGAAGAATCCAGAATCTTTGGCGGAGCTCGTTTATCACCATTTCGTGGTTTACGTGTGCGGCTTTCTCGTGGTATCGCATGACTAATAGTCGTACGGCAGAGGCTCGGCCGTCCAAAATAACGGGGAACTTTGCATCATTATCGACGCCCCGTATTAAACCTATACGGCTACCCAGGCGTATCAAGCCATGATCGTCCAAGAAAGGGGAAAGATTGAACAGTTTGCTTGTTGGTGGGACAGGTTTGTTATTCATAAGTTGATCAATCTCTTCTCTAAATGACGTAGCTTGAGTTAGGCGAAGGATATGACGTTCTGCCAGTTGCAAATCGTCAACCGTGAGATCTGGAACAATATCTCGGTTACCCCTAACCCTAGCACGTAGAATTTTGATAAACTTATGTGCCAAAGCTGTCGCGCGTAATAAACGATTATATTTTGAAAAGCGACTGGGGTCGGCGCAAACACCAGTTAGAAAATATTGGTGCTCGATTTGTACTGATACTAACTCTTTACGCTTTAATTCTAAAGATTCCATGTCGGGAAAGTCGTTAAGAGAAGTAACTAAAGCCTCCTGGGGCCAATCAGACTCGTGAAGATATAAAAAAGGTGGGCCAACAAACCATCTGTGGTCTGAAGCCAGAGGTCCTGAAGTATAGCGAGTGGCATCGTCAGCTACATTCATACTACTAGGACACCAACGCCAGTTATCAACCACAGACAACTCCGAAATTTCAGCCACGCGATGAGAAACGAACGGCTTGAAGGTTCTAGCATCGTTACGTAGCCAACAAAGTACGGTTTTGGAATCTGACCAAAAGAAAATTCTACTTGGCTTTTTCTTATGTTCACGAGTGATGGTATCAGCAAATCGAGCAGCAATGAGAGCTGCTTGCAATTCAAGTCTTGGGATTGAGGTCGACTTCAAGGGCGACACGCGAGCCTTACTCCCGATGAGCGTCAACTTCACCTCTCCGTTATGAAAAACGTAACGCCAGTATGCAACAGTAGCATAAGCGTGCTCGCTGGCGTCACAAAAAACGTGAAGTTGACAACTCTCGTACTCTACGTGAGTGGAATACCACCGCGGGATTTTCAGTTCAGAAACGGATTTTAAGTCAAGCATCCATTTTTCCCAACTCTGCTGATCATCCGCGGTGATAGCGTCGTCCCAACCAACACCACTACGCCAAATATTTTGGAACAAAATTCTACCTCTAACTACCAAAATACACAGCAAGCCAAGAGGGTCATACACTCGCATTAAACTTTTCAAAATATTGCGCTTAGTGAAATTAACTAAAACAGGGAAATCAAACTTAAAACTAAATGTATCATCATGAGGATTCCAAATTAAACCTAATATCCTAAGGTCAATGGACACATTGTGACACATATCTTTAGTGGCAAATTCTGGTAAGCGGAGATTATATGGAATATCCGCTAAAGCTTCGACACTATTGCTTGCCCAATCTCTTATTTCAAAACCAGCACTAGCGTGAACCTTAATGATTTGGGCGGCAAGTTTTGAAGCCTCAGCAGGATCATCCAAACTGCCTATATAGTTATCCATATAGTGATCTTTAATAATAGCTTCAGCAGCATTAGGATAATGGTCACGAAACTCTTCCGCGTTTTTATTTTTAATATAGATCGCAGCACAAGGTGAGCACGCGGCCCCAAAAATTACAGACGTCATTCTGAACTCCACTATCTTTGAATCCGGGCCATCCTCGTGCCACAGAAAACGTAGCGCATCACGATCTTCCTTTATAATTTTAATTTGCATAAAAAACTCACGTATATCTGCCGTAATCGCTACCCGACCCTCTCTAAACCTAAACAGTAATGCAATAAGCGGCTGAAGGAGGTCCGGACCCGTTAGTAGCATAGAGTTCAGACTAACTCCCTGTACCCTTGCAGCCGCGTCATGCACAACGCGAACCTTTCCCGGCTTGAGTGGGTGCACTACGGCAAAATGCGGTAAATACCAGAAACGACGGGTTAATGGCGCTGAGCTACACCTTTCAGCATATTTTTTATCAACGAAGGCCTTTACATTTTTATCATACGCAACTAATAGCGATGAGTCTTTCGCAAGCTTTTTCTTTAAGCTTCTAAGCCTACTAAATGCTAAGCCAACACTATTAGGGATATTAAGATTTTCCTCTTTCCATAACAAACCGACTTCAAAACGTCCGCTTGGAAGTCGCTTTGCCGTTGAGTCTAAAATTCTGAGAGCACGCTCATCGGATGAACTGAGTTTTACGTTGTTCGATACCCCTATGGAATCCAAACGATAGTGATCACGAATCAGTTCATCCAAATTAGCGTCAGTTTCTGCAGTATGAAATAAAAACTCAACAGGCCTCGAACTATTAGATATACAACCGTGGAGAACCCACCCCAATGCTGTCAATGAGGCAACCGGCTGTGAGCGTGTACCAACGCGTACATTTTTACTCAAAATAAGCGGCCAATCACCAGCACCGATCAACACCATTGGTTTGGCGTCTTCGTAAGTGACGAACTCTACTAAGTCCACTAAATGAGCGCTACTTATGACGTCCACGGTGCGTATGGTTTGTGGACGTATAGACAATGACTTCATCGCACGTGCGTTTTTAACTGAGTAAACTTCATCGCAGTATTTGCCACGAATGTCAAAGTCTACGTACTCAATTGGAACGTCACGCCTCCGCATGCCGCCGACGCCGTCCAAATCAATGCGGCCTTTAAACCCGGACGCACCAATTTGTCGCGCAGCTTCAGCGTCAATGACAGTGGCAGTGGAGCCTTCGTCCAACAAAGCATACGTTTGCAATGTACCAAGTGGCCCAGTAAGCACTACCGCTACTATTTTTAACAATACTGTACTACGAGCAAGCGAACTACAAGTGTAAGTTTGTTGCAGCGCTGTCGAGGCAGCAACTACTTCTGCGGCAGGCTGCTCTGGACTTGACGTTGTGTAGAAGGCTGGTTGAGGCGCAGATGCAGGTGGGGCCGGCGGGGGCGCTGGTGCATGCAGTAGCTTGTGATGGCGCTGCCTACAATCACCCACACCGCAGGGCTTCGCACGGCACTTCGACCACTGGTGGCTTCTACTCTTCAAACATTTGGCACAGACTTTGTGCTCACGTATCCATGTCCACCTGTCATTTATTGAAAGAGATAAGAATTTGGTACATAAGTTAAGCCTATGTGGCTCCAGACAATACAAACAAGTGACATCGTCAGACTTATTCGTGTTAGTAGTATGAACCGCTGTGGTTTTTTTATTGTCTCTGTACACTGGTTTACCAATACCTGTACTTTGACTATTGTGAGGTAGCGGTTGATTATAAAGGGAAATTGAAGGTAAAAACATCAAATTGCGATCGGCCTCTTCTTCTAAAAAGTTGGATAACATTTCTAACAATGACAGCGAATTAGGTGAGGTCAAAGGCGGCGTATAATGCGCCGCGGCATAATCCGACCACTTATATTTAAGATAAGGCGTCAGTTTAAAGAGTAAGCTATTAAGCAAATCACGTGAGTACAAATATTCATACTGATTTAATAGCTTTATGGTTGTAACGCAACTTCTTACCTTGGCGGCGAAATTACCCAAATCCTTTTCGACTAACGTCAGTCTCGGTAGGGATCGAATGCACAAGAGCTCGTGCGCGAGAAGCTGCTCCGGACGGGCGAACCGGCGCTGAAGAGCACGCAAAATAATATCGGGCTCATCTGCTGTAAGTAATAAAGTACTGACTGAATCATAGGCTTCACCAGTGAGAGCTTCTCCAAGTCGAGCGATATTTTCTAGTCGAGAGTATGACGAGCTTGAGATGTCATAAACTCTTTTGAAATTAAGCCACTCGTGCGATTTCCCGCTAAACTTTGGTAAGGAAGATACTTTACATGGCGCTCCCTTTGCCAAAGTAGCTATGGCGTTAGCGAGATTTTGAATATCATTACAAGGGGCAGCAACAACAGGCGGCGACTGACGAATAGTACAAGGCGCGTCAGCCGCAGCGGAAAAGGAAGGCATACTCATGGCTACAATAGGCGGCGACTGACGAATAGTACAAGGCGCGTCAGCCGTAGCAGAAAAAGAAGGCATACTCACCTCTCCTCCTACATTGTTTACCAGAGAAAAACTTTGTTCTTGGGCACAAATGTGTGCCGGGGTCGGTGGCATAAGCTGTGCCTCCGGTATCAGCGGAGCCGTGTCAGCCGTCAAGGCATGCGTTGCGACTGCAGGTGCCAAAAGCGCTCTCACTGGTGCGAGAGGTAATGATGCGCTCGCGGGGGTGATACGCACTTCGGCGGCTGCGGTCACGGTGGTGTCCTGTTCGACAGCATCATTGCGGTCGGCTCCATCAAACCAGGCGTCGACGTGTGACAAAGAAGCACCATCTTCAAGTACACTGTCGTTGGCGTCAATAGCAGCAATCTCGGCAGTCAGCTCGGCGCGCGCTAGCTCGCGCTCCACCTCGGCGATACGTCGCGCGTAGCGAGCTTGGGCATCCGCTTTCAATGAAGATTTTTCTGCGACCGACAACTTGGACGACGATGATCGTGAAGAATGATGCGATGATTGCGATGATGTCATGGCGATACGTGATTTCGAACGCGTAATCATCATGAAAAAAATATTATGAATACTTACGATGAAAAATTCCGAAACAAAAACGTAATGACACTTTTGACAGATGGTGAAAAATTTTCAAAATAAATTATGGAAAAACTACGGTAAAATGAAAATACTTCGGCGACAAAGGACCATGAAAGCAAATGGACTGAGTGGAATGAAAGATTAGTGCGAATAAAATGTGTTATATTACAAATAAAATAATGAACCAAAACTACGTCTTCACCGCTGCCCGTCTGTCAACCACCACCTACTCTCCTTACAGTAGGCCAAAAAGAGCATAACGTTCCGTTACACCCTGTATATTTAATAATATGCTTATTTCATCTAAATGAATTAATTCTGCTAGAAGTCATTCATTCCAAAAATATAAGTGAAGAAATCTGAGGGACAGGGCAAATACCGGGGGTGGGGCTACAGTTCTTTTTTAATTGCTCCAATGCCAACAACACCACACACGCTAGGTTATGCATGACGGTTTTGACCACAGGCATAACCGAGCGGCGTGCATGAGCGGCTTGCATGAAGGTTTTGCAGCTCGGTTAAAACTGTCATGCGTAACCTTACGTGTGTGCTCTCTATTGAACTCGGTTTTGCATGAAGGTTTTGCAGCTCGGTTAAAACCGTCATGCATAACCTAGCGTATATGGCCTGCTTTACTCACACTACAGAGGTTAGGTATTCCGACTGGGTGGTAAACTGGATGATTCTGGCGCCGCATGGTTCTGACTCCGTGTCTTGCTTGCGCGATAATTATTAATTATTATTTTTATTCAATACCAGTTATCAATTTTATTCAATATTTTCACTTTCATTATTATTATTTTTGTTGTTTTGTTACTAATTATTGAAATTCCAATTTTAAAGTCACATTTTTACACACACAGTGCACTCACACACAGACACACACATACACACCGACACTCACGAACACGCACACACTTGTTCCCGACCTAGCGCAGTTGCTGGTACCCGCGTTTCATCCTGGGTGACGGCTGAAAATCGGTGTTTTGCTGAAAGGCAAAATTTACACACCGAGTCTGGACCCTTCTTGCTGCTGCACACACATGCATGCCTATTTCTGAGTCTTTTTTGTTAAGTGTAGCTAATTGTCAATTTTGTTTGTCCTTTTCTTTTTTTATTGTTTTATTATCCTTACTAATATTATAAATGCGAAAGTCCGTTTGTTTGTTTATTTGTTTGTTTGTTTGTTACGCCTTCACGTCTTAACTACTGAACCGATCATCATGAAATTTTACATACACGTTGTCAGGGGTACAGAAAAGGACATAGGATACTTTTCATCCCGAAAATAGTATTGTTCCCGAGGGATAGCAAAAAAAGTTTTCGCGCAGACGAAGTCGCGGGCGGCCGCTAGTTAGTTATAATCTAGTGTATGTATTGTTGTTTGTATGAATGTGTGTGTTGTAGCAAAATAAATTTCTTATCTATCTATCTATAACAATGCAGGTACCTATGTAGTTTTTTAACAAAACAAAAAAGTAGGCTTGTTTAGTTTATATTTTATCACTACGTTGGATTACTCTCAAAGTATAATAGTTTGTGAAATGGATCACACAAATGAAACTTCCCCTTTAATCCCCTTTACATAGACAACGCCAACACAGCAAAAACGTTGTTTTTGCTTTGACTACCCTTGTCCCTTTCAAGTCAAAAACTCTTGATTTATGTAATTTTCCTACTATAATTTTATTCAGGGGCTTTAGACAAGTGGCAAAGTTTCTATTCGTTTGAACGCTAACGCTAACTCAAAATACTCGTAACTACACCCTGAAATTATATCATTTGATCCCCGGAGTAGGTGGTTCCACTCATGATTACAAGCAACTTTTGCTATGGGACTAACTCTGATATCAGATAGCAGTTCTATACAAAAACGAAATATCTACTCGACTTTAATGTATGGAACAGCTGTTTTTGCAATATTTTCAGAGTTGGCCCCATAGTAAAAGTTGCTTGTAATCATGAGTGGAACCACCCCACTGCGGGAACCAAATGATTAAAATTTCACTATGTATAATGATGTCGATCTAGTGAAGGTCGGTGGAAGCCGCTGGATTAGAGAGGGGCAAAGTAGGTACCCAATTTTGACCCGACTGCTGGATATTAACCCAGTTAACGCCCACAGAGCATTTTGTTGAACTAAATAAAATCTTTAGAATGTTTTGTCCCTTAAATATTTTCCTATATTGGTTTAACAAGAAATTGTTTCCATAGCAACATCACATTCGACATATTAAAAGAAATAAAAAAATCTGTAAAAAGTTTCTAAACTTTACCAATTTGGGTTTAGTGTTCTAAGCTTATATATGTTACCGGCAATGTGTATAATCCGGCATTGTATACAATGCCGGCATTGTATACAATGCCTGAAACGATCAGGCAATGTATGAAATGATATTCATTTTATACATTGCCTAGGCATTGTATACAATGCCTGCTGGTCCACCGGCAATGTGTAAAATAAGTATATTTCTGTTGACTGTTATAAAAAAATAACCTCGAAATTTAATTCTTAAATTTCTAACCTAACCCGGGACCTACAGGAGTAAAGCAGGTTCGATTCCAAACTCAATGAGCCCCACTTGAGCACCCCTCGAGCCCCCTCGAGACGCGATACTACAAAAGCCTGTTGATTTCGGAGAGGGGGGGAGGGGATGGGAAAGGAATTAAAGAGGAGGAGGGGGGGAGAGGGAGGGGGAGATTAAGTGATAGGGGGATGGTAGAGTAAGGGGAAGTCAAGTACAAGGTCAAATACAAGGTCTAATACAAGTTTAAAGTCAAATACAAGGTCAAGGTCAAGGTCAAATACAAGGTCAGATACAAGGTAAGCCAAAAAGTCAGATACAAGGTCAGATACGAGGTAAGCCAAAATTAAGTAAGCTAAAACAGACCTTGTGTATGACCTTGTATCTGACCTTGTATTTGACTTTAACCTTTTATTTGACCTTAACCTTGTACTTGACTTCCCCTCACTCACCCCTCCCCTTATCCCTTAATCTCCCCTTCCCCTCCCCTTCCCTCATCCTCCCCCCTCGAGGTCTGCCCTCTAACCAAATAAGATCAAAATCTTTTTATTTTACACATTGCCGGTGGACCAGCAGGCATTCTATACAATGCCTAAGCATTATATAGAATGCCTAGGTAATGTGTGAAATAGACAATAATATTCATTCTATTTCATACATTGCCTAAAAGGGCCAGGCATTTTTTTTTTCTTTGTATATTCATTGTATACAATGCCTGCATTTCATACATTGCCGGTAACATATATATTTTTTTCAGAATTTTTAGATCAGTATTTTTTACGTAAATTAAAAAAAAACTGAAATGTACTCCAAATTGAGAAAGTCAGGAAGTTTGAGTTAAGTCCCTTGGGCTTATATTAAAAAAATCAATTGTCATAACATAACTGGATGTCATTCGATTGTATTTCATAGCTGCTCAGTACAAGTACACAGAAACAACTAACTAATTAATACTGACATGTACTGCCATCTGTACTCATAGCACAAACATAATTTATATCGAGAAAAAAAACGCGAATAAAAAAATTCGGTAATTTTGTATGGAAATAATGTACAGCGCTTCTACCGCCGAAAAGCGAAATGAAACTCAACTATACATACAAAATACTCGATCGAGCATTTTTACGCGGGTTTTTGAAGTGAAAACTTCTTTAGCGACGTTGTGCGCTTTTTGTATGGGGAAAAAATGCTAAACTCGCGTCAGTAAGAATCACGTGGCTGATCGAAAATGCGTAAGACGGATGTGACGGATGGAGAGTGGACAGCTGGTGGCGGAAGTGTCCCCCACTCTTTCTACGAGGCGCGTTGAAAATGGCGGCACGTCATTTTAAGACGCAGCAAGCAACGCGCTAATTTTGAAAATAGAACTAATAGCAGCGATCTCTTCGGTGAAATCATAGACTTATTTATACTCTGTGACTATAAGTTGAAATCGTAGAATGCGTGCATGTAGAAATTAAAAAGGCCACTGGCACGAAATCTTTAGATTTTTTTTCTATTTACAAACTGATTGAATTGTGTGACTGTATAGTAATAGGAAAGAAATAATTTTAATCCTTTGCCGCTAATTTCAAAATATCAAAAATGCACAACGTTATTATTCAAGTTTTCACTTCTGCCGTCACTCCCGGAGTTCCAACCGATTTTTTTTTCTCGATAGATGTTTATACTAGGGGTACTGGGGGGCTACTCAAATGCAGGGTTCGAAAATATCAGATATTTATTGTAAATATCAAAATATTGGATATTTATGATATATATCCGATATATATCAAAATTGTGATATATATCCGATATATATAAAAAAATGTGATATATTATCCATTTCGTATGATAGCCACATTATTATTTTATTGTATTATGATGTATAATGTACTGTTTGCATATGTGTTTTATAAACATAAATTTACTTTTTTAATTTATATTTATAGTCAGCACACACGTCACAAATCAATATTATCACATTTTTTGTTATTTTTATGTGCGATATTCAAGTTACAATAACTATATACAGCAAAACAAAAAAATAGCATGTTTTAACTCTATATCAACGCCATCTAAGTAGCAATATAATAACAAGAATCTACATAGTATTGTCAAATTTTTAAACTATTTTTATATTGATATATATCACAAAAAATCGTTTGATATAATATATCGGATATATATCATGATTATATATCATGATATATATCCGATATATATCCTCGAACCCCGTTCAAATTGCCACTTTTCTTATCGTTGAATTCGTTCGCTAACTCAAAAATTAAAAAGAAGCCACATACTCCAAAATTACGTGGCTTATCAATTCCATACAATACAACAATGTCTGTGATTTACATAAACTTGCGACGTGTAATTTTGCTTATTGTTAAGCTTTAAGTTAGCGAACGAATAGAAAAGTGGCCATTTGAGTAGGGGGGCTTTACAGAGTAACTTTATTCAGCGAAGTGCAAAGGCAGCAAATAGAGTGAAGCTGATAAAATTAATAGAAAAACGGAATATACAGCGCTGTAAATTATTCAAATAAAATGGAGAAAAACAAATAAACGATGGTCTTAGATTTGCGTATAAGTAATAAATTTGAAAAGGTCAAAAATATTGCTCGGATTTAATAGTATTTTTTTCTTTTATCCCCATAATACTGCTTGTTTACTTCAAATATTTCAAAGATTTATTTTTATTGGCTTATTTTTATCTCTATACCTAAATGAATGAAATTCTCAGGTCACCAAGAGGTGAAAGAGGTTTCAAATATGAAAGCTATTTTAATTTCGTAATTCATTTTATACAAGAGGTATTAAGTATTTATGATTCCAAGCGTCTATCTGATTATGCACATTTTTAAGATGTCAGAGAAGAAGCCAACTGTAAAATGAAATAATCTTGAAATCCGCCGAATAATCTAAAAGCGAACGTCCATGTTAACCAAAGGAGTGATAAATCACTTCGAAGTTTTTCTCCAGTTTTTTCTCCACTTTGATAATTTTTTATTCGTTGTCAAATGCAATACGGGCAGTTTCTCTGAACATTCATTCATCGGTTGCGGCCATGAAACTAGCGATAAAAAGTAGAGACGAATTAAAAAGTAAGGTTAAGCTAAAAATAAAACGAAATTGGGAGAATATTTTCTATTTATGTCATTACTAGCGGCCGCCCGCGGTTTCACCCGCGTGGTTCCCGTTCCCGTGCGAAAATCGGGATAAAAAGTATTCTATGTTTTAATCCAGGCTATCTACTATCTCTGTGCCAAATTTCAACGAAATCGGTGCTGTAGTTTTTGCGTGATTGACGAACAAACATCCAAACATCCAAACACACAAACTTTCACATTTATAATATTAGTAGGATAACATGTTTGTAATATATTAGTTCAAAAGTAGGTAAAAAATATGTAGGTAAGTATACAGATAATATTTGAATTATAGCATAGCAAAAAAATATCTGGGCGACCAGATTACTATTTATTGTAATATAGTGGTGTTTAGGTGATAATCTACATTGTTACCTCAAACATTAACTAATTTTTTTAAACTTGTTTAAAACCAATAAAAATTAAAAAAATATATAAACTTGAACAAAAAAAACAAAAGTAAGCCACCGAGCGGGATTCAAACCCGTAACACTCGTTTCTTGCCGTCTGCGTCTTAACTCGCTGGACCAGATGGACAGTGGCCGCCAGGACGAAATTAGCGACCATATTCTTCGTCGAAAGAAAATGAGCATGAAAACTCAAAAACACACGTTTTCCTAAACATAAGACTAATCTAGATCGATTGTTTACCCCCGAAAACCCCCATATACCTACCAAATTTCAGCGAAATCGGTAGAGCCGTTTCCAAAATAACAGAAATAAATTTACCTTTAATAGTTAAATTTATTATTTACAAAGTACGAGTATTTAAGTGGATAATGGGTTAAAACCAAAAATCTTATACCTTTAAAGGTATAAGATTTTTGGTTTTAACCCATTATCCACTTAAATACTCGTACTTTGTTTTTGAGCTTCTCCTTAATTTGGCAAAGATAGAATTGCAAAATTAAGGTTAGGTGTTTAAAATCAAAACACGCAATACATACACAATACGCATACCGTTTATTGTTGTATGCCGGCTGTCTAAGAACAAAGGAAAGTGCACCTTAACGTCTTAAGATAAGATAGATTTTTGTCAAAAGATTAGCTATTTTGGCAGGTTTGAATGCTCAGTATCCAGTACCACATGAGCAACGAAGTTACTCATGTGCCAGTACCCTTAGCACAAACATCTATAGAGAAATAAACGCGCGTAAAATTATTAGTCGATACTGTAATAATCTATGGAAATTTTCATTTCACTTTTCGGCTGTAGGTTGCGCTGTACAAATTTCCCATACAATTTTTTTTACGCTAGCGTTCGTGCTAAGGATATTGATCATTTTGGCAGCGACAGTATCACTCTCGCCTCGACATACCACAGAATATATAACTATAGTTGCCAACCCTACTATATAATATAGTATCCTACTATATTGAGGGCTCGCCTACTATATTTTTTTGAGAAAATATATAGTTGGCAAAACACTATATTTTTTCAAGTGAAAAAATTAAACAAGATAAGACACAGAAAGCATCAAAAATATGATATATAATAGGTTTAATAGGGTTAAATACGAAATTGCCTAGTTGTTAGATACTTAAATTAAGAAAATGTTAGTATGGTATAGACAATACAACTTCTTCAAAATTCCCCATACAAAAGCCATCCTTACTAATATTATAAATGCTAAAGTCCGTTTGTTTGTTTGTTTGTTTGTTTGTTACGCCTTCACGTCTCATCTACTGAACCGATCATCATGAAATTTTGCATACACGTTGTCAGGGGTACAGAGAAGGACATAGGGTACCTTTTATCCCGAAAAAAAGTATTGTTCCCGAGGGATGGCAAAAAATCTTTCCACGCAGACGAAGTCGCGGGCTGCCGCTAGTCTACTATATTTTTACATTTATAATCTTGAATATATATCATCAATATTTTGATGCAAAGAAAGTTGGTATGGTAGCCCTATATCCTACTATCCTACTATATCCCCCTTACTAATAAAGATTGAATAGCAGATGTATAGTTACACAATGGTTACTCTCTGTCAAACTATTTGAAATTGACATTAAAAAGAAAGTGACAAAACACTGTGTAACTATGCAGCTGCTATACAATCTTTATTAGTAAGGGGGTATATATATAATATTATAAATGTGAAAGTTTGTGGTTTTGGATGTTTGGATGTTTGTTCCTCAATCACTCAAAAACTACTGAACGGATTTGGATGAAATTTGGCGCACAAATAGTAGATAGCCTAGATTAAAACATAGAATACTTTTTATCCCGATATTCCCACGGGAACGAGAACCACGCAGGTGAAACCGCGGGCGGCCGCTAGTATAACATACTGCTTTTTGTTGCCCTCAGTTGACTCAGTTTCACGCTCTCTGAT